>CM060987.1:196763754-197390421 GCA_030765065.1 Deroplatys truncata
ATACGGTATTTTTTAAAGCTCATGCTCAATATTACACTACACATACCAGTTCGTGGTGTGATTTTGTGGACCAGCTATATGTTTTCCAGTCTGTTCCGTTTTATACATTTTCTATTACTGGTCTTTTTGACGTTCGTGGTCGCTTTCGTTTACACTTCCTCCGCCACATTCACATTCGTTTCCTTCCCAACGCCATATTCACAGCATTAACCCTTTGTGGACTCACTGTCTACGTTCTCCTCCCTCTCTATCGCTACCCTACATTTCCCTTTGCTTACCTTGGAAAATTATTTCCAGAGTAGTACCAACCCTGTCATAATCACCCTAGTCCAACGACTAGGAAATGGCCGGTGCAACTTTACAAACGCTGCATTAACCATAATTAGTGCTCAGCATAAGAGTTGTTGCAACAGCAGCAACATATCGTTCAGTAGCAGCAGTAACAAATATTAAACGACCACCAAACCATAATTCAATGCCGGCAGCAAAACATTACAAACCTAGAACATCATATTAACGAGTTGCAACTTCCATTTGTCTACACGTATACAGCAGCAGGAGGATCATATCCGCCACTTAACTGAATGAGTTGCGCGTTTAGAAAATAAATTGGTTTTTGAGCCACAAAAACACTTTTATTTGCTCATGGCCTCAGAGGAGGAAACAAGTATTGATGATTCTACTTTGGTAAATAAATCTCAAATTTCTTAAACTGCTCTATCAAAGAATTCTATTTTAAACCCTATTATAAATCAAAATTTTCTGCTCCTGCATCAGAGAGCAGCAGTGCCGGTCTGTTTGTCAACTAGACGACGATCCTAATAACGTTGTCATAAGCCTACCTTCTACATCTTTGTAACTCGTTAATATTGTATAGTTTCTATTGTACCAAAAATCAGATCTACTTTTTAGCTGTTATGCTATTTCAATTTTAAAAGTGTATATATATATATATATATATATATATATATATATATATATATATATATTAGATGACAATACCCCAATATAAATCTTGTCCGTTAATACAATTTCATTTTTACAAGTGTATATATAATGTATGTCAATACCCACAAAAAACGTAACTGTTTGTTTAATTTCATTTATTAAAATTTGTTAGCTTATATTGTGTTGTATTCGAAGTCTTCTTCCTCGTCCGTCTCCTCTTCCTCCTCAACTGTAGGTAATTCATCATAGGTAGTAGCGTAGCTTATATCCCCCCCTCTCACTTTCCCACTGGATGCTTCACCGGTTAGTTTACTAGAGTACAAATTGCTTGACCCCAGCTTCCGGTTCAGCTTGCCGAGGGTCATTACTACTCGGACCCCTAGTGATACTGACTGCGGGAGAGCCTCTTCCCAAACCTGAAAGCGCGAATAATGCGGTTCTGGTATCTTACTGGCTAAGTTGATTGACAATTTGAGAGAAAAAAAAATGAGTCATGGAACTACCGTTATATCCATTAATTTGGGATTACGGTATCTCTATGAACGGCTGGCCTGCATACCAAAGAGGATCCGGGATCACAACAACGGCGATGACAAATCCGAGAGGTTCAACGGAGTTTAGGTGTTTCCTAAAAGCGAATTACTAGCAATAGTAAGGGAGGTATTATTCTCGGTCGCCGCCTTACCGTGACCAAGCAAACAAAAAGAAAACAGAAATGAATATCCAAAACTACATCTTAACATTGTGTGCCGAATAAGTGGCCTGCTGCTACATCCTACAAGATCCGCTTCTAAGAAATATGAGCAGCTAGAAACAAATATGGCAACGCATGCACACTTGCGACCAATCCAGCGTAGTCCTTGCTTCATCCTTCCCGCTATCCTTCTACCTCCGACGTCCAGGTTCCATTTCCAGTTAACACACTCGCCTCCCTTCAACTCGGCCGATCCACCAGACCGAGAGGCAAATCCGAAGTCAGTACAAACCCTTAACTACAGTGGTGTTAACTCACTAGCATCTGCGATCCCAAAGAGTAGCTGTTGCTACTGCCAACCAGCTGTACGAAGAGGGGAGTCATACCCTTCTACAACAATGCCTTGTCGGGGCCTACCACATGCCGCTACTAATACTGCCTGTTGGAGAGTTTCTTACCGATAATCAAAGCGCCAATAGTGCGGTTCTGCTATCTTACTCGTTATGCTGATTAACAATTTGAGAGAAAAATTAGTCATGGAACTACTGTTATGTCCAACATTTGGGATTACGGTGCCACCCTGAATGGCTGGCCCTATACCAATGAGCTTCAGAGGCCACAACAACGACGATGGCGAAGCCGGGGATGCACCTCAGCTTAGGTGTTTCCTAAAAGCGAGTTAGTAGCAATGATAAGAGAGTTATTATTTTCTGTCGCCAACTTATCCTGGCTAAGTATGAAAAAATAGAACTGGAATAGATATCCAAAATATATACTAATTTTGTGTGCCGAATGGTGGCCTGCTGCCACATCCTAGAAGATATCCTAGTTAGGGATAACAGCAGCTAGAAACACATGGCAATGCATGCAAACTTGTGACCAGTCCAGTATAGAGCTCCCTTCACCAGAACCAGAGGCCAATTAAATGTCAGTACAAAAGTTTAAGTAGTGGTCTTAGCTCACTGAACATATTCGCTTCCAAGTAATAGGTGTTGCTAGTACCAACAAACAGCTGGAGGAAAAGGATGAATTTATATCCTTTTAACACAATGCCTTGGCGTGGGCTACCATGGAACCCTACTGATACCGAGTTCAGGTGAGTTCCTTCTTTCCCCTCAGGGGCTCACCTTATGTGAGTACGGGTTTTTGGCGCACCCGGGGGTTCCCGAGCCAATCATCGCCACATTCATACCCTCACCCCCATCCGGTCGACGTGGGTTCTTCTCGTGACCGGTGGACCCAAGGTAGGCTCTCGTGCGTTCCTTTCATTCCATCCATACCGCACCTCACCATCGTTTCTTTCTTTCCTTATCACTTTCCGGCCATTTCGCACCACGACATTCGCATATCTCTCTTTTTCTTCCCCGCCGGCCTACCTTGCGTGCGAAACGACCACAGTTTTAGTTTCTTTTATCTTTTTATTTAAATCCTCCGTGGACACGGCCTGACGGATACCCGCGCACCGCGTGCGCAGCTGGGTGAGTGGGTAATGGCGTCATCCCCACCACCCGGGGTCGTCATGTAGGGTTTGTGTTCGTATCCGCTGTTCAACTGCAGTCCCGCGGGGGGGGGGGTCATTGCATGAGCTGCTGACTTCTGACGGCGATTGGGTCCCTCTGACTATGTTCTGGGAGGTGTGACCCTGGGGTGAGTCTGGTATAGATAGGCCACTCACCCAAGCCGGGGTAACGCCCGAGAAGTCAGAGCCCGAGGTCGGAGACGGTTGCAATGGTGGAGGATTTATCTCGCTATGGAGCACCCTTCCTCCATTAATACAAACAAGCGCCGAAAAGTTATTGTAACAGAAGTAGCACCGCCGTCATCTGGTTGTTACTTGGTCATTTCGAGAACAGAAGAAGGACAAAACTTTGAGAAGGTGAACCCTTTTATAATTCAGAAGGGCATAGATGCTATTGCTGGTGCGGTTCAATCATGCACTCGTCTACGGAATGGTTCCTTATTGGCACAAACTAAGTCCGATCAGCAAAGTAAGACCTTGTTGCGCGCTACGCTTCTCCACGGTTACCCCATCCGTGTTGAGAAGCACCGCACATTGAACTCCTGTCGGGGCGTCGTTACCACCCATAGCCTCGATGGTATATCGGACGAGGATCTCGTAGAATATCTATCTGATCAAAAGGTGACTGCAGTGCATCGAGTGCAGGCCAAACGCGACGGCGTATTGGTACCCACTCGTACCCTGTTTATTACATTTGATGGCGTCGATCTGCCCACGAGCATTTCCGCAGGGTACGAACGGATTTCTGTGAGGCCTTATATTCCTAGACCTCTGCGTTGTTTTAAATGCCAACGTTTTGGGCATACGCAAGTCTCCTGTAAGAGTGCCGTTAACATCTGTGCAACATGTAGCCAGCCCTCACACGAAGGTACCTGTTCAACAGCCCCCGTCTGCGTTAATTGTAAAGGGTCACATTCTGCTTCGTTTGCCGACTGTCCGCGGTATTTGGACGAGAAGGCGATCCAGGAGATCCGGGTAAAGGAAAAACTCTCCTTCGCTGAAGCCCGGAGGCGTTTCCATGCGCGCCAACCTTCACTCCTGCGATCTGGCACATTTAGTTCTGTTGTTGCCTCGCCAGTACCACGAGTAGATGCCGAAACTCAGACCTGGACCTTGACTGGATTAACCGCCACTACCATCCGGCCGTCTATTAAGGCTACAGTTACCAAGCCGTATAAACCTGGTCCCAAGTCAATGAAGTCGCAAGCCGTTGAAAAGAAGCCCAAGCAGAAACTTCGTAGGGAAGATTTTTGAAAGACCCTCCGCGTGCGCGCGGTAACAAAAGTTCACCTTCTCCTCCTCGGAGGTCGCTGTCCCAGGATGGTCCTGGGACAAGCCGCGCTCAGCGGCACCCTTCACCCATCGCCACCCAGAACCGATTCACGGCGCTTGAATCGGTTTCTGGCACTGAGCGCGTGGGCCCTCCCTCCGCGGAAGCTATGGAGTCTGACCAACTCCATACAAAAAGCCCGAGCCCAAAGGTTAAACAAAAGGTAATTTTAAGCCGCCCTTCTAAATAGACAGTTTATCCCCTTATTCTTAATGGCTATCCTGACCTGGAATGTACGTGGTGTACGATCGCATAGGGCGGAACTGCAACTTTTATTGCGTTCCCATTCGCCTATGGTCGTATGTTTGCAGGAGACTAAGCTTCGGCCTCCCGATCCTTTTGATCTCCGAGGATATACTCCGGTTCGCTACGACCTTGAACCGGAGGAGGGTGCTCCTGCTCATGGTGGTGTCATGATTTTGGTGCGTAATGACGTTCATTTTCAAACTATCACACTTACGTCCGACTTGCAAGCTGTTGCCATTAGACTGCAGTTACCCGGTTTTTTTCTTTTCTGTTTGTTCTGTGTATAAACCTCCATCGTCTCCCCTCGCTCCTGCGGACATTCGATCTCTCCTGTCCGCTCTCCCAACACCATTTCTTCTGTTGGGAGATTTTAATGCCCATCACCCACTATGGGGTTCGCCAAGGGCTTGTGCGAGGGGAACTCTTCTTTCCGACATTCTTTATCAGTTCAATCTTTCCATCCTCAATACAGGTGCACCTACTTTTATTTCTGATTCTTCTGGTACATTTTCTCACCTGGACCTTGCTATTTGCTCACTCCAGCTTGCACGTCGTCTTCAGTGGAACGTCGTCGCTGACACCTACTCCAGCGACCATTACCCCTGCATCGTTTCTCTTCTGTCGCACCACGTACAGCATTCCAGAGTACCTACCTGGATATTCGCAAAAGCCGACTGGAGCTTGTATTCCAGCCTCGTGCTTTTTGACGACCAGCCCTTCTCCGACATTAACCAACTAGTGCAGCACCTTACGTCTATTATTTTCTCTGCCGCCGAACGCGCAATACCCCGTTCATCCTCCCAACCTCGGCGGCCACCTGTTCCGTGGTGGAACGAGGATTGTCGGGACGCCGTTCGTGCCCGTAGGACTGCACTTAGGGTGTTTCGGCGCCATCCTACACTTGATAATTTGGTGTCTTTTAAACAATCGCGCGCCGGGGCTCGTCGCATTATTCAGGATAGCAAGAAGGCTTCTTGGGCTCGTTTTGTCGAGTCTTTTAATCGTTTTACGCCTTCATCCGTCGTTTGGGATAAACTTCGTCGCGTCTCAGGTAAAGTGTCACATTGTACTGTTTCTGGCCTTCAGGTTTCTAATGCCACCATAGTGGATCCGGCTGCTATCGCTAACACTCTGGGTGCTGCCTTTCAGGCGGTTTCCAGTTCAGACCATTATTCCGCCGGCTTTCGCTCTATTAAAGACCGGCTGGATTCCGCATCATATACTTTTCGGTCTGCTAATGATGAATGCTATAACGAACTATTCACAATGAGGGAGCTGGAGCACGCTCTTCATTGCTCTCGGCACTCCGGTCCTGGGCCGGACGGCATTCATGTCCTGATGTTAAAGAACCTTTCAGCCGACAGTAAACTCTTTCTCTTACAGGTCTATAACCGTATTTGGCAAAACGGCATTTTTCCTTCCGTTTGGCGCGAAGCCACCATTGTCCCTATACTTAAGCCTGGGAAGGATCGCCAACTACCTTCCAGCTACCGCCCTATCTCCCTCACCAGTTGCATTTGCAAGGTGATGGAGCGCATGATCAACGGGCGGTTGACATGGTGGCTTGAGTCTCAGAAACTTCTAGCGAACGCTCAGTGCGGGTTTCGTCGCTATCGCTCTACCGTCGACCATCTGGTGTCCTTGTCGACGCATATTATGAATGGATTTCTGAGAAAGTGTCAAACCGTGGCTGTATTTTTTGACCTGGAGAAAGCTTATGACACTTGTTGGAGGGGCGGCATTTTACGTACACTTCATGCATGGAATATCCGCGGTCGTCTTCCCATATTTCTTCGGGAGTTTATGACGGACCGCGTCTTTCGTGTACGTGTGGGCTCGGTTTTATCTCGTCGTTTTATTCAAGAGAACGGAGTACCGCAGGGCTCTGTACTCAGTCACACTTTTTGCGATTGCTATCAACCCCATTGTTGATTGTATTCCACCTGGCATTTCATCGTCCCTTTTTGTTGACGATTTCGCTATTTATTGTAGTTCACGGCGGACCTGTCTACTCGAACGCCGTCTCCAGAGCTGTATCGACCGTCTCTACGCCTGGAGTAACGCCAACGGCTTTAATTTCTCCGCCGAGAAATCCGTCTGCATCAACTTTTGGCGCCGGAAGTATTTCCCTCCGCCCTCTCTCCATCTTGGGCCAGGGATACTTCCGTTTGCAGACGAGGCGAAATTTTTGGGGTTGATTTTAGACAGGAAGTTGTGTTGGACCTCGCACGTTTCCTTTTTAAAAGCAAAGTGTGACCGTTCTCTTAATATTTTACGTGTTTTAAGTGGCACATCCTGGGGAGCTGATCGGACCGTCCTTCTTCGCCTTTATCGCTCTTTGGTCCGATCCAAGCTTGATTACGGGTGTATTGTTTATTCGTCGGCACGTCCATCTGTGTTACGTCGATTGAATGCCATTCACCATAGTGGCATAAGAGTCGCTACAGGGGCCTTTCCAACCAGCCCTGTTTTTAGCCTGTATGCTGAAGCTGCAGAGCCTCCGCTGTCCTTCAGGCGTGAGATGCTCTTGTGCAGCTATGCTTGTCGACTCTCAAGCTTGCCTGACCACCCGTCCTTCGAGTTATTTTTCGAGGAGTCACTTGATCGTCACTATTTTATTAGCTCCTCTGCTTTGCTCCCACCAGGGGTTCGCTTTCGACAGCTCCTTCGGCATTTAGACGTTCCGCCAGCGCCGGCCCTTCCACGGGGGGAAACGCGTTTTCCTCCATGGTCTCGCGCTGAGGCCCACTGTCACCTTGGGGTAACGTCGATGCCGAAGACTGAGACCCCTGCTTCAGTCTTTAGGTCGGCTTTTTTAGAAGTACGGGCTCAATTCGGAGACTTCCATTTTATCTTTACCGATGGATCTAAGACTGAAGCTGGAGTTGGATGTGCCTTTGTTTCTGATCACTGTAGTTTTAAGTTTCGTTTACCTGGACAATGTTCAATTTTTACCGCCGAACTTTTTAGCATTTATCAATCTATTTTATACATTCAGCGGCACGCCTTACAGCACTGTTTTATTTGTACGGACTCTCTGAGTGCCCTTCAGACTATTACTGCGCTGTACCATTACCACCCGCTTGTACAGCGCATACATGACCTGCTCCACTCGCTTGGTGTCACTGGCATCAGCGTGTCCTTCATGTGGATTCCAGGTCATGTGGGCATCTCAGGTAATGAGTCTGCCGACGCCGCTGCGAAATCGGCGATTTTATTACCCAGATTTTTTACCTCTGTTGTTCCCTCGTCAGATTCGTGTGTTATTTTACGTCGCCGCATCCTCTCGCGCTGGCGCGATGAGTGGACGGCCCTCCGGGGGAACAAGTTGCGGGAGGTTAAGCCTCTCCCGTTAATCTGGGGTACCTCTTCTCGTTCTTTACGTCGGGAAGAGGTACTTTTAGCCCGTTTACGAATTGGACATTGTCGTTTTAGTCATAGTTACCTGCTCAGTGATGATCCCGCTCCGCTGTGTCAGCAGTGTGACGTGCCCTTAACGGTGCGTCACATTTTAACTGAGTGTCAAGTTTTAGCTCCACTGCGCGTTCGCCTGGGTCTGCCTGTTGGCATAGCCAACGTTTTGGCAGACGACGCGCATGCTGTAGAATGTCTTTTACGTTTTATAAGTGACATTGATTCTAATCGTCGCTTTTGATGCGCTGAGCGTCTTTTAGCTTTGTTATTTTATTCTGTATGTTTTTATAGGGACTTACTCCCCAGTGACATATGGCGCTCATGTCCCGCATTCTACAGTTCTTGACACGTTTTAATCTTTTATTGGGTATGCTTTTAGTGTGTTAGTTTTTGAGATATATTTATTGTTATTATTGTTGTTATTGTTATTCTTGTTGTTATTTTTATTCTTGTTGTTATTGTTATTGTTATGCTATTGTTAGTTTTAACTTTTTGGACATCGCGGGTTGGTGTCCCGTTTTTTAATTATACGGTTTTTTTACCTTTTATATTTTGACCTTATATTTTACACATTGTAAGGGCGCTGATGACCCTAGCAGTTTAGCGCCCTTAAACCGCATATCATCATCATCATCATCAGTTCCTTCTTGATACCGAAAGCGCGAATAATGCGGTTCTGATATCTTACCAATTAAGTTTATTAACAATTTCAAAGGAAAATTTCTCATGGAACTAACGCGGCATTTCAGCGCCTATGTCAAAAGGAAGCGGACTTAATGTTGTACGCTGACGATATAATAGACTTTATTAAGGATTGCCTGATTATGTGGAAATCTAGGAGCAACGGTCATGACCACCAAATTGACATAAACAGCGATAACTATTTCAAATGAAAAAGAGCGGCTTATTCCAAAACTATCTCCAGCAAGTGTGCTCGTTATCGACAATGACTCTTAGAACAACATTGACTAGATCGCGTTCCCACATACAATTCAAGGAAAACAACAATGCTTTCCTGGGTGGCAGAGGACATTCCTCACTGTACAAGCATGAGCTCATCAAACTGAATAAGCCTGCTCACAAAACTTACGTCCAGGTCTTATGCAACAGCATGGACCCCTAGTCTGCCCCCATATTGCCCTGAATTAAATACTACAGGGCAGGTATGTGCTGAAGCGAAGAACTGGGTAGCTTGCCCCATTTACAGCTGATCACTTGAGAGATGTGTTAGGTCAGGGACAACAGCTGTTAAGTCAGCGGCTTAAGAAGTTCACACCATACATAATATGATATTTTATTGTGTAATGCACATTTCACTATTTGTTAAAGGACAGAGGAACTTATTCAGACAGACAGACCTTGCTCTTGCTGCTTGGAAGCTGTTAAAAATCCCCAAGAGAGCGTGTGTGACGGCATGTAAAACCTTGTCCAGTTCATATAGGGTAATGAAAGGCCTTAGGCAAAAACTACATCGTGACTATCATAATTCTGTGGTAGATGTTAGGCAATTGGGGACTATTTTTGCAAGTAGCCTAATTATCAATATTATAAATTACAAATTACAAGCATCTTTACATACTTAACATTATATGTATGTCAAATTTCCCCCATTTTGCTAAGTATCCTTTATTTCTTAAATGGCGATAATATATGAGCTGCTATTGTCGGTTTCTTTTGCATGCAGTTAGTTACTCATGTTTCCCCTTGATTTGTTCGAAATTCCAACCCCTTATATATCGTTTTCTACGGCTACGTATCTTAGATCACAACAGTTTATTTATAAATTCTTTCATTCGTCTAACGATTAGCTTTACCCAAGCACACATACTTTTCTCTACTGCACACGACAATCATCAATATGTAACATGGTATGTCGAACAGGGGGATAACTGTTTTTTACTTAATACGGTATTTTTTAAAGCTCATGCTCAATATTGCATTACACATACCAGTTCGTGGCGTGATTTTGTGGACCAGCTATATGTTTTCCAGTCTGTTCCGTTTTATACATTTTCTATTACCGGAATTTTTGATGTTCGTGGTCGCTTTCGTTTACATTTCCTCTGCCATATTCACAACATTAAGCCTTTTTGGACTCACTGTCTATCTTCTCCTCCTTTGCTTACATTTCCCTTTACTTACCTTGGAAAATTATTTCCAGAGTAGTACCAACCCTGTCATAATCACACTAGCCCAACGACCAGGAGATGGCTGTGCAACTTTGCAAATGCTGCATTAACCATAATTAGTGCACAGCATAAGAGTTGTTGCAACAGCAGCAGTATCGTTCAGTAGCAGCAGTAACAAATATTAAACGACCACCAAACCATAATTCAATGCCAGCAGCAAAACATTACAAACCTAGAACATCATATTAACGAGTTGCAACTTCCATTTGTCTACACGTATTCAGCAGCAGGAGGATCATATCCGCCAGCTATCTGAATGAGTTGCGCGTTTAGAAAATAAATTGGTTTTCGAGCCACAAAAACACTATTTATTTGCTCATGGCCTCAGAGGAGGAAACAAGTATTGATGATTCTGCTTTGGTAAATAAATCTCAAATTTCTAAAACTGCTCTGTCTAAGAATTCTATTTTAAACCCTATTATAAATCAAAATTTTCTGCTCCTGCATCAGAGAGCAGCATTGCCGGTCTGTTTGTCAACTAGACGACGATCCTAATAACTTTGTTCATTAAGCCTACATTCTACATCTTTCTGACTGGTTAATATTTTCTAGTTTCTATTGTACCAAAAATCATATCTACCTTTTAGCTGTTATACTACTTGAATTGTTAAAAGTATATATATATATACTTATACTTACTTACATATGTATGTGTATATATATATACACATACATATAGTACATGACAATACCCAAAAATAAATCTTGTCCCTTAATACAATTTCATTTTTACAAGTGTATATATATATAATGTATGTCAATACCCCCCAAAAACTTAACTGTTTGTTCAATTTCATTCAATAAAATTTGTTAGCTTATATTGTGTTGTATTCGAAGTCTTCTTGCTCATCCGTCTCCTCTTCCTCCTGACTGTAGGTAACTCATCATAGGGAGTAGCGTAGTTTATATCCCCCTCTTTCACTTTCCCACTGGATGCTTCACCAAGGTTAGCTATAAGATGCTTAAGCCCTTGAAATTTCTCGTTCATCTATTCTACGTTACCCTTTATTTTATTCACCAGTTCGTATTGCTTGCTCACGTTCTGGTTTTTCTCTTCCACCATCCTCTTTATTCTCTCTCCTTCTAACTCCTTAGTTTTCCCTTCGCATTCCTCTTTATCCGACATAACTGTTTCCTTTTTCCTATTTATCGTCTTAAACTTTGTCTCACATATCTTTTTTCGTTTGCTTTTACAGCGTTTATTTTCTTCTTAAATCTCACCAGGGCAGCTTTCGTAATTGTACTTATAGGTATCTTCCTATCCCAATTTCTTTCCGATCCTCCACATTCGGAATTTAACCTCAAACTACCGTCAGGACTCCATCCCGACCCGCGCTTAACCCTCCCAACTACTTTTCTTCCACCATATATATCTAAATTACATTCACTATTCCCACAACCTCCAAACAAATATATATTATTTTCCGAAAAATAACTAGTCATCTCGCTAATTATACTATACGCAAGTATCAATTCGCTCTCCTCAGGTGATAGTTTCCAGTTAATTTCCAATCCCTCTGGTAAATTTAAGGCATTTACCATCATTCCATTATCTCTACCCTTATACTTAAGTTATCTTTCGCATGCATTTTCACCCGTGTTCCAGAAAACCTACACCTTTCATCCTTTTGTCCTTTCTTACATTCACAAACTTCGTTTACTACATAACCTTCCGGACATTCGATTTTAACCATTTCCAAATCTCCGTAAAATAAATATCCACACCTACTCCCGCTTTCACACTTAGTTACAGGTTTCAAACAATTAGACACGTTTTTCAATCCTTCCATATTCATAATTGTCGTATTAAACCTACAACCCATCCCCTTTTTGTATACACATGAACAATTTTTTATCAACTCATGGTCTTTTTTACACATCGTAGCATTCTTCAATATGCCTGTCTCGTCATCTACTTTAAACCCACATCTTCCAAAACACACATAATTCTTCCGCTCCCACTACTGAACTGTCATCCACAGCATCCAAATCCCCTTTCATTGTATGCTATATGCTCCTCCCTGCGTTTTCCTTTTATACTACCCCGTCATCCATTCAAATCATTTCTCTTTTTCTTTCATATTTTTCCTTTCCTCCCCGAAACCTGTCAGTTGTCCGTCCACCGTACAGACCTTCTCTAGGTAAACGTTTTCTTATCTCTTCCTCTCCTTTTTTTGTTTTTTTTTCCTTTACCGATTTTCTTAATGTTTTCTTCTCAGATTTAGCTATGGGCGAGTTGGTGAAATACATGCAAAGCTGTATGCGTCTATCTGACCTAACCCCTCAAGTGCTTCGTGTCATAGCCATGCTGGATCCTGCCTTCCTTCGCATGTATCCGCCCCGTGATGTCAACCAGGAGCTAGATAAACTTTGCCAAACGGCATTTCGCGTCTTCTTAAGGTGCACCAAACACTACATTCTAACTTCGCACAGGGTCCACGTCGATGGTCCTGCATCTCGAGTCGATAGCTGCATCTTTTGTAACTCCTAATAATTTGTAAAAAAATCTTTTTTAATTAAAAATAAACCTTCGTTTGGCACCACTGGGACCGGTTTAACAGCAGCGCCCCTAGCGACGGGTTAGTTTACTAGAGTACAAATTGCTTGACCCCAGCTTCCGGTTCAGCTTGCCGAGGGTCATTACTACTCGGACCCCTAGTGATACTGACTGCGGGAGAGGTTCTTCCCAAACCTGAAAGCGCGAATAATGCGGTTCTGGTATCTTACTGGCTAAGTTGTTTGACAATTCTAGAGAAAAAATTAGTCATGGAACTACCGTTATATCCATTATTTCCCCCCCAGGGGCTCACCTCGTGTGAGTACGGGTTAGGCGCGCCCGGGGTCCCGAGCCACTCGCCAACATTTCACCCCATCCATTCTCATCTACTGTGCCACGTGAATTTTTTATTCATTTGTTCACGATCCTCTTCCTCTTCTAGGCTTATTCTGATTTCTAGTTTTACGTTTTAGTCTTATTAACTCCTGTCTCACCAACAGGGATCTTTTCTGTCTCCGTGGTTCTTTCCCACGGTTCCCGCGCGGCTTCCGACATGTGTGCTCTACGGAGGTCTCAGACGCGAAGGTCGGGCGGACCCCTCGCACTGCCCCTGTGTGTAACCTTAGGTGCGGAGCCCGTCCACGCCATCATGTACACCCACGTAGCTCTCTGGGGGCCCGGCTTGTGTTAATTCTCCAACGACCGTGTGTCGTTGGATTAGTATCACGGGCCGGACGTGTTACCGCTGACGGAGCCTCGGTGTAATCAACCACAAGTCCCCTGAATCCGTGTCTGTGTCTTGCTCGCAGCGCGGCCTAGAGTGGGGAGCCATGGGCGGTTATACCCATGGTAGGGGCTTAAAGCCGGGGTGTGTGTGGTGAACGGCTTACACATATGGACTAGCAGTGGAGTTTGGGGGTAGCCCTTCTGAAGTACGCCTTGAGATCGGTCTTGGGAGGGTTCCCACGACGGCGCAGACCGTGGAGATATGGTGTCTTTTTTCTTTAACCCCCGGATGGCAGGCTGACGCCGACGGTTCCGGATAGGGGTCTATTCATCATGTATCCGCGCAAAACCCCTTTCACTGACATATTTTTAGTTATGACTTTAGCAAGTGATGGAAAAACGTTCAAGGACCTTAGCCCTTTTTACATAAAGCGTGAGGTGGATCGGATCTGTGGCCAGGAGAAAAACGCGACGCGACTACGAGACGGTACGTTATTGATCGAAACCGCCAACGCCGAGCAGTCCCAGAAACTGTTGAAAACGAGTTTGCTGGGCTCCTATCCTGTCCGGGTAGTCCCACATAAGTCCTAAACTTTGTTCGGGGGTTGTCACCACCTCCAGTCTCGATGGTCTCTCCAACGATGACATAGTGTCTTGTCTCTCCGATCAACGTGTCTGTCAGGCGTACCGGCTTTCTCGCAAACAGGACGGTCAGGAATACCCTCTACGTACTGTGTTTCTAACTTTCAAAGGTACTGTATTGCCGGAGTTCATTTTTTGTGGCTACGAACGTGCCTCCGTGCGCCCTTATATTCCGAACCCCATGCGCTGTTTTCGGTGCCAAAGCTTCGGCCATACTACCCGCT
This sequence comes from Deroplatys truncata, assembly GCA_030765065.1. Taxonomy (NCBI): domain Eukaryota; kingdom Metazoa; phylum Arthropoda; class Insecta; order Mantodea; family Mantidae; genus Deroplatys; species Deroplatys truncata. The sequence goes on from CM060987.1 coordinate 196,778,184, forward strand.
CGTGTGCCCATCCAGCTCTCTGTGAGCGATGTGGCCTACCTGCCCATGACGGCGCAGCATGTGTTCGTGACCCTCGTTGTGTTAACTGTGGAGGATGTCATCCGTCTAGCTCACGACTTCAACCTGCAAACACCTCTGGTTATTCATCCACCGTCCGCCGCACTCCTGTTGCCTCTGTTTGCTCGCCTCTCACGTCCGTTGCCCATGCTTCGACACAAACCGAGCCTCCTGCGAATACTTTTACATCGTCTCGAGTTGACAGTGCTGTACAGTCTTCATCTTCAGCCGCGTCGCGCCAGCCTGCAAGCCGTCTACCAATGCTCACCCTTCAGCGACTTCTACTGAGGGTGTTCGTTCTCGGCCTCACCATAGACCGAGTAGTCGCACTTCCTCTGCGAAGTCCAGGTCCCGTTCCACGAGCCGCAGAGGCTCTTCTGGTTCCCGGGCATCGGAGGGTTCGCCAGAGGATGCGGCTTTTACTGTCGTTGGTCCAAAATCTGTTAAGATGCGGAAGAAACTCAAGCGGTCATCTTAGCCTTTTTTGAATGGAGATACTCCACTGGAACGTTAATGGCTTTCGGGCACGCCTTCCGGACTTACAATGTTTAATTTCCCAACGTTGTCCCTCAATCGTTTGTTTACAGGAAACCCATCTGCAGCCTCCTCACGCTTTGCATCTTCGGAGCTTTTCCTGCTTTAGACATGACTCTGTAGTTGAACAGCGTGCCAGCGGTGGGGTTGCTATTTTGGTGGCGCATACTATTTGTGCTACCAACATACCGCTTCGCACACCATTGTCGGCTGTGGCTGTGAGGGTCCGATCGGAGGGCGTCTGTTTCTCTGTCTGCAATGTGTATCTGCCGCCGCTCAGTGTAGTTCAAGCGCACGAAATCTGGGCTCTTTTGTCACAGCTAACCCCACCGCTACTTTTCGTTGGTGATTTCAACGCCAAGCATTTTCACTGGGGTTCCGATATTGATGACGCTCGTGGCTGCCTTATTGCAGACGTTTGTGACATGTCCGGCTTATTTCTTTTAAATATGTCGAACAGGGGGATGACTGTTTTTTACTTAATACGGTATTTTTTAAAGCTCATGCTCAATATTACATTACACATACCAGTTCGTGGTGTGATTTTGTGGACCAGCTATGTTTTCCAGTCTGTTCCGTTTTATACATTTTCTATTACTGGTCTTTTTGACGTTCGTGGTCGCTTTCGTTACACTTCCTCCGCCATATTCACATTCGTTTCCTTCCCAACGCCATATTCACAGCATTAACCCTTTGTGGACTCACTGTCTACGTTCTCCTCCTCTATCGCTACCCTACAATTCCCTTTGCTTACCTTGGAAAATTATTTCCAGAGTAGTACCAACCCTGTCATAATCACCCTAGCCCAACGACTAGGAGATGGCCGGTGCAACTTTGCAAATACTGCATTAACCATAATTAGTGCTCAGCATAAGAGTTGTTGCAACAGCAGCAACATATCGTTCAGTAGCAGCAGTAACAAATATTAAACGACCACCAAACCATAATTCAATGCCAGCAGCAAAACATTACAAACCTACAACATCATATTAACGAGCTGCAACTTCTATTTGTCTACACGTATTCGGCAGCAGCAGGATCATATCCGGCAGTTAACTGAATGAGTTGCGCGTTTAGAAAATAAATTGGTTTTCGAATCACAAAAACAGTTTTATTTGCTCATGGCCTCAGAGGAGGAAACAAGTATTGATGATTCTGCTTTGGTAAATAAATCTCAAATTTCTAAAACTGCTCTGTCTAAGAATTCTATTTTAAACCGTATTATAAATCAAAATTTTCTGCTTCTGCATCAGAGAGCAGCATTGCCGGTCTGTTTGTCAACTAGACGACGACCCTAATAACTTTGTTCATTAAGCCTACATTCTACATCTTTCTGACTCGTTAATATTGTCTAGTTTCTATTGTACCAAAAATCATATCTACCTTTTAACTGTTATACTATTTCAATTGTTAAAAGTATATATATATACATATAGTACATGACAATACCCAAAATAAATCTTGTGCGTTTATACAACTTCATTTTTACAAGAGTTTATATAATGTATGTCAATACCCCCCAAACACTTAACTGTTTGTTCAATTTCATTCAATAAAATTTGTTAGCTTATATTGTGTTGTATTCGAAGTCTTCTTCCTCATCCGTCTCCTCTTCCTCCTCAACTGTAGGTAACTCATCATAGGGAGTAGCGTAGTTTATATCCCCCTCTCTCACTTTCCCACTGGATGCGTCACCAAGGTTAGCTATAAGATGCTTAACCCTTGAAATTTCTCGTTCATCTTTTCTACGTTACCCTTTATTTTATTCAGCATTTCGTATTGCTTGCTTACGTTCTGGTTTTTCTCTTCCACCATCCTCCTTATTCTCTCTCCCTCCAACTCCTTAGTTTTCCCTTCGCATTCCTCTTTATCCGACATAACTGTTTCCATTTTCCTATTTATCGTCTTAAACTTTGTCTCACATATCTTTTTTCGTTTGCTTTTACAGCGTTTATTTTCTTCTTAAATCTCACCAGGGCAGCTTTCGTAATTGTACTTATAGGTATCTTCCTATCCCAATTTCTTTCCGATCCTCCACATTCGGAATTTAACCTCAAACTACCGTCAGGGCTCCATCGCGAGCCGCGCTTAACCCTCCCAACTACTTTTCTTCCACCATATATATCTAAATTACATTCACTATTCCCACAACCTCCAAACAAATATATATTATTTTCCGAAAAATAACTAGTCACCTCGCTAATTATACTATACGCAAGTATCAATTCGCTCTCCTCAGGTGATAGTTTCCAGTTAATTTCCAATCCCTCTGTTAAATTTAAGGCATCTACCATCATTGCATTATCTCTACCCTTATACTTAATTCATCTTTCGCATGCATTTTCACCCGTGTTCCAGAAAACCTACACCTTTCATCCTTTTGTCCTTTCTTACATTCACAAACTTCGTTTACTACATAACCTTCCGGACATTCGATTTTAACCATTTCCAAATCTCCGTAAAATAAATATCCACACCTACTCCCGCTTTCACACTTAGTTACAGGTTTCAAACAATTAGACACGTTTTTCAATCCTTCCATATTCATAATTGTCGTATTAAACCTACAACCCATCCCCTTTTTGTATACACATGAACAATTTTTTATCAACTCATGGTCTTTTTTACACATCGTAGCATTCTTCAATATTCCTGTCTCATCATCTACTTTAAACCCACATCTTCCAAAACACACATAATTCTTCCGCTCCCACTACTGAACTGTCATCCACAGCATCCAAATCCCCTTTCATTGTATGCTATATGCTCCTCCCTGCGTTTTCCTTTTATACTACCCCGTCATCCATTCAAATCATTTCTCTTTTTCTTTCATATTTTTCCTTTCCTCCCCGAAACCTGTCAGTTGTCCGTCCACCGTACAGACCTTCTCTAGGTAAACGTTTTCTTATCTCTTCCTCTCCTTTTTTTGTTTTTTTTTCCTTTACCGATTTTCTTAATGTTTTCTTCTCAGATTTAGCTATGGGCGAGTTGGTGAAATACATGCAAAGCTGTATGCGTCTATCTGACCTAACCCCTCAAGTGCTTCGAGTCATAGCCATGCTGGATCCTGCCTTCCTTCGCATGTATCCGCCCCGTGATGTCAACCAGGAGCTAGATAAACTTTGCCAAACGGCATTTCGCGTCTTCTTAAGGTGCACCAAACACTACATTCTAACTTCGCACAGGGTCCACGTCGATGGTCCTGCATCTCGAGTCGATAGCTGCATCTTTTGTAACTCCTAATAATTTGTAAAAAAATCTTTTTTAATTAAAAATAAACCTTCGTTTGGCACCACTGGGACCGGTTTAACAGCAGCGCCCCTAGCGACGGGTTAGTTTACTAGAGTACAAATTGCTTGACCCCAGCTTCCGGTTCAGCTTGCCGAGGGTCCATACTACTCGGACCCCTAGTGATACTGACTGCGGGAGAGGTTCTTCCCAAACCTGAAAGCGCGAATAATGCGGTTCTGGTATCTTACTGGCTAAGTTGTTTGACAATTCTAGAGAAAAAATTAGTCATGGAACTACCGTTATATCCATTATTTTCCCCCCAGGGGCTCACCTCGTGTGAGTACGGGTTAGGCGCGCCCGGGGTCCCGAGCCACTCGCCAACATTTCACCCCATCCATTCTCATCTACTGTGCCACGTGAATTTTTTATTCATTTGTTCACGATCCTCTTCCTCTTCTAGGCTTATTCTGATTTCTAGTTTTACGTTTTAGTCTTATTAACTCCTGTCTCACCAACAGGGATCTTTTCTGTCTCCGTGGTTCTTTCCCACGGTTCCCGCCGGCTTCCGACATGTGTGCTCTACGGAGGTCTCAGACGCGAAGGTCGGGCGGACCCCTCGCACTGCCCCTGTGTGTAACCTTAGGTGCGGAGCCCGTCCACGCCATCATGTACACCCACGTAGCTCTCTGGGGGCCCGGCTTGTGTTAATTCTCCAACGACCGTGTGTCGTTGGATTAGTATCACGGGCCGGACGTGTTACCGCTGACGGAGCCTCGGTGTAATCAACCACAAGTCCCCTGAATCCGTGTCTGTGTCTTGCTCGCAGCGCGGCCTAGAGTGGGGAGCCATGGGCGGTTATACCCATGGTAGGGGCTTAAAGCCGGGGTGTGTGTGGTGAACGGCTTACACATATGGACTAGCAGTGGAGTTTGGGGGTAGCCCTTCTGAAGTACGCCTTGAGATCGGTCTTGGGAGGGTTCCCACGACGGCGCAGACCGTGGAGATATGGTGTCTTTTTTCTTTAACCCCCGGATGGCAGGCTGACGCCGACGGTTCCGGATGGGGGTCTATTCATCATGTATCCGCGCAAAACCCCTTTCACTGACATATTTTTAGTTATGACTTTAGCAAGTGATGGAAAAACGTTCAAGGACCTTAGCCCTTTTTACATAAAGCGTGAGGTGGATCGGATCTGTGGCCAGGTGAAAAACGCGACGCGACTACGAGACGGTACGTTATTGATCGAAACCGCCAACGCCGAGCAGTCCCAGAAACTGTTGAAAACGAGTTTGCTGGGCTCCTATCCTGTCCGGGTAGTCCCACATAAGTCCTAAACTTTGTTCGGGGGTTGTCACCACCTCCAGTCTCGATGATCTCTCCAACGATGACATAGTGTCTTGTCTCTCCGATCAACGTGTCTGTCAGGCGTACCGGCTTTCTCGCAAACAGGACGGTCAGGAATACCCTCTACGTACTGTGTTTCTAACTTTCAAAGGTACTGTATTGCCGGAGTTCATTTTTTGTGGCTACGAACGTGCCTCCGTGCGCCCTTATACTCCGAACCCCATGCGCTGTTTTCGGTGCCAAAGCTTCGGCCATACTACCCGCTCGTGTGCCCATCCAGCTCTCTGTGAGCGATGTGGCCTACCTGCCCATGACGGCGCAGCATGTGTTCGTGACCCTCGTTGTGTTAACTGTGGAGGATGTCATCCGTCTAGCTCACGACAGTGTTCTCGTTTTTTGGACGAAAAGTGTATACAGGAGTTGCGCGTCAAGGAACGCCTCACCTTTCCTGAAGCACGGCGGCGCTTTGCGCAACTTCAACCTGCAAACACCTCTGGTTATTCATCCACCGTCCGCCGCACTCCTGTTGCCTCTGTTTGCTCGCCTCTCACGTCCGTTGCCCATGCTTCGACACAAACCGAGCCTCCTGCGAATACTTTTACATCGTCTCGAGTTGACAGTGCTGTACAGTCTTCATCTTCAGCCGTGTCGCCGCCAGCCTGCAAGCCGTCTACCAATGCTCACCCTTCAGCGACTTCTACTGAGGGTGTTCGTTCTCGGCCTCACCATAGACCGAGTAGTCGCACTTCCTCTGCGAAGTCCAGGTCCCGTTCCACGAGCCGCAGAGGCTCTTCTGGTTCCCGAGCATCGGAGGGTTCGCCAGAGGATGCGGCTTTTACTGTCGTTGGTCCAAAATCTGTTAAGATGCGGAAGAAACTCAAGCGGTCATCTTAGCCTTTTTTGAACGGAGATACTCCACTGGAACGTTAATGGCTTTCGGGCACGCCTTCCGGACTTACAATGTTTAATTTCCCAACGTTGTCCCTCAATCGTTTGTTTACAGGAAACCCATCTGCAGCCTCCTCACGCTTTGCATCTTCGGAGCTTTTCCTGCTTTAGACATGACTCTGTAGTTGAACAGCGTGCCAGCGGTGGGGTTGCTATTTAGGTGGCGCATACTATTTGTGCTACCAACATACCGCTTCGCACACCATTGTCGGCTGTGGCTGTGAGGGTCCGATCGGAGGGCGTCTGTTTCTCTGTCTGCAATGTGTATCTGCCGCCGCTCAGTGTAGTTCAAGCGCACGAACTCTGGGCTCTTTTGTCACAGCTAACCCCACCGCTACTTTTCGTTGGTGATTTCAACGCCAAGCATTTTCACTGGGGTTCCGATATTGATGACGCTCGTGGCTGCCTTATTGCAGACGTTTGTGACATGTCCGGCTTATTTCTTTTAAATATGTCGAACAGGGGGATGACTGTTTTTAACTTAATACGGTATTTTTTAAAGCTCATGCTCAATATTACATTACACATACCAGTTCGTGGTGTGATTTTGTGGACCAGCTATATGTTTTCCAGTCTGTTCCGTTTTATACATTTTCTATTACTGGTCTTTTTGACGTTCGTGGTCGCTTTCGTTACACTTCCTCCGCCATATTCACATTCGTTTCCTTCCCAACGCCATATTCACAGCATTAACCCTTTGTGGACTCACTGTCTACGTTCTCCTCCTCTATCGCTACCCTACAATTCCCTTTGCTTACCTTGGAAAATTATTTCCAGAGTAGTACCAACCCTGTCATAATCACCCTAGCCCAACGACCAGGAGATGGCCGGTGCAACTTTGCAAATACTGCATTAACCATAATTAGTGCTCAGCATAAGAGTTGTTGCAACAGCAGCAACATATCGTTCAGTAGCAGCAGTAACAAAAATTAAACGACCACCAAACCATAATTCAATGCCAGCAGCAAAACATTACAAACCTACAACATCATATTAACGAGCTGCAACTTCTATTTGTCTACACGTATTCGGCAGCAGCAGGATCATATCCGGCAGTTAACTGAATGAGTTGCGCGTTTAGAAAATAAATTGGTTTTCGAATCACAAAAACAGTTTTATTTGCTCATGGCCTCAGAGGAGGAAACAAGTATTGATGATTCTGCTTTGGTAAATAAATCTCAAATTTCTAAAACTGCTCTGTCTAAGAATTCTATTTTAAACCGTATTATAAATCAAAATTTTCTGCTTCTGCATCAGAGAGCAGCATTGCCGGTCTGTTTGTCAACTAGACGACGATCCTAATAACTTTGTTCATTAAGCCTACATTCTACATCTTTCTGACTCGTTAATATTGTCTAGTTTCTATTGTACCAAAAATCATATCTACCTTTTAACTGTTATACTATTTCAATTGTTAAAAGTATATATATATACATACATATAGTACATGACAATACCCAAAATAAATCTTGTGCGTTTATACAACTTCATTTTTACAAGAGTTTATATAATGTATGTCAATACCCCCCAAACACTTAACTGTTTGTTCAATTTCATTCAATAAAATTTGTTAGCTTATATTGTGTTGTATTCGAAGTCTTCTTCCTCATCCGTCTCCTCTTCCTCCTCAACTGTAGGTAACTCATCATAGGGAGTAGCGTAGTTTATATCCCCCTCTCTCACTTTCCCACTGGATGCGTCACCAAGGTTAGCTATAAGATGCTTAACCCTTGAAATTTCTCGTTCATCTTTTCTACGTTACCCTTTATTTTATTCAGCATTTCGTATTGCTTGCTTACGTTCTGGTTTTTCTCTTCCACCATCCTCCTTATTCTCTCTCCCTCCAACTCCTTAGTTTTCCCTTCGCATTCCTCTTTATCCGACATAACTGTTTCCATTTTCCTATTTATCGTCTTAAACTTTGTCTCACATATCTTTTTTCGTTTGCTTTTACAGCGTTTATTTTCTTCTTAAATCTCACCAGGGCAGCTTTCGTAATTGTACTTATAGGTATCTTCCTATCCCAATTTCTTTCCGATCCTCCACATTCGGAATTTAACCTCAAACTACCGTCAGGGCTCCATCGCGAGCCGCGCTTAACCCTCCCAACTACTTTTCTTCCACCACATATATCTAAATTACATTCACTATTCCCACAACCTCCAAACAAATATATATTATTTTCCGAAAAATAACTAGTCATCTCGCTAATTATACTATACGCAAGTATCAATTCGCTCTCCTCAGGTGATAGTTTCCAGTTAATTTCCAATCCCTCTGTTAAATTTAAGGCATCTACCATCATTGCATTATCTCTACCCTTATACTTAATTTATCTTTCGCATGCATTTTCACCCGTGTTCCAGAAAACCTACACCTTTCATCCTTTTGTCCTTTCTTACATTCACAAACTTCGTTTACTACATAACCTTCCGGACATTCGATTTTAACCATTTCCAAATCTCCGTAAAATAAATATCCACACCTACTCCCGCTTTCACACTTAGTTACAGGTTTCAAACAATTAGACACGTTTTTCAATCCTTCCATATTCATAATTGTCGTATTAAACCTACAACCCATCCCCTTTTTGTATACACATGAACAATTTTTTATCAACTCATGGTCTTTTTTACACATCGTAGCATTCTTCAATATTCCTGTCTCGTCATCTACTTTAAACCCACATCTTCCAAAACACACATAATTCTTCCGCTCCCACTACTGAACTGTCATCCACAGCATCCAAATCCCCTTTCATTGTATGCTATATGCTCCTCCCTGCGTTTTCCTTTTATACTACCCCGTCATCCATTCAAATCATTTCTCTTTTTCTTTCATATTTTTCCTTTCCTCCCCGAAACCTGTCAGTTGTCCGTCCACCGTACAGACCTTCTCTAGGTAAACGTTTTCTTATCTCTTCCTCTCCGTTTTTTTTTTTTTTTTTTTTTTTTTGCTTTACCGATTTTCTTAATGTTTTCTTCTCAGATTTAGCTATGGGCGAGTTGGTGAAATACATGCAAAGCTGTATGCGTCTATCTGACCTAACCCCTCAAGTGCTTCGTGTCATAGCCATGCTGGATCCTGCCTTCCTTCGCATGTATCCGCCCCGTGATGTCAACCAGGAGCTAGATAAACTTTGCCAAACGGCATTTCGCGTCTTCTTAAGGTGCACCAAACACTACATTCTAACTTCGCACAGGGTCCACGTCGATGGTCCTGCATCTCGAGTCGATAGCTGCATCTTTTGTAACTCCTAATAATTTGTAAAAAAATCTTTTTTAATTAAAAATAAACCTTCGTTTGGCACCACTGGGACCGGTTTAACAGCAGCGCCCTTAGCGACGGGTTAGTTTACTACAAATTGCTTGACCCCAGGTTCCGGTTCAGCTTGCCGAGGATCATTACTACTCGGACCCCTAGTGATACTGACTGCGGGAGAGGTTCTTCGCAAACCTGAAAGCGCGAATAATGCAGTTATGGTATCTTACTGGCTAAGTTGATTAACAATTTGAGAGAAAAAAATTAGTCAAGGAACTACCGTTATATCCATTAATTTGGGATTACGGTGTCACCATGAACGGATGGCCTGCATACCAAAGAGGTTCAGGGATCACAACGGCGATGACAAATCGAGAGGTTCAACGATGTTTAGGTGTTTCCTAAAAGCGAATTACTAGCAATAGTAAGGGAGTTATTATTTTCGGTCGCCGCCTTACCGTGACCAAGCAAGCAAAACGAAAACAGAAATGAATATCCAAAAATACATCTTAACATTGTGTGCCGAATAAGTGGCCTACTGCTACATCCTGCAAGATCCGCTTCTAAGAAATATGAGCAGCTAGAAACACTAATGGCAACGCATGCACACTTGCGACCAATCCAGCGTAGTCCTTGCTTCATCCTTCCCGCTATCCTTCTACCTCCGAAGTACAGGTTCCATTTCCAGTTAACACACTCGCCTCCCTTCAACTCGGCCGATCCACCAGACCGGAGGCAAATCCGAAGTCAGTACAAACCCTTAACTACAGTGGTGTTAACTCACTAGCATCTGCGATCCCGAGGAGTAGCTGTTGCTACTGCCAACCAGCTGTACGAAGAGGGGAGTCATACCCTTCTACAACAATGCCTTGTCGGGGCCTACCACATGCCGCTACTAATACTGCCTGTTGGAGATTCTCTTACCGATAATCAAAGCGCCAATAATGCGGTTCTGCTATCTTACTGGTTATGCTGATTAACAATTTGAGAGAAAAATTAGTCATGGAACTACTGTTATGTCCAACATTTGGGATTACGGTGCCACCCTGAATGGCTGGCCCTATACCAATGAGCTTCAGAGGACACAACAACGACGATGGCGAAAACGGGGATGCACCTCAGCTTAGGTGTTTCCTAAAAGCGAGTTAGTAGCAATGATAACAGAGTTATTATTTTCTGTCGATAACTTATCCTGGCTAAGTATGAAAAAATAGAACTGGAATAGATATCCAAAATATATACTAATATTGTGTGTCGAATGGTGGCCTGCTGCCACATCCTAGAAGATATGCTAGTTAGGGATATCAGCTGCTAGAAACACATATGGCAATGCATGCGAACTTGTGACCGGTCCAGTATAGAACTCCCTTCACCAGAACCAGAGACCAAATACATGTCAGTACAAAAGTTTAAGTAGTGGTCTTAGCTCACTGAACATATTCGCTCCCAAGTAATAGGTGTTCCTAGTACCAACAAGCAGCTGGAGGAAAAGGAAGAATTTATATCCCTTTACAACAATGCCTTGGCGTGGGCTACCATGGAACCCTACTGATACCGAGTTCAGGTGAGTTCCTTCCTGATACCGAAAGCGCGAATAATGCGGTTCTGATATCTTACCAATTAAGTTTATTAACAATTTCAAAGGAAAATTTCTCATGGAACTAACGCGGCATTTCAGCGCCTATGTCAAAAGGAAGCGGGCATAATGTTGTACACTGACGATATAATAGACTTTATTAAGGATTGACTGATTATGTGGAAATCTAGGAGCAACGGTCATGACCACCAAATTGACATAAACAGCGATAACTATTTCAAACGGAGAAAGAGCGGCTTATTCCAAAACTATCTCCACTAAGTGTGCTCGTTATCGACAATGACTCTTAGAACAACATTGACTAGATCGCGTTCCCACATACAATTCAAGGAAAACAACAATGCTTTCCTGGGTAGCAGAGGACATTCCTCACTGTACAAGCATGAGCTCATCAAACTGAATAAGCCTGTTCAGAAAACTTACGTCCAGGTCTTATGCAACAGCATGGACCCCTAGTCTGCCCCCATATTGCCCTGAATTAAATACCACAGGGCTGGTATGTGCTGAAGCGAAGAACTGGGTAGCTTGCCCCATTTACAGCTGATCACTTGAGAGATGTGTTAGGTCAGGGACAACAGCTGTTAAGTCAGCGGCTTAAGAAGTTCCCAGCCAACATAATTTGATATTTTATTGTGTAATGCACATTTCACTATTTGTGAAAGGACAGAGGAACTTATTCACACAGACAGACTATGCTCTTGCTGCATGGAAGCTGTTAAAAATCCCCAAGAGAGCGTGCGTGACGGCATGTAAAACCTTGTCCAGTTCATATAGGGTAATGAAAGGCCTTAGGCAAAAACTACATAGTGACTATCAAAACTCTCTGGTAGATGTTAGGCAATTGGGGACTATTTTTGCTGGTAGCTTAATTATCAATATTATAAATTACAAATTACAAGCATCTTTACATACTTAACATTATATGTATGTCAAATTTCACGCATTTTGCTAAGTATCCTTTATTTCTTAAATGGCGATAATATATGAGCCGCTATTGTCGGTTTCTTTTGCATGCAGTTAGTTACTCATGTTTCCCCTGATCTGTTCGAAATTCCAACCCCTTATATATCGTTTTCTACGGCTACGAATCTTAGATCACAACAGTTTATTTATAAATTCTTTCATTCGTCTAACGATTAGCTTTACCCACGCACACATACTTTTCTCTACTGCACACGACAATCATCAATATGTAACATGGTATGTTGAACAGGGGGATAACTGTTTCTTACTTAATACGGTATTTTTTAAAGCTCATGCTCAATATTACATTACACATACCAGTTCGTGGTGTGATTTTGTGGACCAGCTATATGTTTTCCAGTCTGTTCCGTTTTATACATTTTCTATTACCGGAATTTTTTGTTCGTGGTTGGTTTCGTTTACATTTCCTCCGCCATATTCACTCTCTTTTCGTTCCCAACGCCATATACACAACATTAACCCTTTGTGGACTCACTGTCTACCTTCTCCTCCTTCTCTATCGCTACCCTACAATTCCCTTTGCTTACCTTGGAAAATTATTTCCAGAGTAGTACCAACCCTGTCATAATCACCCTAGTCGAACGACTAGGAGATGGCCGGTGCAACTTTACAAATGCTGCATTAACCATAATTAGTGCTCAGCATAAGAGTTGTTGCAACAGCAGCAACATATCGTTCAGTAGCAGCAGTAACAAATATTAAACGACCACCAAACCATAATTCAATGCCAGCAGCAAAACATTAAAAACCTAGAACATCATATTAACGAGTTGCAACTTCCATTTGTCTACATGCATTCAGCAGCAGGAGGATCATATCCGCCAGTTAACTGAATGAGTTGCGCGTTTAGAAAATAAATTTCTTTTTGAGACACAAAAACACTGTTTTATTTGCTAATGGCCTCAGAGGAGGAAACAAGTATTGATGATTCTACTTTGGTAAATAAATCTCAAAATTCTAAAACTGCTCTCTCTAAGAATTCTATTTTAAACACTATTATAAATCAAAATTTTCTGCTCCTGCATCAGAGCAGCATTGCCGGTCTGTTTGTCACCTAGAGGACGATACTAATACCGCTGTCATTAAGCCTACCTTCTACATCTTTGTGACTCGTTAATATTGTGTGGTTTTTATTGTACCAAAAATCATATCTACTGTTTAGCTGTTATACTATTTCAATTATTAAAAGTGTGTGTGTGTATATATATATAGTACATGACAATACCCAAAAATAAATCTTGTCCCTTAATACAATTTCATTTTTACAAGTGTATGTATAATGTATGTCAATACCCCCAACAAACTTAACTGTTTGTTCTATTTCATTCAATAAAATTTGTTAGCTTATATTGTGTTGTATTCGAAGTCTTCTTCCTTAACCCTCTCCTCTTCCTCCTCAACTGTAGGTAACTCATCATAGGGAGTAGCGTAGCTCATATCCCCCTCTTTCACTTTCCCACTGGATGCTTCACCAAGGTTAGCTATAAGATGCTTAACCCTTGAAATTTCTCGTTCATCTTTTCTACGTTACACTTTATTTTATTCAGCATTTCGTATTGCTTGCTTACGTTCTGGTTTTTCTCTTCCACCATCCTCTTTATTCTCTCTCCCTCTAACTCCTTAGTTTTCCCTTCGCATTCCTCTTTATCCGACATAACTGTTTCCATTTTCCTATTTATCGTCTTAAACTTTGTCTTACATATCTTTTTTCGTTTGCTTTTACAGCGTTTATTTTCTTCTTAAATCTCACCAGGGCAGCTTTCGTAATTGTACTTATAGGTATCTTCCTATCCCAATTTCTTTCCGATCCTCCACATTCGGAATTTAACCTCAAACTACCGTCAGGGCTCCATCGCGACCTGCGCTTAACCCTCCCAACTACATTTCTTCCACCATATATATCTAAATTACATTCACTATTCCCACAACCTCAAAACAAATATATATTATTTTCCGAAAAATAACTAGTCATCTCGCTAATTATACTATACGCAAGTATCAATTCGCTCTCCTCAGGTGATAGTTTCCAGTTAATTTCCAATCCCTCTGTTAAATTTACAGCATCTACAATCATTCCATTATCTCTACCCTTATACTTAAGTTATCTTTCGCATGCATTTTCACCGGTGTTCCAGAAAACCTACACCTGTCATCCTTTTGTCCTTTCTTACATTCACAAACTTCGTTTACTACATAACCTTCCGGACATTCCATTTTAACCATTTCCAAATCTTCGTAAAATAAATATCCACACCTACTCCCGCTTTCACACTTAGTTATAGGTTTCAAACAATTAGACACGTTTTTCAATCCTTCCATATTCATAATTGTTGTATTAAACCTACAACCCATCCCCTTTTTGTATACACATGAACAATTCGTTATAAACTCATGGTCTTTTTTACACATCGTAGCATTCTTCAATACTCCTGTCTCGTCATCTACTTTAAACCCACATCTTCCAAAACACACAATATTCTTCCGCTCCCACTATTGTAACTGTCATCCGAACCATCGAAATCCCCTTCATTGTATGCTATATGCTCCTCCCTGCGTTTTCCTTTTATACTCCCCCGTCGTCCAATCAAATCATTTCTCTTTTTCTTTCATATTTTTCCTTTCCTCCCCCAAACCTGTCAGTTGTCGTCCAGACCTTCTCTAGGTAAACGTTTTCTTATCTCTTCCTCTCCGTTTTTTTTTTTTTTTTTTTTTTTTTTGCTTTACCGATTTTCTTAATGTTTTCTTCTCAGATTTAGCTATGGGCGAGTTGGTGAAATACATGCAAAGCTGTATGCGTCTCTGACCTAACCCCTCAAGTGCTTCGAGTCATAGCCATGCTGGATCCTGCCTTCCTTCGCATGTATCCGCCCCGTGATGTCAACCAGGAGCTAGATAAACTTTGCCAAACGGCATTTCGCGCCTTCTTAAGGTGCACCAATCTAACTTCGCACAGGGTCCACGTCGATGGTCCTGCATCTCGAGTCGATAGCTGCCTCTTTTGTAACTTCTAATCATTTGTAAAAAATCTTTTTTTAATTAAAAATAAACCTTCGTTTGGCACCACTGGGACCGGTTTAACAGCAGCGCCCCTAGCGACCGGTTAGTTTGCTAGAGTACAAATTGCTTGACCCCAGCTTCCGGTTCAGCTTGCCGAGGGTCATTACTACTCGGACCCCTAGTGATACTGACTGCGGGAGAGGTTCTTCCCAAACCTGAAAGCGCGAATAATGCGGTTCTGGTATCTTACTAGCTAAGTTGATTAACAATTCTAGAGAAAAAATTAGTCATGGAACTACCGTTATATCCATTAATTTGGGATTACGGTGTCGCTATGAACGGATGGCCTGCATACCAAAGAGGTTCAGGGATCACAACAACGGCGATGACGAATCGGGAGGTTCAACGCAGTTTAGGTGTTTCCTAAAAGCGAATTACTAGCAATAGTAAGGGAGTTATTTTCGGCGCCGCCTTACCGTGACCAAGCAAGCAAAAAGAAAACAGAAATGAATATCCAAAGATACATTTAACATTGTGTGCCGAATAAGTGGCCTGCTGCTACATCCTACAAGATCCGCTTCTAAGAAATATGAGCAGCTAGAAACACATATGGCAACGCATGCACACTTGCGACCAATCCAGCGTAGTCCTTGCTTCATCCTTCCCGCTATCCTTCTACCTCCGACGTCCAGGTTCCATTTCCAGTTAACACACTCGCCTCCCTTCAATTTGGTCGATCCACCAGACCGAGAGGCAAATCAGAAGTCAGTAAAAACGCTTAACTACAATGGTGTTAACTCACTAGCATCTGCGATCCCGAGAAATAGCTCTTGGTACTGCCAACCAGCTGTACGAAGTGGGGAGTCATACCCTTCTACAACAATGCCTTGTGGGGACTACCATAGGCCACTACTAATACTGCCTGTTGGAAGGTTCTTCCCGATACTCAAAGCGCCAATAATGCGGTTCTGCTATCTTACTGGTTATGCTGATTAACAATTGGAGAGAAAAATTAGTCATGGAACTACTGTTATGTCCAACATTTGGGATTACGGTGCCACCCTGAATGGCTGGCCCCATACCTATGAGCTTCAGAGGTCACAACAACAACGATGGCGAATCCGGGGATGCACCTCAGCTTAGGTGTTTCCTAAAAGCGAGTTAGTAGCAATGATAACAGTTATTTTCTGTCGGCGACTTATCCTGGCTAAGTATGAAAAAATAGAACTGGAATAGATATCCAAAAATATATGCTAATATTGTGTGATGATGATGATGATATGCGGTTTAAGGGCGCTAAACTGCTGCGGTCATCAGCGCCTTTACAATGTGTAAAATATAAGGTCAAAATATAAAAGACAGGTAAAAAACCGCATAATTAAAAAACGGGACACAAACCCGCGATGTCAAAAAAGTTAAAAATAACAATAGAATAACAATAATAACAATAACAATAAAAACAATAACAATAATAACAATAACAGCAATAATAACAATAACAATAATAACAATAAATATATCTGAAAAACCAACACCCTAAAGGCATAGGCAATAAAAGATTAAAACGTGTCAAGGACTGTAGAATGCGAACGACATGGGCGCCTTTTGTCCACTGGGTACTAGAGTCCCCATAAAAACTAGAGAGAATAAAATTACTACGCTAAAATTACTACGAATCTCACGAGGGAACAACAGAAGTAAAACATCTGGGTAATAAAATCGCCGATTTCGCAGCGGCGTCGGCAGACTTATTACCTGAGATGCCCACATGACCTGGAATCCACATGAAGGACACGCTGATGCCAGAGACACCAAGCGAGTGGAGCAGGTCATGTATGCGCTGTACGAGTGGGTGGTAATGGTACAGCGCATGAATAGCCTGCAGGGCACTCAGAGAGTCCGTACAAATAAAACAGTGCCGTAAGTCGTGCCGCTGGATGTGTAAAACAGATTGATAAATGCTAAAAAGTTCGGCGGTAAAAATTGAACATTGTCGAGGTAAACGAAAAGCAAAACTCCGTACACCAAAAACAAAGGCACATACTACTCCAACATCAGTCTTAGACCCATCAGTATATATAAAATGACAGTCCCCGAACTGTGCCTGTAGTTCTAAAAAGGCGGATCTAAGAACAGAAGCAGGGGTCGCATTTTTCGGCAGCGACATTAGCCCAAGGTGGATGTGGGCCTCAGCGCGCGACCATGGAGGAAAACGCGTTTCCCCTCGGGTAAGGGCCGGCGCTGGCGGAACGTCCAAATGCCGAAGTAGCAGTCGAAATCGAACCCCTGGAGGGAGCAAAGCAGAGGAGCTAACTAAATATTGCCGGTCACGTGAATCCTCGTAAAATGCCGCAAAGGACGGGTGGTCAGGCAAGCTGGGGAGTCGAAAGGCATAGCTACATAAGAGCAGCTCACGCCTGAAAGACAGCGGAGGCTCTGCAGCCTCAGCGTAAAGACTGGGCACGGGGCTAGTTGGAAAGGCCCCTGTAGCGACTCTAATACCACGATGATGAATGGGATTCAAACGACGTAACACAGATGGACGTGCCGACGAATAAACAATACAGCCGTAATCAAGTTTGGATCGGACCAAAGAGCGATAAAGGCGAAGAAGGACGGTCCGATCAGCTCCACAGGATGTGCCACTTAAAACACGTAAAAGATTAATGGAACGGTCACACTTTGCTTTTAAAAAGGAAACGTGCGAGGCCCAACACAACTTCCTATCAAAAATCAACCCTAAAAATTTCGCCTCGTCTGCAAACGGAAGTATCCCTGGCCCAAGATGGAGAGAGATCGGAGGGAAATACTTCCGGGGCCAGAAGTTGATGCAGACGGATTTCTCGGCGGAGAAATTAAAGCCGTTGGCGTTACTCCAGGCGTAGAGACGGTCGATACAGCTCTGGAGACGGCGTTCGAGTAGACAGGTCCGCCGTGAACTGCAATAAATAGCGAAATCGTCAACAAAAAGGGACGATGAAATGCCAGGTGGAATACAATCAACAATAGGGTTGATAGCAATCGCAAAAAGTGTGACACTGAGTACAGAGCCCTGCGGTACTCCGTTCTCTTGAATAAAACGACTAGATAAAACCGAGCCCACACGTACACGAAAGACGCGGTCAGTCATGAACTCCCGAAGAAATATGGGAAGACGACCACGGATATTGCATGCGTGAAGTGTATGACTGTATAACTGAATGTTGTATACATAATACAATAAATAATTGTAAATAAATTGTAAATAAATAATACCCAAAAATAAATCTTGTCCGTTAATACAATTTCATTTTTACATGTGTATATATAATGTATGTCAATACCCCAAAAAACGTAACTGTTTGTTCAATTTCATTTACTAAAATTTGTTAGCTTATATTGTGTTGTATTCGAAGTCTTCTTCCTCGTCCGTCTCCTCTTCCTCCTCAACTGTAGGTAACTCATCGTATGTAGTAGCGTAGTTTATATCCCCCTCTTTCACTTTCCCACTGGATGCTTCACCAGTTAGTTTACTAGAGTACAAATTGCTTGACGCCAGCTTCCGGTTCTGCTTGCCGTATGTCAATACTACTCGGACCCCTAGTGATACTGACTGCGGGAGAGGTTCTCCCCAAACCTGAAAGCGCGAATAATGCGGTTTTGGTATCTTACTGGCTAAGTTGATTAACAATTTGAGAGAAAACAATTAGTCATGGAACTACCGTTATATCCATTAATTTGGGATTAAGGTGTCACTATGAACGGCTGGCCTGCATACCAAAGAGGTTCAGGGATCACAATAACGGCGATGACGAATCCGAGAGGTTCAACGCAGTTTAGGTGTTTCCTAAAAGCGAGAGAGAGAGAGAGAGAAGTGGGAGGATAAAGGGCGCAAAACCAGAAAGGTCATTAGCGCCCGCCACAGATAAAATACAGGTTAGTGACCAGTTAAAAAGCCAAACAGACAATAGGGCCGAGAAGGAAAGACATAAAAGCTATAAAATGTCAGGTTAAAAGTCCACGAAAAAGAATAAAAGAGTCAGTGTCAGGGACTGTAGAACGAGAGGCTTAAAACAAGGCAGCTAAAAAAAAAATGGGTCTATAACACTAAAAACCAGAAAGAACGAACGCAGAGTGGTCAAACGCTGTCCTGGAAGCTGCTGCGCCGAATGAAAGTTAAAACACGTTCCACAGCCAACATGTTGTCCGCTAAAATGTCGGGCAATGCTACGTCCATCTGCAGAGCAGTACGAAGAGTAGCGAAATACTGACACTGCTCCAAAACATGCCGCACCGTCAACGGCGCACCGCAACGATTACAAACGGGAGCGGGCTCACGGCGCAACAAGTGACAGTGGCTAAAACGACAGTGCCCGATTCGAAGTCTACATAAAATAACCTCCTCCCGACGGGAGGATCGGGAAGAAGTAGCCCAGGCCGAGGGTAAAGGCTTTATCTCCCGCAATTTGCTAGCCTGGACAGAGGACCAGGCAGAAAACCATAGAGAGAGAATAGACTTCTTTAAATAGTGACTAAAATCGTCCGCAGGAACAGAGGAACTAAAACAAGAACGAGAGAAAATAGCGCTCTTGGCAGCAGCATCTGCACCTTCATTACCAGGAATGCCAACGTGTCCAGGAACCCAGACAAAGAATAGGCTGACTCCATCGGAGGTAAGCCGGTGGGAACAATCCTGGAGACGCTGCACGATAGGATGGCGTACGTACAGCGCACGAAGGCTAGAAAGGGCGCTTAAAGAATCCGTGCATATAACACAATTCTGCAGACCACGTCGACGGATAAAAGACAGAGCTTGTTCCAGAGCAATAAGTTCAGCAGTAAAAATCGAGCACTGGTCAGAGAGACGAAACATAAAACGTTCTACACCAAATAAAAAGGCACATCCAACTCCACGGTCATCCTTTGAGCCGTCGGTATAAATAAAACAATGGCTGCCAAAGTGAGACTGAACTTCGGCAAAAGCCGAACGGATGACCGGAGCGGGGGTCGTGGACTTAGGCATGGACGTCAAATCAAGGTAGCAAGATACTCCAGAATGCAGCCAAGGGGGGAACTGTGTGTGACGACGTGGAAGCATAGTGGGCAATGTGATATTTAAATTCCGAAGTATCCGGCGGAAACGTACCCCTGGCGGGAGCAAGGCCAGGGGTCGAGACGCATAATGACAATCCAGCGAGTCCTCAAAGAAAGACGAATAAGTGGGGTGTTGAGGCATACAGGACAACCGGCAAGCATAGCTGCAAAGAAGAACGTCACGACGATAAGAGAGCGGAGGTTCTGCAGCTTCTGCACAAAGACTCAAAACAGGGCTAGTACGAAAAGCACCAGTTGAGAGACGAAGGCCCTGGTGGTGGACTGGATTCAAGCGACTCAGGATGGAAGGTCGCGCAGCAGAATACACAATGCACCCATAGTCAAGCTTAGAGCGAACCAATGATCGATAAAGTCGCAAAAGGACCGTGCGATCTGCACCCCAGGATGTGCCACTTAAAACACGTAAAATACAAAGAGAACGTTCACACCTTGCTTTCAAATAGCTGATATGCGACGACCAACACAACTTCCTATCCAAGATTAACCCGAGGAATTTCGTTTCGTCCGAAAATGGGAGGAGTGCCGCGCCGAGTCGGAGACAAGGTGGAGGGAACTCTTTACGGCGCCAGAAGTTAATGCAGACTGTCTTCTCCGGAGAAAATTGAAACCCGTTTGCAACGCTCCAGGAGTGAAGGGAGTTAAGACATTGCTGCAGTCGGCGTTCCAAAAGACATGTGCGACGAGAAGTTGCGAAGATGGCGAAATCGTCAACAAAAAGCGATGAGGAAATTCCAGCTGGAACACAGTCAGCAATGGGGTTAATCGCTATAGCAAACAGTGTGACGCTGAGTACCGAGCCTTGAGGTACTCCGTTCTCTTGGATAAAAAGTGAAGATAAAATCGATCCCACGCGCACACGAAATATCCGGTCCCTCATAAACTCACAAATAAAGGCAGGGAGACGACCACGGAAACCCCACAGATGGAGTGTACGAAGAATGCCAGTCCTCCAACATGTGTCGTAAGCCTTCTCCAAGTCAAAAAATACTGCCACAGTCTGGCACCCTCTCAGGAAGCCGTCCAGAATGGAGGTCGAAAGATGGACAAGATGACCCACAGGAGAACGGTGTCGGCGAAAACCACATTGTACATTCGCTATAAGGTTCCGGGACTCAAGGCACCAGACCAAACGCCCGTTGATCATGCGTTCCATAACCTTGCAAATGCAACTGGTTAAGGAAATCGGGCGATAGCTAGATGGTAGGTGGCGATCCTTTCCGGGTTTCAAAACTGGAACGATGGTGGCTGCTCGCCAACCTGTAGGAAGAGTACTAGTTTCCCAGATGCGGTTGTAAATCTGAAGGAGAAAGCGCAGTCCAGCAGAGGAGAGATGTTGAAGAAACACCACGTGAATAGAATCAGGCCCAGGTGCGGTAGGCTTAGAAGATGCTAGGGCATGCTCTAGCTCGCGGAAGGTAAATGGGCGATTATATACCTCCTGGTTGCTGGAGTGAAAAGAGAGTGCATGGGCCTCCACAGCGGCCTTGTGTGGAAGAAAACCCGGGTCATAACGGGCAGAGCTGGAAATGCGTTCAAAGTTCTTGCCGAGGGTGTCGGCAATAGCAGGTGGTTCGCAAATAGTACTAGAGCCTACCCGAAGACCGGGAATAGAAGAAGAACGGGTCTTGCCGGCCACACGCCTAAGTTTGTCCCAGACAACCGATGTAGGTGTAGAGCTATTGAAACCGGCTACATAGCGCTCCCAGGAGGCTTTCTTGCTGATGCGAATTACTCTGCGAGCCTTAGCGCGTAATTCCTTATAACGGACCAGATTAGCAAGAGTAGGGTGCCGCCGAAATACCCTAAGAGCACCGCGTCGTGCACGAACGGCGTCCCGACATTCCGCGTTCCACCAAGGGACCGGTAAACGCCTGGGATGTGAAGACGTGCGGGGAATGGAACGTTCGGCAGCGGCGAAAATGACAGTACGCAGGTGTTCCACCATGAGATCCACAGAGGAAAAAGCGCAGTGAGAAAACCGCGCTAGACGGGAAAAAAGGGTCCAGTCAGCTTTGCGGAACTGCCATTTAGGAAGGACAGGTGAATCGACAGAAGAAGACAGGAGAGTAATTACGCACGGGAAGTGATCGCTAGAATGTGTATCAGCTATGACATACCAGTCCACACGATGAGCAAGCTGCGCAGAGCAAAGACACAAATCCAGATGGGAAAATGTGCCGGTTGAATCGGAGAGAAAAGTGGGTTCGCCGGTATTCAGAACAGAAAGGCAGTGCTGATCAAGAAGTGCAGCCAAAAGTTCGCCCCTCGCGCACGCCCTAGGAGAACCCCAAAGAGGGTGGTGTGCATTGAAATCCCCCAAGAGTAAATAAGGGGCAGGGAGCTGTAAAATCAGGCGGTCTAGGTCATCCTGTGCAAGAGGAGAAGAAGGAGGAACATAGAGGCTACAGATACAGAAGTTAAAACCAGGAAGAGAAAGGAGGATCCCAACAGCTTGCAGAGGTGTGGCAAGCGGAACCCGATTATAAAACACATCATCGCGAACAAGTACTGTAACACCACCGTGTGCAGGAGAACCATCCGCTGGAGCAAGATCGAAGCGCTCCGGAGTATACCTACGAATGGCAAAGGTATCCTGAGGTCGAAGTTTTGTCTCCTGTAGACAGACGACTAGGGGGTAGTGAGTGTGCAGTAGCATGTCCAACTCCGCTCGGTGTGCACGGAGACCACGGATATTCCACTGAAGGATGTGATTAAGAGCCATAAATATCAAGATAGGCAAGAAGTGCGTGCGGGTAAGGCTATTGAATAGCCGCAGTGGATCGGTTTAGTTTCACCTTTTTCTTCCGGGTAGGACTGCGCCCCGGCCGAGAATGCGCAGGCCTCTCGAATCCCTCCGTGCCACCATCGCTGCTAACTGAATCTGAGCAGGTGGTGCGAGTCCTGGAGCGAGAACGGGAGCGACCCGTGGGACGACGAACAGGTGATTTGCGACTGGTGTGGTCAAGAGAGGTGGAACCTGCGGTCGAAGCTGATGGGGCGGAAGCATCTTTTGTGCGAACAGGAACCGGCGAGGGAAGTACCAGATCCGAAGGTTTATCAGTTTGGACCCCAATGGAAACCTGCGAGGGCGAGCCGGGACAGGTCTGCACAACGGCATCCTGTTTCCGGACACCGAGGCGGACAGCAGCTGAATACCTCATGGTGGATGTAGGGTGTAGTTCGTGATAGCGCTTCCTCGCTTCTGGAAAGGTCAGGTGTTCCTTCACTCGAATCTCCTGTATGGTCTTTTCCTCCACAAAGCGTGGGCATTCCCTAGAGTTCGACGGGTGTGCACCCCCACAGTTTACACAGGCGGGGTCCGTAGCACACATGGAATCATCGTGACTGTCGCTTCCACAACGAGGACAAACTGGTGAGCCAGTGCAACGTTGTTGTGTATGACCGAATTTCTGGCAGCGATAACAACGCATGGGGTTAGGTACATAGGGACGAATAGCTGCGCGCTCATAGCCGCACAAGATGAACTGCGGTAGCACGGTTCTTTCAAATGTAAGAAAGACCGTGCGCAGCGGAAACGGTTGATTGTCCCTCCTCCCGATCAGCCTGTATGCCGCAATAACACCTTGGTCGGAGAGACAGTTGACGATGTCTTCATTAGAAAGTCCGTCTAAACATGAAGTCGTAACCACACCACGACAGCTGTTAAGGGTTTTGTGTTTGTCCACAGTCACTGGGTAGGAACCTAGTAGACTGGCCTTTAGCAGTTTAGCGGCCTGGGCGTCTTGTGCAATTTCAATCAGTAAGCTTCCATCCCTACACCGTGTAGCATTCTTCACAGGACCACAGATTCTATCAACCTCCCGCTGAATGTAAAAGGGGCTGAGGTGCTTCATATCTTTGCTGTCGCTCTTTAGCCGCATAACGAAAAAACGAGGTGTTGAAATAGTGGAGCGCAGAGGAGCCATAATGGAAAGGTCCCCCTTCCGGAACCGTCGGCGTCAGCCTGCCATCCGGGGGATGTAGAAGAAAAGACACCAGAATCTTCCGGTCTGTGCCGGCCTGGAGCACCCGCTCCAGGCCTGATCTCAGAGAATACCTCAGAAAAGTTACCCTCCGACCGTCACTACTTACCGGTTTACGACACGTTCACCATAGGCAGGCCCGACTTTACGCCCCTACCACTGGAATAACCGCCAGTGGCCCCCCACTTTAGGCCACGCTGCCTCAACAGAGTCAACGTGGATTCAGGGGACTTGTGGTAGATTACATCGGGCCCCAGACAGCGGTAACACGTCGAGCCCCCCCGGACAACCCAGCCACTCGCGGTCGCCGAACTGTCCGAGGGGCACCCGGCCCCTATGGGGCTACGTGGGTGTACGTGACAATGGAACGGCTCCGCACCTAGTGTCGCAGGAAAGGGGTAGTGAGGAGGGTTCACTTAACCTTCACGCTTGAGACCTCCGGAGAGCACACAAGTTGAAAGCTGCGCTGAAACCGTGGGACAGCAACCACGGAAATAGAAAAGATCCCTGTTGGTGAGACAGGAGTAAATAAACCTAAGATGCCTAAACCTAGTATAAGGAATAATTCTAGAAGAGGAAGAGTAAAGTAAAGAAACAACGTGGCTAGTCCAGATGGGGGTGAGGGGGTGAATATGACGATGATTGGCTCGGGAACCCCCGGGTGCGCCAAAAACCCGTACTCACATAACGTGAGCCCCTGAGGGGGCTAAAAGCGAATTACTAGCAATAGTAAGGGAGTTATTTTCGGCGCCGCCTTACCGTGACCAAGCAAGCAAAAAGAAAACAGAAATGAATATCCAAAGATACATTTAACATTGTGTGCCGAATAAGTGGCCTGCTGCTACATCCTACAAGATCCGCTTCTAAGAAATATGAGCAGCTAGAAACACATATGGCAACGCATGCACACTTGCGACCAATCCAGCGTAGTCCTTGCTTCATCCTTCCCGCTATCCTTCTACTTCCGACGTCCAGGTTCCATTTCCAGTTAACACACTCGCCTCCCTTCAATTTGGTCGATCCACCAGACCGAGAGGCAAATCAGAAGTCAGTAAAAACGCTTAACTACACTGGTGTTAACTCACTAGCATCTGCGATCCCGAGAAATAGCTCTTGGTACTGCCAACCAGCTGTACGAAGTGGGGAGTCATACCCTTCTACAACAGTGCCTTTAGGGGACTACCATAGGCCACTACTAATACTGCCTGTTGCAGAGGTTCTTACCGATACTCAAAGCGCCAATAATGCGATTCTGCTTTCTTACTGGTTATGGTGATTAACAATTTGAGAGAACAATTAGTCATGGAAGTACTGTTATTTCAAACATTTGGGATTACGGTGCCACCCTGAATGGCTGGCCCCATACCAATGAGCTTCAGAGGTCACAACAACGACGATGGCGAATCCGGGGATGCACCTCAGCTTAGGTGTTTCCTAAAAGCGAGTTAGTAGCAATGATAACAGAGTTATTATTTTCTGTCGCCAACTTATCCTGGATAAGTATGAAAAAATAGAACTGGAATAGATATCCAAAAATATATATTAATATTGTGTGCCGAATGGTGGCCTGCTGCCACATCCTAGAAGATATCCCAGTTAGAGATGATAGCAGCTAGAAACACATATGGCAATACATGTAAATTGTGACCAGTCCAGTATAGAACTCCCTTCACCAGAACCAGAGACCAATTAAATGTCAGTACAAAAGTTTAAGTAGTGGTCTTAGCTCACTGAACATATTCGCTCCCAAGTAATAGGTGTTGATAGTACCAACAAGCAGCTGGAGGAAAAGGAAGAATTTATATCCCTTTACAACAATGCCTTGGCAAGGGCTACCATGGAACCCTACTGATACCAAGTTCAGGTGAGTTCCTTCTTGATAAAGAAAGCGCGAATAATGCGGTTCTGATATCTTATCAATTAAGTTTATTAACAATTTCAAAGGAAAATTTCTCATGGAACTAACGCGGCATTTCAGCGCCTATGTCAAAAGGAAGCGGACTTAATGTTGTACGCTGACGATATAATAGACTTTATTAAGGATTGCCTGATTATGTGGAAATCTAGGAGCAACATCATGACCACCAAATTGACATAAACAGCGATAACTATTTCAAATGGAGAAGGAGCGGCATATTCCAAAACTATCTCCACTAAGTGTGCTCGTTATCGACAATGACTCTTAGAACAACATTGACTAGATCGCGTTCCCACATACAATTCAAGGAAAACAACAATGCTTTCCTGGGTGGCAGAGGACATTCCTCACTGTACAAGCATGAGCTCATCAAACTGAATAAGCCTGTTCACAAAACTTACGTCCAGGTCTTATGCAACAGCATGGACCCCTAATCTGCCCCCATATTGCCCTGAATTAAATACTACAGGGCTGGTATGTGCTGAAGCGAAGAACTGGGTAGCTTGCCCCATTTACAGCTGATCACTTGAGAGATGTTTTAGGTCAGGGACAACAGCTGTTAAGTCAGCGGCTTAAGAAGTTCACAGCCTACATAATTTGATACTTTATTGTGTAATGCACATTTCACTATTTGTGAAAGGACAGAGGAACTTATTCACACAGACAGACTTTGCTCTTGCTGCTTGGAAACTGTTAAAAATCCCCAAGAGACCTTGCGTGAAGGGATGTCATACCGTGCCCCATACATATAAGGTAAAGAGACGCCTTAAGCAAAAACTACATAGTGACCATCATAACTCTCTCGTAGATGTCAGGCAATTGGGGACTATTTTTGCCAGTAGCTTAATTATCAATATTATAAATTACAAGATACAAGCATCTTTACATACTTAATATTATGTGTATGTCAAATTTCACAACGAATAATTGCTTCATTTCATTCAAGAACTCAGCTGTGTAACAGGATGCGGTCCAGATAACTAGCTTGATCTTTGTGCAGGAGCTGACGCAACTAGATGCACGGATATACGTCATTCAGGATTAGTAACTATTTCTTGCAAGGCATCACTAATAACCGCGTGATTTTAACTCCCATATACAAAGATCTTTTTGACGAGAGAGAGAAGCTTGGGTTGTGTTGCTAGCGAGACTCTGTGCTACGCGCAACCATGAGGGGCGTTATCCTTTTAACAACTGTAATAAGCGAGTATAAGTAATTAGCCTAAGATACTGCCACAGAGTGGAGAAACATTTACTATCATTTATAGTCACTGATAATTGCCAAAAGGAGCAGAACTTCGTATTTAGAATGTTTATATATTTCTTCTAGGCTTTCATAGTGTTAAATGTGAAAGATGTGCGTTACACAGGAGACGGAAAAAACCAAATTATAATAAAAATACTTATTATATGCTACATGCATATATAAAGGACTTTAGAGCGAGGTAACATGCAAACCCAAGAACGGGGAAAGCCAAGTCTTTGTCCGTTTATGAATATGTTCGCTTATAGCTTCTAGCTGACCTCTGATAAGTAACAATCAATTAAGAACGGGTTGATGACAAACCGGCATTGTTAATTATTACACTTCACATTAATTAAAATTCAGGATATATTTAATCGGAAATCATTTTATTGTATACAGAGACCACAAAGGAATAACGTGATTTTACCTTAACAACAAAGAATCCACATTTAAGCGCTACATTAACGCGTTGGTTTTTAACTTTGAGTGAATATGATGTTGGAGTTAATCATAAGCCAGGTAAACAACATGTCATGCCGGACATGCTCTCTAGACTACAATGTTTTTTACTAGAAGTAGAAACAAATACTAAAATTGAAGTAGAATCATCATCGGTCCTAGGAATGACTAGCGAAATAGTACCTAAAGCTCAGAAAAGCGATCTGTATGTAAACTGTTAGTAGAAGATATGAGGGCAAACAGAAATAACGTTGTTTTTTTGGATAAAGACTTTACAGGAAAACTGATTGAGGTGATGGGTTAGTTATACCATGTAAACTAGTATCGAGAAATCTAAAATTGCATCATGATACGAAGTTAAGTGCTCATCAAGGAGAAAAACCCACTAAAGATTGTAGCGGCACGAGATTTTTGGCCAATCATAAGAGAAGATGTAAGAGATTACATTAGGATGTGTGAAACACGTCGACCAAAAAAGATAGGAGATCCAACGCACTATTAGGTATTTCAGAAACAGCGACCAAACCTTTTCAGCTAATTTCCAAAGACATAACAGGACCAATTCAAGTTACGAGCGCAAGGAATAAATATATGTTGACAGTCACAGATCATTTTAGTAAATATCCGGAAGCAATTCCAACAACAGATCAGACAGCCGGAACAGTAGCCAGAGCATTAGTGACAGACATATTATGTACACATGGTATTCCAGAGAAAATATTGTCAGATCAAGGAACTAATTTTCAAACACCTTTATTTGAAGAAGTATGTAAATAGGGCTAATAGTACTCCAATGCATCCACAATCAAATTCGGTCATTGAAAAACTTCATAGATATTTAAATCTTTCACTAGCAATGACGAGTTCACAGTATGGAGAAGAATGGGATAGGATGGTTTCATTTGTATTGATGGCTTATAGATCAGCGCCAAACACTGTGACAAGGTATAGTCCGTTTTATTCACCACATGAGAGAAAAATGAAATTACCGCCAGAGTTAGAATTAGAACCGAAAAAAGACACTGCAAATTTAAGTACTACAAAGCGGCATGTAGAAATTCTGAAACAGCGATTAAGAGAAGCCTATAATGCGATCCAAGCCCGTTCTTAAACCTTAAATACTTCATTGTCAACGCTCTACCGTACAGAAATTATTGTAATGACTTTTTTCAGCTTCAGTACCTTCACACCAGTCGTCCTGCTCCTCTAGTATATCCATTTGGTTTTCCTTTAACCTATTAAGTTTCTAGTGATTTCCCACTTTTACCCTTCCTATTCTATTTTTGAATCCTACTCCCCACCAACTGGCGCATTTTGCTAAGTATCCTTTATTTCTTAGCTGGCATTAATATATGTGCTGCTATTGCGGTTTCTTTTGCATGCAGTTAGTTACTCATGTTTCCCCAGATTTGTTTGATATTCCAACCCTTTATATATCGTTTTCTACGACTACCAATCTTAGATCACAACAGTTTATTTATAAATTCTTTCATTCGTCTAACGATTCTTCTCGTTTATATCCACCTGATAGCTTTACCCACGCACACATACTTTTCTCTACTGCTCACGACAATCATCAATATGTAACATGGTATGTCGAACAGGGGGATAACGGTTTTTTACTTAATACGGTATTTTTTAAAGCTCATGCTCAATATTACACTACACATACCAGTTCGTGGTGTGATTTTGTGGACCAGCTATATGTTTTCCAGTCTGTTCCGTTTTATACATTTTCTGTTACTGGTCTTTTTGATGTTCGTGGCCGCTTTCGTTTACAGTTCCTCCGCCATATTCACTCTCTTTTCGTTCCCAACGCCATATTCACAGCATTAACCCTTTGTGGTCTCACTGTCTACCTTCTCCTCCTTCTCTATCGCTACCCTACAATTCCCTTTGTTTACCTTGGAAACTTATTTCCAGAGTAGTACCAACCCTGTCATAATCACCCTAGCCCAACGACCAGGAGATGGCCGGTGCAACGTTGCAAAGGCTGCATTAACCATAATTAGTGCTCAGCATAAGAGTTGTTGCAACAGCAACATATCGTTCAGTAGCAGCAGTAACAAATATTAAACGACCACCAAACCATAACTCAATGCCAGCAGCAAAACATTACAAACCTAGAACATCATATTAACGAGTTGCAACTTCCATTTGTCTACACGTATTCAGCAGCAGCAGGATCATATCCGCCACTTAACTGAATGAGTTGCGCGTTTAGAAAATAAATTGGTTTTTGAGCCACAAAAACACTGTTTTATTTGCTCATGGCCTCAGAGGAGGAAACAAGTATTGATGATTCTGCTTTGGTAAATAAATCTCAAATTTCTAAAACTGCTCTGTCTAAGAATTCTATTTTAAACCCTATTATAAATCAAAATTTTCTGCTCCTGCATCAGAGAGCAGCATTGCCGGTCTGTTAGTCAACTAGACGACGATCCTAATAACTTTGTCATTAAGCCTACCTTCTACATCTTTCTGACTCGTTAATATTGTATAGTTTCTATTGTACCAAAAATCATATCTACCTTTTAGCTGTTATACTATTTCAGTTGTTAAAAGTATATATATATATATATACATACATATAGTACATGACAATACCCAAAAATAAATCTTGTCGGTTTATACAACTTCATTTTTACAAGAGTTTATATAATGTATGTCAATACCCCCTAAACACTTAACTGTTTGTTCAATTTCATTCAATAAAAATTGTTAGCTTATATTGTGTTGTATTCGAAGTCTTCTTGCTCATCCGTCTCCTGTTCCTTCTCAACTGTAGGTAACTCATCATAGGGAGTAGCGTAGTTTATATCCCCCTCTTTCACTTTCCCACTGGATGCTTCACCAAGGTTACCTATAAGATGCTTAACCCTTGAAATTTCTCGTTCATCTTTTCTACATTACCCTTTATTTTATTCAGCATTTCGTATTGCTTGCTTACGTTCTGCTTTTTCTCTTCCACCATCCTCTTTATTCTCTCTCCCTCTAACTCCTTAGTTTTCCCTTCGCATTCCTCTTTATCCGACATAACTGTTTCCATTTTCCTATTTATCGTCTTAAACTTTGTCTCACATATCTTTTTTCTTTTGGTTTTACAGCGTTTATTTTCTTCTTAAATCTCACCAGGGCAGCTTTCGTAATTGTAGTTATAGGTATCTTCCTATCCCAATTTCTTTCCGATCCTCCACATTCGGAATTTAACCTCAAACTACCGTCAGGGCTCCATCGCGACCCGCACTTAACCCTCCCAACTACTTTTCTTCCACCATATATATCTAAATTACATTCAGTATTCCCACAACCTCCAAAGAAATATATATTATTTTCCGAAAATAACTAGTCATCTCGCTAATTATATTATACGCAAGTATCACTTCGCTCTCCTCAAGTGATAGTTTCCAGTTAATTTCAAATTCCTCTGTTAAATTTATGGCATCTACCCTCATTCCATTATCTCTACCCTTATACTTAAGTTATTTTTCGCATGCATTTTCATCCTGTTCCAGTAAACCTACACCTTTCATCCTTTTGTCCTTTCTTACATTCACAAACTTCGTTTACTACATAACCTTCCGGACATTCCATTTTACCCATTTCCAAATCTCCGTAAAATAAATATCCACACCTACTCCCGCTTTCACACTTAGTTACAGGTTTCAAACAATTAGACACGCTTTTCAATCCTTCCATAATCATAACTGTCGTATTAAACCTACAACCCATCCCCTTTTTGTATACACATGAACAATTCGTTATTAACTCATGGTCTTTTTTACACATCGTAGCATTCTTCAATACTCCTGTCTCGTCATCTACTTTAAACCCACATAATTCTTCCGCTCCCACTATTGTAACTGTCATCCACAGCATCCAAATCCCCTTCATTGTATGCTATATGCTCCTCCCTGCGTTTTCCTTTTATACTCCCCCGTCGTCCAATCAAATCATTTCTTTTTCTTTCATATTTTTCCTTTCCTCCCCCAAACCTGTCACTTGTATGTCCAGACCTTCTCTAGGTAAACGTTTTCTTATCTCTTCCTCTCCGTTTTTTTTTTTCCTTTACCGATTTTCTTAATGTTTTCTTCTCAGATTTAGCTATGGGCGAGTTGGTGAAATACATGCAAAGCTGTATGCGTCTATCTGACCTAACCCCTCAAGTGCTTCGTGTCATAGCCATGCTGGATCCTGCCTTCCTTCGCATGTATCCGCCCCGTGATGTCAACCAGGAGCTAGATAAACTTTGCCAAACAGCATTTCGCGCCTTGTTAAGGTTCACCAAACACTACAATCTAACTTCGCACAGGGTCCACGTCGATGGTCCTGCATCTCGAGTCGATAGCTGCATCTTTTGTAACTCCTAATAATTTGTACAAAAATATTTTTTTTAATTAAAAATAAACCTTCGTTTGGCACCACTGGGACCGGTTTAACAGCAGCGCCCCTAGCGACGGGTTAGTTTACTAGAGTACATACCAAAGCCTGCATACCAAAGAGGTTCAGGGATCACAACAACGGCGATGACGAATCGAGAGGTTCAACGCAGTTTAGGTGTTTCCTAAAAGCGAATTACTAGCAATAGTAAGGGAGTTATTTTCGGTCGCCGCCTTACCGTGACCAAGCAAACAAAAAGAAAACAGAAATGAATATCCAAAACTACATCTTAACATTGTGTGCCGAATAAGTGGCCTACTGCTACATCCTGCAAGATCCGCTTCTAAGAAATATGAGCAGCTAGAAACACTAATGCCAACGCATGCACACTTGCGACCAATCCAGCGTAGTCCTTGCTTCATCCTTCCCGCTATCCTTCTACCTCCGACGTCCAGGTTCCATTTCCAGTTAACACACTCGCCTCCCTTCAATTCGGTCGATCCACCAGACCGAGAGGCAAATCAGAAGTCAGTACAAACGCTTAACTACAGTGGTGTTAACTCACTAGCATCTGCGATCCCGAGGAGTAGCTGTTGCTACTGCCAACCAGCTGTACGAAGAGGGGAGTCATACCCTTCTACAACAATGCCTTGTGGGGGCTACCACAGGCCACTACTAATACTGCCTGTTGGAGAGGTTCTTACCGATAATCAAAGCGCCAATAATACGGTTCTGCTATCTTACTGGTTATGCTGATTAACAATTGGAGAGAAAAATTAGTCATGAAACTACTGTTATGTCCAACATTTGGGATTACGGTGCCACCCTGAATGGCTGACCCCATGCCAATGAGCTTCAGAGGTCACAACAACGATGGCGAATCCGGGGATGCACCTCAGCTTAGGTGTTTCCTAAAAGCGAATTAGTAGCAATGATAACAAGAGTTATTATTTTCTGTCGCTGCCTTATCTTGGCTAAGTATGAAAAAATAGAACTGGAATTGATATCCAAAAATATATACTAATATTGTGTGCCGAATGCTGGCCAGCTGCCACTTCCTAGAAGATATCCTAGTTAGGGATAACAGCAGCTAGAAACACATATGGCAATGCATGCAAACTTGTGACCAGTCCAGTATAGAACTCCCTTCACCAGAACCAGAGGCCAATTAAATGTCAGTACAAAAGTTTTAGTAGTGGTCTTAGCTCACTGAACATATTCGCTTCCGAGTAATAAGGGTTGCTAGTACCATAAAACACCTGGAGGAAAACGAAGAATTTATATCCTTTTACAACAATGCCTTGGCGTGGGCTACCATGGAACCCTACTGATACCGAGTTCAGGTGACTTCCTTCCTGATACCGAAAGCGCGAATAATGCGGTTCTGATATCTTACCAATTAAGTTTATTAACAATTTCAAAGGAAAATTTCTCATGGAACTAACGCGGCATTTCAGCGCCTATGTCAAAAGGAAGCGGACTTAATGTTGTACGCTGACGATATAATAGACTTTATTAAGGATTGCCTGATTATGTGGAAATCTAGGAGCAACGGTCATGACCACCAAATTGACATAAACAGCGATAACTATTTCAAATGGAGAAGGAGCGGCATATTCCAAAACTATCTCCACCAAGTGTGCTCGTTATCGACAATGACTCTTAGAACAACATTGAGGTAGATCGCGTTCCCACATACAATTCAAGGAAAACAACAATGCTTTCCTGGGTAGCAGAGGACATTCCTCTCTGTACAAGCATGAGCTCATCAAACTGAATAAGCCTGCTCACAAAACTTACGTCCAGGTCTTATGCAACAGCATGGACCCCTAGTCTGCCCCCATATTGCCCTGAATTAAATACTACAGGGCTGGTATGTGCTGAAGCGAAGAACTGGGTAGCTTGCCCCATTTACAGCTGATCACTTGAGAGATGTGTTAGGTCAGGGACAACAGCTGTTAAGTCAGCGGCTTAAGAAGTTCACAGCCTATATAATTTGATATTTTATTGTGTAATGCACATTTCACTATTTGTGAAAGGACAGAGGTACTTATTCAGACAGACAGACTTTGCTCTTGCTGCTTGGAAGCTGTTAAAAATCCCCAAGAGAGCGTGCGTGACGGCATGTAAAACCTTGTCCAGTTCATATAGGGTAATGAAAGGCCTTAGGGAAAAACTACATAGTGACTATCATAACTCTCTGGTAGATGTCAGGCAATTGGGGACTATTTTTGCTGGTAGCTTAATTATCAATATTATAAATTACAAATTACAAGCATCTTAACATACTTAACATTATATGTATGTCAAATTTCACGCATTATGCTAAGTATCCTTATTTCTTAAACGGCGATAATATATGAGCTGCTATTGTCGGTTTCTTTTGCATGCAGTTAGTTACTCATGTTTCCCCTGATCAGTTTGATATTCCAACCTTTTATATATCGTTTTCTACGGCTACGAATCTTAGATCATAACAGTTCATTTATAAATTCTTTCATTCGTCTAACGATTCTTCTCGGTTATATCCACCTCATAGCTTTACCCACGCACACATACTTTTCTCTACTGCACACGACAATCATGAATATGTAACATGGTATGTCGAACAGGGGGATGACTGTTTTTGACTTAATACGGTATTTTTTAAAGCTCATGCTCAATATTACGTTACACATACCAGTTCGTGGTGTGATTTTGTGGACCGGCTATATGTTTTCCAGTCTGTTCCGTTTTATACATTTTCTATTACTGGTCTTTTTGACGTTCGTGGTCGCTTTCGTTTACACTTCCTCCGCCATATTCACTCTCTTTTCGTTCCCAACGCCATATTCACAGCATTAACCCTTTGTGGTCTCACTGTCTACCTTCTCCTCCTTCTCTATTGCTACCCTACAATTCCCTTTGCTTACCTTGGAAACTTATTTCCAGAGTAGTACCAACCCTGTCATAATCACCCTAGCCCAACGACCAGGAGATGGCCGGTGCAACGTTGCAAAGGCTGCATTAACCATAATTAGTGCTCAGCATAAGAGTTGTTGCAACAGCAGCAACATATCGTTCAGTAGCAGCAGTAACAAATATTAAACGACCACCAAACCATAATTCAATGCCAGCAGCAAAACATTACAAACCTAGAACATCATATTAACGAGCTGCAACTTCCATTTGTCTACACGTATTCAGCAGCAGGAGGATCATATCCGCCAGTTAACTGAATGAGTTGCGCGTTTTGAAAATAAATTTGTTTTTGAGACACAAAAACACTGTTTTATTTGCTAATGGCCTCAGAGGAGGAAACAAGTATTGATCATTCTACTTTGGTAAATAAATCTCAAATTTCTAAAACTGCTCTCTCTAAGAATTCTATTTTAAACCCTATTATAAATCAAAATTTTCTGCTCCTGCATCAGAGCAGCATTGCCGGTCTGTTTGTCAATTAGATGACGATCCTAATAACGTTGTGATTAAGCCTACCTTCTACATCTTTGTGACTCGTTAATATTGTATAGTTTCTATTGTACCAAATATCATATCTACTTTTTAGCTGTTATGCTATTTCAATTATTAAAAGTGTATATATATATATAGTATATGACAATACCCAAAAATAAATCTTGTCCCTTAATACAATTTCATTTTTACAAGTGTATATATAATGTATGTCAATACCCCAAAAAACGTAACTGTTTGTTTAATTTCATTTACTAAAATTTGTTAGCTTATATTGTGTTGTATTCGAAGTCTTCTTCCTCGTCCGTCTCCTCTTCCTCCTCAACTGTAGGTAACTCATCGTATGTAGTAGCGTAGTTTATATCCCCCTCTTTCACTTTCCCACTGGATGCTTCACCAGTTAGTTTACTAGAGTACAAATTGCTTGACCCCAGCTTCCGGTTCTGCTTGCCGTATGTCAATACTACTTGGACCCCTAGTGATACTGACTGCGGGAGAGGTTCTCCCCAAACCTGAAAGCGCGAATAATGCGGTTCTGGTATCTTACTGGCTAAGTTGATTAACAATTTGAGAGAAAACAATTAGTCATGGAACTACCGTTATATCCATTAATTTGGGATTAAGGTGTCACTATGAACGGCTGGCCTGCATACCAAAGAGGTTCAGGGATCACAACAACGGCGATGACGAATCGGGAGGTTCAACGCAGTTTAGGTGTTTCCTAAAAGCGAATTACTAGCAATAGTAAGGGAGTTATTTTCGGTCGCCGCCTTACCGTGACCAAGCAAGCAAAAAGAAAACAGAAATGAATATCCAAAACTACATCTTAACATTGTGTGCCGAATAAGTGGCCTGCTGCTACATCCTACAAGATCCGCTTCTAAGAAATATGAGCAGCTAGAAACACATATGGCAACGCATGCACACTTGCGACCAATCCAGCGTAGTCCTTGCTTCATCCTTCCCGCTATCCTTCTACTTCCGACGTCCAGGTTCCATTTCCAGTTAACACACTCGCCTCCCTTCAATTCGGCCGATCCACCAGACCGAGAGGCAAATCAGAAGTCAGTAAAAACGCTTAACTACACTGGTGTTAACTCACTAGCATCTGCGATCCCGAGAAATAGCTCTTGGTACTGCCAACCAGCTGTACGAAGTGGAGAGTCATACCCTTCTACAACAGTGCCTTAAGGGGACTACCATAGGCCACTACTAATACTGCCTGTTGGAGAGGTTCTTACCGATACTCAAAGCCCCAATAATACGGTTCTGCAATCTTACTGGTTATGCTGATTAACAATTGGAGAAAAAAATTAGTCATGGAACTACTGGTATGTCCAACATTTGGGATTACGGTGCCACCCTGAATGGCTGGCCCCATACCAATGAGCTTCAGAGGTCACAACAACGACGATGGCGAATCCGGGGATACACCTCAGCTTAGGTGTTTCCTAAAAGCGAGTTAGTAGCAATGATAACAGAGTTATTATTTTCTGTCGCCAACTTATCCTGGATAAGTATGAAAAAATAGAACTGGAATAGATATCCAAAATATATACTAATATTGTGTGCCGAATGGTGGCCTGTTGCCACATCCTAGAAGATATCTCAGTTAGAGATGATAGCAGCTAGAAACACATATGGCAATACATGCAAACTTGTGACCAGTCCAGTATAGAACTCCCTTCACCAGAACCAGAGACCAATTACATGTCATACAAAAGTTTAAGTAGTGGTCTTAGCTCACTGAACATATTCGCTCCCGAGTAATAGGTGTTGCTAGTACCAACAAACAGCTGGAGGAAAACGAAGAATTTATATCCTTTTACAACAATGCCTTGGCGTGGGCTACCATGGAACCCTACTGATACCGAGTTCAGGTTAGTTCCTTCTTGATAAAGAAAGCGCGAATAATGCGGTTCTGATATCTTATCAATTAAGTTTATTAACAATTTCAAAGGAAAATTTCTCATGGAACTAACGCGGCATTTCAGCGCCTATGTCAAAAGGAAGCGGACTTAATGTTGTACGCTGACGATATAATAGACTTTATTAAGGATTGCCTGATTATGTGGAAATCTGGGAGCAACGGTCATGACCACCAAATTGACATAAACAGCGATAACTATTTCAAATGGAGAAGGAGCGGCATATTCCAAAACTATCTCCACTAAGTGTGCTCGTTATCGACAATGACTCTTAGAACAACATTGACTAGATCGCGTTCCCACATACAATTCAAGGAAAACAACAATGCTTTCCTGGGTGGCAGAGGACATTCCTCACTGTACAAGCATGAGCTCATCAAACTGAATAAGCCTGTTCACAAAACTTACGTCCAGGTCTTATGCAACAGCATGGACCCCTAGTCTGCCCCCATATTGCCCTGAATTAAATACTACAGGGCTGGTATGTGCTGAAGCGAAGAACTGGGTAGCTTGCCCCATTTACAGCTGATCACTTGAGAGATGTTTTAGGTCAGGGACAACAGCTGTTAAGTCAGCGGCTTAAGAAGTTCACAGCCTACATAATTTGATACTTTATTGTGTAATGCACATTTCACTATTTGTGAAAGGACAGAGGAACTTATTCACACAGACAGACTTTGCTCTTGCTGCTTGGAAACTGTTAAAAATCCCCAAGAGACCTTGCGTGAAGGGATGTCATACCGTGCCCCATACATATAAGGTAAAGAGACGCCTTAAGCAAAAACTACATAGTGACCATCATAACTCTCTCGTAGATGTCAGGCAATTGGGGACTATTTTTGCCAGTAGCTTAATTATCAATATTATAAATTACAAGATACAAGCATCTTTACATACTTAATATTATGTGTATGTCAAATTTCACAACGAATAATTGCTTCATTTCATTCAAGAACTCAGCTGTGTAACAGGATGCGGTCCAGATAACTAGCTTGATCTTTGTGCAGGAGCTGACGCAACTAGATGCACGGATATACGTCATTCAGGATTAGTAACTATTTCTTGCAAGGCATCACTAATAACCGCGTGATTTTAACTCCCATATACAAAGATCTTTTTGACGAGAGAGAGAAGCTTGGGTTGTGTTGCTAGCGAGACTCTGTGCTACGCGCAACCATGAGGGGCGTTATCCTTTTAACAACTGTAATAAGCGAGTATAAGTAATTAGCCTAAGATACTGCCACAGAGTGGAGAAACATTTACTATCATTTATAGTCACTGATAATTGCCAAAAGGAGCAGAACTTCGTATTTAGAATGTTTATATATTTCTTCTAGGCTTTCATAGTGTTAAATGTGAAAGATATGCGTTACACAGGAGACGGAAAAAACCAAATTATAATAAAAATACTTATATGCTACATGCATATATAAAGGACTTTAGAGCGAGGTAACATGCAAACCCAAGAACGGGGAAAGCCAAGTCTTTGTCCGTTTATGAATATGTTCGCTTATAGCTTCTAGCTGACCTCTGATAAGTAACAATCAATTAAGAACGGGTTGATGACAAACCGGCATTGTTAATTATTACACTTCACATTAATTAAAATTCAGGATATATTTAATCGGAAATCATTTTATTGTATACAGAGACCACAAAGGAATAACGTGATTTTACCTTAACAACAAAGAATCCACATTTAAGCGCTACATTAACGCGTTGGTTTTTAACTTTGAGTGAATATGATGTTGGAGTTAATCATAAGCCAGGTAAACAACATGTCATGCCGGACATGCTCTCTAGACTACAATGTTTTTTACTAGAAGTAGAAACAAATACTAAAATTGAAGTAGAATCATCATCGGTCCTAGGAATGACTAGGGAAATAGTACCTAAAGCTCAGAAAAGCGATCTGTATGTAAACTGTTAGTAGAAGATATGAGGGCAAACAGAAATAACGTTGTTTTTTTGGATAAAGAATTTACAGGAAAACTGATTGAGGTGATGGGTTAGTTATACCATGTAAACTAGTATCGAGAAATCTAAAATTGCATCATGATACGAAGTTAAGTGCTCATCAAGGAGAAAAACCCACTAAAGATTGTAGCGGCACGAGATTTTTGGCCAATCATAAGAGAAGATGTAAGAGATTACATTAGGATGTGTGAAACACGTCGACCAAAAAAGATAGGAGATCCAACGCACTATTAGGTATTTCAGAAACAGCGAGCAAACCTTTTCAGCTAATTTCCATAGACATAACAGGACCAATTCAAGTTACGAGCGCAAGGAATAAATATATGTTGACAGTCACAGATCATTTTAGTAAATATCCGGAAGCAATTCCAACACCAGATCAGACAGCCGGAACAGTAGCCAGAGCATTAGTGAGACATATTATGTACACATGGTATTCCAGAGAAAATATTGTCAGATCAAGGAACTAATTTTCAAACAGCTTTATTTGAAGAAGTATGTAAATAGGGCTAATAGTACTCCAATGCATCCACAATCAAATTCGGTCATTGAAAAACTTCATAGATATTTAAATCTTTCACTAGCAATGACGAGTTCACAGTATGGAGAAGAATGGGATAGGATGGTTTCATTTGTATTGATGGCTTATAGATCAGCGCCAAACACTGTGACAAGGTATAGTCCGTTTTATTCACCACATGAGAGAAAAATGAAATTACCGCCAGAGTTAGAATTAGAACCGAAAAAAGACACTGCAAATTTAAGTACTACAAAGCGGCATGTGGAAATTCTGAAACAGGGATTAAGAGAAGCCTATAATGCGATCCAAGCCCGTTCTTAAACCTTAAATACTTCATTGTCAACGCTCTACCGTACAGAAATTATTGTAATGACTTTTTTCAGCTTCAGTACCTTCACACCAGTCGTCCTGCTCCTCTAGTATATCCATTTGGTTTTCCTTTAACCTCTTAAGTTTCTAGTGATTTCCCACTTTTACCCTTCCTATTCTATTTTTGAATCCTACTCCCCACCAACTGGCGCATTTTGCTAAGTATCCTTTATTTCTTAGCTGGCGATAATATATGTGCTGCTATTGCGGTTTCTTTTGCATGCAGTTAGTTACTCATGTTTCCCCAGATTTGTTTGATATTCCAACCCTTTATATATCGTTTTCTACGACTACCAATCTTAGATCACAACAGTTTATTTATAAATTCTTTCATTCGTCTAACGATTCTTCTCGTTTATATCCACCTGATAGCTTTACCCACGCACACATACTTTTCTCTACTGCTCACGACAATCATCAATATGTAACATGGTATGTCGAACAGGGGGATAACGGTTTTTTACTTAATACGGTATTTTTTAAAGCTCATGCTCAATATTACACTACACATACCAGTTCGTGGTGTGATTTTGTGGACCAGCTATATGTTTTCCAGTCTGTTCCGTTTTATACATTTTCTATTACTGGTCTTTTTGATGTTCGTGGCCGCTTTCGTTTACAGTTCCTCCGCCATATTCACTCTCTTTTCGTTCCCAACGCCATATTCACAGCATTAACCCTTTGTGGTCTCACTGTCTACCTTCTCCTCCTTCTCTATCGCTACCCTACAATTCCCTTTGCTTACCTTGGAAACTTATTTCCAGAGTAGTACCAACCCTGTCATAATCACCCTAGCCCAACGACCAGGAGATGGCCGGTGCAACGTTGCAAAGGCTGCATTAACCATAATTAGTGCTCAGCATAAGAGTTGTTGCAACAGCAGCAACATATCGTTCAGTAGCAGCAGTAACAAATATTAAACGACCACCAAACCATAATTCAATGCCAGCAGCAAAACATTACAAACCTAGAACATCATATTAACGAGTTGCTACTTCCATTTGTCTACACGTATTCAGCAGCAGCAGGATCATATCCGCCACTTAACTGAATGAGTTGCGCGTTTAGAAAATAAATTGGTTTTTGAGCCACAAAAACACTGTTTTATTTGCTCATGGCCTCAGAGGAGGAAACAAGTATTGATGATTCTGCTTTGGTAAATAAATCTCAAATTTCTAAAACTGCTCTGTCTAAGAATTCTATTTTAAACCCTATTATAAATCAAAATTTTCTGCTCCTGCATCAGAGAGCAGCATTGCCGGTCTGTTTGTCAACTAGACGACGATCCTAATAACTTTGTCATTAAGCCTACCTTCTACATCTTTCTGACTCGTTAATATTGTATAGTTTCTATAGTACCAAAAATCATATCTACCTTTTAGCTGTTATACTATTTCAATTGTTAAAAGTATATATATATATATATATATATATATACATACATATAGTACATGACAATACCCAAAAATAAATCTTGTCGGTTTATACAACTTCATTTTTACAAGAGTTTATATAATGTATGTCAATACCCCCTAAACACTTAACTGTTTGTTCAATTTCATGCAATAAAATTTGTTAGCTTATATTGTGTTGTATTCGAAGTCTTCTTGCTCATCCGTCTCCTGTTCCTTCTCAACTGTAGGTAACTCATCATAGGGAGTAGCGTAGTTTATATCCCCCTCTTTCACTTTCCCACTGGATGCTTCACCAAGGTTACCTATAAGATGCTTAACCCTTGAAATTTCTCGTTCATGTTTTCTACATTACCCTTTATTTTATTCAGCATTTCGTATTGCTTGCTTACGTTCTGCTTTTTCTCTTCCACCATCCTCTTTATTCTCTCTCCCTCTAACTCCTTAGTTTTCCCTTCGCATTCCTCTTTATCCGTCATAACTGTTTCCATTTTCCTATTTATCGTCTTAAACTTTGTCTCACATATCTTTTTTCTTTTGGTTTTACAGCGTTTATTTTCTTCTTAAATCTCACCAGGGCAGCTTTCGTAATTGTACTTATAGGTATCTTCCTATCCCAATTTCTTTCCGATCCTCCACATTCGGAATTTAACCTCAAACTACCGTCAGGGCTCCATCGCGACCCGCACTTAACCCTCCCAACTACTTTTCTTCCACCATATATATCTAAATTACATTCACTATTCCCACAACCTCCAAAGAAATATATATTATTTTCCGAAAATAACTAGTCATCTCGCTAATTATACTATACGCAAGTATCACTTCGCTCTCCTCAAGTGATAGTTTCCAGTTAATTTCAAATTCCTCTGTTAAATTTATGGCATCTACCCTCATTCCATTATCTCTACCCTTATACTTAAGTTATTTTTCGCATGCGTTTTCATCCCGTTCCAGTAAACCTACACCTTTCATCCTTTTGTCCTTTCTTACATTCACAAACTTCGTTTACTACATAACCTGCCGGACATTCCATTTTACCCATTTCCAAATCTCCGTAAAATAAATATCCACACCTACTCCCGCTTTCACACTTAGTTACAGGTTTCAAACAATTAGACACGCTTTTCAATCCTTCCATAATCATAACTGTCGTATTAAACCTACAGCCCATCCCCTTTTTGTATACACATGAACAATTCGTTATTAACTCATGGTCTTTTTTACACATCGTAGCATTCTTCAATACTCCTGTCTCGTCATCTACTTTAAACCCACATAATTCTTCCGCTCCCACTATTGTAACTGTCATCCACAGCATCCAAATCCCCTTCATTGTATGCTATATGCTCCTCCCTGCGTTTTCCTTTTATACTCCCCCGTCGTCCAATCAAATCATTTCTTTTTCTTTAATATTTTTCCTTTCCTCCCCCAAACCTGTCACTTGTATGTCCAGACCTTCTCTAGG
Source organism: Deroplatys truncata (assembly GCA_030765065.1). Lineage (NCBI taxonomy): Eukaryota > Metazoa > Arthropoda > Insecta > Mantodea > Mantidae > Deroplatys > Deroplatys truncata. The sequence continues at coordinate 196,821,344 of CM060987.1, forward strand.
TAAACGTTTTCTTATCTCTTCCTCTCCGTTTTTTTTTTGCTTTACCGATTTTCTTAATGTTTTCTTCTCAGATTTAGCTATGGGCGAGTTGGTGAAATACATGCAAAGCTGTATGCGTCTATCTGACCTAACCCCTCAAGTGCTTCGTGTCATAGCCATGCTGGATCCTGCCTTCCTTCGCATGTATCCGCCCCGTGATGTCAACCAGGAGCTAGATAAACTTTGCCAAACAGCATTTCGCGCCTTGTTAAGGTTCACCAAACACTACAATCTAACTTCGCACAGGGTCGACGTCGATGGTCCTGCATCTCGAGTCGATAGCTGCATCTTTTGTAACTCCTAATAATTTGTACAAAAATATTTTTTTTAATTAAAAATAAACCTTCGTTTGGCACCACTGGGACCGGTTTAACAGCAGCGCCCCTAGCGACGGGTTAGTTTACTAGAGTACAAATTGCTTGACCCCAGCTTCCGGTTCAGCTTGCCGAGGGTCATTACTACTCGGACCCCTAGTGATACTGACTGCGGGAGAAGTTCTTCCCAAACCTGAAAGCGCGAATAATGCGGTTCTGGTATCTTACTGGCTAAGTTGATTAACAATTTGAGAGAAACAAATTAGTCATAGAACTACCGTTATATCCATTAATTTGGGATTACGGTGTCACTATGAACGGATGGCCTGCATACCAAAGAGGTTCAGGGATCACAACAACGGCGATGACGAATCGAGAGGTTCAACGCAGTTTAGGTGTTTCCTAAAAGCGAATTACTAGCAACAGTAAGGGAGTTATTATTTTCGGTCGCCGCCTTACCGTGACCAAGCAAACAAAAAGAAAACAGAAATGAATATCCAAAACTACATCTTAACATTGTGTGCCGAATAAGTGGCCTACTGCTACATCCTGCAAGATCCACTTCTAAGAAATATGAGCAGCTAGAAACACTAATGGCAACGCATGCACACTTGCGACCAATCCAGCGTAGTCCTTGCTTCATCCTTCCCGCTATCCCTCTACCTCCGACGTCCAGGTTCCATTTCCAGTTAACACATTCGGCTCCCTTCAATTCGGTCGATCCACCAGACCGAGAGGCAAATCAGAAGTCAGTACAAACGCTTAACTACAGTGGTGTTAACTCACTAGCATCTGCGATCCCGAGGAGTAGCTGTTGCTACTGCCAACCAGCTGTACGAAGAGGGGAGTCATACCCTTCTACAACAATGCCTTGTGGGGGCTACCACAGGCCACTACTAATACTGCCTGTTGGAGAGGTTCTTACCGATAATCAAAGCGCCAATAATACGGTTCTGCTATCTTACTGGTTATGCTGATTAACAATTGGAGAGAAAAATTAGTCATGGAACTACTGTTATGTCCAACATTTGGGATTACGGTGCCACCCTGAATGGCTGACCCCATGCCAATGAGCTTCAGAGGTCACAACAACGATGGCGAATCCGGGGGTGCACCTCAGCTTAGGTGTTTCCTAAAAGCGAATTAGTAGCAATGATAACAAGAGTTATTATTTTCTGTCGCTGCCTTATCTTGGCTAAGTATGAAAAAATAGAACTGGAATAGATATCCAAAAATATATACTAATATTGTGTGCCGAATGCTGGCCAGCTGCCACTTCCTAGAAGATATCCTAGTTAGGGATAACAGCAGCTAGAAACACATATGGCAATGCATGCAAACTTGTGACCAGTCCAGTATAGAACTCCCTTCACCAGAATCAGAGGCCAATTAAATGTCAGTACAAAAGTTTTAGTAGTGGTCTTAGCTCACTGAACATATTCGCTTCCGAGTAATAGGGATTGCTAGTACCATAAAACACCTGGAGGAAAACGAAGAATTTATATCCTTTTACAACAATGCCTTGGCGTGGGCTACCATGGAACCCTACTGATACCGAGTTCAGGTGACTTCCTTCCTGATACCGAAAGCGCGAATAATGCGGTTCTGATATCTTAGCAATTAAGTTTAGTAACAATTTCAAAGGAAAATTTCTCATGGAACTAACGCGGCATTTCAGCGCCTATGTCAAAAGGAAGCGGACTTAATGTTGTACGCTGACGATATAATAGACTTTATTAAGGATTGCCTGATTATGTGGAAATCTAGGAGCAACGGTCATGACCACCAAATTGACATAAACAGCGATAACTATTTCAAATGGAGAAGGAGCGGCATATTCCAAAACTATCTCCACCAAGTGTGCTCGTTATCGACAATGACTCTTAGAACAACATTGAGGTAGATCGCGTTCCCACATACAATTCAAGGAAAACAACAATGCTTTCCTGGGTAGCAGAGGACATTCCTCACTGTACAAGCATGAGCTCATCAAACTGAATAAGCCTGCTCACAAAACTTACGTCCAGGTCTTATGCAACAGCATGGACCCCTAGTCTGCCCCCATATTGCCCTGAATTAAATACTACAGGGCTGGTATGTGCTGAAGCGAAGAACTGGGTAGCTTGCCCCATTTACAGCTGATCACTTGAGAGATGTGTTAGGTCAGGGACAACAGCTGTTAAGTCAGCGGCTTAAGAACTTCACAGCCTACATAATTTGATATTTTATTGTGTAATGCACATTTCACTATTTGTGAAAGGACAGAGGTACTTATTCAGACAGACAGACTTTGCTCTTGCTGCTTGGAAGCTGTTAAAAATCCCCAAGAGAGCGTGCGTGACGGCATGTAAAACCTTGTCCAGTTCATATAGGGTAATGAAAGGCCTTAGGGAAAAACTACATAGTGACTATCATAACTCTCTGGTAGATGTCAGGCAATTGGGGACTATTTTTGCTGGTAGCTTAATTATCAATATTATAAATTACAAATTACAAACATCTTAACATACTTAACATTATATGTATGTCAAATTTCACGCATTATGCTAAGTATCCTTATTTCTTAAACGGCGATAATATATGAGCTGCTATTGTCGGTTTCTTTTGCATGCAGTTAGTTACTCATGTTTCCCCTGATCTGTTTGATATTCCAACCCTTTATATATCGTTTTCTACGGCTACGAATCTTAGATCATAACAGTTCATTTATAAATTCTTTCATTCGTCTAACGATTCTTCTCGGTTATATCCACCTCATAGCTTTACCCACGCACACATACTTTTCTCTACTGCACACGACAATCATGAATATGTAACATGGTATGTCGAACAGGGGGATGACTGTTTTTGACTTAATACGGTATTTTTTAAAGCTCATGCTCAATATTACATTACACATACCAGTTCGTGGCGTGATTTTGTGGACCGGCTATATGTTTTCCAGTCTGTTCCGTTTTATACATTTTCTATTACTGGTCTTTTTGACGTTCGTGGTCGCTTTCGTTTACAGTTCCTCCGCCATATTCACTCTCTTTTCGTTCCCAACGCCATATTCACAGCATTAACCCTTTGTGGTCTCACTGTCTACCTTCTCCTCCTTCTCTATTGCTACCCTACAATTCCCTTTGCTTACCTTGGAAACTTATTTCCAGAGTAGTACCAACCCTGTCATAATCACCCTAGCCCAACGACCAGGAGATGGCCGGTGCAACGTTGCAAAGGCTGCATTAACCATAATTAGTGCTCAGCATAAGAGTTGTTGCAACAGCAGCAACATATCGTTCAGTAGCAGCAGTAACAAATATTAAACGACCACCAAACCATAATTCAATGCCAGCAGCAAAACATTACAAACCTAGAACATCATATTAACGAGTTGCAACTTCCATTTGTCTACACGTATTCAGCAGCAGGAGGATGATATCCGCCAGTTAACTGAATGAGTTGCGCGTTTTGAAAATAAATTTGTTTTTGAGACACAAAAACACTGTTTTATTTGCTAATGGCCTCAGGGGAGGAAACAAGTATTGATCATTCTACTTTGGTAAATAAATCTCAAATTTCTAAAACTTCTCTCTCTAAGAATTCTATTTTAAACCCTATTATAAATCAAAATTTTCTGCACCTGCAACAGAGCAGCATTGCCGGTCAGTTTGTCAACTAGACGACGATCCTAATAACGTTGTCATTAAGCCTACCTTCTACATCTTTTTGACTCGTTAATATTGTATAGTTTCTATTGTACCAAAAATCATATCTACTTTTTAGCTGTTATGCTATTTCAATTATTAAAAGTGTATATGTATATATATATATATTAGATGACAATACCCAAAAATAAATCTTGTCCGTTAATACAATTTCATTTTTACAAGTGTATATATAATGTATGTCAATACCCCAAAAAACGTAACTGTTTGTTTAATTTCATTTACTAAAATTTGTTAGCTTATATTGTGTTGTATTCGAAGTCTTGTTCCTCGTCCGTCTCCTCTTCCTCCTCAACTGTAGTTGATGATGATGATGATATGCGGCTTAAGGGCGCTAAACTGCTGAGGTCATCAGCGCCCTTACAAGGTATAAAATATAAAGTCAAAAAATAAAAGACAGGTAAAAAACCGCATAATTAAAAAACGGGACACAAACCCGCGATGTCAAAAAGCTAAAACTAACAATATAACAATAACAAATATAACAATAACAATAATAACAATAACAACAATAACAATAAAAACAATAAAAACAATAAGAACAATAATAAGAACAAGACAAAGATCTGAAAAACAACACACTAAAAGCATTGGCAGTAAAGGATTAAAACGTGTCAGGAACTGTAGAATGCGAGGGACATGAGCGTCATATGTCCACTGGGGATAAGAGTTCCCATAAAAAACCGACAGGATAAAATTACGAAGCTAACAGACGCTCAACGCATTAAATGCGCAGATTAAAATCACTGTCATGAATAAAACGTAAAACACATTCCACAGCATGCGTGTCGTCTGCCAAAACGTTGGCTAGGCCAACAGGCAGACCCACACGAGCACGCAATGCAGCTAAAACCTGACACTCTGTTAAAATGTGACGCACCGTTAAGGGCACGTCACACTGCCCACAGAGTGGCGCGGGGTCACCACTCAGCAAATACTTATGACTAAAAATGCAATGTCCGATACGAAGGCGTGTTAAAATTACCTCTTCCCGACGAGAAGCACGGGAAGAGGTAGCCCAGACTAACGGGAGAGGCTTAACCTCCCGCAACTTGTTCCCCCGGAGGGCCGTCCACTCATCGCTCCAAAGCGAGAGGATGCGGCGACGTAAAACAATAAACAAATCTGACGAGGGAACAACAGAGGTAAAACGTCTGGGTGATAAAATCGCCGACTTGGCAGCGACATCGGCAGACTCATTACCTGAGATGCCCACATGACCTGGAATCCACAAGAAGGAGACGCTGATGCCAGAGACATCAAGCGAGTGGAGCAGGTCATGAATGCGCTGTACGAGCGGGTGGTAACTGTACAGCGAGCTAATACTTTGAAGAGCACTCAGGGAGTCGGAACAAATAAAACAGTGCCGTATGTCGTGCCGCTGAATATATAAAAGAGACTGATAAATGCTAAAAAGTTCGGCGGTAAAAATCGAACATTGCTCTGGTAAACGAAAGGTAAAACTATTTCCACCACAAAAAAAGGCACATCCTACTCCATCATCAGTCTTAGATCCATCAGTAAAGATAAAAGGCAAGTCCCCGAATTGCGACTGAAGTTCTAAAAACGCTGATCTAAAGACTGAAGAAGGGGTCTCATTCTTCGGCATTGACGATAACCCAAGGTGACAGAGGGCCTCAGCGCGCGACCATGGAGGAAAACGCGTTTCCCCCCTTGGAAGGGCCGGCGCTGGCGTAACGTCCAAATGCCGAAGGAGCAGTCGAAATCGAACCCCTGGAGGGAGCAATGCAGAGGAGCTAACTAAATATTGCCGGTCAAGTGAATCCTCGAAAAATGCCGCGAAAGACGGGTGGTCAGGTAAGCTTGAGAGTCGACAGGCATAGCTGCACAAGAGCATCTCACGCCTGGAGGACAGCGGAGGCTCTGCAGCTTCAGCATAAAGACTGGGCACGGGGCTAGTTGGAAAGGCCCCTGTAGCGACTCTAAGACCACGATGATGAATGGGATTCAAACGACGCAACACAGATGGACGTGCCGACGAATAAACAAAACATCCGTAATCAAGTTTGGATCGGACCAAAGAGCGATAAAGGCGAAGAAGGACGGTCCGATCAGCTCCCCAGGATGTGCCACTTAAAACAAGTAAAAGATTAAGAGAACGGTCACACTTTGCTTTTAAAAAGGAAACGTGCGAGGTCCAACACAACTTCCTATCAAAAATCAACCCCAAAAATTTCGCCTCGTCTGCAAACGGAAGTATCCCTGGCCCAAGATGGAGAGAGGGCGGAGGGAAATACTTCCGGCGCCAGAAGTTGATGCAGACGGATTTCTCGGCGGAGAAATTAAAGCCGTTGGCGTTACTCCAGGCGTAGAGACGGTCGATACAGCTCTGGAGACGGCGTTCGAGTAGACAGGTCCGCCGCGAACTGCAATAAATAGCGAAATCGTCAACAAAAAGGGACGATGAAATGCCAGGTGGAATACAATCAACAATGGGGTTGATAGCAATCGCAAAAAGTGTGACACTGAGTACAGAGCCCTGCGGTACTCCGTTCTCTTGAATAAAACGACGAGATAAAACCGAGCCCACACGTACACGAAAGACGCGGTCCGTCATAAACTCCCGAAGAAATATGGGAAGACGACCGCGGATATTCCAATCGCGAAGTGTACGTAAAATGCCGCCCCTCCAACAAGTGTCATAAGCTTTCTCCAGGTCAAAAAATACAGCCACGGTTTGACACTTTCTCAGATATCCATTCATAATATGCGTCGACAAGGACACCAGATGGTCGACGGTAGAGCGATAGCGACGAAACCCGCACTGAGCGTTCGCTAGAAGTTTCTGAGACTCAAGCCACCATGTCAACCGCCCGTTGATCATGCGCTCCATCACCTTGCAAATGCAACTGGTGAGGGAGATAGGGCGGTAGCTGGAAGGCAGTTGGCGATCCTTTCCAGGCTTAAGTATAGGGACAATGGTGGCTTCGCGCCAAACGGAAGGAAAAATGCCGTTTTGCCAAATACGGTTATAGACCTGTAAGAGAAAGAGTTTACTGTCGGCTGAAAGGTTCTTTAACATCAGGACATGAATGCCGTCCGGCCCGGGAGCGGAGTGCCGAGAGCAATGAAGAGCGTGCTCCAGCTCCCTCAAAGTGAATAGTTCGTTATAGCATTCATCATTAGCAGACCGAAAAGTATATGATGCGGAATCCTGCCAGTCCTTAATAGAGCGAAAGCCGGCGGAATAATGGTCTGAACTGGAAACCGCCTCAAAGGCAGAACCCAGAGTGTTAGCGATGGCAGCCGGATCCACTATGGTGGCATTAGAAACCTGAAGGCCAGAAACAGTACAATGTGACACTTTACCTGAGAAGCGACGAAGTTTATCCCAAACAACGGATGAAGGCGTAAAACGATTAAAAGACTCGACAAAACGAGCCCAAGATGCCTTCTTGCTATCCTGAATAATGCGACGAGCCCTGGCGCGCGATTGTTTAAAAGTCACCAAATTATCAAGTGTAGGGTGGCGCCGAAACACCCTAAGTGCAGTCCTACGGGCACGAACGGCGTCCCGACAATCCTCGTTCCACCACGGAACAGGTGGCCGCCGAGGTTGGGAGGATGAACGGGGTATTGCACGTTCGGCGGCTGAGAAAATAATAGACGTAAGGTGCTGCACTAGTTGATTAATGTCGGAGAAGGGCTGGTCGTCAAAATGCACGATGCTGGAATACAAGCTCCAGTCGGCTTTTGCGAATATCCAGGTAGGTACTCTGGAATGCTGTACGTGGTGCGACAGAAGAGAAACGATGCAGGGGAAATGGTCGCTGGAATAGGTGTCAGCGACGACGTTCCACTGAAGACGACGTGCAAGCTGGATTGAGCATATGGCAAGGTCCAGGTGAGAGAATGTACCGGAAGAATCAGAAATAAAAGTAGGTGCACCTGTATTGAGGATGGAAAGATTGAACTGATAAAAAATGTCGGAAAGAAGAGTTCCCCTCGCACAAGCCCTTGGCGAACCCCATAGTGGGTGATGGGCATTAAAATCTCCCAACAGAAGAAATGGTGTTGGGAGAGCGGACAGGAGAGCTCGAATGTCCGCGGGAGCGAGGGGAGACGATGGAGGTGTATACACAGAACAAACAGAAAAGAAAAAACCGGGTAACTGCAGTCTAATGGCAACAGCTTGCAAGTCGGACGTAAGTGTGATAGGTTGAAAATGAACGTCATTACACACCAACAACATGACACCTCCATGAGCAGGAGCACCCTCCTCCGGGTCAAGATCGTAGCGAACCGGAGTGTACCCTCGGAGATCGAAAGGGTCGTGAGGGCGAAGCTTGGTCTCCTGCAAACACACGACCATAGGGGAATGGGAACGCAATAAAAGTTGCAGTTCCGCCCTATGCGATCGTACACCACGTACATTCCAGGTCAGGATAGCCATTAAGAATAAGGGGATAAACTGTCTATTTAGAAGGGCGGCTTAAAATTACCTTTTGTTTAACCTTTGGGCTCGGGCATTTTGTATGGAGTTGGTCAGACTCCATAGCTTCCTCGGAGGGAGGGCCCACGCGCTCAGTGCCAGAAACCGATTCAAGCGCCGTGAATCGGTTCTGGGTGGCGATGGGTGAAGGGTGCCGCTGAGCGCGGCTTGTCCCAGGACCTTCCTGGGACAGCGACCTCCGAGGAGGAGAAGGTGAACTTTTGTTACCGCGCGCACGCGGAGGGTCTTTCAGAAAATCTTCCCTACGAAGTTTCTGCTTGGGCTTCTTTTCAACGGCTTGCGACTTCATTGACTTGGGACCAGGTTTATACGGCTTGGTAACTGTAGCCTTAATAGACGGCCGGATGGTAGTGGCAGTTAATCCAGTCAAGGTCCAAGTCTGAGTTTCGGCATCTACTCGTGGTACTGGCGAGGCAACAACAGAACTAAATGTGCCAGATCGCAGGAGTGAAGGTTGGCGCGCATGGTAACGCCTCCGGGCTTCAGCGAAGGAGAGTTTTTCCTTTACCCGGATCTCCTGGATCGCCTTCTCGTCCAAGTACCGCGGACAGTCGGCAAACGAAGCAGAATGAGACCCTTTACAATTAACGCAGACGGGGGCTGTTGAACAGGTACCTTCGTGTGAGGGCTGGCTACATGTTGCACAGATGTTAACGGCACTCTTACATGAGACTTGCGTATGCCCAAAACGTTGGCATTTAAAACAACGCAGAGGTCTAGGAATATAAGGCCTCACAGAAATCCGTTCGTACCCTGCGGAAATGCTCGTGGGCAGATCGACGCCATCAAATGTAATAAACAGGGTACGAGTGGGTACCAATACGCCGTCGCGTTTGGCCTGCACTCGATGGACCGCTGTCACCTTCTGGTCTGCAAGATATTCCACCAGGTCCTCGTCCGATATACCTTCGAGGCTATGGGTGGTAATAACGCCTCGACAGGAATTCAATGTGCGGTGCTTCTCCACACGGATGGGATAGCCGTGGAGAAGCGTAGCGCGCAACAAGGTCTTACTTTGCTGATCGGATTTCGTTTGTGCTAATAAGGAACCATTCCGTAGACGAGTGCAGGACTGAACCGCACCAGCAATTGCATCAATGCCCTTTTGAATGATGAAAGGGTTCACCTTCTCAAAGCTTTGTCCTTCTTCGGTTCGCGAAATGACCAAGTAACAACCAGTTGTCGGTGGTGTCACTTCTGTTACATAAACTTTTCGGCGCTTGTTAGTAGTAATGGAGGAAGGGTGCTCCATAGCGAAATAAATCCTCCACCATTGCAACCGTCTCCGACCTCGGGCTCTGACTTCTCGGGCGTTACCCCGGCTTGGGTGAGTGGCCTATCTATACCAGACTCACCCCAGGGTCACACCTCCCAGAACATAGACAGAGGGACCCAATCGCCGTCAGAAGTCAGCAGCTCATGCAATGGCCCCCCCGCGGGACTGCAGTTGAACAGCGGATACGAACACATACCCTACATGACGACCCCGGGTGGTGGGGATGACGCCATTACCCACTCACCCAGCTGCGCACGCGGTGCGCGGGTATCCGTCAGGCTGTGTCCACGGAGGATTTAAAGAAAAAGATAAAAGAAACTAAAACTGTGTGGGCGTTACGCACGCAAGGTAGGCCGGCCAGGAAGAAAAAGAGTTATGTGAATGTCGTGGTTCGAAATGGTCGGAAACGGACAAGCGAAGAAAGAAACGATGGTGAGGTGCGGTATGAATGAAATGTAAAGAACGCACGAGAGCCTACCTTGTGTCCACCGGTCACGAGAAGAACCCACCTCGACCGGATGGGGGTGAGGGGATGAATGTGGCGATGATTGGCTCGGGAACCCCCGGGTGCGCAAAAAACCCGTACTCACATAAGGTGAGCCCCTGAGGGGTTCCTCAACTGTAGGTAACTCATCGTATGTAGTAGCGTAGTTTATATCCCCCTCTTTCACTTTCCCACTGGATGCTTCACCAGTTAGTTTACTAGAGTACAAATTGCTTGACCCCAGCTTCCGGTTCTGCTTGCCGTATGTCAATACTACTTGGACCCCTAGTGATACTGACTGCGGGAGAGGTTCTCCTCAAACCTGAAAGCGCGAATAATGCGGTTTTGGTATCTTACTGGCTAAGTTGATTAACAATTTGAGAGAAAAAAAAATTAGTCATGGAACTACCGTTATATCCATTAATTTGGGATTAAGGTGTCACTATGAACGGCTGGCCTGCATACCAAAGAGGTTCAGGGATCACAATAACGGCGATGACGAATCCGAGAGGTTCAACGCAGTTTAGGTGTTTCCTAAAAGCGAATTACTAGCAATAGTAAGGGAGTTATTTTCGGTCGCCGCCTTACCGTGACCAAGCAAACAAAAAGAAAACAGAAATGAATATCCAAAACTACATCTTAACATTGTGTGCCGAATAAGTGGCCTGCTGCTACATCCTACAAGATCCGCTTCTAAGAAATATGAGCAGCTAGAAACACATATGGCAACGCATGCACACTTGCGACCAATCCAGCGTAGTCCTTGCTTCATCCTTCCCGCTATCCTTCTACTTCCGACGTCCAGGTTCCATTTCCAGTTAACACACTCGCCTCCCTTCAATTTGGTCGATCCACCAGACCGAGAGGCAAATCAGAAGTCAGTAAAAACGCTTAACTACACTGGTGTTAACTCACTAGCATCTGCGATCCCGAGAAATAGCTCTTGGTACTGCCAACCAGCTGTACGAAGTGGGGAGTCATACCCTTCTACAACAGTGCCTTTAGGGGACTACCATAGGCCACTACTAATACTGCCTGTTGGAGAGGTTCTTACCGATACTCAAAGCCCCAATAGTACGGTTCTGCAATCTTACTGGTTATGCTGATTAACAATTGGAGAAAAAAATTAGTAATGGAACTACTGGTATGTCCAACATTTGGGATTACGGTGCCACCCTGAATGGCTGGCCCCATACCAATGAGCTTCAGAGGTCACAACAACGACGATGGCGAATCCGGGGATACACCTCAGCTTAGGTGTTTCCTAAAAGCGAGTTAGTAGCAATGATAACAGAGTTATTATTTTCTGTCGCCAACTTATCCTGGATAAGTATGAAAAAATAGAACTGGAATAGATATCCAAAAATATATATTAATATTGTGTGCCGAATGGTGGCCTGCTGCCACATCCTAGAAGATATCCCAGTTAGAGATGATAGCAGCTAGAAACACATATGGCAATACATACAAACTTGTGACCAGTCCAGTATAGAACTCCCTTCACCAGAACCAGAGACCAATTACATGTCAGTACAAAAGTTTAAGTAGTGGTCTTAGCTCACTGAACATATTCGCTCCCGAGTAATAGGTGTTGCTAGTACCAACAAACAGCTGGAGGAAAACGAAGAATTTATATCCTTTTACAACAATGCCTTGGCGTGGGCTACCATGGAACCCTACTGATACCGAGTTCAGGTTAGTTCCTTCTTGATACCGAAAGCGCGAATATTGCGGTTCTGATATCTTACCAATTAAGTTTATTAACAATTTCAAAGGAAAATTTCTCGTGGAACTAACGCGGCATTTCAGCGCCCATGTCAAAAGGAAGCGGACTTAATGTTGTACGCTGACGATATAATAGACTTTATTAAGGATTGCCTGATTATGTGGAAATCTGGGAGCAACGGTCATGACCACCAAATTGACATAAACAGCGATAACTATTTCAAATGGAGAAAGAGCGGCTTATTCCAAAACTATCTCCACCAAGTGTGCTCGTTATCGACAATGACTCTTAGAACAACATTGAGGTAGATCGCGCTCCCACATATAATTCAAGGAAAACAACAATGCTTTCCTGGGTGGCAGAGGACATTCCTCACTGTACAAGCATGAGCTCATCAAACTGAATAATCCTGCTCACAAAACTTACGTCCAGGTCTTATGCAACAGCATGGACCCCTAGTCTGCCCCCATATTGCCCTGAATTAAATACTACAGGGCTGGTATGTGCTGATGCGAAGAACTGAGTAGCTTGCCCCATTTACAGCTGATCACTTGAGAGATGTGTTAGCTCAGGGACAACAGCTGTTAAGTCAGCGGCTTAAGAAGTTCCCAGCCTACATAATTTGATACTTTATTGTGTAATGCACATTTCACTATTTGTGAAAGGACAGAGGAACTTATTCACACAGACAGACTTTGCTCTTGCTGCTTGGAAACTGTTAAAAATCCCCAAGAGAGCTTGCGTGACGGGATGTCATACCGTGCCCTATACATATAAGGTAAAGAGACGCCTTGGGCAAAAACTACATAGTGACCATCATAACTTTCTGGTAAATGGCAGGCAATTGGGGACTATTTTTGCAAGTAGCTTAATTATCAATATTATAAATTACAAGATACAAGCATCTTTACATACTTAATATTATGTGTATGTAAAATTTCACAACGAATAATTGCTTCATTTCATTCAAGAACTCAGCTGTGTAACAGGATGCGGTCCAGATAACTAGCTTGATCTTTGTGAAGGAGCTGACGCAACTAGATGCACGGATATACGTCATTCAGGATTAGTAACTATTTCTTGCAAGGCATCACTAATAACCGCGTGATTTTAACTCCCATATACAAAGATCTTTTTGACGAGAGAGAGAAGCTTGGGTTGTGTTGCTAGCGACACTCTGTGCTACGCGCAACCATGAGGGGCGTTATCCTTTTAACAACTGGAATAAGCGAGTATAAGTAATTAGCCTAAGATACTGCCACAGAGTGGAGAAACATTTACTATCATTTATAGTCATTGATAATTGCCAAAAGGAGCAGAACTTCGTATTTACAATGTTTATATATTTCTTCTAGGCTTTCATAGTGTTAAATGTGAAAGATATGCGTTACACAGGAGACGGAAAAAACCAAATTATAATAAAAATACTTATTATATGCTACATGCATATATAAAGGACTTTAGAGCGAGGTAACATGCAAACCCAAGAACGGGGAAAGCCAAGTCTTTGTCCGTTTATGAATATGTTCGCTTATAGCTTCTAGCTGACCTCTGATAAGTAACAATCAATTAAGAACGGGTTGATGACAAACCGGCATTGTTAATTATTACACTTCACATTAATTAAAATTCAGGATATATTTAATCGGAAATCATTTTATAGTATACAGAGACCACAAAGGAATAACGTGATTTTACCTTAACAACAAAGAATCCACATTTAAGCGCTAGATTAACGCGTTGGTTTTTAACTTTGAGTGAATATGATGTTGGAGTTAATCATAAGCCAGGTAAACAACATGTCATGCCGGACATGCTCTCTAGACTACAATGTTTTTTACTAGAAGTAGAAACAAATACTAAAATTGAAGTAGAATCATCATCGGTCCTAGGAATGACTAGGGAAATAGTACCTAAAGCTCAGAAAAGCGATCTGTATGTAAACTGTTAGTAGAAGATATGAGGGCAAACAGAAATAACGTTGTTTTTTTGGATAAAGACTTTACAGGAAAACTGATAGAGGTGATGGGTTAGTTATACCATGTAAACTAGTATCGAGAAATCTAAAATTGCATCATGATACGAAGTTAAGTGCTCATCAAGGAGAAAAACCCACTAAAGATTGTAGCGGCACGAGATTTTTGGCCAATCATAAGAGAAGATGTAAGAGATTACATTAGGATGTGTGAAACACGTCGACCAAAAAAGATAGGAGATCCAACGCACTATTAGGTATTTCAGAAACAGCGACCAAACCTTTTCAGCTAATTTCCATAGACATAACAGGACCAATTCAAGTTACGAGCGAAAGGAATAAATATATGTTGACAGTCACAGATCATTTTAGTAAATATCCGGAAGCAATTCCAACACCAGATCAGACAGCCGGAACAGTAGCCAGAGCATTAGTGAGACATATTATGTACACATGGTATTCCAGAGAAAATATTGTCAGATCAAGGAACTAATTTTCAAACAGCTTTATTTGAAGAAGTATGTAAATAGGGCTAATAGTACTCCAATGCATCCACAATCAAATTCGGTCATTGAAAAACTTCATAGATATTTAAATCTTTCACTAGCAATGACGAGTTCACAGTATGGAGAAGAATGGGATAGGATGGTTTCATTTGTATTGATGGCTTATAGATCAGCGCCAAACACTGTGACAAGGTATAGTCTGTTTTATTCACCACATGAGAGAAAAATGAAATTACCGCCAGAGTTAGAATTAGAACCGAAAAAAGACACTGCAAATTTAAGTACTACAAAGCGGCATGTGGAAATTCTGAAACAGCGATTAAGAGAAGCCTATAATGCGATCCAAGCCCGTTCTTAAACCTTAAATACTTCATTGTCAACGCTCTACCGTACAGAAATTATTGTAATGACTTTTTTCAGCTTCAGTACCTTCACACCAGTCGTCCTGCTCCTCTAGTATATCCATTTCGTTTTCCTTTAACCTCTAAGTTTCTACTGATTTCCCACTTTTACCCTTCCTATTCTATTTTTGAATCCTACTCCCCACCAACTGGCGCATTTTGCTAAGTATCCTTTATTTCTTAGCTGGCGATAATATATGTGCTGCTATTGCGGTTTCTTTTGCATGCAGTTAGTTACTCATGTTTCCCCAGATTTGTTTGATATTCCAACCCTTTATATATCGTTTTCTACGACTACCAATCTTAGATCACAACAGTTTATTTATAAAATCTTTCATTCGTCTAACGATTCTTCTCGTTTATATCCACCTGATAGCTTTACCCACGCACACATACTTTTCTCTACTGCTCACGACAATCATCAATATGTAACATGGTATGTCGAACAGGGGGATAACGGTTTTTTACTTAATACGGTATTTTTTAAAGCTCATGCTCAATATTACACTATACATACCAGTTCGTGGTGTGATTTTGTGGACCAGCTATATGTTTTCCAGTCTGTTCCGTTTTATACATTTTCTATTACTGGTCTTTTTGATGTTCGTGGCCGCTTTCGTTTACAGTTCCTCCGCCATATTCACTCTCTTTTCGTTCCCAACGCCATATTCACAGCATTAACCCTTTGTGGTCTCACTGTCTACCTTCTCCTCCTTCTCTATCGCTACCCTACAATTCCCTTTGCTTACCTTGGAAACTTATTTCCAGAGTAGTACCAACCCTGTCATAATCACCCTAGCCCAACGACCAGGAGATGGCCGGTGCAACGTTGCAAAGGCTGCATTAACCATAATTAGTGCTCAGCATAAGAGTTGTTGCAACAGCAGCAACATATGTTCAGAAGCAGCAGTAACAAATATTAAACGACCACCAAACCATAATTCAATGCCAGCAGCAAAACATTACAAACCTAGAACATCATATTAACGAGTTGCTACTTCCATTTGTCTACACGTATTCAGCAGCAGCAGGATCATATCCGCCACTTAACTGAATGAGTTGCGCGTTTAGAAAATAAATTGGTTTTTGAGCCACAAAAACAGTTTTATTTGCTCATGGCCTCAGAGGAGGAAACAAGTATTGATGATTCTGCTTTGGTAAATAAATCTCAAATTTCTAAAACTGCTCTGTCTAAGAATTCTATTTTAAACCCTATTATAAATCAAAATTTTCTGCTCCTGCATCAGAGAGCAGCATTGCCGGTCTGTTTGTCAACTAGACGACGATCCTAATAACTTTGTCATTAAGCCTACCTTCTACATCTTTCTGACTCGTTAATATTCTATAGTTTCTATAGTACCAAAAATCATATCTACCTTTTAGCTGTTATACTATTTCAATTGTTAAAAGTATATATATATATATATATATATATATATATATATATACATATAGTACATGACAATACCCAAAAATAAATCTTGTCGGTTTATACAACTTCATTTTTACAAGAGTTTATATAATGTATGTCAATACCCCCTAAACACTTAACTGTTTGTTCAATTTCATGCAATAAAATTTGTTAGCTTATATTGTGTTGTATTCGAAGTCTTCTTGCTCATCCGTCTCCTGTTCCTTCTCAACTGTAGGTAACTCATCATAGGGAGTAGCGTAGTTTATATCCCCCTCTTTCACTTTCCCACTGGATGCTTCACCAAGGTTACCTATAAGATGCTTAACCCTTGAAATTTCTCGTTCATCTTTTCTAATTACCCTTTATTTTATTCAGCATTTCGTATTGCTTGCTTACGTTTTGCTTTTTCTCTTCCACCATCCTCTTTATTCTCTCTCCCTCTAACTCCTTAGTTTTCCCTTCGCATTCCTCTTTATCCGTCATAACTGTTTCCATTTTCCTATTTATCGTCTTAAACTTTGTCTCACATATCTTTTTTCTTTTGGTTTTACAGCGTTTATTTTCTTCTTAAATCTCACCAGGGCAGCTTTCGTAATTGTACTTATAGGTATCTTCCTATCCCAATTTCTTTCCGATCCTCCACATTCGGAATTTAACCTCAAACTACCGTCAGGGCTCCATCGCGACCCGCACTTAACCCTCCCAACTACTTTTCTTCCACCATATATATCTAAATTACATTCACTATTCCCACAACCTCCAAAGAAATATATATTATTTTCCGAAAATAACTAGTTATCTCGCTAATTATACTATACGCAAGTATCACTTCGCTCTCCTCAAGTGATAGTTTCCAGTTAATTTCAAATTCCTCTGTTAAATTTATGGCATCTACCCTCATTCCATTATCTCTACCCTTATACTTAAGTTATTTTTCGCATGCGTTTTCATCCCGTTCCAGTAAACCTACACCTTTCATCCTTTTGTCCTTTCTTACATTCACAAACTTCGTTTACTACATAACCTGCCGGACATTCCATTTTACCCATTTCCAAATCTCCGTAAAATAAATATCCACACCTACTCCCGCTTTCACACTTAGTTACAGGTTTCAAACAATTAGACACGCTTTTCAATCCTTCCATAATCATAACTGTCGTATTAAACCTACAGCCCATCCCCTTTTTGTATACACATGAACAATTCGTTATTAACTCATGGTCTTTTTTACACATCGTAGCATTCTTCAATACTCCTGTCTCGTCATCTACTTTAAACCCACATAATTCTTCCGCTCCCACTATTGTAACTGTCATCCACAGCATCCAAATCCCCTTCATTGTATGCTATATGCTCCTCCCTGCGTTTTCCTTTTATACTCCCCCGTCGTCCAATCAAATCATTTCTTTTTCTTTCATATTTTTCCTTTCCTCCCCCAAACCTGTCACTTGTATGTCCAGACCTTCTCTAGGTAAACGTTTTCTTATCTCTTCCTCTCCGTTTTTTTTTTTTGCTTTACCGATTTTCTTAATGTTTTCTTCTCAGATTTAGCTATGGGCGAGTTGGTGAAATACATGCAAAGCTGTATGCGTCTATCTGACCTAACCCCTCAAGTGCTTCGTGTCATAGCCATGCTGGATCCTGCCTTCCTTCGCATGTATCCGCCCCGTGATGTCAACCAGGAGCTAGATAAACTTTGCCAAACAGCATTTCGCGCCTTCTTAAGGTTCACCAAACACTACAATCTAACTTCGCACAGGGTCCACGTCGATGGTCCTGCATCTCGAGTCGATAGCTGCATCTTTTGTAACTCCTAATAATTTGTACAAAAATATTTTTTTTAATTAAAAATAAACCTTCGTTTGGCACCACTGGGACCGGTTTAACAGCAGCGCCCCTAGCGACGGGTTAGTTTACTAGAGTACAAATTGCTTGACCCCAGCTTCCGGTTCAGCTTGCCGAGGGTCAGTACTACTCGGACCCCTAGTGATACTGACTGCGGGAGAAGTTCTTCCCAAACCTGAAAGCGCGAATAATGCGGTTCTGGTATCTTACTGGCTAAGTTGATTAACAATTTGAGAGAAACAAATTAGTCATAGAACTACCGTTATATCCATTAATTTGGGATTACGGTGTCACTATGAACGGATGGCCTGCATACCAAGAGGTTCAGGGATCACAACAACGGCGATGACGAATCGAGAGGTTCAACGCAGTTTAGGTGTTTCCTAAAAGCGAATTACTAGCAACAGTAAGGGAGTTATTATTTTCGGTCGCCGCCTTACCGTGACCAAGCAAACAAAAAGAAAACAGAAATGAATATCCAAAACTACATCTTAACATTGTGTGCCGAATAAGTGGCCTGCTGCTACATCCTACAAGATCCGCTTCTAAGAAATATGAGCAGCTAGAAACACATATGGCAACGCATGCACACTTGCGACCAATCCAGCGTAGTCCTTGCTTCATCCTTCCCGCTATCCTTCTACCTCCGACGTCCAGGTTCCATTTCCAGTTAAAACACTCGCCTCCCTTCAATTCGGTCGATCCACCAGACCGAGAGGCAAATCAGAAGTCAGTACAAACGCTTAACTACAGTGGTGTTAACTCACTAGCATCTGCGATCCCGAGGAGTAGCTGTTGCTACTGCCAACCAGCTGTACGAAGAGGGGAGTCATACCCTTCTACAACAATGCCTTGTGGGGGCTACCACAGGCCACTACTAATACTGCCTGTTGGAGAGGTTCTTACCGATAATCAAAGCGCCAATAATACGGTTCTGCTATCTTACTGGTTATGCTGATTGGGGAGAAAAATTAGTCATGGAACTACTGTTATGTCCAACATTTGGGATTACGGTGCCACCCTGAATGGCTGAACCCATGCCAATGAGCTTCAGAGGTCACAACAACGATGGCGAATCCGGGGGTGCACCTCAGCTTAGGTGTTTCCTAAAAGCGAATTAGTAGCAATGATAACAAGAGTTATTATTTTCTGTCGCTGCCTTATCTTGGCTAAGTATGAAAAAATAGAACTGGAATAGATATCCAAAAATATATACTAATATTGTGTGCCGAATGCTGGCCAGCTGCCACTTCCTAGAAGATATCCTAGTTAGGGATAACAGCAGCTAGAAACACATATGGCAATGCATGCAAACTTGTGACCAGTCCAGTATAGAACTCCCTTCACCAGAATCAGAGGCCAATTAAATGTCAGTACAAAAGTTTTAGTAGTGGTCTTAGCTCACTGAACATATTCGCTTCCGAGTAATAGGCGTTGCTAGTACCATAAAACACCTGGAGGAAAACGAAGAATTTATATCCTTTTACAACAATGCCTTGGCGTGGGCTACCATGGAACCCTACTGATACCGAGTTCAGGTGACTTCCTTCCTGATACCGAACGCGCGAATAATGCGGTTCTGATATCTTAGCAATTAAGTTTAGTAACAATTTCAAAGGAAAATTTCTCATGGAACTAACGCGGCATTTCAGCGCCTATGTCAAAAGGAAGCGGACTTAATGTTGTACGCTGACGATATAATAGACTTTATTAAGGATTGCCTGATTATGTGGAAATCTAGGAGCAACGGTCATGACCACCAAATTGACATAAACAGCGATAACTATTTCAAATGGAGAAGGAGCGGCATATTCCAAAACTATCTCCACCAAGTGTGCTCGTTATCGACAATGACTCTTAGAACAACATTGAGGTAGATCGCGTTCCCACATACAATTCAAGGAAAACAACAATGCTTTCCTGGGTAGCAGAGGACATTCCTCACTGTACAAGCATGAGCTCATCAAACTGAATAAGCCTGCTCACAAAACTTACGTCCAGGTCTTATGCAACAGCATGGACCCCTAGTCTGCCCCCATATTGCCCTGAATTAAATACTACAGGGCTGGTATGTGCTGAAGCGAAGAACTGGGTAGCTTGCCCCATTTACAGCTGATCACTTGAGAGATGTGTTAGGTCAGGGACAACAGCTGTTAAGTCAGCGGCTTAAGAACTTCACAGCCTACATAATTTGATATTTTATTGTGTAATGCACATTTCACTATTTGTGAAAGGACAGAGGTACTTATTCAGACAGACAGACTTTGCTCTTGCTGCTTGGAAGCTGTTAAAAATCCCCAAGAGAGCGTGCGTGACGGCATGTAAAACCTTGTCCAGTTCATATAGGGTAATGAAAGGCCTTAGGGAAAAACTACATAGTGACTATCATAACTCTCTGGTAGATGTCAGGCAATTGGGGACTATTTTTGCTGGTAGCTTAATTATCAATATTATAAATTACAAATTACAAACATCTTAACATACTTAACATTATATGTATGTCAAATTTCACGCATTATGCTAAGTATCCTTATTTCTTAAACGGCGATAATATATGAGCTGCTATTGTCGGTTTCTTTTGCATGCAGTTAGTTACTCATGTTTCCCCTGATCTGTTTGATATTCCAACCCTTTATATATCGTTTTCTACGGCTACGAATCTTAGATCATAACAGTTCATTTATAAATTCTTTCATTCGTCTAACGATTCTTCTCGGTTATATCCACCTCATAGCTTTACCCACGCACACATACTTTTCTCTACTGCACACGACAATCATGAATATGTAACATGGTATGTCGAACAGGGGGATGACTGTTTTTGACTTAATACGGTATTTTTTAAAGCTCATGCTCAATATTACATTACACATACCAGTTCGTGGCGTGATTTTGTGGACCGGCTATATGTTTTCCAGTCTGTTCCGTTTTATACATTTTCTATTACTGGTCTTTTTGACGTTCGTGGTCGCTTTCGTTTACAGTTCCTCCGCCATATTCACTCTCTTTTCGTTCCCAACGCCATATTCACAGCATTAACCCTTTGTGGTCTCACTGTCTACCTTCTCCTCCTTCTCTATTGCTACCCTACAATTCCCTTTGCTTACCTTGGAAACTTATTTCCAGAGTAGTACCAACCCTGTCATAATCACCCTAGCCCAACGACCAGGAGATGGCCGGTGCAACGTTGCAAAGGCTGCATTAACCATAATTAGTGCTCAGCATAAGAGTTGTTGCAACAGCAGCAACATATCGTTCAGTAGCAGCAGTAACAAATATTAAACGACCACCAAACCATAATTCAATGCCAGCAGCAAAACATTACAAACCTAGAACATCATATTAACGAGTTGCAACTTCCATTTGTCTACACGTATTCAGCAGCAGGAGGATGATATCCGCCAGTTAACTGAATGAGTTGCGCGTTTTGAAAATAAATTTGTTTTTGAGACACAAAAACACTGTTTTATTTGCTAATGGCCTCAGGGGAGGAAACAAGTATTGATCATTCTACTTTGGTAAATAAATCTCAAATTTCTAAAACTTCTCTCTCTAAGAATTCTATTTTAAACCCTATTATAAATCAAAATTTTCTGCACCTGCAACAGAGCAGCATTGCCGGTCAGTTTGTCAACTAGACGACGATCCTAATAACGTTGTCATTAAGCCTACCTTCTACATCTTTTTGACTCGTTAATATTGTATAGTTTCTATTGTACCAAAAATCATATCTACTTTTTAGCTGTTATGCTATTTCAATTATTAAAAGTGTATATGTGTATATATATATATATATTAGATGACAATACCCAAAAATAAATCTTGTCCGTTAATACAATTTCATTTTTACAAGTGTATATATAATGTATGTCAATACCCCAAAAAACGTAACTGTTTGTTTAATTTCATTTACTAAAATTTGTTAGCTTATATTGTGTTGTATTCGAAGTCTTGTTCCTCGTCCGTCTCCTCTTCCTCCTCAACTGTAGGTAACTCATCGTATGTAGTAGCGTAGTTTATATCCCCCTCTTTCACTTTCCCACTGGATGCTTCACCAGTTAGTTTACTAGAGTACAAATTGCTTGACCCCAGCTTCCGGTTCTGCTTGCCGTATGTCAATACTACTCGGACCCCTAGTGATACTGACTGCGGGAGAGGTTCTTCCCAAACCTGAAAGCGCGAATAATGCGGTTTTGGTATCTTACTGGCTAAGTTGATTAACAATTTGAGAGAAAAAAATTAGTCATGGAACTACCGTTATATCCATTAATTTGGGATTAAGGTGTCACTATGAACGGCTGGCCTGCATACCAAAGAGGTTCAGGGATCACAATAACGGCGATGACGAATCCGAGAGGTTCAACGCAGTTTAGGTGTTTCCTAAAAGCGAATTACTAGCAATAGTAAGGGAGTTATTTTCGGTCGCCGCCTTACCGTGACCAAGCAAACAAAAAGAAAACAGAAATGAATATCCAAAACTACATCTTAACATTGTGTGCCGAATAAGTGGCCTGCTGCTACATCCTACAAGATCCGCTTCTAAGAAATATCAGCAGCTAGAAACACATATGGCAACGCATGCACACTTGCGACCAATCCAGCGTAGTCCTTGCTTCATCCTTCCCGCTATCCTTCTACCTCCGACGTCCAGGTTCCATTTCCAGTTAACACACTCGCCTCCCTTCAATTTGGTCGATCCACCAGACCGAGAGGCAAATCAGAAGTCAGTAAAAACGCTTAACTACACTGGTGTTAACTCACTAGCATCTGCGATCCCGAGAAATAGCTCTTGGTACTGCCAACCAGCTGTACGAAGTGGGGAGTCATACCCTTCTACAACAGTGCCTTTAGGGGACTACCATAGGCCACTACTAATACTGCCTGTTGGAGAGGTTCTTACCGATACTCAAAGCCCCAATAGTACGGTTCTGCAATCTTACTGGTTATGCTGATTAACAATTGGAGAAAAAAATTAGTAATGGAACTACTGGTATGTCCAACATTTGGGATTACGGTGCCACCCTGAATGGCTGGCCCCATACCAATGAGCTTCAGAGGTCACAACAACGACGATGGCGAATCCGGGGATACACCTCAGCTTAGGTGTTTCCTAAAAGCGAGTTAGTAGCAATGATAACAGAGTTATTATTTTCTGTCGCCAACTTATCCTGGATAAGTATGAAAAAATAGAACTGGAATAGATATCCAAAAATATATATTAATATTGTGTGCCGAATGGTGGCCTGCTGCCACATCCTAGAAGATATCCCAGTTAGAGATGATAGCAGCTAGAAACACATATGGCAATACATACAAACTTGTGACCAGTCCAGTATAGAACTCCCTTCACCAGAACCAGAGACCAATTACATGTCAGTACAAAAGTTTAAGTAGTGGTCTTAGCTCACTGAACATATTCGCTCCCGAGTAATAGGTGTTGCTAGTACCAACAAACAGCTGGAGGAAAACGAAGAATTTATATCCTTTTACAACAATGCCTTGGCGTGGGCTACCATGGAACCCTACTGATACCGAGTTCAGGTTAGTTCCTTCTTGATACCGAAAGCGCGAATATTGCGGTTCTGATATCTTACCAATTAAGTTTATTAACAATTTCAAAGGAAAATTTCTCATGGAACTAACGCGGCATTTCAGCGCCCATGTCAAAAGGAAGCGGACTTAATGTTGTACGCTGACGATATAATAGACTTTATTAAGGATTGCCTGATTATGTGGAAATCTGGGAGCAACGGTCATGACCACCAAATTGACATAAACAGCGATAACTATTTCAAATGGAGAAAGAGCGGCTTATTCCAAAACTATCTCCACCAAGTGTGCTCGTTATCGACAATGACTCTTAGAACAACATTGAGGTAGATCGCGCTCCCACATATAATTCAAGGAAAACAACAATGCTTTCCTGGGTGGCAGAGGACATTCCTCACTGTACAAGCATGAGCTCATCAAACTGAATAATCCTGCTCACAAAACTTACGTCCAGGTCTTATGCAACAGCATGGACCCCTAGTCTGCCCCCATATTGCCCTGAATTAAATACTACAGGGCTGGTATGTGCTGATGCGAAGAACTGAGTAGCTTGCCCCATTTACAGCTGATCACTTGAGAGATGTGTTAGCTCAGGGACAACAGCTGTTAAGTCAGCGGCTTAAGAAGTTCCCAGCCTACATAATTTGATACTTTATTGTGTAATGCACATTTCACTATTTGTGAAAGGACAGAGGAACTTATTCACACAGACAGACTTTGCTCTTGCTGCTTGGAAACTGTTAAAAATCCCCAAGAGAGCTTGCGTGACGGGATGTCATACCGTGCCCTATACATATAAGGTAAAGAGACGCCTTGGGCAAAAACTACATAGTGACCATCATAACTTTCTGGTAAATGGCAGGCAATTGGGGACTATTTTTGCAAGTAGCTTAATTATCAATATTATAAATTACAAGATACAAGCATCTTTACATACTTAATATTATGTGTATGTAAAATTTCACAACGAATAATTGCTTCATTTCATTCAAGAACTCAGCTGTGTAACAGGATGCGGTCCAGATAACTAGCTTGATCTTTGTGAAGGAGCTGACGCAACTAGATGCACGGATATACGTCATTCAGGATTAGTAACTATTTCTTGCAAGGCATCACTAATAACCGCGTGATTTTAACTCCCATATACAAAGATCTTTTTGACGAGAGAGAGAAGCTTGGGTTGTGTTGCTAGCGACACTCTGTGCTACGCGCAACCATGAGGGGCGTTATCCTTTTAACAACTGGAATAAGCGAGTATAAGTAATTAGCCTAAGATACTGCCACAGAGTGGAGAAACATTTACTATCATTTATAGTCATTGATAATTGCCAAAAGGAGCAGAACTTCGTATTTACAATGTTTATATATTTCTTCTAGGCTTTCATAGTGTTAAATGTGAAAGATATGCGTTACACAGGAGACGGAAAAAACCAAATTATAATAAAAATACTTATTATATGCTACATGCATATATAAAGGACTTTAGAGCGAGGTAACATGCAAACCCAAGAACGGGGAAAGCCAAGTCTTTGTCCGTTTATGAATATGTTCGCTTATAGCTTCTAGCTGACCTCTGATAAGTAACAATCAATTAAGAACGGGTTGATGACAAACCGGCATTGTTAATTATTACACTTCACATTAATTAAAATTCAGGATATATTTAATCGGAAATCATTTTATAGTATACAGAGACCACAAAGGAATAACGTGATTTTACCTTAACAACAAAGAATCCACATTTAAGCGCTAGATTAACGCGTTGGTTTTTAACTTTGAGTGAATATGATGTTGGAGTTAATCATAAGCCAGGTAAACAACATGTCATGCCGGACATGCTCTCTAGACTACAATGTTTTTTACTAGAAGTAGAAACAAATACTAAAATTGAAGTAGAATCATCATCGGTCCTAGGAATGACTAGGGAAATAGTACCTAAAGCTCAGAAAAGCGATCTGTATGTAAACTGTTAGTAGAAGATATGAGGGCAAACAGAAATAACGTTGTTTTTTTGGATAAAGACTTTACAGGAAAACTGATTGAGGTGATGGGTTAGTTATACCATGTAAACTAGTATCGAGAAATCTAAAATTGCATCATGATACGAAGTTAAGTGCTCATCAAGGAGAAAAACCCACTAAAGATTGTAGCGGCACGAGATTTTTGGCCAATCATAAGAGAAGATGTAAGAGATTACATTAGGATGTGTGAAACACGTCGACCAAAAAAGATAGGAGATCCAACGCACTATTAGGTATTTCAGAAACAGCGACCAAACCTTTTCAGCTAATTTCCATAGACATAACAGGACCAATTCAAGTTACGAGCGAAAGGAATAAATATATGTTGACAGTCACAGATCATTTTAGTAAATATCCGGAAGCAATTCCAACACCAGATCAGACAGCCGGAACAGTAGCCAGAGCATTAGTGAGACATATTATGTACACATGGTATTCCAGAGAAAATATTGTCAGATCAAGGAACTAATTTTCAAACAGCTTTATTTGAAGAAGTATGTAAATAGGGCTAATAGTACTCCAATGCATCCACAATCAAATTCGGTCATTGAAAAACTTCATAGATATTTAAATCTTTCACTAGCAATGACGAGTTCACAGTATGGAGAAGAATGGGATAGGATGGTTTCATTTGTATTGATGGCTTATAGATCAGCGCCAAACACTGTGACAAGGTATAGTCTGTTTTATTCACCACATGAGAGAAAAATGAAATTACCGCCAGAGTTAGAATTAGAACCGAAAAAAGACACTGCAAATTTAAGTACTACAAAGCGGCATGTGGAAATTCTGAAACAGCGATTAAGAGAAGCCTATAATGCGATCCAAGCCCGTGCTTAAACCTTAAATACTTCATTAGTAAATGTCAACGCTCTACCGTACAGAAATTATTGTAATGACTTTTTTCAGCTTCAGTACCTTCACACCAGTCGTCCTGCTCCTCTAGTATATCCATTTCGTTTTCCTTTAACCTCTAAGTTTCTAGTGATTTCCCACTTTTACCCTTCCTATTCTATTTTTGAATCCTACTCCCCACCAACTGGCGCATTTTGCTAAGTATCCTTTATTTCTTAGCTGGCGATAATATATGTGCTGCTATTGCGGTTTCTTTTGCATGCAGTTAGTTACTCATGTTTCCCCAGATTTGTTTGATATTCCAACCCCTTATATATCGTTTTCTACGACTACCAATCTTAGATCACAACAGTTTATTTATAAATTCTTTCATTCGTCTAACGATTCTTCTCGTTTATATCCACTTCACAGCTTTACCCACTCACACATACTTTTCTCTACTGCACACGACAATCATCAATATGTAACATGGTATGTCGAACAGGGGGATAACGGTTTTTTACTTAATACGGTATTTTTTAAAGCTCATGCTCAATATTACACTACACATACCAGTTCGTGGTGTGATTTTGTGGACCAGCTATATGTTTTCCAGTCTGTTCCGTTTTATACATTTTCTATTACTGGTCTTTTTTATGTTCGTGGCCGCTTTCGTTTACATTTACTCCGCCATATTCACTCTCTTTTCGTTCCCAACGCCATATTCACAGCATTAACCCTTTGTGGTCTCACTGTCTACCTTCTCCTTCTCTATCGCTACCCTACAATTCCCTTTGCTTACCTTGGAAACTTATTTCCAGAGTAGTACCAACCCTGTCATAATCACCCTAGCCCAACGACCAGGAGATGGCCGGTGCAACGTTGCAAAGGCTGCATTAACCATAATTAGTGCTCAGCATAAGAGTTGTTGCAACAGCAGCAACATATGTTCAGAAGCAGCAGTAACAAATATTAAACGACCACCAAACCATAATTCAATGCCAGCAGCAAAACATTACAAACCTAGAACATCATATTAACGAGTTGCTACTTCCATTTGTCTACACGTATTCAGCAGCAGCAGGATCATATCCGCCACTTAACTGAATGAGTTGCGCGTTTAGAAAATAAATTGGTTTTTGAGCCACAAAAACACTGTTTTATTTGCTCATGGCCTCAGAGGAGGAAACAAGTATTGATGATTCTGCTTTGGTAAATAAATCTCAAATTTCTAAAACTGCTCTGTCTAAGAATTCTATTTTAAACCCTATTATAAATCAAAATTTTCTGCTCCTGCATCAGAGAGCAGCATTGCCGGTCTGTTTGTCAACTAGACGACGATCCTAATAACTTTGTCATTAAGCCTACCTTCTACATCTTTCTGACTCGTTAATATTCTATAGTTTCTATAGTACCAAAAATCATATCTACCTTTTAGCTGTTATACTATTTCAATTGTTAAAAGTATATATATATATATATATATATATATATATATATATATATATACATATAGTACATGACAATACCCAAAAATAAATCTTGTCGGTTTATACAACTTCATTTTTACAAGAGTTTATATAATGTATGTCAATACCCCCTAAACACTTAACTGTTTGTTCAATTTCATGCAATAAAATTTGTTAGCTTATATTGTGTTGTATTCGAAGTCTTCTTGCTCATCCGTCTCCTGTTCCTTCTCAACTGTAGGTAACTCATCATAGGGAGTAGCGTAGTTTATATCCCCCTCTTTCACTTTCCCACTGGATGCTTCACCAAGGTTACCTATAAGATGCTTAACCCTTGAAATTTCTCGTTCATCTTTTCTACATTACCCTTTATTTTATTCAGCATTTCGTATTGCTTGCTTACGTTCTGCTTTTTCTCTTCCACCATCCTCTTTATTCTCTCTCCCTCTAACTCCTTAGTTTTCCCTTCGCATTCCTCTTTATCCGTCATAACTGTTTCCATTTTCCTATTTATCGTCTTAAACTTTGTCTCACATATCTTTTTTCTTTTGGTTTTACAGCGTTTATTTTCTTCTTAAATCTCACCAGGGCAGCTTTCGTAATTGTACTTATAGGTATCTTCCTATCCCAATTTCTTTCCGATCCTCCACATTCGGAATTTAACCTCAAACTACCGTCAGGGCTCCATCAGGACCCGCACTTAACCCTCCCAACTACTTTTCTTCCACCATATATATCTAAATTACATTCACTATTCCCACAACCTCCAAAGAAATATATATTATTTTCCGAAAATAACTAGTCATCTCGCTAATTATACTATACGCAAGTATCACTTCGCTCTCCTCAAGTGATAGTTTCCAGTTAATTTCAAATTCCTCTGTTAAATTTATGGCATCTACCCTCATTCCATTATCTCTACCCTTATACTTAAGTTATTTTTCGCATGCGTTTTCATCCCGTTCCAGTAAACCTACACCTTTCATCCTTTTGTCCTTTCTTACATTCACAAACTTCGTTTACTACATAACCTGCCGGACATTCCATTTTACCCATTTCCAAATCTCCGTAAAATAAATATCCACACCTACTCCCGCTTTCACACTTAGTTACAGGTTTCAAACAATTAGACACGCTTTTCAATCCTTCCATAATCATAACTGTCGTATTAAACCTACAACCCATCCCCTTTTTGTATACACATGAACAATTCGTTATTAACTCATGGTCTTTTTTACACATCGTAGCATTCTTCAATACTCCTGTCTCGTCATCTACTTTAAACCCACATAATTCTTCCGCTCCCACTATTGTAACTGTCATCCACAGCATCCAAATCCCCTTCATTGTATGCTATATGCTCCTCCCTGCGTTTTCCTTTTATACTCCCCCGTCGTCCAATCAAATCATTTCTTTTTCTTTCATATTTTTCCTTTCCTCCCCCAAACCTGTCACTTGTATGTCCAGACCTTCTCTAGGTAAACGTTTTCTTATCTCTTCCTCTCCGTTTTTTTTTTTGCTTTACCGATTTTCTTAATGTTTTCTTCTCAGATTTAGCTATGGGCGAGTTGGTGAAATACATGCAAAGCTGTATGCGTCTATCTGACCTAACCCCTCAAGTGCTTCGAGTCATAGCCATGCTGGATCCTGCCTTCCATCGCATGTATCCGCCCCGTGATGTCAACCAGGAGCTAGATAAACTTTGCCAAACAGCATTTCGCGTCTTCTTAAGGTGCACCAAACACTACAATCTAACTTCGCACAGGGTCCACGTCGATGGTCCTGCATCTCGAGTCGATAGCTGCATCTTTTGTAACTCCTAATAATTTGTACAAAAATATTTTTTTTTAATTAAAAATAAACCTTCGTTTGGCACCACTGGGACCGGTTTAACAGCAGCGCCCCTAGCGACGGGTTAGTTTACTAGAGTACAAATTGCTTGACCCCAGCTTCCGGTTCAGCTTGCCGAGGGTCATTACTACTCGGACCCCTAGTGATACTGACTGCGGGAGAAGTTCTTCCCAAACCTGAAAGCGCGAATAATGCGGTTCTGGTATCTTACTGGCTAAGTTGATTAACAATTTGAGAGAAACAAATTAGTCATAGAACTACCGTTATATCCATTAATTTGGGATTACGGTGTCACTATGAACGGATGGCCTGCATACCAAAGAGGTTCAGGGATCACAACAACGGCGATGACGAATCGAGAGGTTCAACGCAGTTTAGGTGTTTCCTAAAAGCGAATTACTAGCAACAGTAAGGGAGTTATTATTTTCGGTCGCCGCCTTACCGTGACCAAGCAAACAAAAAGAAAACAGAAATGAATATCCAAAACTACATCTTAACATTGTGTGCCGAATAAGTGGCCTACTGCTACATCCTGCAAGATCCACTTCTAAGAAATATGAGCAGCTAGAAACACTAATGGCAACGCATGCACACTTGCGACCAATCCAGCGTAGTCCTTGCTTCATCCTTCCCGCTATCCTTCTACCTCCGACGTCCAGGTTCCATTTCCAGTTAACACACTCGCCTCCCTTCAATTCGGTCGATCCACCAGACCGAGAGGCAAATCAGAAGTCAGTACAAACGCTTAACTACAGTGGTGTTAACTCACTAGCATCTGCGATCCCGAGGAGTAGCTGTTGCTACTGCCAACCAGCTGTACGAAGAGGGGAGTCATACCCTTCTACAACAATGCCTTGTGGGGGCTACCACAGGCCACTACTAATACTGCCTGTTGGAGAGGTTCTTACCGATAATCAAAGCGCCAATAATACGGTTCTGCTATCTTACTGGTTATGCTGATTAACAATTGGAGAGAAAAATTAGTCATGGAACTACTGTTATGTCCAACATTTGGGATTACGGTGCCACCCTGAATGGCTGACCCCATGCCAATGAGCTTCAGAGGTCACAACAACGATGGCGAATCCGGGGATGCACCTCAGCTTAGGTGTTTCCTAAAAGCGAATTAGTAGCAATGATAACAAGAGTTATTATTTTCTGTCGCTGCCTTATCTTGGCTAAGTATGAAAAAATAGAACTGGAATAGATATCCAAAAATATATACTAATATTGTGTGCCGAATGCTGGCCAGCTGCCACTTCCTAGAAGATATCCTAGTTAGGGATAACAGCAGCTAGAAACACATATGGCAATGCATGCAAACTTGTGACCAGTCCAGTATAGAACTCCCTTCACCAGAACCAGAGGCCAATTAAATGTCAGTACAAAAGTTTTAGTAGTGGTCTTAGCTCACTGAACATATTCGCTTCCGAGTAATAAGGGTTGCTAGTACCATAAAACACCTGGAGGAAAACGAAGAATTTATATCCTTTTACAACAATGCCTTGGCGTGGGCTACCATGGAACCCTACTGATACCGAGTTCAGGTGACTTCCTTCCTGATACCGAAAGCGCGAATAATGCGGTTCTGATATCTTACCAATTAAGTTTATTAACAATTTCAAAGGAAAATTTCTCATGGAACTAACGCGGCATTTCAGCGCCTATGTCAAAAGGAAGCGGACTTAATGTTGTACGCTGACGATATAATAGACTTTATTAAGGATTGCCTGATTATGTGGAAATCTAGGAGCAACGGTCATTACCACCAAATTGACATAAACAGCGATAACTATTTCAAATGGAGAAGGAGCGGCATATTCCAAAACTATCTCCACCAAGTGTGCTCGTTATCGACAATGACTCTTAGAACAACATTGAGGTAGATCGCGTTCCCACATACAATTCAAGGAAAACAACAATGCTTTCCTGGGTAGCAGAGGACATTCCTCACTGTACAAGCATGAGCTCATCAAACTGAATAAGCCTGCTCACAAAACTTACGTCCAGGTCTTATGCAACAGCATGGACCCCTAGTCTGCCCCCATATTGCCCTGAATTAAATACTACAGGGCTGGTATGTGCTGAAGCGAAGAACTGGGTAGCTTGCCCCATTTACAGCTGATCACTTGAGAGATGTGTTAGGCCAGGGACAACAGCTGTTAAGTCAGCGGCTTAAGAAGTTCACAGCCTACATAATTTGATATTTTATTGTGTAATGCACATTTCACTATTTGTGAAAGGACAGAGGTACTTATTCAGACAGACAGACTTTGCTCTTGCTGCTTGGAAGCTGTTAAAAATCCCCAAGAGAGCGTGCGTGACGGCATGTAAAACCTTGTCCAGTTCATATAGGGTAATGAAAGGCCTTAGGGAAAAACTACATAGTGACTATCATAACTCTCTGGTAGATGTTAGGCAATTGGGGACTATTTTTGCTGGTAGCTTAATTATCAATATTATAAATTACAAATTACAAGCATCTTAACATACTTAACATTATATGTATGTCAAATTTCACGCATTATGCTAAGTATCCTTATTTCTTAAACGGCGATAATATATGAGCTGCTATTGTCGGTTTCTTTTGCATGCAGTTAGTTACTCATGTTTCCCCTGATCTGTTTGATATTCCAACCTTTTATATATCGTTTTCTACGGCTACGAATCTTAGATCATAACAGTTCATTTATAAATTCTTTCATTCGTCTAACGATTCTTCTCGGTTATATCCACCTCATAGCTTTACCCACGCACACATACTTTTCTCTACTGCACACGACAATCATGAATATGTAACATGGTATGTCGAACAGGGGGATGACTGTTTTTGACTTAATACGGTATTTTTTAAAGCTCATGCTCAATATTGCATTACACATACCAGTTCGTGGCGTGATTTTGTGGACCGGCTATATGTTTTCCAGTCTGTTCCGTTTTATACATTTTCTATTACTGGTCTTTTTGACGTTCGTGGTCGCTTTCGTTTACACTTCCTCCGCCATATTCACTCTCTTTTCGTTCCCAACGCCATATTCACAGCATTAACCCTTTGTGGTCTCACTGTCTACCTTCTCCTCCTTCTCTATTGCTACCCTACAATTCCCTTTGCTTACCTTGGAAACTTATTTCCAGAGTAGTACCAACCCTGTCATAATCACCCTAGCCCAACGACCAGGAGATGGCCGGTGCAACGTTGCAAAGGCTGCATTAACCATAATTAGTGCTCAGCATAAGAGTTGTTGCAACAGCAGCAACATATCGTTCAGTAGCAGCAGTAACAAATATTAAACGACCACCAAACCATAATTCAATGCCAGCAGCAAAACATTACAAACCTAGAACATCATATTAACGAGTTGCAACTTCCATTTGTCTACACGTATTCAGCAGCAGGAGGATCATATCCGCCAGTTAACTGAATGAGTTGCGCGTTTTGAAAATAAATTTGTTTTTGAGACACAAAAACACTGTTTTATTTGCTAATGGCCTCAGAGGAGGAAACAAGTATTGATCATTCTACTTTGGTAAATAAATCTCAAATTTCTAAAACTGCTCTCTCTAAGAATTCTATTTTAAACCCTATTATAAATCAAAATTTTCTGCTGCATCAGAGCAGCATTGCCGGTCAGTTTGTCAACTAGAGGACGATCCTAATAACGTTGTCATTAAGCCTACCTTCTACATCTTTGTGACTCGTTAATATTGTATAGTTTCTATTGTACCAAAAATCATATCTACTTTTTAGCTGTTATGCTATTTCAATTATTAAAAGTGTATATGTATATATATATAGTATATGACAATACCAAAAAATAAATCTTGTCCCTTAATACAAATTCATTTTTACAAGTGTATATATAATGTATGTCAATACCCCAAAAAACGTAACTGTTTGTTTAATTTCATTTACTAAAATTTGTTAGCTTATATTGTGTTGTATTCGAACTCTTGTTCCTCGTCCGTCTCCTCTTCCTCCTCAACTGTAGGTAACTCATCATAGGTAGTAGCGTAGTTTATATCCCCCTCTTTCACTTTCCCACTGGATGCTTCACCAGTTAGTTTACTAGAGTACAAATTGCTTGACCCCAGCTTCCGGTTCTGCTTGCCGTATGTCAATACTACTCGGACCCCTAGTGATACTGACTGCGGGAGAGGTTCTTCCCAAACCTGAAAGCGCGAATAATGCGGTTCTGGTATCTTACTGGCTAAGATGATTAACAATTTGAGAGAAAAAAATTAGTCATGGAACTACCGTTATATCCATTAATTTGGGATTAAGGTGTCACTATGAACGGCTGGCCTGCATACCAAAGAGGTTCAGGGATCACAATAACGGCGATGACGAATCCGAGAGGTTCAACGCAGTTTAGGTGTTTCCTAAAAGCGAATTACTAGCAATAGTAAGGGAGTTATTTTCGGCGCCGCCTTACCGTGACCAAGCAAGCAAAAAGAAAACAGAAATGAATATCCAAAACTACATCTTAACATTGTGTGCCGAATAAGTGGCCTGCTGCTACATCCTACAAGATCCGCTTCTAAGAAATATGAGCAGCTAGAAACACATATGGCAACGCATGCACACTTGCGACCAATCCAGCGTAGTCCTTGCTTCATCCTTCCCGCTATCCTTCTACCTCCGACGTCCAGGTTCCATTTCCAGTTAACACACTCGCCTCCCTTCAATTTGGTCGATCCACCAGACCGAAAGGCAAATCAGAAGTCAGTAAAAACGCTTAACTACACTGGTGTTACCTCACTAGCATCTGCGATCCCGAGAAATAGCTCTTGGTACTGCCAACCAGCTGTACGAAGTGGGGAGTCATACCCTTCTACAACAATGCCTTGTCGGGGCCTACCACATGCCGCTACTAATACTGCCTGTTGGAGAGGTTCTTACCGATACTCAAAGCCCCAATAATACGGTTCTGCAATCTTACTGGTTATGCTGATTAACAATTGGAGAAAAAAATTAGTCATGGAACTACTGGTATGTCCAACATTTGGGATTACGGTGCCACCCTGAATGGCTGGCCCCATACCAATGAGCTTCAGAGGTCACAACAACGACGATGGCGAATCCGGGGATACACCTCAGCTTAGGTGTTTCCTAAAAGCGAGTTAGTAGCAATGATAACAGAGTTATTATTTTCTGTCGCCAACTTATCCTGGATAAGTATGAAAAAATAGAACTGGAATAGATATCCAAAAATATATATTAATATTGTGTGCCGAATGGTGGCCTGCTGCCACATCCTAGAAGATATCCCAGTTAGAGATGATAGCAGCTAGAAACACATATGGCAATACATGCAAACTTGTGACCAGTCCAGTATAGAACTCCCTTCACCAGAACCAGAGACCAATTACATGTCAGTAATTACATGTGGAAATCTAGGAGCAACGGTCATGACCACCAAATTGACATAAACAGCGATAACTATTTCAAATGGAGAAGGAGCGGCTTATTCCGAAACTATCTCCACCAAGTGTGCTCGTTATCGACAATGACTCTTAGAACAACATTGAGGTAGATCGCGTTCCCACATACAATTCAGGGAAAACAACAATGCTTTCCTGGGTAGCAGAGGACATTCCTCACTGTACAAGCATGAGCTCATCAAACTGAATAAGCCTGCTCACAAAACTTACGTCCAGGTCTTATGCAACAGCATGGACCCCTAGTCTGCCCCCATATTGCCCTGAATTAAATACTACAGGGCTGGTATGTGCTGAAGCGAAGAACTGGGTAGCTTGCCCCATTTACAGCTGATCACTTGAGAGATGTGTTAGGTCAGGAACAACAGCTGTTAAGTCAGCGGCTTAAGAAGTTCACAGCCTACATAATTTGATATTTTATTGTGTAATGCCCATTTCACTATTCGTGAAAGGACAGAGGAACTTATTCACACAGACAGACTTTGCTCTTGCTGCTTGGAAGCTGTTAAAAATCCGCAAGAGAGCGTGCGTGACGGCATGTAAAACCTTGTCCAGTTCATATAGGGTAATGAAAGGCCTTAGGGAAAAACTACATAGTGACCATCATAACTCTCTGGTAGATGTTAGGCAATTGTGATGATGATGATGATGATGATGAGATGCGGTTTAAGGGCGCTAAACTGCTAAGGTCATCAGCGCCCTTACGATGTATAAAATATAAAGTCAAAAGGATAAAATAACCGCATAATTAAAAAACGGGACAGAAACCCGCGATGTCCAAAAAGGCTACAAATAACAATAATATAACAATAACAATAATAATAACAACAATAACAACAATAAGAACAATAACAACAATAATAACAATACAGATATCTGAAAAACCAACACACTAAAATCATGGTCACTAAAAGAATAAAACGTGTCAAGAACTGTAGAATGCAAGGAACATGAGTGCCTTATGACCGGGGAGAAGGGCCCCATTAAAACTAACAATATAAAATCAAACAGCTAAAAGGCGCTCAGCGCATCAAATGCGACGGCTAAAACCAATGTCAGTGATAAAACGTAAAAGACATTCTACAGCATGCGCGTCGTCTGCCAACACGTTGGCTAGGCCAACAGGCAGACCCACGCGAACGCGCAGTGGAGCTAAAACTTGACACTCGGTTAAAATGTGACGGATCGTTAATGGCATAGAACACTGACCACACAGAGGTGCGGGATACCACTAAGCAGGTATCTATGACTAAAAAGGCAATATCCGATACGAAGGCGTGTTAAAAGTACCTCTTCCCGGCGAGAAGCACGGGATGAGGTAGCCCAGACTAGCGGAAGAGGCTTAACGTCCCGCAACTTGTTCCCCCGGAGGGCCGTCCACTCATCGCGCCAGCGCGAGAGGATGCGGCGACGTAAAATAACACACGAATCTGACGAGGGAACAACAGAAGTAAAAAATCTGGGTAATAAAATCGCCGATTTCGCAGCGGCGTCGGCAGACACATTACCTGAGATGCCCACATGACCTGGAATCCACATGAAGGACACGCTGATGCCAGAGACACCAAGCGAGTGGAGCAGGTCATGTATGCGCTGTACGAGTGGGTGGTAATGGTACAGCGCATGAATACTCTGAAGGGCACTCAGAGAGTCCGTACAAATAAAACAGTGCCGTAAGTCGTGCCGCTGGATGAATAAAACAGATTGATAAATGCTAAAAAGTTCGGCGGTAAAAATTGAACATTGCCCAGGTAAATGAAAGGTAAAACTCTGTACACCAAAAACAAAGGCACATCCTACTCCAACATCAGTCTTAGACCCATCAGTATATATAAAATGACAGTCCCCGAACTGCGCCTGTAGTTCTAAAAAGGCGGATCTAAGAACAGTAGCAGGGGTCGCATTTTTCGGCATCGACGTTAGCCCAAGGTGGATGTGGGCCTCAGCGCGCGACCATGGAGGAAAACGCGTTTCCCCTAGGGTAAGGGCCGGCGCTAGCGGAACGTCCAAATGCCGAAGTAGCAGTCGAAATCGAACCCCTGGAGGGAGCAAAGCAGAGGAGCTAACTAAATATTGCCGGTCAAGTGAATCCTCGTAAAATGTCGCAAAGGACGGGTGGTCAGGCAAGGTGGAGAGTCGACAGGCATAGCTACACAAGAGCATCTCACGCCTGAAAGACAGCGGAGGATCTGCAGCCTCAGCGTAAAGACTGGGCACGGGGCTAGTTGGAAAGGCCCCTGTAGCGACTCTTATGCCATGATGATGAATGGGATTCAAACGACGTAACACAGATGGACATGCCGACGAATAAACAATACACCCGTAATCAAGTTTGGATCGGACCAAAGAGCGATAAAGGCGAAGAAGGACGGCCCGATCAGCTCCCCAGGATGTGCCACTTAAAACACGTAAAAGATTAAGAGAACGGTCACACTTTGCTTTTAAAAAGGAAAAGTGCGAGGTCCAACACAACTTTCTATCAAAGATCAACCCCCAAAATTTCGCCTCGTCTGCAAACGGAAGCATCCCTAGCCCTAGATGGAGAAAGGGCGGAGGGAAATACTTCCGGCGCCAGAAGTTGATGCAGACGGATTACTCGGCGGAGAAATTAAAGCCGTTGGCGTTACTCCAGGCGTAGAGACGGTCGATACAGCTCTGGAGACGGCGTTCGAGTAGACAGGTCCGCCGTGAACTGCAATAAATAGCGAAATCGTCAACAAAAAGGGACGATGAAATGCCAGGTGGAATACAATCAACAATGGGGTTGATACCAATTGCAAAAAGTGTGACACTGAGTACAGAGCCCTGCGGTACTCCGTTCTCTTGAATAAAACGACGAGATAAAACCGAGCCCACACGTACACGAAAGACGCGGTCCGTCATGAACTCCCGAAGAAATATGGGAAGACGACCGCGGATATTCCATGCGTGAAGTGTACGTAAAATGCCGCCCCTCCAACAAGTGTCATAAGCTTTCTCCAGGTCAATAAACACAGCCACGGTTTGACACTTTCTCAGAAATCCATTCATAACATGCGTCGACAGGGACACCAGATGGTCGACGGTAGAGCGATAGCGACGAAATCCGCACTGAGCGTTCGCTAAAAGTTTCTGAGACTCAAGCCACCATGTCAACCGCCCGTTGATCATGCGCTCCATCACTTTGCAAATGCAACTGGTGAGGGAGATAGGGCGGTAGCTGGAAGGTAGTTGGCGATCCTTCCCAGGCTTAAGAATAGGGACAATGGTGGCTTCGCGCCAAACGGAAGGAAAAATGCCGTCGTGCCAAATACGGTTATAGACCTGTAAGAGAAATAGTTTACTGTCGGCTGATAGGTGCTTTAACATCAGGACATCAATGCCGTCCGGCCCAGGAGCGGAGTGCCTAGAGCAATGAAGAGCGTGCTCCAGCTCCCTCATTGTGAAAAGTTTATTATAACACTCATTATTAGGAGACCGAAAATTAAAGGAGTCGGAATCCAGCCGGTCTTTGATAGATGATGATGATGATATGCGGTTTAAGGGCGCTAAACTGCTAGGGTCATCAGCGCCCTTACAATGTGTAAAATATAAGGTCAAAGTATAAAAGGTAAAAAAACCGCATAATTAAAAAACGGGACACAAACCCGCGATGTCCAAAACGTTAAAACTAACAATAGTATAACAATAACAATAACAACAAGAAGAAAAATAACAACAAGAATAACAATAACAACAAGAATAACAATAACAACAATAATAACAATAAATATATCTCAAAAACCAACACACTAAAAGCATAGCCAATAAAAGATAAAAACGTGTCAAGAACTGTAGAATGCGGGACATGAGCGCCACATGTCACTGGGGAGTAAGTCCCTATAAAAACATACAGAAGAAAATAACAAAGCTAAAAGACGCTCAGCGCATCAAATGCGACGATTAAAATCAATGTCACTTATAAAACGTAAAAGACATTCTACAGCATGCGCGTCGTCTGCCAAAACGTTGGCTATGCCAACAGGCAGACCCAGGCGAACGCGCAGTGGAGCTAAAACTTGACACTCAGTTAAAATGTGACGCACCGTTAAGGGCACGTCACACTGCTGACACAGCGGAGCAGGATCACCACTGAGCAGGTAACTATGACTAAAACGACAATGTCCAATTCGTAAACGGGCTAAAAGTACCTCTTCCCGACGTGAAGAACGAGAAGAGGTACCCCAGATTAACGGGAGAGGCTTAACCTTCCGCAACTTGTTCCCCCGGAGGGCCGTCCACTCATCGCGCCAGCGCGAGAGGATGCGGCGACGTAAAATAACACACGAATCTGACGAGGGAACAACAGAGGTAAAAAATCTGGGTAATAAAATCGCCGATTTCGCAGCGGCGTCGGCAGACTCATTACCTGAGATGCCCACATGACCTGGAATCCACATGAAGGACACGCTGATGCCAGTGACAGCAAGCGAGTGGAGCAGGTCATGTATGCGCTGTACAAGCGGGTGGTAATGGTACAGCGCAGTAATAGTCTGAAGGGCACTCAGAGAGTCCGTACAAATAAAACAGTGCTGTAAGGCGTGCCGCTGAATGTATAAAATAGATTGATAGATGCTAAAAAGTTCGGCAGTAAAAATTGAACATTGTCCAGGTAAACGAAACTTAAAACTACAGTGACCAGACACAAAGGCACATCCAACTCCAGCTTCAGTCTTAGATCCATCGGTATAGATAAAATAGTAGTCTCCGAATTGAGCCCGTACTTCTAAAAAAGCCGATCTAAAGACTGAAGCAGGGGTCTCAGTCTTCGGCATCGACGTTAGCCCAAGGTGACAGTGGGCCTCAGCGCGAGACCATGGAGGAAAACGCGTTTCCCCCCGTGGAAGGGCCGGCGCTGGCGGAACGTCTAAATGCCGAAGGAGCTGTCGAAAGCGAACCCCTGGTGGGAGCAAGGCAGAGGAGCTAATAAAATAGTGACGATCAAGTGACTCCTCGAAAAATAACTCGAAGGACGGGTGGTTAGGCAAGCTTGGGAGTCGACAAGCATAGCTGCACAAGAGCATCTCACGCCTGAAGGACAGCGGAGGCTCTGCAGCTTCTGCGTACAGACTGGGTACAGGGCTAGTTGGAAAGGCCCCTGTAGCGACTCTGATGCCACGATGGTGAATGGCATTCAATCGACGTAACACAGATGGACGTGCCGACGAATAAACAATACACCCGTAATCAAGCTTGGATCGGACCAAAGAGCGATAAAGGCGAAGAAGGACGGTCCGATCAGCTCCCCAGGATGTGCCACTTAAAACACGTAAAATATTAAGAGAACGGTCACACTTTGCTTTTAAAAAGGAAACGTGCGAGGTCCAACACAACTTCCTGTCAAAAATCAACCCCAAAAATTTCGCCTCGTCTGCAAACGGAAGTATCCCTGGCCCAAGATGGAGAGAGGGCGGAGGGAAATACTTCCGGCGCCAGAAGTTAATGCAGACGGATTTCTCGGCGGAGAAATTAAAGCCGTTGGCGTTACTCCAGGCGTAGAGACGGTCGATACAGCTCTGGAGACGGCGTTCGAGTAGACAGCTCCGCCGTGAACTGCAATAAATAGCGAAATCGTCAACAAAAAGGGACGATGAAATGCCAGGTGGAATACAATCAACAATGGGGTTGATAGCAATCGCAAAAAGTGTGACACTGAGTACAGAGCCCTGCGGTACTCCGTTCTCTTGAATAAAACGACGAGATAAAACCGAGCCCACACGTACACGAAAGACGCGGTCCGTCATAAACTCCCGAAGAAATATGGGAAGACGACCGCGGATATTCCAATCGTGAAGTGTACGTAAAATGCCGCCCCTCCAACAAGTGTCATAAGCTTTCTCCAGGTCAAAAAATACCGCCACGGTTTGACACTTTCTCAGAAATCCATTCATAATATGCGTCGACAAGGACACCAGATGGTCGACGGTAGAGCGATAGCGACGAAACCCGCACTGAGCGTTCGCTAGAAGTTTCTGAGACTCAAGCCACCATG
Organism: Deroplatys truncata; assembly: GCA_030765065.1. NCBI lineage: Eukaryota > Metazoa > Arthropoda > Insecta > Mantodea > Mantidae > Deroplatys > Deroplatys truncata. Next base: position 196,862,682 of record CM060987.1, read on the forward strand.
TCAACCGCCCGTTGATCATGCGCTCCATCACCTTACAAATGCAACTGGTGAGGGAGATAGGGCGGTAGCTGGAAGGTAGTTGGCGATCCTTCCCAGGCTTAAGTATAGGGACAATGGTGGCTTCGCGCCAAACGGAAGGAAAAATGCCATCTTGCCAAATACGGTTATAGACCTGTAAGAGAAATAGTTTACTGTCGGCTGAAAGGTTCTTTAACATCAGGACATGAATGCCGTCCGGCCCGGGAGCGGAGTGCCGAGAGCAATGAAGAGCGTGCTCCAGCTCCCTCATTGTGAATAGTTCGTTATAGCAGTCATCATTAGCAGACCGAAAAGTAAATGATGCGGAATCCTGCCGGTCTTTAATAGAGCGAAAGCCGGCGGAATAATGGTCTGAACTGGAAACCGCCTCAAAGGCAGAACCCAGAGTGTTAGCGATGGCAGCCGGATCCACTATGGTGGCATTAGAAACCTGAAGGCCAGAAACAGTACAATGTGACACTTTACCTGAGAAGCGACGAAGTTTATCCCAAACAACGGATGAAGGCGTAAAACGATTAAAGGACTCGACAAAACGAGCCCAAGATGCCTTCTTGCTATCCTGAATAATGCGACGAGCCCTGGCGCGCGATTGTTTAAAAGTCGCCAAATTATCAAGTGTAGGGTGGCGCCGAAACACCCTAAGTGCAGTCCTACGGGCACGAACGGCGTCCCGACAATCCTCGTTCCACCATGGAACAGGTGGCCGCCGAGGTTGGGAGGATGAACGGGGTATTGCACGTTCGGCGGCTGAGAAAATAATAGACGTAAGGTGCTGCACTAGTTGATTAATGTCGGAGAAGGGCTGGTCGTCAAAATGCACGAGGCTGGAATACAAGCTCCAGTCGGCTTTTGCGAATATCCAGGTAGGTACTCTGGAATGCTGTACGTGGTGCGACAGAAGAGAAACGATGCAGGGGAAATGGTCGCTGGAGTAGGTGTCAGCGACGACGTTCCACTGAAGACGACGTGCAAGCTGGATTGAGCAAATCGCAAGGTCCAGGTGAGAGAATGTACCAGAAGAATCAGAAATAAAAGTAGGTGCACCTGTATTGAGGATGGAAAGATTGAACTGATAAAAAATGTCGGAAAGAAGAGTTCCCCTCGCACAAGCCCTTGGCGAACCCCATAGTGGGTGATGGGCATTAAAATCTCCCAACAGAAGAAATGGTGTTGGGAGAGCGGACAGGAGAGATCGAATGTCCGCGGGAGCGAGGGGAGACGATGGAGGTGTATACACAGAACAAACAGAAAAGAAAAAACCGGGTAACTGCAGTCTAATGGCAACAGCTTGCAAGTCGGACGTAAGTGTGATAGGATGAAAATGAACGTCATTACGCACCAACAACATGACACCTCCATGAGCAGGAGCACCCTCCTCCGGTTCAAGATCGTAGCGAACCGGAGTGTACCCTCGGAGATCGAAAGGGTCGTGAGGGCGAAGCTTGGTCTCCTGCAAACACACGACCATAGGTGAATGGGAACGCAATAAAAGTTGCAGTTCCGCCCTATGCGATCGTACACCACGTACATTCCAGCTCAGGATAGCCATGAATAAAAGGGATAAACTGTCTACTTAGAAGGGCGGCTTAAAATTACCTTTTGTTTAACCTTTGGGCTCGGGCTTTTTGTATGGAGTTGGTCAGACTCCATAGCTTCCTCGGAGGGAGGGCCCACGCGCTCAGTGCCAGAAACCGATTCAAGCGCCGTGAATCGGTTCTGGGTGGCGATGGGTGAGAGGTGCCGCTGAGCGCGGCTTGTCCCAGGACCTTCCTGGGACAGCGACCTCCGAGGAGGAGAAGGTGAACTTTTGCTACCGCGCGCACGCGGAGGGTCTTTCAAAAAATCTTCCCTACGTAGTTTCTGCTTGGGCTTCTTTTCAGCGGCTTGCGACTTCATTGACTTTGGACCAGGTTTATAAGGCTTGGTAACAGTAGCTTTAATAGACGGCCGGATGGTAGTGGCGGTTAATCCAGTCAAGGTCCAGGTCTGAGTTTCGGCATCTACTCGTGGTACTGGCGAGGCAACAACAGAACTAAATGTGCCAGATCGCAGGAGTGAAGGTTGGCGAGCATGGTAACGCCTCCGGGCTTCAGCGAAGGAGAGTTTTTCCTTTACCCGGATCTCCTGGATCGCCTTCTCGTCCAAGTACCGCGGACAGTCGGCAAACGAAGCAGAATGAGACCCTTTGCAATTAACGCAGACGGGGGTTGTTGAACAGGTACCTTCGTGTGAGGGCTGGCTACATGTTGCACAGATGTTAACGGCACTCTTACATGAGACTTGCGTATGCCCAAAACGTTGGCATTTAAAACAACGCAGAGGTCTAGGAATATAAGGCCTCACAGAAATCCGTTCGTACCCTGCGGAAATGCTCGTGGGCAGATCGACGCCATCAAATGTAATAAACAGGGTACGAGTGGGTACCAATACGCCGTCGCGTTTGGCCTGCACTCGATGGACCGCTGTCACCTTCTGGTCTGCAAGATATTCTACCAGGTCCTCGTCCGATATACCATCGAGGCTATGGGTGGTAATAACGCCTCGACAGGAATTCAATGTGCGGTGCTTCTCGACACGGATAGGATAGCCGTGGAGAAGCGTAGCGCGCAACAAGGTCTTACTTTGCAGATCGGATTTCGTTTGGGCTAATAAGGAACCATTCCGTAGACGAGTGCAGGACTGAACCGCACCAGCAATAGCATCTATTCCCTTCTGAATTATAAAAGGGTTCACCTTCTCAAAGTTTTGTCCTTCTGTTCTCGAAATGACCAAGTAACAACCAGATGACGGCGGTGCTACTTCTGTTACAATAACTTTTCGGCGCTTGTTTGTATTAATGGAGGAAGGGTGCTCCATAGCGAGATAAATCCTCCACCATTGCAACCGTCTCCGACCTCGGGCTCTGACTTCTCGGGCGTTACCCCGGCTTGGGTGAGTGGCCTATCTATACCAGACTCACCCCAGGGTCACACCTCCCAGAACATAGACAGAGGGACCCAATCGCCGTCAGAAGTCAGCAGCTCATGCAATGGCCCCCCCCGCGGGACTGCAGTTGAACAGCGGATACGAACACAAACCCTACATGACGACCCCGGGTGGTGGGGATGACGCCATTACCCACTCACCCAGCTGCGCACGCGGCGCGCGGGTATCCGTCAGGCTGTGTCCACGGAGAATTTAAATAAAAAGATAAAAGAAACTAAAACTGTGTGGGCGTTTCGCACGCAAGGTAGGCCGGCGGGGAAGAAAAAGAGAGATATGCGAATGTCGTGGTGCGAAATGGCCGGAAAGTGATTAGGGAAGAAAGAAACGATGGTGAGGTGCGGTATGGATGGAATGAAAAGAACGCACGAGAGCCTACCTTGGATCCACCGGTCACGAGAAGAACCCACGTCGACCGGATGGGGGTGAGGGGATGAATGTGTCGATGATTGGCTCGGGAACCCCCGGGTGCGCCAAAAACCCGTACTCACATAAGGTGAGCCCCTGAGGGGCCACTTTCAAGTGCCCACCATGTATTTCAATAGAAATTGGCCGTCGTAGGCGCGCATGTTATGGGCCAGCAGCACGACGTCCCAGGCTTCGAACCTCGGCTGCATCACGTGATCGAACAGCTGCTTCACCGCGCTTCGGTAAAAACGTGTTCTTTCGTGCCGCACTCGGTGCAGAACGCCATCTTTTCGCCTTCGTCTATGCACAGGGGGCACGCTTGGTAAAGCACGCATAAATTTGGAACGTGCTCGTAAGTGTTCTCTTTGTTTTTGTACGCCGTGTTCTGCGTGCATTCGAAATCTATGAACATGAACACGAAGCGGATTCTCTTGTTCGGTGAACAGTACGGCTGCATGTAGCACATGTGATTGCTGTTCACGTGACCTTGCAATAGGAGCAAAATTTTTCTCCGCACTGGTGCGCCCCTTTTCGGTGTCTCAAGTTCACCAGTTTATTGCAAGTAGTACACACTTTTTCCACGTCGCACACCGACAGCGCCTTCGGGTAAAAGCCGCCTTTCCTCGCATGATTCGCGAAACAGGTTGCACCCTTAAAGTCTCTGTTACACGCGCCACAGTGTATGAACGCTTCATAGCGCTTAGGGCACTGCTGGTGGCACTTTGGGCAAGCGCCGTCGCATCGATGGAATTCTTTTTTGTTCAACGAGGGATAATGGCAATGACGACAATACCACTTGCATTTAAAGCACTTGTGCAAGTCTACAATGGCGTTAAAGTGCCCCTCGTGAAACATGACGTCAATGGGTTTATCTGTTTGCTTCTCTGACGCGTACATGACGTGTTTGCCCGTATGATCTGCAAACACCGTCACCGCGTACCCCTTTAACCTCGCGTATAAATCTCTGACGTCATCGATAATAAATGGACCGTTCGTCTTTCCTACCATTTGGCACAAGGCTACAGCTTTTTGTTTCTGCAGGTATTCCGTCCATTTCATGGTTTTATAATTCACGTCTCCATCCACTTTAGCTTTGCCAACCGCTATAGCTCTTGCTAAACACAAGCTGTCTTTGTTCATAATTTCTACTATGCCTTTATTACCGGTACACGCATCGCACGGCTTGTGACACGAACCCGACCCCTCGTGGTCCAAACAAAAGTAATTTTCAAAGACCCCCCTAGCAAAAACTGCTGGTTGCTTTGCATCACCTTCTCTATCGATTTTATAACCGCCTCCGCATTCACCTGGTCCGTGCGTCTAACGCTCATGTTAAAAGCTTTGGACGGGTGCTCCTCGTCCGCAATACTTACGCCTAAATATCCCGGTTCGTTCCCCAATAGATTTTCTTTCGCAAAGTTAATCATGTCCGTAAACAGAAGCGTCACCCATTGCTCTGGATTTGCATCTCTGGGACCCGGCTTCACTGTAATTTCTGTTTCCGTGTAGCCGGAGAAAAGCCTTTTCAACGTTCTCTGCCTATGGCCTATAATGTCGAACCTGGGCTGCAAGGTTCCAGATTCGCTTACCCCTTGTTCCGGCTCCATGCTTCGTGCGTTGTTCAACAACGCCTAAAAACCTATTTTCACGTTCAAACACTTTTCATTCACGTCAACCAAGTGCTGTTTTATACGCTGCTTCTTTTTACGATATATAAACAACTCCTGCAAGGCACAACGATTCTGTATTTTTCTTAACAACGACAATGTGCCTCCACGCGCGCACTTGCGTATTGCGTATAGCAAATGGGGCCTTTTTCTCGCAAAAACAACACTTCCAATATATCGTCAATGTTCCAAAAAGCGAAAACCTTATATTTGCCAAACAAAAACATTTCTCGCACAATACACACTTTCGCGAGCGCTTATCGCCTGGTGCTTTTATACTCTGCTTATCGCAACCGCAACTTCCTCATGCGCACTCAGTTAAAGGCCTCATTAAAATTCAGTCTGTTATCGCGCCACAACTTCCAGAGTTGTAATCAGACACTTTTCCGGCGAACTTCCGGTCACACCAGCGAGCCACCGCACCATCCCGTTGCGATAACAATTAAATTTTTAAACCGGCAACCACACCACCACATTTAAACATTTATCGTTCTAATTACTTCCGTTCTCATGGCCATTTAACAAGACCACGTGCACTTTCTAGCCGTTTAATCAGCGGCGGCCATATTGTGACGCACATCCCGCTACTGATTACAAGCCCCTTTAAAACTTGTCACTTCGGCTCGCCAGCTTCACACTCAGTCTTCGTCGAGAACCCCAACAAGTAACATGGAGAGGTTACCGCAGTCTACGATCACCGTGACAAGACAAATTTTTTTTTGTCGCCTACTACCGGTAGAGTATACCAGCAACTGCTCACACAGCAACAGCAGTTCTACAGCAACAACATCTACAGCCATCCAGAAGACGTGGTTTACACCCTTCTGGATTTCCGAAATTTGCAACAACAGTTTGCTGAACCCGACGTTCACCCGGCTCTACCATCACCACCAGCGTACCACGCTGAAGAAGAACAACACCAGCCGCTGCCGCATTTCCACGCAGCATTTGGCCACCTTCAGCACCACCTGCCTTGGGCAAATACCAACGATAGCCAAGGATATTCTGCTCCTTCTTCTTCTTGTTCGTCGATTTCCTTAGAGGTCGGCAACAACTCAGCGCAAACAGGAACCAGCACGCACAGCGGGGGTGTTCTCTACCAACACCTTCAACACCCATGCTGCAGGAGCTACACCGCCTCCAACCTACTTCCCAGCTTCCTCCTCCTCCTCCTCTGTTCTTCTTCTGAATTCTCCATCACCCTATCAACATTATCTAACTCCGCGCCTTGAACCATTCCTCCGTCTTTCCTCCAACAATCCAAAAGACCCGCCTCCACAACATGTCACCTCTACCCCTCTTCATTCCTCTCCTTCTTCCCTCCCATTGTTCGTACCGGCTTTAGAGCCCGTGGCCCTCGAGGACATCGACTTTCAACTCTTTTCTCCTCATTCACCTAATTACCCTCCCCCGACCCCTTCCTCTATATCTTCTCCTCAACCACCCCAATTTACGCCAATCTCCCCGCAACAATATATTCCCCCTGCCAACGTAACCTCACCCTCTCCTCTCCTTAACCCCCACTACAACAACATTTCTCCTCCAAACGCCTCCCTCCTGCAAGTGCTGTCTTGCACTCCACGCCAATTCTGTCACCTTCCAGTTCACCGTAACCTATTCCCGCAGTGGTACCCAAATTCTGTGCTCCCGCAGCACAGCAGCGGCTGGTGCAAATTTCACAGCTGCCAGGACGACGGGTACGATTCTACACTTGCTGCGCTTCCTGAGGTGGATGTTCAACACACAGCCGGTCTGGCGCTGCCGCAACTCGTGCCTATCACGCAAGAAGCGCGGCGCCGTTTATCTCGGCAACAACGTGCGGCAAGAAATGCTGCCGTCACACCACAACCCAGAATGAAGAAACTCCGCTGCTGCTCCTAACTACCTATCAGTGTTGAGTGCGTGCGCGTACTTCAAGAGTAATCAAAGTGTCTCTGCTTCTCAGGTGCAGTGTATTTTTTTTCTTTTTTTCTTTTAGTATTATTTTTTTAAGCAAAACATACTTTGAAAGCTTTTTCTTTTCTTTCTTTCTTTCCCTCTTTTAACAAAAAAAAACCGGCATGAATCACACTTCTGCTTACGGCAGAAGAAAACCAATCCCCCTTGTGCCAACCCTTCGACGCCCAATTAAATTTCAGTGCGGACGCTGTAAGCACCGTATGTTAAGCGTCCAGTGCATTTACAGCTGCGTGTGGAAACCCTATTACTCCACAGATACTTCAGTCAATGCTTACATCAACAAGCTCGATGTTCTACCCTTTGATTTAGTTCGACCTAATTTGGCTCTGCAGCCAAAGTGCCTCTACTGCCAAGCTCTTAGCGCTTGCCTTAGATACGGGCTTTCCAGCCCTTTCAAACAGCAACATCTTTGCCAGTGTCCTACCCCTATTACAGACCATTAAACATGTCGGCGTCGGCCAGTGGCGAGGACCGCATTCCAAACGTTTCAAAATGCATGTACCAGCCACAGTGCGATCGTTCAACAAAGTTTTGCGTAGCTTGCAAGCACGCACAGTTCCTCGCAAGACGGCAAGAACTTTTGCAAAACTCATACAAACCATACACGGTGTGGTATAGCACCAATAGCAATAGCTGCTATTCGCCCCTGTGTTTGCAATGCCATGCACGGCGCTCGTGTGCTATCAACCATTTACCAATTGTGTATAAACATTTACAAACTCAAAAACAATCTTGCTGCCTATGGTGCACAGCAATGTTTGTTACGTAAATTTCCATGGTGTTAATCATTTGGTTTCCCTCTTTGTACAATTCCATTTTCAAAAACTTGCTATTGTGTGTTTTAATACATTGCGCATGTTAAAACAAATTTTATGTTCAATCTTTGTATGTTTCCATTTTCTAACAATTGCTATTGTATGTGTGTGTGTGTGTGTTTAATACAGTGCGCATGTTCAACCAAATTTTGTTTCGTATTTAACACAACTACTTTGTATAATTCCATTTGCAAACAATTGCTATTGTGTGTGTTTTTATACAGTGCGCATGTTAAAACAATTTGTTTTTCGTTTTCGTGTTTAACACAACTCTTTTTGTTAAAACCTTTTATTTCCAAATGTTCTGTTTGCTTTTTTTCCTCTCTATAATACACTGCACATGTGCTTTTAAACTTAATGCGTGTGTTGTTATTTCCTTATTTGTACTTCACCTAATTAGGGTCCTTTCCATTCCCTCATATCTCCATAGCACTCGTTTATATATATTTAAAACACAAACAAATCAAAACCAATATATATATATATATATATTTTTTTTTAATCATTAATTTAAAAATTTTAAACAAAGAAATATTCTTTTCCAAAAAATTCAAAACAATCTTCAACGTTCTCAATGCATTACATCAAGTTAATGCTCAAACATATGCCAAAAAACAAACAGGCAATATTAGTGCAATAAGTGCTAATCCCACTAATCCACCTTAATCCAACGGATTAAGAGGGATTAACGCGACACCAACGCCATCTAGCGGCAGGATTATCGTTAATCCAACTGGCTAATCCGGGATATTAACTACTCGCGGCATTTCAGTGCCTATGTCAAAAGGAAGCGGACTTAATGTTGTACGCTGACGATATAATAGACTTTATTAAGGATTGACTATTTATGTGGAAATCTAGGAGCAACAGTCATGACCACCAAATTGACATAAACAGCGATAACTATTTCAAATGAAAAGGAGCGGCTTATTCCAAAACTATCTCCACTAAGTATGCTCGTTATCGACAATGACTCTTAGAACAACATTGAGGTAGATCGCGTTCCCACATATAATTCAAGGAAAACAACAATGCTTTCCTGGGTGGCAGAGGACATTCCTCACTGTACAAGCATGAGCTCATCAAACTGAATAAGCCTGCTCACAAAACCTACGTCCAGGTCTTATGCAACAGCATGGACCCTAGTCTGCCCCCATATTGCCCTGAATTAAATACTACAGGGCTGGTATGGGCTGAACCGAAGAACTGGGTAGCTTGCCCCATTTACAGCTGATCACTTGAGAGATGTGTTAGGTCAGGGACAACAGCTGTTAAGTCAGCGGCTTAAGAAGTTCACAGCCTGCATAATTTGATATTTTACTGTGTAATGCACATTTCACTATCTGTGAAAGGACAGAGGAACTTATTCACACAGGCAGACTTTGGTCTTCCTGCTTGGAAGCTGTTAAAATCCGCAAGAGAGCTTGCGTGACGGGATGTCATACCATGCCCTATACACATAAGGTAATGAGACGCCTTAGGCAAAAACTACATAGTGACCATCATAACTCTCTGGTAGATGTCAGGCAATTGGGGACTATTTTTGCCAGTAGCTTAATTTTCAATATTATAAATTACAAATTACAAGCATCTTTACATATTTAATATTATGTGTATGTCAAATTTAACAACGAATAATTGCTTCATTTCATTCAAGAACTCACCTTTGTAACAGGACGCGGTCCAGATAACTAGCTTGATCTTTGTGCAGGAGCTGACGCAACTAGATGCACGGATATACGTCATTCAGGCTTAGTAAGTATTTCTTGCAAGGCATCACTAATAACCGCGTGATTTTAACTCCCATATACAAAGATCTTTTTGACGAGAGAGAGAAGCTTCGGTTGTGTTGCTAGCGAGACTCTGTGCTACGCGCAACCATGAGGGGCGTTGTCCTTTTAACAACTGTAATAAGCGAGTATAAGTAATTAGCCTAAGATACTGCCACAGAGTGGAGAAACATTTACTATCATTTATAGTCATTGATAATTGCCAAAAGGAGCAGAATTTCGTATTTAGAATGTTTATATATTTCTTCTAGGCTTTCATAGTGTTAAACGTGAAAGATATGCGTTACACAGGAGACGGAAAAAACCAAATTATAATAAAAATACTTATTATATGCTACATGCATATATAAAGGACTTTAGAGCGAGGTAACATGCAAACCCAAGAACGGGGAAAGCCAAGTCTTTGTCCGTTTATGAATATGTTCGCTTATACCTTATAGCTAACCTCTGATAAGTAACAATCAATTAAGAATGGATTGATGACAAACCGGCATTGTTAATTATTACACTTCACATTAATTAAAATTCAGGATATATTTAATCGGAAATCATTTTATAGTATACACAGCCCACAAAGATTTAACGTGATTTTACCTTAACAACAAAGATTCCACATTTAAGCGCTAGATTAACTCGTTGGGTTTTAACTTTGAGTGAATATGATGTTGGAGTTAATCATAAGCCAGGTAAACAACATGTCATGCCGGACATGCTCTCTAGATTACAATGTCTTTACTAGAAGTAGAAACAAATACTAAAACTGAAGTAGAATCATCATCGGTCCTAGGAATGACTAGGGAAATAGTACCTAAAGCTCAGAAAAGGGATCAGTATGTAAACTGTTAGTAGAAGATATGAGGGCAAACAGAAATAACGTTGTTTTCTTTGATAAACATGGATTACTTTACAGGAAAACCAATAGAAGTAACAGGTTAGTTATACCATGTGAACTAGTAACGAGAAATCTGAAATTGCATCATGATACGAAGTTTGGTGCTCATCAGGGAGAAAAACCCACTAAAGACTTATAGCGGCACGAGCTTTTTGACCAATCATAAGAGAAGATGTAAGAGATTATATTAGGATGTGTGAAACACGTCGACCAAAAAAGATAGACGAAACGCACCAGTAGTTATTTCAGAAACAGGGACCAAAGCTTTTCAGCTAATTTCCATAGACATAACAGGACCACTTCAAGTTACGACCGCAGGGAATAAATATATGTTGACAGTCATGGACCATTTTAGTAAATATCCGGAAGTAACCCCAACACCAGAACAGACAGCCGGAACAGTAGCTAGAGCATTAGTGACAGACATTATGCACACATGATATTCCAGAGAAAATATTGTCAGATCAAGGAACTAATTTTCAATCAGCTTTATTTGAAGAAGTATGTAAATAGGGCTAATAGTAGTCCAATGCATCCACAAGCAAATTCGGTCATTAAAAAACTTCATAGATACTTACATGATTCACTAGCAATGACGATTTCACAGTATGGAGAAAAATGGAATAGGATGCTTCCATTTGTATTGATGGCTTATAGATCAGCGCCAAACACTGTGACAAGGTATAGTCCGTTTTATTCACTACATGAGAGAAAAAAGGAATTACTGTCAGAGTTAGAATTAGAACCGAAAAAAGACACTGCAGATTTAAGTACCACAAAGCGGCATGTAGAAATTCTGAAACAGCGATTAAGAGAAGCCTATAATGCGATCCAAACCCCTTCTTGAACCTTAAATCCTTCATTTGTAAATGTTAACGCTCTACAGTACAGAAATTATTGTAATGACTTTTTTCAGCTTCTGTACCTTCACACCAGTCGTCCTGCTCCTCTAGTATATCAATTTGGTTTTCCTTTAACTTCTAGGTTTCTAGTGATTTCCCACTTTTACCCTTCCTATACTATTTTTGAATCCTATTCCCCACCAACTGGCGCATTTTGCTAAGTATCCTTTATTTCTTAAATGACGATAATATATGAGCTGCTTTTGTCGGTTTCTTTTGCATGCAGTTAGTTACTCATGTTTCCCCTGATCTGTTTGATATTCCAACCCTTTATATATCGTTTTCTACGGCTACGAATCTTAGATCACAACAGTTTATTTATAAATTCTTTAATTCGTCTAACGATTCTTCTCGTTTATATCCACCTCACAGCTTTACCCACGCACACACACTTTTCTCTACTGCACACGACAATCATCAATATGTAACATGGTATGTCGAACAGGGGGATAACTGTGTTTTACTTAATACGGTATTTTTTAAAGCTCATGCTCAATATTACACTACACATACCATTTCGTGGTGTGATTTTGTGGACCAGCTATATGTTTTCCAGTCTGTTCCGTTTTATACATTTCTATTACTGGTCTTTTTGACGTTCGTGGTCGCTTTCGTTTACATTTCCTCCGCCATATTCACATTCGTTTCCTTCCCAACGCCATATTCACAGCATTAACCCTTTGTGGACTCACTGTCTACCTTCTCCTCCTTCTCTATCGCTACCCTACAATTCCCTTTGCTTACCTTGGAAAATTATTTCCAGAGTAGTACCAGCCCTGTCATAATCACCCTAGCCCAACGACTAGGAGATGGCCGGTGCATCTTTACAAATGCTGCATTAACCATAATTAGTGCTCAGCATAAGAGTTGTTGCAACAGCAGCAACATATCGTTCAGTAGCAGCAGTAACAAATATTAAACGACCACCAAACCATAATTCAATGCCCGCAGCAAAACATTACAAACCTAGAACATCATATTAACGAGTTGCAACTTTCATTTGTTTACACGTATTCAGCAGCAGGAGGATCATATCCGCCAGTTAACTGAATGAGTTGCGCGTTTAGAAAATAAATTTGTTTTTGAGACACAACTGTTTTATTTGCTAATGGCCTGAGAAATCCATTCATAACATGCGTCGACAGGGACACCAGATGGTCGACGGTAGAGCGATAGCGACGAAATCCATACTGAGCGTTCGCTAGAAGTTTCTGAGACTCAAGCCACCATGTCAACCGCCCGTTGATCATGCGCTCCATCACCTTGCAAATGCAACTGGTGAGGGAGATAGGGCGGTAGCTGGAAGGTAGTTGGCGATCCCTCCCAGGCTTAAGTATAGGGACAATGGTGGCTTCGCGCCAAACGGAAGGAAAAAGGCCGTCTTGCCAAATACGGTTATAGACCTGTAACAGAAAGAGTTTACTGTCGGCTGAAAGGTTCTTTAACATCAGGACATGAATGCCGTCCGGCCCAGGAGCGGAGTGCCGAGAGCAATGAAGAGCGTGCTCCAGCTCCCTCATTGTGAATAGTTCGTTATAGCATTCATTATTAGCAGACCGAAAATTATATGATGCGGAATCCAGCCGGTCTTTAATAGAGCGAAAGCCGGCGGAATAATGGTCTGAACTGGAAACCACCTCAAAGGCAGCACCCAGAGTGTTAGCGATGGCAGCCGGATCCACTATGGTGGCATTAGAAACCTGAAGGCCAGAAACAGTACAATGCGACAGTTTACCTGAAGCGACGAAGTTTATCCCAAACAACGGATGAAGGCGTAAAGCGATTAAAAGACTCGACAAAACGAGTTCACGACGCCTTCTTGCTATCCTGAATAATGCAACGAGCCCTGGCGCGCAATTGTTTGTCACCAAATTATCAAGTGCAGGGTGTCGCCGAAACACCCTAAGTGCAGTCCTACGGGCACGAACGGCGTCCCGAAAATCCTCGTTCCACCACGGAACAGGCGGTCGGCGAGGTTGAGAGGATGAACGGGGAATTGCGCGTTCGGCGGCAGAGAAAATCGTAGACGTAAGGTGCTGCACTAGTTGGTTAATGTCGGCGAAGGGCTGATCGTCAAAATGCACGAGGCTGGAATACAAGCTCCAGTCGGCTTTTGTGAATATCCAGTGTGAAGGTGGCTATGAATGGCTCGGGTACCCCGGGTGCGCCTAACCCGTACTCACAAAAGGTGAGCCCTGGGGGGGTTCACTATGGTGTTGTAGTGCCCGTCGTGCAGAATAAGATCGATGTGCTTGCCCCCATGGTTCGCGGACTTATACACCACTGTCTTCCCGCTATGATCCCCTAAGACGGTAATGTTGTACCCCTGTAAACCTTCATCGTATCGTTTCACGTCGTTCACTCCACCACCTACATCTCTAAGAAGCGTCAAAGCCCTCTCCCTCTGTAGGTATTCGGAACGCATCATCGTGGTATAGTTAACGTCTTTGTCCGCCTTTGCCTTCCCCACGACAATCGCCCTTGGCAGACATATGGCATCCTTATTGCGCATTTCTACAATACCCTTGTTTCTAAAGCACGCCTCGCACGGTCTATAACATCTGCCGGTGACCACCTTTGTCCATACGCATGTTAGGCTTATAGGCCCTCCGAACACAAACTCCTTATTGCTTTGCATAACCTTTTGCACGCTTTGCAAAAACACGTTCGTGTTCACCTGGTCAAACCTGCGTACACTCATGCTCATTGGCGCAAAAGCCTCTTGTGCTGCGTGAATTGTAAGACCTATGTAACCGGGTTCATTTTCCAGCAGGTCGGTATTCACATAATGCAATACATCATCGAACATGGTGTGCAACCACTGTTGGGGGTCTGCATCTTCGGGCATTGGCCTAACCGAAATGTCAGTCTCGGTAAACCCCGAATAAAACCTAGAAAGCGTTCTTTGCCTACGTCCTGTAATGTCAAAGCTATGGTGCTCATCGGTTTGCGTCTCCTGTCTACTTGTGCTTGGTTCGCCCTCCATTTAGACTGCTTTTTACACTGCTAATTTAATATCGTCTCTAAACTAAGTGTTCAATTTGTCTTATTCATTTGCATTCATGCATTAAACCCTGCTAACCTAATACACGTTCTTTATTCTCTATGTGTGCAAATATATTCATTCATTTAGCAATGCTTTACACGAGTAACCTTTTTGGCAAATGTTTAACCTTGTTATTTATTACTTGTGTGTGCGAGTATTCTTTCGTTTGTTCAGGCGCCCTTCACGCCACACAACCTACAATGTCCTTATATCTCTATCCTTAATGAGCTATATTTGCATAAATTCATCTATTCATTTCAACGTTTCATGCACTTTATTTCCTTTTCCTATATACTATTTCGGCTACCTCATGGATTCTATTTGTTATAGCTATGTGTACGATTACTCATTCATTCATTTAGGTGTCCTTCTATTCTTATACTCGAGATGTCCTATATATGTGCCTTCGTTTAGTTAAGCGACTTTCCCACAGTGCATATTACAACTAACCTTTTAGCTCCCCTGTTTCACTCTATCCTTAATAATATAACAATATTCATTTATTCATTTGTGACTTTCGCCAACCACAACTATTCTTTTTGCTACTCTATTGCCTACGCCTCTTTTACGCCAATATTCATTTATTCATTCAGGCGTCGTCCTTAATGCAATACATTTTTCATCACACTTCTCAAGCTGTCAGAGTTCTCTCTGAATATGTGACCGTATCGGCCTATGCGTTTTATTCTCGTCTTATTGCAACCGCAATGAACAGTATTCGCCTCAGCCACCGGATGGCATTAGGGCTACCATTTCTTATCGCAACCACTACATCCATGCTCACCATCTGGTTCACATCCAGTGGACTTAGTTATCAATACCACATCCTGTTAAGTTCTCTACAATTTCAGGCTTTGGTTTTTCCGTTCTGACATTATTAATATTCTCTTATCGTTCCCTTTCCCATGAGAACCTACCTCCGCCATGTTGATTTTGCTCCAATATATATTTAAGGTTCTCCTTCATCGCCTATGCATTATGGCTAACTCTTCAGTTTCGTTAACGCATTCCGTCGCAGAAGATCTTGTACCTTTGGCGCCATATAGTTCCTTCATCGGAAACCCACTGGTACAAGAGCGTTTACGTCTGCTCTTCAGGGGACCATTTGCAGGCCCAGACATCGAGACCGTGAATCGCCCTGGTTTACCACCTATCTCTCCGGGGGCAAGCCTTTCCTACGCCGCCAGCCCGTCAACAACTCCGGGGCAATTGTCCGACTCGGACATCACGTACTTTAGTGGTGCCGAGGCAGACAACAACGAAGACATCTCGGAGAGAATATCAGAGGTGACCACGGTCTTGAGGGAGTACCTCTCAGCTCCCTCTTCGTCGGCACCATCGCTCTCCGAAGAGTTGCTCGAGGAGGAGAACCTCGACGAGCCGTCTCTAGACCTTCTAGCTGACGACAGCGCCTCCAACGTGGTAGACTGGGTGGTACCCGGGAGACCAGGCGCCGCTCCAAGGGCTCCTCTTCGCCAAAGGCACGGTAGAAACATCTTCCATCATTGCCGCCCGCACCTTATACAGTGCCGCAGCGAGTGAGAGAACAGCTAGCGAACGAGCATAGGCGTCAGCAGCACCAATTGCTTTCTCTTCATATTCCTTACTTAATTCTCGACTTTTCTCTTCCTCGAGACGCTCTCGACCTATGGTAAGTTTTTTTTCTTCTTCCTTTTCTTTCCAAATAAGTTCATGCATATTTCGTAATGGCTTTGAATCAAAAGTGTCTATTTTGCAATGAGCAACTAAACCCATTTTACGGGAGTATAGGCCATGTGTGCCCTTGTTTTAAATGTCGTAGTTGTAACCGTAACCTGGACAGTTTTTTTTCACTATGCTATCTGCCAGTGGAGTGCCTGCAGTGTTAGCAGTTGCAACCATACCGGTAGGAGTTGCAACATGTCCAATACAAACCGGCGTGCTTTACAATATTCCAAATCCATACACAATAAGATTATATCGGCAAAATCAGTGTCAATGTCAACACTGTACTGTTCAAGCTAATGTGTGCTCCGATTACTGTGGATGCTTTCACGAACCCGTATGTGTTTGCGTCCACTGCACTCGTGGCGTTTTTCAGTTTTCATCACGCCATTTAAGCACACCTAAATTCGTCTTTGCATATATGTATTCACTTATTTTGTTTCTTCCTCTTCTTTCTCTTCCATTATTGCTGCTGCTGTTTTGTAATATTTTAATTGTGTAATTGTTTATATTTTGTATTATTATTATTTTGTATTATTATTGTTTAGTATTAAATAAATATGTTTCATTAACATTTCTCTAGTTTCATTTCGTTTAAAACCTTATTCATCTTCCTTTCTCTAGTTAGCTATTTAGGCCTATTTATGTAGATAGTTACGTATTATCCCGTAACCTTCCCATCCTGGTATGTTTTTTCTCAATCAAGTGTGTGCGTGAATGTGTGTGAATGTGCGCCTTCAAGGTTCGTCTTTGCAGGTACGTATTGCTTCTATGTGTCATAGCTCAAATCATCCTCGTCTTCACCATTTTCATTATTGCTCTCTCCTTCCTCTTCGGTTTCATCTCCTTCCCCTCCACCTTCAGCTATTTCTCCTAGTTCATCTTCGTAGTTCACTGCTTCATCGTCCCCACTCCCACTTGAACACCATTTTCCTAACCTAATCACAAGCTCCTTCAAACCTTTAAATTCCTCATTCATTTGGTTCACATTATCCTTTATTTTTTTCACCAACTCTCCCTGCTTCGCTTCATCCACATGTCGCACCACTACTCTCCTCTTTATTTCTTCCATTTCATCTTCTGCATTTCGCATTTTCTTCTCCAACTCATCCCTCTCCTTTTTCACCTTTTCCAATTCTTTTCCTTTCTCCGCTATCTTATTTTCGCATTCCTTTCTGATTTTCTGCTTCTGCACATTTATGCTCTTTTTGCATTTTTCCAAAGCCGCCTTTCTTATGCTATTTATCGATACCCTACCTACTCCACCTCCTCCTCCAAATCCATTGCATTATTGTATTTTCAAATTTCCTGCAGCTGTCCATCTTGAATTCCTCTTAACCCTACCTACTACCTTCCTCCCTCCTCCAAAACTTACCTCCCATTGCCCCTCCCCACATTCACCGAAAAAATAAAGTTTTCAGAAAAATATGTATTCATTTCATTTACAACACCGTACGCAACCACTATGATGATGATGATGATGATGATGATGATGATGATGATATGCGGTTTAAGAGCGCTAAAATGCTGCGGTCATCAGCGCCCTTACAATGTGTAAAATATAAGGTCAAAATATAAAAGACAGGTAAAAAAACCGCATAATTAAAAAACGGGACACAAACCCGCGATGTCAAAAAAGTTAAAAATAACAATAGAATAACAATAGCAATAAAAACAATAACAATAATAACAACAAAAATAATAATAACAATAAATATATCTGAAAAACCAACAGACTAAAAGCATAGGCAATAAAAGATTAAAACGTGTCAAGGACTGTAGAATGCGAAGGACATGGGCGCCTTTTGTCCACTGGGTATTAGAGTCCCCATAAAAAATAGAGAGAATAAAATCACTACGCTAAAAGACGCTCATCGCATTAAATGCGCAGATTAAAGTCACTGTCATGAATAAAACGTAAAACACATTCTACAGCACGCGTGTCGTCTGCCAAAACGTTGGCTAGGCCAACAGGCAGACCCACACGAACACGCAATGCAGCTAAAACATGACACTCTGTTAAAATGTGACGCACCGTTAAGGGCACGTCACACTGCCCACAGAGTGGTGCGGGGTCACCACTGAGCAAATACCTATGACTAAACACACAATGTCCAATCCGTAGACGAGCTAAAATTACCTCTTCCCGCCGACAAGAACGAGAAGAGGTACCCCAGAGCAACGGGAAAGGCTTAACCTCCCGCAACTTGTTGCCCCGGAGGGCCGTCCACTCATCGCGCCAGCGCGAGAGGATGCGGCGACGTAAAATAACACACGAATCTGACGAGGGAACAACAGAAGTAAAAAATCTGGGTAATAAAATCGCCGATTTCGCAGCGGCGTCGGCAGACTCATTACCTGAGATGCCCACATGACCTGGAATCCACATGAAGGACACGCTGATGCCAGAGACACCGAGCGAGTGGAGCAGGTCATGTATGCGCTGTACGAGTGGGTGGTAATGGTACAGCGCATGAATAGTCTGAAGGGCACTCAGAGAGTCCGTACAAATAAAACAGTGCCGTAAGTCGTGCAGCTGAATGTATAAAACAGATTGATAAATGCTAAAAAGTTCGGCGGTAAAAATTGAACATTGTCGAGGCAAACGAAAAGTAAAACTCTGTACACCAAAAACAAAGGCACATCCTACTCCAACATCAGTCTTAGACCCATCAGTATATATAAAATGATAGTCCCCGAACTGCGCCTGTAGTTCTAAAAAGGCGGATCTAAGAACAGAAGCAGGGGTCGCATTTTTCAGCATCGACGTTAGCCCAAGGTGGATGTGGGCCTCAGCGCGCGACCATGGAGGAAAACGCGTTTCCCTCGGGTAAGGGCCGGCACTGGCGTAACGTCCAAATGCCGAAGTAGCAGTCGAAATCGAACCCCTGGAGGGAGCAATGCAGAGGAGCTAACGAAATACTGTCGATCAAGCGAATCCTCGTAAAATACATCGAAGGACGGGTGGTTAGGCAAGCTTGAGAGCCGACAAGCATAGCTGCACAAAAGCATCTCACGCCGGAAGGACAGCGGAGGCTCTGCAGCTTCTGCGTACAGACTGGGTACAGGGCTAGTTGGAAAGGCCCCTGTAGCGACTCTTATGCCACGATGGTGAATGGCATTCAATCGACGTAACACAGATGGACGTACCGACGAATAAACAATACACCCGTAATCAAGTTTGGATCGGACCAAAGAGCGATAAAGGCGAAGGACAGTCCGATCAGCTCCCCAGGATGTGCCACTTAAAACACGTAAAATATTAAGAGAACGGTCACACTTTGCTTTTAAAAAGGAAACGTGCGAGGTCCAACACAACTTCCTATCAAAAATCAACCCCAAAACTTTCGCCTCGTCTGCAAACGGAAGTATCCCTGGCCCAAGATGCAGAGAGGGCGGAGGGAAATACTTCCGGCGCCAGAGGTTGATGCAGACGGATTTCTCGGCGGAGAAATTAAAGCCGTTGGCGTTACTCCAGGCGTAGAGACGGTCGATACAGCTCTGGAGACGGCGTTCGAGTAGACAGGTCCGCCGTGAACTGCAATAAATTGCGAAATCGTCAACAAAAAGGGACGATGAAATGCCAGGTGGAATACAATCAACAATGGGGTTGATAGCAATCGCAAAAAGTGTGACACTGAGTACAGAGCCCTGCGGTACTCCGTTCTCTTGAATAAAACGACGAGATAAAACCGAGCCCACACGTACACGAAAGACGCGGTCCGTCATAAACTCCAGAAGAAATATGGGAAGACGACCGCGGATATTCCAATCGTGAAGTGTACGTAAAATGCCGCCCCTTCAACAAGTGTCATAACCTTCTCCAGGTCAAAAAATACAGCCACGGTTTGACACTTTCTCAGAAATCCATTCATAATATGCGTCAACAAGGACACCAGATGGTCGAAGGTAGAGCGATAGCGACGAAACCCGCACTGAGCGTTCACTAGAAGTTTCTGAGACTCAAGCCACCATGTCAACCGCCCGTTGATCATGCGCTCCATCACCTTGCAAATGCAACTGGTGAGGGAGATAGGGCGGTAGCTGGAAGGTAGTTGGCGATCCTTCCCAGGCTTAAGTATAGGGACAATGGTGGCTACGCGCCAAACGGAAGGAAAAATGCCGTCTTGCCAAATACGGTTATAGACCTGTAAGAGAAATAGTTTACTGTCGGCTGAAAGGTTCTTTAACATCAGGACATGAATGCCGTCCGGCCCAGGAGCGGAGTGCCGAGAGCAATGAAGAGCGTGCTCCAGCTCCCTCATTGAGAATAGTTCGTTATAGCATTCATCATTAGCAGACCGAAAAGTATATGATGCGGAATCCAGCCGGTCTTTAATAGAGCGAAAGCCGGCGGAATAATGGTCTGAACTGGAAACCGCCTCAAATGCAGCACCCAGAGTGTTAGCGATGGCAGCCGGATCCACTATGGTGGCATTAGAAACCTGAAGACCAGAAACAGTACAATGTGAAACTTTACCTGAGAAGCGACGAAGTTTATCCCAAACAACGGATGAAGGCGTAAAACGATTAAAAGACCCGACAAAACGAGCCCAAGATGCCTTCTTGATATCCTGAATAATGCGACGAGCCCTGGCGCGCGATTGTTTAAAAGTCACCAAATTATCAAGTGTAGGGTGTCGCCGAAACACTTTAAGTGCAGTCCTACGGGCACGAACGGCGTCCCGACAATCCTCGTTCCACCACGGAACAGGTGGCCGCCGAGGTTGGGAGGATGAACGGGGTATTGCACGTTCGGCGGCAGAGAAAATAATAGACGTAAGGTGCTGCACTAGTTGATTAATGTCGGAGAAGGGCTGGTCGTCAAAATGCACGAGGCTGGAATACAAGCTCCAGTCTGCTTTTGCGAATATCCAGGTAGGTACTCTGGAATGCTGTACGTGGTGCGACAGAAGAGAAACGAAGCAGGGGTAATGGTCGCTGGAGTAGGTGTCAGCGACGACGTTGCAATGAAGACGACGTGCAAGCTGGAGTTAGCAAATGGCAACGTCCAGGTGAGAGAATGTACCAGAAGAATCTGAAATAAAAGTAGGTGAACCTGTATTGAGGATGGAAAGATTGAACTGATAAATAATGTCGGCAAGAAGAGTTCCTCTCGCACAAGCCCTTGGCGAACCCCACAGTGGGTGATGGGCATTAAAATCTCCCAACAGAAGAAATGGTGTTGGGAGAGCGGACAGGAGAGCTCGAATGTCCGCGGGAGCGAGAGGATTCCATGGAGGTGAATACACAGAGCAAACAGGAAACAAAAAGCCGGGTAAGTGAAGGCGAACGGCAACAACTTGCAAGTCGGATGTAAGTGTGACGGGTTTAAAATGAACGTCGTTACGCACTAACAACATGACACCTCCATGAGCAGGAGTACCCTCCTCCGGTTCAAGGTCGTAGCGAACCGGAGTATATCCTCGGAGATCAAAAGGATCGTGAGGGCGAAGCTTAGTCTCCTGCAAACATACGACCATAGGCGAATGGGAACGCAATAAAAGTTGCAGTTCCGCCCTATGCGATCGTACACCACGTACATTCCAGGTCAGGATAGCCATTAAGAAAAAAGGGATAAACTGTCTACTTAGCAGGGCGGCTTAAAATTACCTTTTGTTTAACCTTAGGGCTCAGGCTTTTGGTATGGAGTTGGTCAGACTCCATAGCTTCCTCGGAGGGAGGGCCCACGCGCTCAGTGCCAGAAACCGATTCAAGCGCCGTGAATCGGTTCTGGGTGGCGATGGGTGAGAGGTGCCGCTGAGCGCGGCTTGTCCCAGGACCTTCCTGGGACAGCGACCTCCGAGGAGGAGTAGGTGAACTATTGTTACCGCGCGCACGCGGAGGGTCTTTCAAAAAATCTTCCCTACGAAGTTTCTGCTTGGGCTTCTTTTCAGCGGCTTGCGACTTCATTGATTTTGGACCAGGTTTATAGGGCTTGGTAACAGTAGCTTTAATGGACGGCCGGATGGTAGTGGCGGTTAATCCTGTCATGGTCCAAGTCTGAGTTTCGGATTCTACTCGTGGTACTGGCGAGGCAACAACAGAACTAAATGTGCCAGATCGCAGGAGTGAAGGTTGGCGCGCATGGTAACGCCTCCGGGCTTCAGCGAAGGAGAGTTTTTCCTTTACCCGGATCTCCTGGATCGCCTTCTCGTCCAAGTACCGCGGATAGTCGGCAAACGAAGCAGAATGAGACCCTTTACAATTAACGCAGACGGGGGCTGTTGAACAGGTACCTTCGTGTGAGGGCTGGCTACATGTTGCACAGATGTTAACGGCACTCTTACAGGAGACTTGCGTATGCCCAAAACGTTGGCATTTAAAACAACGCAGAGGTCTAGGAATATAAGGCCTCACAGAAATCCGTTCGTACCCTGCGGAAATGCTCGTGGGCAGATCGACGCCATCAAATGTAATAAACAGGGTACGAGTGGGTGCCAATACGCCGTCGCGTTTGGCCTGCACTCGATGGAGCGCTGTCACCTTCTGGTCTGCAAGATATTCTACCAGGTCCTCGTCCGATATACCATCGAGGCTATGGGTGGAAATGACGCCTCGACAGGAATTCAATGTGCGGTGCTTCTCCACACGGATGGGATAGCCGTGGAGAAGCGTAGCGCGCAACAAGGTCTTACTTTGCTGATCGGATTTCGTTTGGGCTAATAAGGAACCATTCCGTAGACGAGTGCAGGACTGAACCGCACCAGCAATAGCATCAATGCCCTTTTGAATGATGAAAGGGTTCACCTTCTCAAAACTTTGTCCTTCTTCGGTTCGTGAAATGACCAAGTAACAACCAGTTGTCGGTGGTGTCACTTCTGTTACATAAACTTTTCGGCGCTTGTTAGTATTAATGGAGGAAGGGTGCTCCATAGGGAAATAAATCCTCCACCATTGCAACCGTCTCCGACCTCGGGCTCTGACTTCTCGGGCGTTACCCCGGCTTGGGTGAGTGGCCTATCTATACCAGACTCACCCCAGGGTCACACCTCCCAGAACATAGACAGAGGGACCCAATCGCCGTCAGAAGTCAGCAGCTCATGCAATGGCCCCCCGCGGGACTGCAGTTGAACAGCGGATACGAACACAAACCCTACATGACGACCCCGGGTGGTGGTGATGACGCCACTACCCACTCACCCAGCTGCGCACCTGGTGCGCGGGTATCCGTCAGGCTGTGCCACGGAGGATTAAAAGAAAGATAAAAGAAACTAAAACTGTGTGGGCGTTTCGGATGCAAGGTAGGCCGGCGAGGAAGAAAAAGAGATGCGTAAATGAATGGACGTGCTGCGAAATGTGCAGAAGTAAAAGCGAAGAAAGAAACCATGGCGAGGGGCGACATGATATGAAATGCACAGAACGCACGAGAGCCTACCTTGATTCCCCCGGTCACGAGAACGAACCCAACTCGACCGGACGGGTGTGGAAGGATGATGATGGCGATGATTGGTTCGGGTACCCCGGGTGCGCCTAACCCGTACTCACAAAAGGTGAGCCCCTGGGGGGCGCAACCACTAGCTCACTCTCCTCGGGCGTTAGTTTCCAATCTAGTTCTAACCCGTCCGGTAAGTCCACCGTGTCCATTATCAAACTACAGTCTACCATTTCTAATAATATTGTTTTATTATCGTTTGCATACGTGTTCACGGGTGTCTTATAAAGCTCGCACTTTTCTTTCCTTCCCCCTTCCTTCTCCGCACACATACGCATCTACCATTCAACACATATCCCTCTGGACACTCTACTTGGCCCATTTTTAAGCTTCCGTAATATAAATAACCACAACGACCACCTCTCTGGCATCTGCTAATAGCCTTCAAACAATTGTACACATTCTTAGCGTCCCCATGTTTGAAGTCTGAATTAAACATACAACCGCTTCCCTTCCTATACCTACACGTAGTTAGGCAACAGTTCGTTGTTCTTTTCACACTTTTTAGCATTTTCCAAATGCCCTGTCCCTTCATTTAAGACAAATTCACATCTCCCAAAGCTTACGCAACTCTCCTCTGCGCTCACTATTGCCACCCACAACACCACTATCGCAACAGTGGTTTATAATCGTTTATTAATTTATCTTCTTTCTTTTACGCCTTTTTATACCTTTTTTGCTTTTGCAAATTCCGCTTTTACCCAATCACAAAGCGTGTTCTATTTATCCAATCACAATTCTTTTCATTTTTCACGTTTGCCACCACTTTCATCTCCATATTAGGCTTTTCAAAACTTTTTTAATTTTTTCTAACTATATCAGCATATTACTTTCCATTCTTGCGTCGCTATCGCCATCTTGTTATATTGCCATTAAACGTCTCCCACCATCTAGCATCATAGCATTTCAATAGTACCAACTGCCATCATGCGGCCCTAAGCTACACTAGTACCATCCGCCATCTTGCAGCGTTGCCATTCACCGATGCCAACTGCCATCTTGCGGCGCTACGCCACAATTGTTCCAGCTACACTAGCGCCATCCGCCATCCTGTGTCGTCACATTTTCCCGCCTTTTTTGTGGATTAACGCTACACTAGCGCTTAATCCCCCCTGATAATGATGATGATGATGAGATGCGGTTTAAGGGCGCTAAACTGCTAAGGTCATCAGCGCCCTTACAATGTATAAAATAGAAAGTCAAAAATATAAAAGAACCGCATAATTAAAAAACGGGACACAAACCCGCGATGTCCAAAAATATAAAACAACAAAAATACAACAATGCCAAAACCTAAAACAGTAAAGCATAGGCAATAACGTGTCAAGGACTGTAGAATGCGAGGGACATGAGCGCCTTTTGTCCCCTGGGGATTAGAGTCCCCATAAAAACAGACAGAATAAAATTACTAAGCTAAAAGACGCTCAACGCATTAAATGCGCAGATTAAAATCACTGTCATGAATAAAACGTAAAACACATTCTACAGCACGCGTGTCGTCTGCCAAAACGTTGGCTAGGCCAACAGGCAGACCCACACGAGCACGCAATGCAGCTAAAACCTGACACTCTGTTAAAATGTGACGCACCGTTAAAGGCGCATCACACTGCCCACAGAGTGGTGCGGGGTCACCACTGAGCAAATACCTATGACTAAAAACACAATGTCCAATCCATAAACGAGCTAAAATTACCTTTCCGACGACACGAACGAGAAGAGGTACCCCAGATCAACGGGAAAGGCTTAACCTCCCGCAACTTGTTCCCCCGGAGGGCCTCCACTCATTGCGCCAGCGCGAGAGGATGCGGCGACGTAAAATAACACACGAATCTGACGAGGGAACAACAGAAGTAAAAAAACTGGATAATAAAATCGCCGATTTGGCAGCGGCGTCGGCAGACTCATTACCTGAGATGCCCACATGACCTGGGATCCACATGAAGGAGATGCTGGTGCCAAAGACACCAAGCGAGTGGAGCAGGTCATGAATGCGCTGTACGAGTGGGTGGTAATGGTACAGCGCATTAAAACTCTGAAGGGCACTCAGAGAGTCCGTAAAAATAAAACAGTGCCTTAAGTCGTGCCGCTGAATGTATAAAACAGATTGATAAATGCTAAAAAGTTAGGCGGTAAAAATTGAACATTGTCCAGGTAAACGAAACGTAAAACTATTTCCACCACAAAAAAGGCACATCCTACTCCAGCATCAGTATTAGATCCATCAGTAAAGATAAAATCAAAGTCCCCAAATTGCGAATGAAGTTCTAAAAACGCTGATCTAAAGACTGAAGAAGGGGTCTCACTCTTCGGCATCGACGATAACCCAAGGTGACAGAGCGCCTCAGCGCGCAACCATGGAGGAAAACGCGTTTCCCCCCTTGAAAGGGTCGGCGCTGGCGTAACGTCCAAATGCCGAAGCTGACGAAATCGAACCCCTGGAGGGAGCAAAGCAGAGGAGCTAACTAAATATTGCCGGTCATGTGAATCCTCGTAAAATGCCGCGAAGGACGGGTGGTCAGGCAAGCTTGAGAGTCGACAGGCATAGCTACACAGGAGAAGCTCACGCCTGAAGGACAGCGGAGGCTCTGCAGCCTCAGCGTAAAGACTGGGCACGGGGCTAGTTGGAAAGGCCCCTGTAGCGACTCTAATACCACGATGATGAATGGGATTCAAACGACGTAAAACAGATGGACGTGCCGATGAAAAGACAATACACCCGTAATCAAGTTTGGATCGGACCAAAGAGCGATAAACACGCAGAAGGGCGGTCCGATCAGCTCCCTAGGATGTGCCAATTAAAACACGTAAAATATTAAGACAACGGTCACACTTTGCTTTTAAAAAGGATACGTGAGAAGTCCAGCTCAACTTTCGATCAAATATCAACCCCAAAAATTTCACCTCGTCTGCAAACGGAAGCACCTCCGGCCCAAAATGGAGAGAGGGCGGAGGGAAATATTTCCGGCGCCAGAAGTTGATGCAGACGGATTTCTCGGCGGAGAAATTAAGGCCGTTGGCGTTACTCCAGGCGTAGAGACGGTCGATACAGCTTTGGAGACGGCGCTCGAGTAAACAGGTCCGCCGGGAACTGCAATAAATTGTAAAATCATCAACAAAAAAGGACGATGAAATGCCAGGTGGAATACAATCAACAATGGGGTTGATAGCAATTGCAAAAAGTGTGACACTGAGTACAGAGCCCTGCGGTACTCCGTTCTCTTGAATAAAACGACTAGATAAAACCGAGCCCACACGTACACGTAAGACGCGGTTCGTCATAAATTCCCGAAGAAATATGGGAAGACGACCGCGGATATTCCAAGGGTGAAGTATACGTAAAATGCCGCCCCTCCAACAAGTGTCATAAGCTTTCTCCAGGTCAAAAAATACAGCCACGGTTTGACACTTTCTAAGAAATCCATTCATAATATGCGTCGACAAGGACACCAGATGGTCGACGGTAGAGCGATATCGACGAAATCCGCAGTGAGCGTTCGCTAGAAGTTTCTGAGACTCAAGCCACCATGTCATCCGCCCGTTGATCATGCGCTCCATCACCTTGCAAATGAGACTGGTGAGGGAGATAGGGCGGTAGCTGGAAGGAAGTTGGCGATCCTTCCCAGGCTTAAGTATAGGGACAATGGTGGCTTCGCGCCAAACGGAAGGAAGAAAGTCGTCTTGCCAAATACGGTTATAGACCTGTAAGAGAAAGAGTTTACTGTCGGCTGAAAGGTGCTTTAACGTCAGGACATGAATGCCGTCCGGGCCAGGAGCGGAGTTCCTAGAGCAACGAAGAGCGTGCTCCAGCTCCCTCATTGTGAATAGTTCGTTATAGCAGTCATTATTAGCAAACCGAAAAGTATATGATGCGGAATCCAGCCGGTCTTTAATAGAGCGAAAGCCAGCGGAATAATGGTCTG
Organism: Deroplatys truncata; assembly: GCA_030765065.1. Classification (NCBI taxonomy): domain Eukaryota; kingdom Metazoa; phylum Arthropoda; class Insecta; order Mantodea; family Mantidae; genus Deroplatys; species Deroplatys truncata. Next base: position 196,890,241 of record CM060987.1, read on the forward strand.
AACTGGAAACCGCCTCAAAGGCAGCACCCAGAGTGTTAGCGATGCCAGCCGGATCCACTATGGTGGCATTAGAAACCTGAAGGCCAGAAACAGTACAATGTGACACTTTACCTGAGAAGCGACGAAGTTTATCCCAAACAACGGATGAAGGCGTAAAACGATTAAAAGACTCGACAAAACGAGCCCAAGATGCCTTCTTGATATCCTGAATAATGCGACGAGCCCTGGCGCGCGATTGTTTAAAAGTCACCAAATTATCAAGTGTAGGGTGTCGCCGAAACACCCTAAGTGCAGTCCTACGGGCACGAACGGCGTCCCGACAATCCTCGTTCCACCACGGAACAGGTGGCCGCCGAGGTTGGGAGGATGAACGGGGTATTGCGCGTTCGGCGGCAGAGAAAATCGTAAACGTAAGGTGCTGCACTAGTTGGTAAATGTCGGAGAAGGGCTGGTCGTCAAAATCCACGAGGCTGGAATACAAGCTCCAGTCGGCTTTGGCGAATATCCAGGGAGGTACTCTGGAATGCTGTACGTGGTGCGACAGAAGAGAAACGATGCAGGGGTAATGGTCGCTGGAGTAGGTGTCAGCGACGACGTTCCACTGAAGACGATGAGCAAGCTGGAGTGAGCAAATGGCAAGGTCCAGGTGAGAGAACCTACCAGAGAAACAGAAAGAAAAGTAGGTGCACCTGTATTGAGGATGGAAAGATTAAACTGATAAAAAATATCGGAAAGAAGAGTTCCCCTCGCACAAGCCCTTGGCGAACCCCACAGTGGGTGATGGGCATTAAAATCTCCCAACAGAAGAAAGGTGTTGGGAGAGCGGACAGGAGCTCGAATGTCCGCGGGAGCGAGGGGAGACGATGGAGGTGAATACACAGAGCAAACAGAAAACAAAAAGCCGGGTAAGTGAAGGCGAACGGCAACAGCTTGCAAGTCAGATGTAAGTGTGACAGGTTTAAAATGAACGTCGTGACGCACTAACAACAGGACACCTCCATGAGCAGGAGTACCCTCCTCCGGTTCAAGGTCGTAGCGAACCGGAGTATATCCGCGGAGATCAAAAGGATCATGAGGGCGAAGCTTGGTCTCCTGCAAACACACGACCATAGGTGAATGGGAACGCAATAAAAGTTGCAGTTCCGCCCTATGCGATCGTACACCACGTACATTCCAGGTCAGGATAGCCATTAAGAAAAAGGGATAAACTGTCTACTTAGAAGGGCGGCTTAAAATTACCTTTGGGCTCGGGCTTTTGGTATGGAGTAGGTCAGACTCCATAGCTTCCTCCGAGGGAGGGCCCACGCGCTCAGTGCCAGAAACCGATTCAAGCGCCGTGAAGCGGTTCTGGGTGGCGATGGGTGAGGGGTGCCGCTGAGCGCGGCTTGTCCCAGGACCTTCCTGGGACAGCGACCTCCGAGGAGAAGGTGAACCTTTCTTACCGCGTGCGCGCGGAGGGTCCTTCAGAAAATCTTCCTTACGAAGTTTCTGCTTGGGCTTCTTTTCAGCGGCTTGCGACTTCATTGACTTTGGACCAGGTTTATAGGGCTTGGTAACAGTAGCTTTAATGGACGGCCGGATGGTAGTGGCGGTTAATGCAGCCAAGGTCCAGGTCTGAGTTTCGGCATCTACTCGTGGTACTGGCGAGGCAACAACAGAACTAAATGTGCCAGATCGCAGGAGTGAAGGTTGGCGCGCATGATAACGCCTCCGGGCTTCAGCGAAGGAGAGTTTTTCCTTTACCCGGATCTCCTGGATCGCCTTCTCGTCCAAGTACCGCGGACAGTCGGCAAACGACGCAGAATGAGACCCTTTACAATTAACGCAGACGGGGGCTGTTGAACAGGTACCTTCGTGTGAGGGCTGACTACATGTTGCACAGATGTTAGCGGCACTCTTACAGGTGACTTGCGTATGCCCAAAACGTTGGCATTTAAAACAACGCAGAGGTCTAGGAATATAAGGCCTCACAGAAATCCGTTCGTACCCTGCGGAAATGCTCGTGGGCAGATCGACGCCATCAAATGTTAAAAACAGGGTACGAGTGGGTAGCAATACGCCGTCGCGTTTGGCCTGCACTCGATGGACCGCTGTCACCTTCTGGTCTGCAAGATATTCTACCAGGTCCTCGTCCGATATACCATCGAGGCTATGGGTGGTAATGACGCCTCGACAGGAATTCAATGTGCGGTGCTTCTCCACACGGATGGGATAGCCGTGGAGAAGCGTAGCGCGCAACAAGGTCTTACTTTGCTGATCGGATTTCGTTTGGACTAATAAGGAACCATTCCGTAAACGAGTGCAGGACTCTACCGCACCAGCAATAGCATCAATGCCCTTTTGAATGATGAAAGGGTTCTCCTTCTCAAAACTTTGTCCCTCTTTGGTTCGTGAAATGACCAAGTAACAACCAGTTGTCGGTGGTGTCACTTGTGTTACATAAACTTTTCGGCGCTTGTTGGTATTAATGGACGAAGGGTGCTCCATAGCGAAATATATCCTCCACCATTGCAACCGTCTCCGACCTCGGGCTCTGACTTCCCGGGCGTTACCCCGGCTTGGGTGAGTGGTCTATCTATACCAGACTCACCCCAGGGTCACACCTCCCAGAACATAGACAGAGGGACCCAATGGCCGTCGGAAGTCAGCAGCTCATGCAATGGCCCCCCGCGGTATTGCAGTTGAACAGCGGATACGAACACATACCCTACATGACGACCCCGGGTGGTGGGGATGACGCCATTACCCACTCACCCAGCTGCACACCCAGTGCGCGGGTATCCGTCAGGCTGTGTCCACGGAGGATTAAAAGAAAAGATAAAAGAAATAAAACTGTGTGGGCGTTTCGGATGCAAAGTAGGCCGGCCATGAAGAAAAAGAGATGCGTAAATCAATGGACGTGGTGCGAAAAGCGCAGAAGTAAAAGAGAAGAAAGAAACGATGGTCAGGTAAGTTATGAATGGAATGTAAAGAACGCACGAGAGCCTACCTTGTGTCCACCGGTTACGAGCAGAACCCACCTCGGCCGGATGGGGGTGAGGGGATGAATGTGGCGATGATTGGCTCGGGAACCCCCGGGTGCGCCAAAAACCCGTACTCACATAAGCTGAGCCCCTGAGGGGTTGAGCAGTTCGACCAGTTCGCACGTGGGCAGGTTGTCCCTCTGCCCCATCTTGCCCCAGAAGGATTTGAGCATGAGCTTGGCAAGGACGCGCCTGCCCGGATTCGGGGCGATGGCGTCGGGGTCGAGAGCGACGCCTTCACGTTGCAGAAACTCCACGTAGGCTTCCTTCTGCTCGGGCGAGTGGCAGTCCGCAGGCCAACCGGAGCCTTCGGTCTTAATCTTGAGGAACTGGTTCACGTACGCCTCGAACAGTCCCTTATCGCCCGTGTCGGGGTCGTACCGCACCGTGTCGTACTCCCAAATTTCGTACACGCGCAGAGGTCGGTAACCCTCGTGCAGGGCCACCTTCACCTCGTCCGGGACCCACGTCCCCGTCAGGCACCTCTCGTCCTCGGGGTGTCGGCACGCTTCTAGGCTTTCCGCATCAGCACATGCGCGGCATAGGACGAACATCAGCTTGCCGTTGATGCGAGCCGGCAGCACGGGGTGATACAGGGAGTTCGGAGGTAACACGGTACATTTGTTCAATCCGCCCTGTATATCCTCGAGGTTGGGAAAGAATCCAAGTGGATCTTGGGGTGGCCCACGGGGTACGGCTTCGTCTTGTTGACGAAGGGGTAGAGGGAGCACACGTCGAGATAAAAAATCTTGGTGTCGCCCGCCGCCTCGGCGTAAGTCTTGGTGAAGTTGGTGCGCCCGCCGAAAAAGGCGTCCCTCGGGTTCAGGGGTTCCGGGTGGGGGAAGGCCTTCGCGAATGCCGCCAGTTGCGGGTCGGCCTTCGCCATCGCGTTAAATTCGCACTCCCACATCTCCACGACGTCGTACCCGGCGCTTCGGATCTTGTTGGAGATTTTCACGCTGCTCTCGTGCCTGCCGGCCATCGTTTCTGTCCCCGTGTTATACAGCACCGCGTGGCGATTGTGGAAACATCGCTCGCAGCCGTGGTACCAGCACCCGTGAAACAAAAACACCCGCTTCCCCTCCCCGTCCTCCGTATACCCGTCCACCTTGTGCCGGAGAACCTTCACTTCGCGCCCTCTAAGGGCGTGCTGGATGGTGATGTTTTTCTGCGCCTCTACCCAAGACAGCCAAATGCAGGCGATGCGCGAGTGCTTGTCCGCCAGGCGCTAACCGCCGGTGGGCAACAGTGCGATCTTGTCGCGCGGCATAAACCGCTTTCGGTAGACGCACATGCACGCATGCGCAATGTTGACGCACTCTCGGAACGGGTCCGTTCCGTTCTCGTCCAAAATTCGCTCCTAAATTTCGTAACTCCCCGGCTCAGCAGAAACACGTCCATCTTGCAGTACGCCACCATTTCCTGCTGCATGTCGAACACGTACCCGGAGGACACTCTTTCCTCGTGCCACTGCTCGAACGCCTTCCTCCCCTCCACCGACATGCCGTCCGGGCAGTAGCACTTTGAGTCGGGAATCGAACCCACGTAATGCTCGTTTTCCTTTGTGTTAAAGAGGTATGGGAAATAACCTTTGCTTTCCTGTAATCCGAAAGTCTCAGAAAAGCGAGCCAGCGGCATGGGAATGAAGTTGAGCGAGTCTAGAAACGTGACGTCACCGTGCTTCATTTCGTAGATCTTGGTACCGTTCATGATTAGCTCGACGTCCACTTTAAAGTGCCCACCATGTATTTCAATAGAAATTGACCGTCGTAGGCGCGCATGTTATGGGCCAGCAGCACATCCCACGCTTCGAACCTTGGCTGCATCACGTGATCGAACAGCTGGTTCACGGGCGCGTCGGTAAAAACGTGTTCTTTCGTGCCGCACTCGGTGCAGAACGCCATCTTTTCGCCTTCGTCTATGCACAGGGGGCACGCTTGGTAAAGCACCATAAATTTGGAACGTGCTCGTAAGTGTTCTCTTTGTTCTTGTACGCCGTGTTCTGCGTGCATTAGAAATCTATGAACATGAACACGAAGCGGTTTCTCTTGCTCGGTGAACAGTACGGCTGCATGTAGCACATGTGATTGCTCTTCACGTGTACCTTGCAATTGGAGCAAAATGTTTCTCCGCACTCGTGCGCCCCTTTTCGGTGTCTCAGGTTCACCAGCTTATTGCAAGTAGGACACACTTTTTCCACGTCGCACACCGATAGCGCCTTCGGGTAAAAACCGCCTTTCCTCGCATGATTCGCGAAACAGGTTGCACCCTTAAAGTCTCGGTTACACGCGCCACAGTGTACGAACGCTTTATAGCGCTTAGGGCACTGCTGGTGGCACTTTCAGCAAGCGCCATCGCATCGATGTAATTCTTTTTTGTGCAACGAGGGATAATGGCAATGCCGACAATACCACTTGCATTTAAAGCACTTGTGCAAGTCTACAATGGCGTTAAAGTGCCTCTCGTGAAACATGACGTCAATGGATTTTTCTGTTTGCTTCTCTGACGCGTACATGACGTGCTTGCCCGTATGATCTGCAAACACCGTCACCGCGTACCCCTTTAACTTCGCGTCAAAATCTCTGACGTCATCGATAGTAAATGTACCGTTTGTCTTTCCTAAAATTTGGCACAAGGCTTCAGCTTTTTGTTTCTGCAGGTATTCCGACCGTGTAATGGTTTTATAATTAACGTCTCCATCCACTTTAGCTTTGCCAACCGCTATAGCTCTTGCTAAACAGAAGCTGTCTTTGTTCATAATTTCTACTATGCCTTTATTGCCGGTACACGCATCGCACGGCTTGTTACACGAACCCGACACCTCCTTGGTCCAAACAAAAGTGATTTTCAAAGGCCCCCCCTTGCAAAAACTGTTTATTGCTTTGCATCACCTTCTCTATCGATTTTATAACAGCCTCCGCATTCACCTGGTCCGTGCGTCTAACGCTCATGTTAAAAGCTTTGGACGGGTGCTCCTCGTCCGCAATGCTTACGCCTAAATATTCCGGTTCGTTCCCCAATGGATTTTCTTTCGCAAAGTTAATCATGTCCGTAAACAGAAGCGTCACCCATTGCTCTGGGTTTGCATCTCTGGGACCCGGGTTCACGGTAATTTCTGTTTCCGTGTAGCGGGAGAAAAGCCTTTTCAACGTTCTCTGCCTATGGGCTATAATATCGAACCTAGGCTGCAAGGTTTCAGCTTCGCTTACCCGTTGTTCCGGCTCCATGCTTTGTTCAACAACATCTAAAAGGTTTTTTTCCCGTTCAAACACTTGCACAACGCGCCAACCAAGTGCTATTGTATGCGCTGCTTCTTTTTAGGCTATATCAACAACTACCGCAAGGCAACTCGTTAATGTTTGTTTCTTAGTAACATCAATGTCCGTCCATGCGCTCGCGTACTGCTTATATCAAACGAGACGTTTTTCTCGCAAAAACAACGCTTCCAATATAGCGTATATGTTTTAAAAAGCTAAAACCTTATAATTCTTAGCCAAGTCGCTTTTCTCGCACGATCCACACTTTCGCGAGCCGCTTATCGCCTGATGCTTTTATACGCTGCTTATCGCAACCACAACTTCCGCATGCGCACTCATTTAAAGTCCTCATTAAAAATCCAGGCCTGTTATTGCGCCACAACGTCCGGAGTTGCAATCAGCCACTTTTCCGTCGCACTTCCGGTCTCACCGGCGCAGCACCACACCATCCGGTTGCGATAACCTTAAAATTCCCTATCGCCAACCACACCACCACATTTAAAAGTTTTTCGTGCTTATCTCTTCCGCTCTCACAGCCATTTAACTCGGCACGTCATCGTTCTAGAACTTTTATCAGCGGCGGCCATATTGTGACGCACATCCCCTCTCCTGATTACAGGCCCTTTAAAAGCTTAGCACTTTGCCTCGCTAGCTTCACTCTCAGTCTTGTTCCAACATTCAGCGTGTCACAATGGAGCAACTCCCCTTCTCGTCGGTGACAGTTACTCGCGAGTTTTTTTTGTCGCCCTCCGGCAGGGTTTACCCGCAAATGCTAACTAGGCGTGAAGAGTTCTTCGGAAACGAGGATCCCTTGCCGGATTTCTTCTATGCCTTCGGCAACCTCCAACCAAACAGCCTGCCAGGCAACATCTGCGACCAGCAAATCGGCTCACCTCAGGCGTTGCAAGCTTTCATCGGACATCTGCAACCAAGCAGCCTGCCCGTCAACAGCATCATCTCAGCAGGCCCATCGCCATCCTCGGCCTCTCCTGCGTCTCTACAGGCGGTGTTGAATTCCACACAGTCGGTAAGCAGTGACGACAGCGGGGTGTTTACACCCCCGTTCAACACCTACGCTGCAGGTGTTACACCAAGGTATCATCTCCCCCACTCCCCTTCATACTCGCCTGTTCCTTTCACCTCCTCCCCCTCTGAAAACACCCTTTCTTCTCCTTCCCCATCTCCATCTTTAGCTCACCGCTTCCACTCTTCTTCTCCCAATCCCCAACTCACCCCTCCCCGATGATGATGATGATATGCGGTTTAAGGGCGCTAAACTGCTACGGTCATCAGCGCCCTTACAAGGTATAAAAGATAAGGTCACAATATAAAACAGGTAAAAAACCGCATAGTTAAAAACGGGACACAAACCCGCGATGTTCAAAAAGCTAAAACTAACAACAGAACAATAACAAAATAACAATAACAACAATAACTATAACAATAACAACAATAATAACAAGAACAACAAGAATAACAATAACAATACAAAGTTCTGAAAAATCAACACACTAAAAGCAAGGGCAAGAAACGATTAAAACGTGTCAGGAACTGTAGAATGCGAGGGACATGAGCGCCATATGTCCACTGGGGATAAGAGTTCCCATAAAAACAGACAGAATAAAAGTACTAAGCCAACAGGCGCCCAACGCATTAAATGCGCAGATTAAAATCACTGTCATGAATAAAACGTAAAACACATTCTACAGCACGCGTGTCGTCTGCCAAAACGTTGGCTAGGCCAACAGGCAGACCCACACGAGCACGCAATGCAGCTAAAACCTGACACTCTGTTAAAATGTGACGCACCGTTAAGGGCACGACACACTGCCCACAGAGTGGTGCGGGGTCACCACTGAGCAAATACCTATGACTAAAAACACAATGTCCAATCCGTAGACGAGCTAAAAGTACCTCTTCCCGACGACAAGAACGAGAAGAGGTATCCCAGATCAACGGGAAAGGCTTAACTTCCCGCAATTTGTTCCCCCGGAGGGCCGTCCACTCATCGCGCCAGCGCGAGAGGATGCGGCGACGTAAAATAATACACGAATCAGACGAGGGAACAACAGAAGTAAAAAATCTGGGTAATAAAATCGCCGATTTCGCAGCGGCGTCGGCAGACTCATTCCCTGAGATGCCCACATGACCTGGAATCCACATGAAGGACACGCTGATGCCAGAGACACCAAGCGAGTGGAGCAGGTCATGTATGCGCTGTACAAGCGGGTGGTAATGGTACAGCGCAGTAATAGTCTGAAGGGCACTCAGAGAGTCCGTACAAATAAAACAGTGCTGTAAGGCGTGCCGCTGAATGTATAAAATAGATTGATAAATGCTAAAAAGTTCGGCGGTAAAAATTGAACATTGTGCAGGTAAACGAAACTTAAAACTACAGTGACCAGAAACAAAGGCACATCCAACTCCAGCTTCAGTCTTAGATCCATCGGTAAAGATAAAATGGAAGTCCCCGAATTGAGCCCGTACTTCTAAAAAAGCCGATCTAAAGACTGAAGCAGGGGTCTCAGTCTTCGACATTGACGTTAGCCCAAGGTGACAGTGGGCCTCAGCGCGGGACCATGGAGGAAAACGCGTTTCCCCCCGTGGAAGGGCCGGCGCTGGCGGAACGTCTAAATGCCGAAGGAGCTGTCGAAAGCGAACCCCTGGTGGGAGCAAGGCAGAGGAGCGAATAAAATAGTGACGATCAAGTGACTCCTCGAAAAATAACTCGAAGGACGGGTGGTTAGGCAAGCTTGAGAGTCGACAAGCATAGCTGCACAAGAGCATCTCACGCCTGAAGGACAGCGGAGGCTCTGCAGCTTCTGCGTACAGACTGGGTACAGGGCTAGTTGGAAAGGCCCCTGTAGCGACTCTGATGCCACGATGGTGAATGGCATTCAATCGACGTAACACAGATGGACGTGCCGACGAATAAACAATGCACCCGTAATCAAGCTTGGATCGGACCAAAGAGCGATAAAGGCGAAGAAGGACGGTCCGATCAGCTCCCCAGGATGTGCCACTTAAAACACGTAAAATATTAAGAGAACGGTCACACTTTGCTTTTAAAAAGGAAACGTGCGAGGTCCAACACAACTTCCTGTCAAAAATCAACCCCAAAAATTTCGCCTCGTCTGCAAACGGAAGTATCCCTGGCCCAAGATGGAGAGAGGGCGGAGGGAAATACTTCCGGCGCCAGAAGTTGATGCAGACGGATTTCTCGGCGGAGAAATTAAAGCCGTTGGCGTTACTCCAGGCGTAGAGACGGTCGATACAGCTCTGGAGACGGCGTTCGAGTAGACAGGTCCGCCGTGAACTGCAATAAATAGCGAAATCGTCAACAAAAAGGGACGATGAAATGCCAGGTGGAATACAATCAACAATGGGGTTGATAGCAATCGCAAAAAGTGTGACACTGAGTACAGAGCCCTGCGGTACTCCGTTCTCTTGAATAAAACGACGAGATAAAACCGAGCCCACACGTACACGAAAGACGCGGTCCGTCATAAACTCCCGAAGAAATATGGGAAGACGACCGCGGATATTCCAATCGTGAAGTGTACGTAAAATGCCGCCCCTCCAACAAGTGTCATAAGCTTTCTCCAGGTCAAAAAATACAGCCACGGTTTGACACTTTCTCAGAAATCCATTCATAATATGCGTCGACAAGGACACCAGATGGTCGACGGTAGAGCGATAGCGACGAAACCCGCACTGAGCGTTCGCTAGAAGTTTCTGAGACTCAAGCCACCATGTCAACCGCCCGTTGATCATGCGCTCCATCACCTTACAAATGCAACTGGTGAGGGAGATAGGGCGGTAGCTGGAAGGTAGTTGGCGATCCTTCCCAGGCTTAAGTATAGGGACAATGGTGGCTTCGCGCCAAACGGAAGGAAAAATGCCGTCTTGCCAAATACGGTTATAGACCTGTAAGAGAAAGAGTTTACTGTCGGCTGAAAGGTTCTTTAACATCAGGACATGAATGCCGTCCGGCCCGGGAGCGGAGTGCCGAGAGCAATGAAGAGCGTGCTCCAGCTCCCTCATTGTGAATAGTTCGTTATAGCATTCATCATTAGCAGACCGAAAAGTAAATGATGCGGAATCCTGCCGGTCTTTAATAGAGCGAAAGCCGGCGGAATAATGGTCTGAACTGGAAACCGCCTCAAAGGCAGAACCCAGAGTGTTAGCGATAGCAGCCGGATTCACTATGGTGGCATTAGAAACCTGAAGGCCAGAAACAGTACAATGTGACACTTTACCTGAGAAGCGACGAAGTTTATCCCAAACAACGGATGAAGGCGTAAAACGATTAAAAGACTCGACAAAACGAGCCCAAGATGCCTTCTTGCTATCCTGAATAATGCGACGAGCCCTTGCGCGCGATTGTTTAAAAGTCACCAAATTATCAAGTGTAGGGTGGCGCCGAAACACCCTAAGTGCAGTCCTACGGGCACGAACGGCGTCCCGACAATCCTCGTTCCACCATGGAACAGGTGGCCGCCGAGGTTGGGAGGATGAACGGGGTATTGCACGTTCGGCGGCTGAGAAAATAATAGACGTAAGGTGCTGCACTAGTTGATTAATGTCGGAGAAGGGCTGGTCGTCAAAATGCACGAGGCTGGAATACAAGCTCCAGTCGGCTTTTGCGAATATCCAGGTAGGTACTCTGGAATGCTGTACGTGGTGCGACAGAAGAGAAACGATGCAGGGGAAATGGTCGCTGGAGTAGGTGTCAGCGACGACGTTCCACTGAAGGCGACGTGCAAGCTGGATTGAGCAAAGGGCAAGGTCCAGGTGAGAGAAAGTACCAGAAGAATCAGAAATAAAAGTAGGTGCACCTGTATTGAGGATGGAAAGATTGAACTGATAAAAAATGTCGGAAAGAAGAGTTCCCCTCGCACAAGCCCTTGGCGAACCCCATAGTGGGTGATGGGCATTAAAATCTCCCAACAGAAGAAATGGTGTTGGGAGAGCGGACAGGAGAGATCGAATGTCCGCGGGAGCGAGGGGAGACGATGGAGGTGTATACACAGAACAAACAGAAAAGAAAAAACCGGGTAACTGCAGTCTAATGGCAACAGCTTGCAAGTCGGACGTAAGTGTGATAGGATGAAAATGAACGTCATTACGCACCAACAACATGACACCTCCATGAGCAGGAGCACCCTCCTCCGGTTCAAGATCGTAGCGAACCGGAGTGTACCCTCGGAGATCGAAAGGGTCGTGAGGGCGAAGCTTGGTCTCCTGCAAACACACGACCATAGGTGAATGGGAACGCAATAAAAGTTGCAGTTCCGCCCTATGCGATCGTACACCACGTACATTCCAGGTCAGGATAGCCATGAATAAAAGGGATAAACTGTCTACTTAGAAGGGCGGCTTAAAATTACCTTTTGTTTAACCTTTGGGCTCGGGCTTTTTGTATGGAGTTGGTCAGACTCCATAGCTTCCTCGGAGGGAGGGCCCACGCGCTCAGTGCCAGAAACCGATTCAAGCGCCGTGAATCGGTTCTGGGTGGCGATGGGTGAGGGGTGCCGCTGAGCGCGGCTTGTCCCAGGACCTTCCTGGGACAGCGACCTCCGAGGAGGAGAAGGTGAACTTTTGCTACCGCGCGCACGCGGAGGGTCTTTCAAGAAATCTTCCCTACGTAGTTTCTGCTTGGGCTTCTTTTCAGCGGCTTGCGACTTCATTGACTTTGGACCAGGTTTATAAGGCTTGGTAACAGTAGCTTTAATAGACGGCCGGATGGTAGTGGCGGTTAATCCAGTCAAGGTCCAGGTCTGAGTTTCGGCATCTACTCGTGGTACTGGCGAGGCAACAACAGAACTAAATGTGCCAGATCGCAGGAGTGAAGGTTGGCGCGCATGGTAACGCCTCCGGGCTTCAGCGAAGGAGAGTTTTTCCTTTACCCGGATCTCCTGGATCGCCTTCTCGTCCAAGTACCGCGGACAGTCGGCAAACGAAGCAGAATGAGACCCTTTGCAATTAACGCAGACGGGGGCTGTTGAACAGGTACCTTCGTGTGAGGGCTGGCTACATGTTGCACAGATGTGAACGGCACTCTTACATGAGACTTGCGTATGCCCAAAACGTTGGCATTTAAAACAACGCAGAGGTCTAGGAATATAAGGCCTCACAGAAATCCGTTCGTACCCTGCGGAAATGCTCGTGGGCAGATCGACGGCATCAAATGTAATAAACAGGGTACGAGTGGGTACCAATACGCCGTCGCGTTTGGCCTGCACTCGATGGACCGCTGTCACCTTCTGGTCTGCAAGATATTCTACCAGGTCCTCGTCCGATATACCATCGAGGCTATGGGTGGTAATAACGCCTCGACAGGAATTCAATGTGCGGTGCTTCTCGACACGGATAGGATAGCCGTGGAGAAGCGTAGCGCGCAACAAGGTCTTACTTTGCAGATCGGATTTCGTTTGGGCTAATAAGGAACCATTCCGTAGACGAGTGCAGGACTGAACCGCACCAGCAATTGCATCAATGCCCTTTTGAATGATGAAAGGGTTCACCTTCTCAAAGCTTTGTCCTTCTTCGGTTCGTGAAATGACCAAGTAACAACCAGTTGTCGGTGGTGTCACTTCTGTTACATAGACTTTTCGGCGCTTGTTAGTAGTAATGGAGGAAGGGTGCTCCATAGCGAAATAAATCCTCCACCATTGCAACCGTCTCCGACCTCGGGCTCTGACTTCTCGGGCGTTACCCCGGCTTGGGTGAGTGGCCTATCTATACCAGACTCACCCCAGGGTCACACCTCCCAGAACATAGACAGAGGGACCCAATCGCCGTCAGAAGTCAGCAGCTCATGCAATGGCCCCCCCGCGGGACTGCAGTTGAACAGCGGATACGAACACATACCCTACATGACGACCCCGGGTGGTGGGGATGACGCCATTACCCACTCACCCAGCTGCGCACGCGGTGCGCGGGTATCCGTCAGGCTGTGTCCACGGAGGATTTAAATAAAAAGATAAAAGAAACTAAAACAGTGTGGGCGTTTCGCACGCAAGGTAGGCCGGCGGGGAAGAAAAAGAGATATGCGAATGTCATGGTGCGAAATGGCCGGAAAGTGATAAGGGAAGAAAGAAACGATGGTGTGGTGCGGTATGAATGGAATGTAAAGAACGCACGAGAGCCTACCTTGTGTCCACCGGTCACTTGAAGAACCCACCTCGACCGGATGGGGGTGAGGGGATGAATGTGGCGATGAATGGCTCGGGAACCCCCGGGTGCGCCAAAAACCCGTACTCACATAAGGTGAGCCCCTGAGGGGCACCCCTCCCCGTCAACTAACTTCTACCCCTTTTGCTTGTTCCCCTCTAGTCCTCCCATCCGATTTACCAAGTGTGGACCCTGTGTCCCTTAACGATATTCAGCTCCAACCCTTCTCCCCCGTTTCTCCTTCTCATCCTCCTCCTTTATCCCCTTCCCCCGCCACCCACACAGACACTGCGGTCTCTTCTCCCCCCGCTTCTGTCAATCGTCCTCAATTTACGCCCCTATCCCCGCAAAAGTACATCTCCCCACCCGCTCAATCCCCTCCTTCTCCTTTGCTCCAACCTCACTTTTCTGATAGTTCCCCCGTAAAACCATCGGTGCTGCAGCTGCTGTCGTGCATACCAACAAAGTTTAAGTACCGCCTCAGCCGCACGAACCTACTCACGCAGTTCGACAGCGCGTCGCTTATTCAGCACCCAAGCTCCGGCTGCGGCTGCTCCGAGCAACTTCATCACCAACAGCCTGAGGAGCAGAAGGACCCTAACAACAGCGTAGCCGACCTGGCCATCCCCATGCCGATGCCGATTTCTCGCCAGGCTCGTCGGCGTTTCCTGCTAGAGCAACTACGCGAATCGCGCTTTGTCGCGAAAAAGGCGAGACGCTCCTCTTAGTGCAGCAAGTGGGTTTTGTTTTTCCAGCCTCTTTACATGCGCGTGTGGCAAACATTTTATTGTGCAGTGATTTTCTTCTTCCCCTTTTGAACCTTTGATCTTTTAGACTTCTTTATGCCTTGTCTGTTTCGCACAATTAGCGAACAGAAAGAACGTAAACAATACATTATACACCGGTTGCCTTTTGTTACCAACGACGAACTTTTAAACCATTTAATTGACATTGGCTCAGATTCAGAAGTGTTAGACCTTGTAGGTCTTCCCAATACGATCTACCAACCGTCGTGCTTGTTTTGCCAGGCTTACCGCATCTGCTTATTACATCAACTTAGCATACCATATGCTCACTCACATACTTTTGTTTGCAAGTGTAAGTCTCATGTCGTAAGACATTACTTGTGATACATACATCTATATCACACAATGTACTGTTGTAGCAAATCATCAGGGTTCTGCACATCGTGCATGGCCAAAAAATACGATGATAGGGTTCTACAAAGTATATTAAAAGTGTACACCGTTTACACCGTGTGGCATCATGCGAACCCAAACCTTAATGTGTACACGCCAACATGTTTACAGTATCAGGCACGCCGTGCCTGTTTTGTTAATAAGATTGACATTCTTTTCAAACATTTGTCTTACAAGCACCATGAACCTGTGCTCGATGCGGAGGTTACCTACCGTAAAATGTATTTGTATACAATTTAATATGTTATTTTTAATCATATTTTGCTCTATAACCTCATTGATGGTTTTATCTCCATCGTTTCTTATATTCTGCTCTTACAATTCATTTTATGTCTCTCTCTCTCTCTCTCTCTCTCTCTCTCTCTCTCTCTCTTTGTAAAGTTTTTAAAACCTTATTTTGCACTGTGTTTTTCTCTCGTGTTTTTTTCCCACTGCACACTAAATGTTTAAAATATATATATATAATTAACACTATCAAACCTTCCTGTTTGTGTTCTTTCTTTTTTTTCTCCTAAAAATCATTTTACCTCAACAGGGCTCCTTTGCCACAATAAAAAACATACTCCAACTAGAACAATAATATTTAAAAATTAAAACAACAAAACAATCACAAAAAACAAAAAAATTAAAACTCCAAAAACAAAACGAAAAAACAAACAAAACAAACGTTTGCTGTATTCTTGCGTTCAGATTTTCATGTTTTGTTTTTGTATAATTCTTGTCTTCTCTTTCAGCTTCCTTCTTCATTTCGTCTCATATTCCGGTTCCTCCCCCTCCTCAACAAACCCATCTTCCTCCACCACCTCCTTTACCTCCTCAAACGGTATCGGGTCTTCATCGTACGTTTGCTCAATTTCCAAATTCCTCATCCTCTCCTCCGCCTGTACATGCGCTTTCCAATTTTCTAATCATCTGCTTTAATGCCTCAAATTCCTCGTACATTTTACTTACATTTCCTTTTATTCTATTCACTAACTCCTCCTGCTTCGTCACGTTCTGCTTTTTCTCTTCCAATTCCCTTTTCATTCTTTCCAACAAACCCTGCATGCCGCCCACCCTCCTTTCACATTCTTCTTTTTCCTTCCTCAGCCCGTCAATCACCCTGTTTCCTTCCTTCACCTTCCTATCGCATTCTTTTTTCATTTTTTGCTTTATCACATTCATCCCTTTTTACACCTCCCAGATGCTGCTTTTCGTATGCTCGTCACCGACACCCTCCCCGCATCCCCACCATTTCATTCCGAATTTATTTTCAAAGTCCCCTCCGCACCCCATCTAGACGCCCGCTTCACCCTCCCACTCACGTCCTTCCACCACCTACATTCAACTCCCACTCACCCCATTTTCCACATCCCCCAAATATATACATAAAATTGTCAGAAAAATACGAATTCATCTCATTTACTACGCTATAAGCCATCATAAGCTCACTCTCCTTCGGCGTCAACTTCCATTCCAATTCCAAACCCTCCGGCAAGTCTACCGTGTCCACCAACAAACTACAATCCACCATCTCCACCAGAATCGAAGTGTTGTCGCTAGCATACATACCCACAGGTTTTTATAAAATTTACACCTGTCATCCACACCCGCTCCACCTTCCTCACACCCACATCTCCCATTTAAAATGTAACCCTCAGGACATTCAAGTGTCCCCATCTTTACACCCCCGCACATCAACCCTCCACATCCCTTCCCCTCTGACATCTGCTTACAGGCTTTAAACAATTATACACGTTCTTAAGTGTCCCCAAGTTAATAAAATCAGATCCCAACCTACACCCACTCCCCTTCCGGTAGGTGCATGTACAGTTTGGCAACAATTCGTAATCCTTTTCACATCTTGTCACATTTTCCAAATGTCCCGTCTCCACATTCAACTCGAACCCACACCTCCCAAAACTAACGCAACTCCTCTCTGAGCCAGCAACTCTTCCTATCACCAACGCTATCACTATCGCAATCATCTTTACCATATACTTCTTTCCACCCGCAACATTCCCCTTTTTATACCTTTCCCCTCACCACCAACATACCACCACCTCTTTTTTCTCTCAACCAATCATATTCTCTCTTATTCTCACCAATCCACACCTTTCATTCACTTCATTCCACCAATAACATCACTTCTTATTCTCAGCAATCACAACATCACACGTCACTTCCTCATCTACTTTTTACCTCTTACTTGCAAATCATTCCCTCTTTCCCTTCCCAACTCTCCACAAAGACACATCGCAAATCCTCTTCTCCAGGTCACGTGACCTTAAACTACCCCATCTCCCTCAACTTCACCCCTCTTCCACCTTCTTCTTCACCACCACATATCCAACCAACCTTAACATCAAACTTAATCTCGGTCTCGGATTAACCAACCTGGATTAACCATAATCCTACCGCTAGTGGCAACTTTTCAAACTTCCCGCTAATCCCACTAATCCACCTTAATCCATCGGATTAAGAAGGATTAACGCGACACCAACGCCACCTAGCGGCAGGATTATCGTTAATCCACTTGGCTAATCCGGGGCCTAACTACTAGCGCTACTATCGTTACACCTCAAAATTTATCAAATATTTTGAAATCGGTAGTACAGGAGTTACCTACAGGGGTATCTTTGATAGCAGGAGTTGAAATAGAAGATATGTACATGCATTACATTCTTTGTGACGTTATAGTATATTCAGTACCTGGGATAATTAGAATTTTAATCCAAATTCCATTGAAAGGAGCAGATAGAGCTCTAGATTTATTTCAAGTAATACCATTGCCTACTAAAGTACAAGGTGTTGGACATGTGGTTATTGACACATCGGTCAAGCATCTGGCAGTATCTGAAAACAGGCAAAAATATGCTCTACTCACAGAATCCCAACTCAATAGATGTAAAAAGACCATTACATCTATATGTCCAGCGGAATTCGCGTTATTTAGCAGTACAACTTACACATGTTTTTCATCATTATTCTTTGGCCAAGAGAGGCAAGTTCACAGGCTATGCAGCAAGACGCTTGTAGCAGATAATGTTACTTCAATATGGTTAACACTAAAAGTCAGGAGCGGAGCTATTGGATTTATGCAGTGTCGACTCCATTGAATATGATTAAAGTATGCAGCGCCAGACAACAAGATTCGACGCAGACATTGATACTTCAAGGAACGGGAATTATCGCCGATGATCTTGATTGTTATTATCATTCGGATCAAATGACTTTATTACCAGCGATTACAGGTGAATCTACATGGAACATCAGTGCGACAGCTATTGTTGTACCAGACATCAACTCTATTATCAACGAGGAAGAACGACAGAACATTTCAGCAGAGTTACGACAAATAGACTTCAGTTATCAACAGATAGCCGAAATTCGTGAGAATCTACAGGCAGATGACAGAGCACCGAGAATTCCAATATCCACATTGATGGCTCAGGTTCAGCTAGCAAAACGGCTGGATTCAAGCAAGAGTAATAAAAATTTTATTGGTTGGATTATTGGTACTATAATTTCAGTCATGATTGCAGCATTGGTATACAAAAGGAGAGCCATTCTTCGAGCTATCCAGATTCAGCAACGACGAGTTCCAGATCCAATAACGACAGACTCCATGTGAACCGAGAACTTCAGTTCCAGCAACGGAAGTAGTGACCCAGGACTCTACACATCAGGTAGACTGACAACGAGAACGAGACATTGTTTATAGTCATCATGGTATATTTTAAAATAGTATATCAAGAAAGTAGTTAAGTGCTAGTGATCAAGAAAGAAGCAATTAACATGAAGATTTACATATTTACACAAAAACAAAGTTATGTAACAGAATCACACAAATGTCACAAAATTTATTGTGTACGCCTTTTGGATATATATTGGATTTTTTATGGTCACATTTGGAAATTTAGGTGAAACAAAGGATTGTTTACCATGTGTTTTAGTCAAGGGGTGAATATAGTCACCATCGTGACACTAATAGATAAATGGCAGTTATCAGGTTATCTGGGGAAATGGAATATCTATTGCAACATTTTTCTGAATTCTTACATTATACATGTTAAATTTCAACAGTGTTAATTTGCACAGAAATGAGCACATCGTGAAGCTTGAAACAGGACGTGATTAGTGATAAGCGTGCAGCCAGCTCATGAAGAGAAGTACCAAGGAAGTTGACGTATGTCGCTTTGCAGAACCTTTGCTCAATGTTGTGCAATAGTACTAATATTTCATTAGCAATATAAGCTTGAGTTTTTGCCATTACTGGGCATTGTTATTTGTGGCTGTGGTGTGAGGAGCCTGTGACAGCGGATGCCATGATGGGTGTGGCAAGCCTACTTGCAATCACCATGCTAGGTGAGTGAGCTGTTTAGCCTAAGATACTGCCAGATAAAGAGACTTGGGGAATTTTAAACAACTGTAAAACGTGAGAATTGGGAATTTTAAAGAGCTTAAACATTTCAACTAAAAACTAAAACAGAGAGGGGGAGTTACTCATGTGTATATGTATTATTAATACACTTATTTTCTTGTTAACTAAAGTAATCATTTATGTCAGTGAATACTCGAGTGTGTTTTAATAGTGTAAAGAGAGGTAATATGTCGCGTCGCTAAATCAAGGGCGAGCTAAGTCTCGACAGTATACTTAATATATGTAATATTGCTAGGAGCTTGGTAAACCTCTAAACAATCAATTAAGGGCTGATTATACGACGACCACGCAATGGATGTATTCTCTTACTAATTTTCTTTTATTTTATTCATAAATATAATGTTATATTCAAGTGTTACATGGTTGTGTTTAATTCTTGAAACGTTTCCTGAATAGAGGAGGATCACATTCCCTCTGAACGGAGGGCGCGTTATCGCTCTGAAAGCAGGGGCATTATACCTTTATATATCCTTTTCTCCAGCTACAAATCTTAAAAGCAAACAGTTTATTTATAAATTCTTTCAGTGATCTAACGATTTTTTTCGTTTACATTCGCCTGACAGCTTTACCCACGAAGACATAGTTTTCTCCATTGCACACGATAATCATGCCGATATAACTTGGTATGTGGAACAAGGGGATAACTGTTTTTACTTAATACGGTATATTTTTAAAGTTCATTCTCGATATTACATTGCGCATACCAGTTCTTGGTGTGATTTTTTAAACCAGCTATATTTGCAATCTGTACCGTTTTATAAATTTTCTATTAGCGGTCTTTACGATGTTCGTGGTCGCTTTCGTTTAAATTTCCTTCGCCATATTCACTCTCTTAATCAAGGGTGGCCTTTTTTTCGTTCCCAACGCCATATTCACGGCATTGACCCTTTCCATACTCACCGCGTAAATAACCGTGATTGTCGATGCATATTCTGTCTACCTTCTCCCCCTTCCCTTAAATCATTAGCTTACAATTCCCTTCGCTTATCTTGGAATATTGTTTCCAGATGAGTTCCACCCTTACCATTAACACCCATACCACAAATGAGATGGCCATTGCAGCAACAGCGAACAGCAGAGGAATTCTGGCAAGAATACCAGCAACACTTTCTTCAATAGCAGCAACAACACATTTCTTAGCGACCAGCAAACCTTAATTAAATGCCAGCAGCAGAATATTATTAACCTAGAACACACTATTAATTGGTTGCAAGAATGTAACGTTAACTTACATACACGTATTCAGCAGCAGGAGGACCAAATTCGTCTTCTATCTGAATACGTTGCGCGATTGGAGAATAATTTAGTTTTAGAAACTCAGACACCATGAGACGTTTTATTTACTCATGGGTTTAGAGGAAGAAACATGCATTGATGCTTCCACATTAATAAATAATCTGAAATTTCTAAACCTGCTCCCTCTAAAGATTTTATTTTAAATCCTATTATTGACCCTAATTTTTTTGCTCCTCCATCACGGTTTGTTCGGCAATTAAACGACGATCCTGACAACTTTGTAATTAGCCTACCGTCTACATCCTTGTAACCCGTTCCCCCCAGGGGCTCACCTTTGTGAGTACGGGTTAGGCGCACACCGGGTACCCGAGCCATTCGTGGCCATTTTCACCCTTTCATCCCCGTCCGGTCAAGATGGGTTCGTTCTCGTGATCGGGGGACTCAAGGTAGGCTCTCGTGCGTTCTGTGCATTTCACTCCATGTCGCCTCTCGCCATCGTATCTTTCTTCTCTTCTCCTTATGCACATTTCGCCCCACGCCCATTCACCTACACATCTCTTTTACTTCTTCGCCGGCCTACCTTGCGTGCGAAACGCCCACACAGTTTTAGTTTCTTTTATCTTTTTATTTAAATCCTCCAGCTGGGTGAGTGGGTAATCGCGTCATCCCCACCACCCGGGGTCGTCATGTAGGGTATGTGTTCGTATCCGCTGTTCAACTGCAGTCCCGCGGGGGGCTATTGCATGAGCTGCTGGCTTCCGACGGCGATTGGGTCCCTCTGTCTATGTTCTGGGAGGTGTGACCCTGGGGTGAGTCTGGTATAGATAGGCCACTCACCCAAGCCGGGGTAACGCCCGAGAAGTCAGAGCCCGAGGTCGGAGACGGTTGCAATGGTGGAGGATTTTTTTCGCTATGGAGCACCCTTTCTCCATTATTAACAACAAGCGCCGAAAAGTCATTGTAACAGAAGTAGCACCGCCGTCATCTGGTTGTTACTTGGTCATTTCGAGAACAGAAGAAGGACAAAACTTTGAGAAGGTGAACCCTTTTATAATTCAGAAGGGCATAGATGCTATTGCTGGTGCGGTTCAATCATGCACTCGTCTACGGAATGGTTCCTTATTGGCACAAACTAAGTCCGATCAGCAAAGTACGACCTTGTTGCGCGCTGCGCTTCTCCACGGTTACCCCATCCGTGTTGAGAAGCACCGCACATTGAACTCCTGTCGGGGCGTCGTTACCACCCATAGCCTCGATGGTATATCGGACGAGGATCTCGTAGAATAAGAAGAACGCACGAGAGCCTACCTTGGGTCCACCGGTCACTTGAAGAACCCACCTCGACCGGATGGGGGTGAGGGGATGAATATGGCGATGATTGGCTCGGGAACCCCCGGGTGCGCCAAAAACCCGTACTCACAGAAGGTGAGCCCCTGAGGGGGGAGACGATGGAGGTGTATACACAGAACAAACAGAAAAGAAAAAACCGGGTAACTGCAGTCTAATGGCAACAGCTTGCAAGTCGGACGTAAGTGTGATAGTTTGAAAATGAACGTCATTACGCACCAAAATCATGACACCACCATGAGCAGGAGTACCCTCCTCCGGTTCAAGGTCGTAGCGAACCGGAGTATATCCGCGGAGATCAAAAGGATCGTGAGGGCGAAGCTTAGTCTCCTGCAAACATACGACCATAGGCGAATGGGAACGCAATAAGAGTTGCAGTTCCGCCCTATGCGATCGTAAACCACGTACATTCCAGGTCAGGATAGCCATTAAAAATAAGGGGATAAACTGTCTATTTAGAAGGGCGGCTTAAAATTACCTTTTGTTTAACCTTTGGGCTCGGGCTTTTTGTATGGAGTTGGTCAGACTCCATAGCTTCCTCGGAGGGAGGGCCCACGCGCTCAGTGCCAGAAACCGATTCAAGCGCCGTGAATCGGTTCTGGGTGGCGATGGGTGAAGGGTGCCGCTGAGCGCGGCTTGTCCCAGGACCTTCCTGGGACAGCGACCTCCGAGGAGGAGAAGGTGAACTTTTGTTACCGCGCGCACGCGGAGGGTCTTTCAAAAAATCTTCCCTACGTAGTTTCTGCTTGGGCTTCTTTTCAACGGCTTGCGACTTCATTGACTTGGGACCAGGTTTATACGGCTTGGTAACTGTAGCCTTAATAGACGGCCGGATGGTAGTGGCGGTTAATCCAGTCAAGGTCCAGGTCTGAGTTTCGGCATCTACTCGTGGTACTGGCGAGGCAACAACAGAACTAAATGTGCCAGATCGCAGGAGTGAAGGTTGGCGCGCATGGTAACGCCTCCGGGCTTCAGCGAAGGAGAGTTTTTCCTTTACCCGGATCTCCTGGATCGCCTTCTCGTCCAAGTACCGCGGACAGTCGGCAAACGAAGCAGAATGAGACCCTTTACAATTAACGCAGACGGGGGCTGTTGAACAGGTACCTTCGTGTGAGGGCTGGCTACAGGTTGCACAGATGTTAACGGCACTCTTACATGAGACTTGCGTATGCCCAAAACGTTGGCATTTAAAACAACGCAGAGGTCTAGGAATATAAGGCCTCACAGAAATCCGTTCGTACCCTGCGGAAATGCTCGTGGGCAGATCGACGCCATCAAATGTAATAAACAGGGTACGAGTGGGTACCAACACGCCGTCGCGTTTGGCCTGCACTCGATGAACCGCTGTCACCCTCTGGTCTGCAAGATATTCCACCAGGTCTTCGTCAGAGATACCATCGAGGCTATGCGTGGTGACAACGCCTCTACAAGAATTCAAGGTGCGGTGCTTCTCAACACGGATAGGATAACCGTGGAGAAGCGTGGCGCTCAACAAGGACTTACTTTGTGCCTCGGATTTGCTTTGAACTAGCAACGAACCATTACGAAGCCGAGTGCAGGAAAGAACCGGACCAGCAATTGAGTCAATGCCCTTCTGGATAATAAAAGGGTTCACCTTCTCGAACGATTGTCCCTCCTCTGTACGGGTAATCACTAAGTAACAACCAGCTGTTGGCGGTGCTACTTCTGTTACTAAAACTTTGCGGCGCTTGTTGTTAACAATGGAGAAAGGGTGCTCCATAGCGAAAAAAAATCCTCCACCATTGCAACCGTCTCCGACCTCGGGCTCTGACTTCCCGGGCGTTACCCCGGCTTGGGTGAGTGGCCTATCTATACCTAGCTCACCCCAGGGTCACACCTCCCAGAACATAGACAGAGGGACCCAATCGCCGTCGGAAGCCAGCAGCTCATGCAATGGCCCCCCCGCGGGACTGCAGTTGAACAGCGGATACGAACAACAACCCTACATGACGACCCCGGGTGGTGGGGGTGACGCCATTACCCACTCACCCAGCTGCGCACGCGGTGCGCGGGTATACGTCAGGCTGTGTCCACGGAGGATTTAAATAAAAAGATAAAAGAAACTAAAACTGTGTGGGCGTTTCGCACGCAAGGTAGGCCGGCGGGGAAGAAAAAGAGATATGAGAATGTCGTGGTGCGAAATGGCCGGAAAGTGATAAGGGAAGAAAGAAACGATGGTGAGGTGCGGTATGAATGGAATGTAAAGAACGCACGAGAGCCTACCTTGGGTCCACCGGTCACTTGAAGAACCCACCGCGACCGGATGGGGGTGAGGGGATGAATGTGGCGATGATTGGCTCGGGAACCCCCGGGTGCGCCAAAAACCCGTACTCACATAAGGTGAGCCCCTGAGGGGAACGCGAGAGGATGCGGTATCGTAAAATAACATAAGAATCTGAGGAGGGAACAACACAGGTAAAACATCTGGGTGATAAAATCGCCGACTTTTCAGTGGCGTCGGCAGACTCGTTCCCTGAGATGCCCACATGACCTGGAATCCAAAGGAAAGAGACGCTGATACCAGAAGCATCAAGCGAGTGGAGCAGGTCATGTATACGCTGTACGAGAGGGTGGTAACCGTACAGCGCGTCAATACCCTGAAGGGCACTCAGAGAGTCGGTACAAATAACACAGTGCCGTAAGTCGTGCCGCTGGATGTATAAAACAGATTGGTATATATACTAAAAGGTTCGGCGGTATAAATCGAACATTGTCCAGGTAAACGAAAAGTAAAACTCTGTACACCAAAAACAAAGGCACATCCTACTCCAACATCAGTCTTAGACCCATCAGTATATATAAAATGACAGTCCCCGAACTGCGCCTGTAGTTCTAAAAAGGCGGATCTAAGAACAGAAGCAGGGGTCGCATTTTTCGGCATCGACGTTAGCCCAAGGTGGATGTGGGCCTCAGCGCGCGACCATGGAGGAAAACGCGTTTCCCCTCGGGTAAGGGCCGGCGCTGGCGTAACGTCCAAATGCCGAAGTAGCAGTCGAAATCGAACCCCTGGAGGGAGCAATGCAGAGGAGCTAACTAAATATTGCCGATCAAGCGAATCCTCGTAAAATGTCGGGAAGGACGGGTGGTCAGGCAAGCTGGAGAGTCGACAGGCATAGCTGCACAAGAGCATCTCACGCCTGAAGGACAGCGGAGGCTCTGCAGCTTCAGCATACAGGCTAAGAACAGGGCTGGTTGGAAAGGCCCCTGTAGCGACTCTTATGCCATGATGGTGGACGGCATTCAATCGACGAAGAAACTGCTCTACAAGCAAAGGAGGCCTTCTACAGCACTCTGACAGTCACATCACTGACGAGGAATACAGGTATGCTGTAAAACTTGACCCAGCATGGTTTTATACATTACCAGGACCTGCCTTTGATGCAATGTTTAAGACAACAAAGGCGAAACCTTCTTTAATATCTGACAAGAGCATACTGGAGTTTTTCGAGTCGGGTATTAGAGGTGGACTGTGACTGTGGTGAAGGGCTACACCAAAGCTAACCACAGGTACATGTCCAGCTTTGACCAACATGTTCCTGTTAAGCACCTGTCCAATTGGGATATTAACAATTTATATGGTGTCTCAATGATATCAGCCCTCCCCTGTAAAAACCTGAAATGGTTCACTAGGGAAGAAATTGAGAATATAAGTTTCAAGGACATCAAAGAAGCTTCGGAGACTGGCTATGTGCTAGAAGTAGATATCGAATACACCGACCATATCCACGACGCCCATGGCGAGCTTTCTTTCTGCCCACATAGTGCGATACCACCGAATGGAGAATACAAGAAACTGCTTGCAACTTTAGATAAGAAAAGGAAATGTCTTGCACAACAGGGTGATGCAGCAGTATATCCAGCAGGGTCTAACTGTGAGACATATTCACAGGGTGGTTTCCTACGACCAGTCTAACTGGTTAAAGACATATATCGACGTCAATACAGAGAAGAGAGCTCAAGAAAAACATTTGGACAAAACCTCTAGAAAAAAATGAATAATGCAGTATACAAGAAATTTATAGTGTGTAAGAAAGTACAGATTTTAAAATAGTTGGCAAATGGGAACAAGCAAAGAAGTTGACAGCACGCAGCACTTATCTACGCTCCATGCTATTCGAAGTAAATCTTGTAGGCATCTAACTGGTCAGAGAAGAGGTGCATATGAATACTCCAATCTACATTGGCCATGCAATTTTGGACATATCTAAATTTATAATGTATGACTTTTTTATATCATGAAACCAAATTTTAAAGACTTGCTGCTGAATTACATGGATACAGACTCACTCATTTTTAAACGAGTTCTGATATCTATGAATTCATCAGGGAGAACCCACAGTATTTCGACACTTCAAACGTTGAAAAAGATAATGCATATGGCATTCAGCAAGCCAACAAGAAAAAGATTGGCTTGTTAAAAGGATGAATTGGGTGGGTTGGTTATGGAAGAGTATGTCAATATCAGGGCAAAATTATATGCATACAAATACAGCGGCGCTGCCCGGTTAATATTATTATTGTTTAGTTTTGGGTTACAAACCAAGGATTAGCTTCGCAGCACTTTAGTTTAAAGGTGTGAATGAGCACTTGACGGTATAGCTATATACGTAGTCGTGAGAAGAAAAACGTAGAAATAGTTGTTGCAACAAATGAACAAATAAACGAAAAAGAGATGATAAGAAATGATAGGTTAACCAGTAGCACGAACATGCTTTACATAAATGTCTAATGGCAATTCTTAACGCATACTCTATAAGCAGTGAACTTAACACCACATTACCGGTTGAAATTACATCCAGTATACACTTTTCAGTTTTGCCAAACATCACATCTTACGAATTTTCGCACTCGTATTGTTTGTGGCCACACAATACCAGGTTGACCGAACATTAACACAGTATTGCATACACCAATGCGAACACATCACTTTTGCGTTTGGTGTACGACGAAATTAGAGTCTATACAGGATATTCTTTCACCCTTATTTAAACTTACAACTCATCCTTTGTGGAGACATAAGTCAATAGTTGCAACCATATTTGTTTTTGGCAGTCGAACAACGTATTGTCACGTATACAGTTGCAGGCAGCAAGATAATTAGTCATAGATTAGATATTTTACTATATTGGCCAAACTCTTACATTTTAACACATTCGGTCATTTTTATATTTCATACACTTTCTTGACTTGGAATTCTAGTTAAAGTTAGCTTATAACAGGAAACCGTGGTCTGCTACTTCCTTTGACATTTCAAAGGGATGTTACTGTGCCATCACTTCCTGAGGTGTACGTGTCTTTCTGCAGACTTTTAGCTGCACCTTAAACCACGATACGTCACATAGAATGTTCTAGAACATTGACGTATCGAGCCATGATTGGCCGATATATTTCAAACCTAGGGTGGTGGCACACCATACTTGGTAATGCTCATGGCATAATTGTCGGGACCCCCCTAGGCAGTAACTTTCTTTATGAGCTGCAGACCCTTGCTTAGGGGTCGTTCTGATTCTGAACTTGTCAGCTGTCCATGCTGCTGGACCTGCAACTACAATACCTGACAACTCTCGTAAGGTAAGATCCCATTAGGGAAATTCACCATATTTTATTGAATACCTAAAGACTACGCAAGAATACAGTAATGTAATGTGTTGAGCCTTCAGCCAGTTTCAGTTTGAATGTCTAGTCCCTTCAGGATTACATTTATACATTCCATAACAGGTCTCCTCCAGACCAAAATCTGCTGGACTGAAGCCCAGCATCACTTTATGTTCTAATTAACATAATAAAATGGACCACCAAGAAACATTGCTGGTTATTTGTTTTGCTATCTACCTTCACATTTAAGCTACGTTCCCCAGTCACAACCCTTAAGATTGCAACAGTATTCATACCGCAGGTTTAACAGTTCACACTATGACTCAGGGAATACAAAACCAAACAAATCTTAATATTTTCATTCATAGTCAAGTATGACAAAAAGTATGTTTACATGACAACTGCACGAAATACTTTACGTTTCACGAGCTTCAGGAGTAACGCCAGACATCAGAAAATAAAAGAGCAAATGAAAGAATGAGTGAGTGAAAGACAATCATATTGAATATAATTTTAATCATTGTATTTGATTGTAACACTAAGCGTTACATAAGAAACAATTTTTTGTTCTTGCTTGCATATGACTTAACTTCTACAATATTTGTGAGACATAGGAGCCTCTGAATGCTCAATTGAATAATTGACTATGTCAGCAGCACTGTTATTAAGCAATTTTTTTTCTTTCTCAATTTCATTTCAATTATTAATCAAACATTACTTGTAATTGCAATCTTATTCATATATTAATCACATTGTATCTATTGTTAAGTCATTTCTGTTAATACCTTGTATATTTTAATAGTCAAAATATATGTATATCTCCAAGGGAGTCAGTCAGTTTTACGTATTTCATGTACAGTGCTTCACGCTGTCAAGTTTAGTTGTGACTAGCAAGCTTGCACAAAGACGTAAACTAAACTTTGCAGAAAACCCCATAACGCATTGTTAGAGCGATGATAATCAGTTCATACAACTTTTGGTACGACAGAACGCATTGAGAATAACGAACGATCCATTTTGATGACATATCTATTAATAACTGCCAAAGCACCTGGCCTTACTTCGTATAATTTTCTACATATAAAACACCCTATCCCCTTCGACAAGTTTATCACAAAAATTTCTGGTTTCCCCATTCCAAATACCCTTACCTCACCTGTGTCTTGAACCTAGAAAATTTCCTACATAATTTATCGAATAGTAATCTCGTTTTTTTCTTTCCTGTTTATTTTCGTTTCCTCCCGATGATGGTGGTTCGAGATTAACCAACGACGACACGCATTCTACAAGGGACTGCCTGAGGAAGCACTAATTGGAAGTGTATGGTGTACAGGAAGTACTCAGCGTACCTGCAATTGGACATTGGGAATTATTTTTACCAATGCCTCCAGTCTACGCAGTGCAGTAAATCTTCTGTACCGATAGACCACGAGAAGAAGGCGAGTGGGTCCTGAGGGGCCAGCGGGGTTCTGTAACTGTTTATCTGCTCACGTACTGTCGATTGTTTACTACCAAATGTGTTTGTGTGCAAATGAACCACCCATGCTGCCAGATCTGATACTAGTAGAACAGCAACTGCCGTAATAGGTGTTAACGCATTGGCTCTTGCTGGTAACACGCGTTACGGTATATACTATAATACTACAACTTATATCATTTTTGTTACATTTATTCTTTCTTTATTATTTACACATAGCTGGAATTCGAAAGAAGGGACAAACTATCCACAGTGAATCAAGGGAAGTAATAAGAAAAGTGATTGAAGTATGGGATGAAGAAGCAAAATCAGGACAATTGACATGTGTAGTTTCACAAAGTAATTCACGCTGGCAAATTATTGTGGGATATCGGAACGCACTGTATCAAGAATAAGGAGGGGTGTTACAGCTGGTGAAAAACTATTGCATACTCCGGGGAAAAAGAGACCGTGTGCCGAGGAATTTAAATTTCATTACATGACTGATAGAACAGTAATTATTAACTTAATTCAAGATTTCTATTTGGTGTGAAAAACAGTGCCTACTGTTCCCAAATTACTTGTAGCAATTAGAGAAACTGTACATTTTCCATGGGGAAGAGAATCTCTACGGAAGCTGTTTCGCAGTATGGGCTACAAATGGAAACGATGTGGAAGCAAAAGAAAATTACTTATTGAACGCCCAGACATAATTAACTGGAGAGCTACATATCTAAGAACTATAAATGGATATAGAAATGCTGGGAAAAATATTTACATTGATGAGTCTTGGGTAGACAATAACTTGATGTTTGGAAAATGCTGGCAGAGTGATGATGTCTATGGCATAACGATAAATACCAGCTCTTCGAACCGCCTGATTATTGTAAATGCAGGCAGCAATGAAGGTTTCATCCCGGAGCCTCTCTGATATTCAAAGCTGGACTTGCTTGCGAAGATTATCATGGTCAAATGAATGGAGTAAATTTCAAGAAATGGTTGGAGGAGAAACTTTTACATAATATACCTTCCAACAGCGTCATCGTGCTTGATAATGCTCCATACCACAGCGTACAAGCAAATAAGCCTCCATCAAAGTACGCTGTAAAGCAGGAAATGATACAGTGGCTGGAGAATAATATTCCATGTTTTGCTGCAATGCGGAAGGGCGACGTTTTTATTTAATTCAAATGCATAAGCCAAAAGAAAAAGTATACCATATCGACAAAGGCATGAGCATACAGTTCTTAGGTTACCTCCTTATATGTGCGAGCTGAACGCTACAGAACTGGCATGGGCAGCAATAAAGCGACATGTAAGAGAGCGTAATGTAACTGGAGATCTATCTTTAAGAAATCTACAGCAAGTGTGTGAAAGTGCAGTGAACTCTATTACATCAGCTGATTGGGTGGGCTGTCAGGCACGTTAAAAACTCGAGGATGTGTTCAGGCAAAAGGATGGGCTGGTGGACGATGCAACAGACAATTTTATTATACCAGTTGGAGGCCTGGAGTATAGCGATGAAGATTCGGAGAGCGGCAGCGACAGCAGCAAAACTGAGGACTTCTCAGACTTGGATCTTGCACGACCACTGCTGGACTTCTAGCCAAGGGTGAGTACTTGACAACACTGTGTAGTTTATAACCTCCTAACATGCTTATCGTATCCACACGGCGAGCGTAAAAATGATACGGACGCAGGAAAGTGTTGGTGTTACACATTCCTCTCGCTTGCCTTCTTCTCGTGGTCTATGAGTACATTTCTGCTACAAAAACTGCACAGACTCCAGTGTAAATATGATAATGCAATCGTAGTTCTGCGGCCATGCTACATATCCGCTCTTATCAGACTAAGCAGAAAATAGCGGCCATGGAGCTCTGCGGTTGTGGTAAGACGATAACGACTCAAGAATGAATTCAAACCATAACCAGCAACTGCGTAAGAAAAAGTGTCCTACGTTCATACCCCGCCACATACACGAACACTTATGATGATGATGATGATATGCGGCTTAAGGGCGCTAAACTGCTGAGGTCATCAGCGCCCTTACAAGGTAGAAAATATAAAGTCAAAAGATAAAAACAGGTAAAAGAACCGCATAATTAAAAAACGGGACGTAAACCCGCCATGTCCAAAAGGCTAAAAATAACAATAAGATAACAATAACAACAATAACAATAACAACAATAAAATCAATAACAACAATAAAATCAACAACAACAATAACAATACAAATATCTGAAAAAACCAACACACTAAAAGCATAGGCAATAAACGATTAAAACGTGTCAAGAACTATGGAATGCGAGGGACATGAGCGCCATATGTCCACTGGGGAATAGAGTCCCCATAAAAACTGACAGAATAAAAGTAATAAGCTAAAAGACGCTCAACGCATTAAATGCGCAGATTAAAATCACTGTCATGAATAAAACGTAAAACACATTCCACAGCATGCGTGTCGTCTGCCAAAACGTTGGCTAAGCCAACAGGCACACCTACACGAGCACGCAATGCAGCTAAAACCTGACACTCTGTTAAAATGTGACGCACCGTTAAGGGCACGTCACACTGCCCACAGAGTGGTGCGGGGTCACCACTGAGCAAATACCTATGACTAAAAACACAATGTCCAATTCGTAAGCGGGCTAAAAGTACCTCCTCCCGACGTGAAGAACGAGAAGAGGTACCCCAGATTAACGGGAGAGGCTTAACCTCCCGCAACTTGTTCCCCCGGAGGGCCGTCCACTCATCGCGCCAGCGCGAGAGGATGCGGCGACGTAAAAGAGCACACGAATCTGACGAGGGAACTACAGAGGTAAAAAATCTGGGTAATAAAATCGCCGATTTCGCAGCGGCGTCGGCAGACTCGTTACCTGAGATGCCCACATGACCTGGAATCCACATGAAGGAGACGCTGATGCCAGAGACACCGAGCGAGTGGAGCAGGTCATGTATGCGCTGTACGAGTGGGTGGTAATTGTACAGCGCATGAATAGCCTGAAGGGCACTCAGAGAGTCCGTACAAATAAAACAGTGCCGTAAGTCGTGCCGCTGAATGAATAAAACAGATTGATAAATGCTAAAAAGTTCGGCGGTAAAAATTGAACATTGTTGAGGTAAACGAAAAGTAAAACTCCGTACACCAAAAACAAAGGCACATCCTACTCCAACATCAGTCTTAGACCCATCAGTATATATAAAATGACAGTCCCCGAACTGCGCTTGTAGTTCTAAAAAGGCGGATCTAAGAACAGAAGCAGGTGTCGCATTTTTCGGCATCTACGTTAGCCCAAGGTGGATGTGGGCCTCAGCGCGCGACCATGGAGGAAAACGCGTTTCCCCTCGGGTAAGGGCCGGCGCTGATGATGATGATGATATGCGGCTTAAGGGCGCTAAACTGCTGAGGTCATCAGCGCCCTTACAAGGTATAAAATATAAAGTCAAAAAATAAAAGACATGTAAAAAACCGCATAGTTAAAAACGGGACACAAACCCGCGATGTTCAAAAAGCTAAAACTAACAACAGAACAATAACAAAAGAACAATAACAATAACAATAACAATAACAAGGACAACAAGAATAACAATAACAACAATATAAAGTTCTGAAAAATCAACACACTAAAAGCAAGGGCAATAAAAGATTAGAACGTGTCAGGAACTGTAGAATGCGAGGGACATGAGCGTCATATGTCCACTGGGGATAAGAGTTCCCATAAAAACAGACAGAATAAAAGTACTAAGCCAACAGACGCCCAACGCATTAAATGCGCAGATTAAAATCACTGTCATGAATAAAACGTAAAACACATTCTACAGCACGCGTGTCGTCTACCAAAACGTTGGCCAGGCCAACAGGCAGACGCACACGAGCACGCAATGCAGCTAAAACCTGACACTCTGTTAAAATGTGACGCACCGTTAAGGGCACGACACACTGCCCACAGAGTGGTGCGGGGTCACCACTGAGCAAATACCTATGACTAAAAACACAATGTCCAATCCGTAGACGAGCTAAAATTACCTCTTCCCGACGACAAGAACGAGAAGAGGTACCCCAGATCAACGGGAAAGGCTTAACTTCCCGCAATTTGTTCCCCCGGAGGGCCGTCCACTCATCGCGCCAGCGCGAGAGGATGCGGCGACGTAAAATAATACACGAATCAGACGAGGGAACAACAGAAGTAAAAAATCTGGGTAATAAAATCGCCGATTTCGCAGCGGCGTCGGCAGACTCATTACCTGAGATGCCCACATGACCTGGAATCCACATGAAGGACACGCTGATGCCTGAGACACCAAGCGAGTGGAGCAGGTCATGTATGCGCTGTACGAGTGGGTGGTAATGGTACAGCGCATGAATAGCCTGAAGGGCACTCAGAGAGTCCGTACAAATAAAACAGTGCCGTAAGTCGAGCCGCTGAATGTATAAAACAGATTGATAAATGCTAAAAAGTTCGGCGGTAAAAATTGAACATTGTCGAGGTAAACGAAAAGTAAAACTCTGAACACCAAAAACAAAGGCACATCCTACTCCAACATCAGTCTTAGACCCATCAGTATATATAAAAGGACAGTCCCCGAACTGCGCTTGTAGTTCTAAGAAGGCGGATCTAAGAACAGAAGCAGGGGTCGCATTTTTCGGCATCGACGTTAGCCCAAGGTGGATGTGGGCCTCAGCGCGCGACCATGGAGGAAAACGCGTTTCCCCTCGGGTAAGGGCCGGCGCTGGCGTAACGTCCAAATGCCGAAGGAGCAGTCGAAATCGAACCCCTGGGGGGAGCAATGCAGAGGAGCTAATGAAATATTGTCGATCTAGCGAATCCTCGTAAAATACATCGAAGGACGGGTGGTTAGGCAAGCTTGAGAGCCGACAAGCATAGCTACATAAGAGCATCTCACGCCTGAAAGACAGCGGAGGCTCTGCAGCCTCAGCGTAAATGATGATGATGATGAGATGCGGTTTAAGGGCGCTAAACTACTAAGGTCATCAGCGCCCTTACAATGTATAAAAGATAAAGTCAAAAGGATAAAATTACCGCATAATTAAAAAACGGGACAGAAACCCGCGATGTCTAAAAAGGCTAAAATAACAATAATATAACAATAACAATAAGAATAACCACAATAACAACAATAATAACAATAACAACAATAAAAACAATAACAACAATATCAATAACAACAAAATAACAATACAAATATCTAAAAAAAACCAACACACTAAAATCATGGTCACTAAAAGAATAAAACGTGTCAAGAACTGTAGAATGTAAGGAACATGAGCGCCTTATGTCTGGGGAGAAGGGCCCCATTAAACTAACAATATAAAATCAAACAGCTAAAAGGCGCTCAGCGCATCAAATGCGACGGCTAAAACCAATGTCAGTGATAAAACGTAAAAGACATTCTACAGCATGCGCGTCGTCTGCCAACACGTTGGCTAGGCCAACAGGCAGACCCACGCGAACGCGCAGTGGAGCTAAAACTTGACACTCGGTTAAAATGTGACGGACCGTTAAGGGCACGTCACACTGACCACACACAGGTGCGGGATCACCACTTAACAGGTATCTATGACTAAAAAGGCAATGTCCGATACGAAGGCGTGTTAAAAGTACCTCTTCCCGACGAGAAGCACGGGAAGAGGTAGCCCAGACTAGCGGAAGAGGTTTAACCTCCCGCAACTTGTTCCCCCGGAGGGCCGTCCACTCATCGCGCCAGCGCGAGAGGATACGGCGACGTAAAATGACACACGAATCTGACGAGGGAACAACAGAAGTAAAAAATCTGGGTAATAAAATCGCCGATTTCGCAGCGGCGTCGGCCGACTCATTCCCTGAGATACCCACATGACCTGGAATCCACATAAAAGAGACGCTGATGCCAGAGGCACCCAGCGAATGGAGCAGGTCATGAATGCGCTGTACGAGGGGGTGGTAAGAGTACAGCGCGTTAATACTCTGAAGGGCACTCAGAGAGTCCGAACAAATAACACAACGCCGTAAAACATGCCGCTGAATGTATAAAACACATTGATAGATACTAAAAAGTTCGGCGGTATAAATCGAACATTGCCCGGGTAAACGAAAAGTAAAACTATTCGCACCTAAAACAAAGGCACATCCTACTCCAACATCAGTCTTAGATCCATCAGTATAAATAAAATTACAGTCTCCGAATGTTGCCTGAAGTTCTAAAAATGCGGATCTAAGGACTGAAGCAGGGGTCGCATTCTTCGGCATCGACGTTAGCCCAAAGTGGATGTGGGCCTCAGCGCGCGACCATGGAGGAAAGCACGTTTCCCCTCGGGTAAGGGCCGGCGCTGGCGTAACGTCCAAATGCCGAAGTAGCAGTCGAAATCGAACCCCTGGAGGGAGCAATGCAGAGGAGCTAACAAAATATTGGCGATCAAGCGAATCCTCGTAAAATACATCGAAGGACGGGTGGTTAGGCAAGCTTGAGAGTCGACAAGCATAGCTGCACAAAAGCATCTCACGCCGGAAGGACAGCGGAGGCTCTGCAGCTTCTGCGTACAGACTGGGTACAGGGCTAGTTGGAAAGGCCCCTGTAGCGACTCTTATGCCACGATGGTGAATGGCATTCAATCGACGTAACACAGATGGACGTGCCGACGAATAAACAATACACCCGTAATCAAGCTTGGATCGGACCAAAGAGCGATAGAGACGAAGAAGGACGGTCCGATCAGCTCCCCAGGATGTGCCACTTAAAACACGTAAAATATTAAGAGAACGGTCACACTTTGCTTTTAAAAAGGAAACGTGCGAGGTCCAACACAACTTCCTGTCAAAAATCAACCCCAAAAATTTCGCCTCGTCTGCAAACGGAAGGATCCCTGGCCCAAGATGGAGAGAGGGCGGAGGGAAATACTTCCGGCGCCAAAAGTTGATGCAGACGGATTTCTCGGCGGAGAAATTAAAGCCGTTGGCGTTACTCCAGGCGTAGAGACGGTCGATACAGCTCTGGAGACGGCGTTCGAGTAGACAGGTCCGCCGTGAACTACAATAAATAGCGAAATCGTCAACAAAAAGGGACGATGAAATGCCAGGTGGAATACAATCAACAATGGGGTTGATAGCAATCGCAAAAAGTGTGACACTGAGTACAGAGCCCTGCGGTACTCCGTTCTCTTGAATAAAACGACGAGATAAAACCGAGCCCACACGTACACGAAAGACGCGGTGCGTCATAAACTCCCGAAGAAATATGGGAAGACGACCGCGGATATTCCAATCGTGAAGTGTACGTAAAATGCCGCCCCTCCAACAAGTGTCATAAGCTTTCTCCAGGTCAAAAAATACAGCCACGGTTTGACACTTTCTCAGAAATCCATTCATAATATGCGTCGACAAGGACACCAGATGGTCGACGGTAGAGCGATAGCGACGAAACCCGCACTGAGCGTTCGCTAGAAGTTTCTGAGACTCAAGCCACCATGTCAACCGCCCGTTGATCATGCGCTCCATCACCTTGCAAATGCAACTGGTGAGGGAGATAGGGCGGTAGCTGGAAGGTAGTTGGCGATCCTTCCCAGGCTTAAGTATAGGGACAATGGTGGCTTCGCGCCAAACGGAAGGAAAAATGCCGTTTTGCCAAATACGGTTATAGACCTGTAAGAGAAAGAGTTTACTGTCGGCTGAAAGGTGCTTTAACATCAGGACATGAATGCCGTCCGGGCCAGGAGCGGAGTGCCTAGAGCAATTAAGAGCGTGCTCCAGCTCCCTCAGTGTGAAAAGTTCATTATAACACTCATTATTAGCAGACCGAAAATTAAGGGTGTCGAAATCCAGCCGGTCTTGGATAGAGCGAAAGCCGGCGGAATAATGGTCTGAACTGGAAACCGCCTCAAAGGCAGAACCCAGAGTGTTAGCGATGGCAGCCGGATCCACTATGGTGGCATTAGAAACCTGAAGGCCAGAAACAGTACAATGTGACACTTTACCTGAGAAGCGACGAAGTTTATCCCAAACAACGGATGAAGGCGTAAAACGATTAAAAGACTCGACAAAACGAGCCCAAGATGCCTTCTTGCTATCCTGAATAATGCGACGAGCCCTGGCGCGCGATTGTTTAAAAGTCACCAAATTATCAAGTGTAGGGTGGCGCCGAAACACCCTAAGTGCAGTCCTACGGGCACGAACGGCGTCCCGACAATCCTCGTTCCACCATGGAACAGGTGGCCGCCGAGGTTGGGAGGATGAACGGGGTATTGCACGTTCGGCGGCTGAGAAAATAATAGACGTAAGGTGCTGCACTAGTTGATTAATGTCGGAGAAGGGCTGGTCGTCAAAATGCACGAGGCTGGAATACAAGCTCCAGTCGGCTTTTGCGAACATCCAGGTAGGTACTCTGGAATGCTGTACGTGGTGCGACAGAAGAGAAACGATGCAGGGGAAATGGTCGCTGGAGTAGGTGTCAGCGACGACGTTCCACTGAAGACGACGTGCAAGCTGGATTGAGCAAATCGCAAGGTCCAGGTGAGAGAATGTACCAGAAGAATCAGAAATAAAAGTAGGTGCACCTGTATTGAGGATGGAAAGATTGAACTGATAAAAAATGTCGGAAAGAAGAGTTCCCCTCGCACAAGCCCTTGGCGAACCCCATAGTGGGTGATGGGCATTAAAATCTCCCAACAGAAGAAATGGTGTTGGGAGAGCGGACAGGAGAGATCGAATGTCCGCGGGAGCGAGGGGAGACGATGGAGGTGTATACACAGAGCAAACAGAAAACAAAAAGCCGGGTAAGTGAAGGCGAACGGCAACAGCTTGCAAGTCAGATGTAAGTGTGACAGGTGTAAAATGAACGTCATTACGCACCAAAATCATGACACCACCATGAGCAGGAGTACCCTCCTCCGGTTCAAGGTCGTAGCGAACCGGAGTATATCCTCGGAGATCAAAAGGATCGTGAGGGCGAAGCTTAGTCTCCTGCAAACATACGACCATAGGTGAATGGGAACGCAATAAAAGCTGCAGTTCCGCCCTATGCGATCGTACACCACGTACATTCCAGGTCAGGATAGCCATTAAAAATAAGGGGATAAACTGTCTATTTAGAAGGGCGGCTTAAAATTACCTTTTGTTTAACCTTTGGGCTCGGGCTTTTTGTATGGAGTTGGTCAGACTCCATAGCTTCCTCGGAGGGAGGGCCCACGCGCTCAGTGCCAGAAACCGATTCAAGCGCCGTGAATCGGTTCTGGGTGGCGATGGGTGAAGGGTGCCGCTGAGCGCGGCTTGTCCCAGGACCTTCCTGGGACAGCGACCTCCGAGGAGGAGAAGGTGAACTTTTCTTACCGCGCGCACGCGGAGGGTCTTTCAAAAAATCTTCCCTACGTAGTTTCTGCTTGGGCTTCTTTTCAACGGCTTGCGACTTCATTGACTTGGGACCAGGTTTATACGGCTTGGTAACTGTAGCCTTAATAGACGGCCGGATGGTAGTGGCGGTTAATCCAGTCAAGGTCCAGGTCTGAGTTTCGGCATCTACGCGTGGTACTGGCGAGGCAACAACAGAACTAAATGTGCCAGATCGCAGGAGTGAAGGTTGGCGCGCATGGTAACGCCTCCGGGCTTCAGCGAAGGAGAGTTTTTCCTTTACCCGGATCTCCTGGATCGCCTTCTCGTCTAAGTACCG
Organism: Deroplatys truncata; assembly: GCA_030765065.1. Taxonomy (NCBI): domain Eukaryota; kingdom Metazoa; phylum Arthropoda; class Insecta; order Mantodea; family Mantidae; genus Deroplatys; species Deroplatys truncata. The sequence continues at coordinate 196,928,631 of CM060987.1, forward strand.
CGGACAGTCGGCAAACGAAGCAGAATGAGACCCTTTACAATTAACGCAGACGGGGGCTGTTGAACAGGTACCTTCGTGTGAGGGCTGGCTACAGGTTGCACAGATGTTAACGGCACTCTTACATGAGACTTGCGTATGCCCAAAACGTTGGCATTTAAAACAACGCAGAGGTCTAGGAATATAAGGCCTCACAGAAATCCGTTCGTACCCTGCGGAAATGCTCGTGGGCAGATCGACGCCATCAAATGTAATAAACAGGGTACGAGTGGGTACCAACACGCCGTCGCGTTTGGCCTGCACTCGATGAACCGCTGTCACCCTCTGGTCTGCAAGATATTCCACCAGGTCTTCGTCAGAGATACCATCGAGGCAATGCGTGGTGACAACGCCTCTACAAGAATTCAAGGTGCGGTGCTTCTCAACACGGATAGGATAACCGTGGAGAAGCGTGGCGCTCAACAAGGACTTACTTTGTGCCTCGGATTTGCTTTGAACTAGCAACGAACCATTACGAAGACGAGTGCAGGAAAGAACCGGACCAGCAATTGAGTCAATGCCCTTCTGGATAATAAAAGGGTTCACCTTCTCGAATGATTGTCCCTCCTCTGTACGGGTAATCACTAAGTAACAACCAGCTGTTGGCGGTGCTACTTCTGTTACAAAAACTTTGCGGCGCTTGTTGTTAACAATGGAGAAAGGGTGCTCCATAGCGAAAAAAATCCTCCACCATTGCAACCGTCTCCGACCTCGGGCTCTGACTTCCCGGGCGTTACCCCGGCTTGGGTGAGTGGCCTATCTATACCTAGCTCACCCCAGGGTCACACCTCCCAGAACATAGACAGAGGGACCCAATCGCCGTCGGAAGCCAGCAGCTCATGCAATGGCCCCCCCGCGGGACTGCAGTTGAACAGCGGATACGAACAACAACCCTACATGACGACCCCGGGTGGTGGGGATGACGCCATTACCCACTCACCCAGCTGCGCACGCGGTGCGCGGGTATCCGTCAGGCTGTGTCCACGGAGGATTTAAATAAAAAGATAAAAGAAACTAAAACTGTGTGGGCGTTTCGCACGCAAGGTAGGCCGGCGGGGAAGAAAAAGAGAGATATGCGAATGTCGTGGTGCGAAATGGCCGGAAAGTGACAAGAGAAGAAAGAAACGATGGTGAGGTGCGGTATGAATGGAATGTAAAGAACGCACGAGAGCCTACCTTGGGTCCACCGGTCACTTGAAGAACCCACCTCGACCGGATGGGGGTGAGGGGATGAATGTGGCGATGATTGGCTCGGGAACCCCCGGGTGCGCCAAAAACCCGTACTCACATAAGGTGAGCCCCTGAGGGGCTCAGCGTAAAGACTGGGCACGGGGCTAGTTGGAAAGGCCCCTGTAGCGACTCTAATACCACGATGATGAATGGGATTCAAACGACGTAACACAGATGGACGTGCCGACGAATAAACTATACACCCGTAATCAAGTTTGGATCGGACCAAAGAGCGATAAAGGCGAAGAAGGACGGTCCGATCAGCTCCCCAGGATGTGCCACTTAAAACACGTAAAAGATTAAGAGAATGGTCACACTTTGCTTTTAAAAAGGAAACGTGCGAGGTCCAACACAACTTCCTATCAAAAATCAACCCCAAAAATTTCGCCTCGTCTGCAAACGGAAGTATCCCTGGCCCAAGATGGAGAGAGGGCGGAGGGAAATACTTCCGGCGCCAAAAGTTGATGCAGACGGATTTCTCGGCGGAGAAATTAAAGCCGTTGGCGTTACTCCAGGCGTAGAGACGGTCGATACAGCTCTGGAGACGGCGTTCGAGTAGACAGGTCCGCCGTGAACTGCAATAAATAGCGAAATCGTCAACAAAAAGGGACGATGAAATGCCAGGTGGAATACAATCAACAATGGGGTTGATAGCAATCGCAAAAAGTGTGACACTGAGTACAGAGCCCTGCGGTACTCCGTTCTCATGAATAAAACGACGAGATAAAACCGAGCCCACACGTACACGAAAGACGCGCTCCGTCATAAACTCCCGAAGAAATATGGGAAGACGACCGCGGATATTCCAGTCGTGAAGTGTACGTAAAATGCCGCCCCTCCAACAAGTGTCATAAGCCTTCTCCAGGTCAAAAAATACAGCCACGGTTTGACACTTCCTCAGAAATCCATTCATAATATGCGTCGACAAGGACACCAGATGGTCGACGGTAGAGCGATAGCGACGAAACCCGCACTGAGCGTTCGCTAGAAGTTTCTGAGACTCAAGCCACCATGTCAACCGCCCGTTGATCATGCGCTCCATCACCTTACAAATGCAACTGGTGAGGGAGATAGGGCGGTAGCTGGAAGGTAGTTGGCGATCCTTCCCAGGCTTAAGTATAGGGACAATGGTGGCTTCGCGCCAAACGGAAGGAAAAATGCCGTCTTGCCAAATACGTTATAGACCTGTAAGAGAAATAGTTTACTGTCGGCTGAAAGGTTCTTTAACATCAGGACATGAATGCCGTCCGGCCCGGGAGCGGAGTGCCCAGAGCAATGAAGAGCGTGCTCCAGCTCCCTCATTGTGAATAGTTCGTTATAGCATTCATCATTAGCAGACCGAAAAGTATATGATGCGGAATCCTGCCGGTCTTTAATAGAGCGAAAGCCGGCGGAATAATGGTCTGAACTGGAAACCGCCTTAAACGCAGAACCCAGAGTGTTAGCGATGGCAGCCGGATCCACTATGGTGGCATTAGAAACCTGAAGGCCAGAAACAGTACAATGTGACACTTTACCTGAGAAGCGACGAAGTTTATCCCAAACAACGGATGAAGGCGTAAAACGATTAAAAGACTCGACAAAACGAGCCCAAGATGCCCTCTTGCTATCCTGAATAATGCGACGAGCCCTGGCGCGCGATTGTTTAAAAGTCACCAAATTATCAAGTGTAGGGTGGCGCCGAATCACCCTAAGTGCAGTCCTACGGGCACGAACGGCGTCCCGACAATCCTCGTTCCACCACGGAACAGGTAGCTGCCGAGGTTGGGAGGATGAACGGGGTATTGCACGTTCAGCGGCTGAGAAAATAATAGACGTAAGGTGCTGCACTAGTTGATTAATGTCGGAGAAGGGCTGGTCGTCAAAATGCACAAGGCTGGAATACAAGCTCCAGTCGGCTTTTGCGAATATCCAGGTAGGTACTCTGGAATGCTGTACGTGGTGCGACAGAAGAGAAACGATGCAGGGGAAATGGTCGCTGGAGTAGGTGTCAGCGACGACGTTCCACTGAAGGCGACGTGCAAGCTGGATTGAGCAAAGGGCAAGGTCCAGGTGAGAGAAAGTACCAGAAGAATCAGAAAGAAAAGTAGGTGCACCTGTATTGAGGATGGAAAGATTGAACTGATAAAAAATGTCGGAAAGAAGAGTTCCCCTCGCGCAAGCCCTTGGCGAACCCCATAGTGGGTGATGGGCATTAAAATCTCCCAACAGAAGAAATGGTGTTGGGAGAGCGGACAGGAGAGATCGAATGTCCGCGGGAGCGAGGGGAGACGATGGAGGTGTATACACAGAACAAACAGAAAAGAAAAAACCGGGTAACTGCAGTCTAATGGCAACAGCTTGCAAGTCGGATGTAAGTGTGACAGGTGTAAAATGAACGTCGTTACGCACTAAGAACATGACACCACCATGAGCAGGAGTACCCTCCTCCGGTTCAAGGTCGTAGCGAACCGGAGTATATCCTCGGAGATCAAAAGGATCGTGAGGGCGAAGCTTAGTCTCCTGCAAACATACGACCATAGGCGAATGGGAACGCAATAAAAGTTGCAGTTCCGCCCTATGCGATCGTACACCACGTACATTCCAGGTCAGGATAGCCATTAAGAATAAGGGGATAAACTTTCTATTTAGAAGGGCGGCTTAAAATTACCTTTTGTTTAACCTTTGGGCTCGGGCTTTTTGTATGGAGTTGGTCAGACTCCATAGCTTCCTCGGAGGGAGGGCCCACGCGCTCAGTGCCAGAAACCGATTCCAGCGCCGTGAATCGGTTCTGGGTGGCGATGGGTGAAGGGTGCCGCTGAGCGCGGCTTGTCCCAGGACCATCCTGGGACAGCGATCTCCGAGGAGGAGAAGGTGAACTTTTGTTACCGCGCGCACGCGGAGGGTCTTTCAAAAAATCTTCCCTACGAAGTTTCTGCTTGGGCTTCTTTTCAACGGCTTGCGACTTCATTGACTTGGGACCAGGTTTATACGGCTTGGTAACTGTAGCCTTAATAGACGGCCGGATGGTAGTGGCGGTTAATCCAGTCAAGGTCCAGGTCTGAGTTTCGGCATCTACTCGTGGTACTGGCGAGGCAACAACAGAACTAAATATGCCAGATCGCAGGAGTGAAGGTTGGCGCGCATGGAAATGCCTCCGGGCTTCAGCGAAGGAGAGTTTTTCCTTTACCCGGATCTCCTGGATCGCCTTCTCGTCCAAATACCGCGGACAGTCGGCAAACGAAGCAGAATGTGACCCTTTACGATTAACGCAGACGGGGGCTGTTGAACAGGTACCTTCGTGTGAGGGCTGGCTGCATGTTGCACAGATGTTAACGGCACTCTTACAGGAGACTTGCGTATGCCCAAAACGTTGGCATTTAAAACAACGCAGAGGTCTAGGAATATAAGGCCTCACAGAAATCCGTTCGTACCCTGCGGAAATGCTCGTGGGCAGATCGACGCCATCAAATGTAATAAACAGGGTACGAGTGGGTACCAACACGCCGTCGCGTTTGGCCTGCACTCGATGAACCGCTGTCGCCCTCTGGTCTGCAAGATATTCCACCAGGTCTTCGTCAGAGATACCATCGAGGCTATGCGTGGTGACAACGCCTCTACAAGAATTCAAGGTGCGGTGCTTCTCAACACGGATAGGATAACCGTGTAGAAGCGTGGCGCTCAACAAGGACTTACTTTGTGCCTCGGATTTGCTTTGAACTAGCAACGAACCATTACGAAGCCGAGTGCAGGAAAGAACCGGACCAGCAATTGAGTCAATGCCCTTCTGGATAATAAAAGGGTTCACCTTCTCGAACGATTGTCCCTCCTCTGTACGGGTAATCACTAAGTAACAAGCAGCTGTTGGCGGTGCTACTTCTGTTACTATAACTTTGCGGCGCTTGTTGTTAACAATGGAGAAAGGGTGCTCCATAGCGAAAAAAATCCTCCACCATTGCAACCGTCTCCGACCTCGGGCTCTGACTTCCCGGGCGTTACCCCGGCTTGGGTGAGTGGCCTATCTATACCTAGCTCACCCCAGGGTCACACCTCCCAGAACATAGACAGAGGGACCCAATCGCCGTCGGAAGCCAGCAGCTCATGCAATGGCCCCCCCCGCGGGACTGCAGTTGAACAGCGGATACGAACAACAACCCTACATGACGACCCCGGGTGGTGGGGATGACGCCATTACCCACTCACCCAGCTGCGCACGCGGTGCGCGGGTATCCGTCAGGCTGTGTCCACGGAGGATTTAAATAAAAGGATAAAAGAAACTAAAACTGTGTGGGCGTTTCGCACGCAAGGTAGGCCGGCGGGGAAGAAAAAGAGAGATATGCGAATGTCGTGGTGCGAAATGGCCGGAAAGTGATAAGGGAAGAAAGAAACGATGGTGAGGTGCGGTATGAAGGGAATGTAAAGAACGCACGAGAGCCTACCTTGGGTCCATCGGTCACTTGAAGAACCCACCGCGACCGGATGGGGGTGAGCGGATGAATGTGGCGATGATTGGCTCGGGAACCCCCGGGTGCGCCAAAAACCCGTACTCACATAAGGTGAGCCCCTGAGGGGACGAACACTTATGACAAGTCACAGTGCTTCCGTGATTCAGTGACATTCTGGTGTTATCTCGCCACCACTATCAACAATTCCCTCCATCCCCCTTCTTTTTCCTTTTTTTTCCAGTATTGTTCTTTTTCAGGTGCCTGAATATGCTAAATTTTTACTGTATCACTATTTATGTAACTTGTTAATTGACTTCTGTATATTGTATTCCTTGATGATTGCTTACGTTTTGTTACCTATGTCTTCAATTTTTACACATTTTTCATGTCTTCAATTTTTACACATTTTTCGTTTTTCGGTAATACGATTGTTTGTCATTCCCTTAGTCTCAACCACAGTCCTTTCGCATAGGTTTGCGTGGTCACCATGATTGACTCAAGTGTAACTTTGGAGCAGGTCCCTCTGACCGCTCGTGGTGAGCCGCCTTAACATTTTCAGCTGTTTCCTAGAGGAACTATGGATAGGGTTTTTTCATGGTATGCCGAGGTCGGCATCGTCTTTAAGGCGCGGCGATATGTGACGCGCCAATCTGATGTCTAGGTAATTAGTGAGAATATTTAAATAATAGATTATATGCAATTTTAATACATATATTTCTCTTGAAACTTTCGTATGCTTGCAAACGGAGAATTCAAAGTTAAATTACGATTAGTGTGGTTTACCACTTCCGCTGTTAAACCCAAGCTGTCATCATTCTGCAAAGAATGATGCATCTCGCTGAATGATGATCACTTACGTCAGCCGTGACATTTAATATGATTGGTACATTAATAGTCATCCGATGGGTGTTAACATCCATATATGGATTGCCTACAAGACAATTGTTGGACGCCTATAAGAAGGAATGAATCTTATTTATGAGATAGTAACGTCCGGTTTGCCGTCTGTCTGGGCTCTGCTCGCACTGTTCTGTCTGAGCCGACGCTTGTACGGCTCGAGTCTTAGCGTGTGACTCTGTAAGGTGGAAGATTAAAAATCTTAGAGGAAGATGTCCTCTTAACTTTCAGCTAGACATCAAGACATCAGGTTGGGTCGCCGCATTGGAATCCAGAGGTAAGGAATCATGTTATTCATAGATAGTAATATTCACAGGCTGCTGGTGAGCATTATTTGTAATCCCCCAAGATGAATAAAATTTAAGCCAAGGGAGTTCGCTCGCTTCTTTATTGCTACTCCTACCAGTCGTACTCACCCCTAGAAAGGGGGGTGGCGTAACAATATCTCCAAGAAAGCTCCCCACGGCAGGCATCCACTGCCCTGGTGCGCCTACCGCAATTACCGAGTCGGTATTAAAATAGCACACCCGCTCGCCTAGACGCTTCAGGTAGACATACAGCACTAAGCGCGCATGCACCGTTGTGTAGGCAGCTATGACAACGTTTGCGGTTGGGCTTAGCTTAGGGCTCTGCTCACAATACCGTCACACCACGTACATCGTGTCGTCCGTAGCCGGAACGTAGGTCTGGACCTCCAATGCAGGGTCGTTAAGCAGTTCGATGAGCCTGGCATACTGATCCACTAGCTCACAGGTGGGGAGGTTATCCCTCTGGCCAAACTTACCCAGAAACTCTTCAGATGAGCTTCTCAAGCTCTCGCCTACCCGGGTTGTGAGCGATGTCGTCCAGAGTTATGGTAATGCCTTCTCGCTCGTGAAACCGTCGCACAAAGGCTTCTTTTACCTCGGGCGTCGCGCAGTTTGCCGGCCAACCGGAGGCTTCGCACTTAATCTTCAAGAACTGATACACGTAAGCCTCGAATAGCCCCTTAAATCCTGTTGTGGGGTCGTATTGCACAATGTCATATTCCCACAGCTCGTACACCTCCAGCACGAGGTAACCCTCCGCTAACGCTACCTTCACCTCGTCCACCACCCAGGTTCGCGATAGCGCTTTCGCATCGTCGTCGTGTTCGCAATCCACCTGGCTTTCTGCCTCCGCGCGTGTGCGGCACAGCGGGAACATAAGCTTTCCATTCACGCGCACCGGCAGCCGGGGTGGTACAGTGCTGGGATGGCAGGACCGTGCACTTCACGAGCCCACCCTTAACCTCATTCAAGCTAGGAAAGTGTTTAAGGTAAATTTTCGGATGACCTAGAGGGTACGGCTTTGTCTTGTTCACAAAGACTGCACACATCGTAGTAAAACAGTCTCGCCATTCCCGCTAAATCGCAGTAGGTCTTTGTGGAGCTACAGCGTAAAATGCATGTCTACGGTACAAAGGGTCGGGAGTGGCAAACTGTTTCGCATACACTGCTAGTTGAGCGTCAGCCTTCATCTGATTAAAGCAACATTCACACATTTCGACGACAGTGTAGCCCGCATATTTTGTTTTCTCGGTCACCTTTAACGTGCTTTCAAACCGTGAGGCCATCGTCTCGTATCACGTGCAAAATAGCACTGCGGGTCTATTTGGAAACACTTAGGGCACCCGTGGTACCAACAGGTACACGGTATTTTTGTCCGCCTCGCGCCCCTTCACCGCGTGCATGATATTCACATTCTTCTGCAGCTCAAGCCATGTCAACCATATGCACGCTATGCGCGAATGCTTGTCGGCAAGACGGTACTCTCCCGCGGGAATCACGACTATTTGGTTTTTTGACATGAAGCGCTTCCGTCACGTTCATTGACGCTTGCGCAATGGTCACACATTCCCTAAACGCGTCGATTCCGTTCTCGTCGAGAAACTCCTTCCTAAACTTCAGTACGCCCTGACACAGCAACGAAACATCCATCCTACAGTACGCTAACATTTCGGCTTGCATGTCGCAGACATAGTTAGAGGACCTTTTCTCCGCGTGCCACTGCTCAAAGTCCGGTTGTGCATCTTCGGACGTGCTGTCAGGGCAGTAATACTTTAGGTCGGGAATAGCCCCAAAGTAGTGTTGGTGCTCTTTTGTGTTAAACAGGTAGGGAAAGTAACCCTTACTCGCCTGCAACGGAAACGTTTTAGGAAACTTGGCCACAGCCATCGGCAGAAAATCTAACGAATCCAGGAAGGTTATATTGTTATGCTTTATTTGGTATATCTTTTTACCGTACATGACGAGCTCCAGCATCCAAGAAAAAAACCGACCATATGTTATAGCACAAATTTCCCGCCATAGCCTTTCGGGTTATGTGCGATTACGATCACGTCCCATCGGTCATTCCGCGAATTCGTGACGTAATCGAACACCGGATGATGATGATGATGATGATGATGATGATGATGAGATGCGGTTTAAGGGCGCTAAACTACTAAGGTCATCAGCGCCCTTACAATGTATAAAATATAAAGTCAAAAGGATAAAATAACCGCATAATTAAAAAACGGGACACAAACCCGCGATGTCAAAAAAGTTAAAAATAACAATAATATAACAATAACAATAAAAACAATAACAATAATAACAATAACAAGAATAACAATAAATATATCTAAAAAACCAACACACTAAAATCATGGTCACTAAAAGAATAAAACGTGTCAAGAACTGTAGAATGCAAGGAACATGAGCGCCTTATGTCAGGGGAGAAGGGCCCCATTAAAACTAACAATATAAAATCAAACAGCTAAAAGGCGCTCAGCGCATCAAATGCGACGGCTTAAACCAATGTCAGTGATAAAACGTAAAAGACATTCTACAGCATGCGCGTCGTCTGCCAACACGTTGGCTAGGCCAACAGGCAGACCCACGCGAACGCGTTGTGGAGCTAAAACTTGACACTCGGTTAAAATGTGACGGACCGTTAAGGGCACGTCACACTGACCACACAGAGGTGCGGGATCACCACTTAACAGGTATCTATGACTAAAAAGGCAATGTCCGATACGAAGGCGTGTTAAAAGTACCTCTTCCCGACGAGAAGCACGGGAAGAGGTAGCCCAGACTAGCGGAAGAGGTTTAACCTCCCGCAACTTGTTCCCCCGGAGGGCCGTCCACTCATCGCGCCAGCGCGAGAGGATGCGTCGACGTAAAATAACACACGAATCTGACGAGGGAACAACAGAAGTACAAAATCTGGGTAATAAAATCGCCGATTTCGCAGCGGCGTCGGCCGACTCATTCCCTGAGATACCCACATGACCTGGAATCCACATAAAAGAGACGCTGATGCCTGAGGCACCTAGCGAATGGAGCAGGTCATGAATGCGCTGTACGAGGGGGTGGTAAGAGTACAGCGCGTTAATACTCTGAAGGGCACTCAGAGAGTCCGAACAAACAACACAACGCCGTAAGACATGCCGCTGAATGTATAAAACACATTGATAGATACTAAAAAGTTCGGCGGTATAAATCGAACATTGCCCGGGTAAACGAAAAGTAAAACTATGCGCACCTAAAACAAAGGCACATCCTACTCCAACATCAGTCTTAGACCCATCAGTATAAATAAAATGACAGTCTCCGAATGTTGCCTGAAGTTCTAAAAATGCGGATCTAAGGACTGAAGCAGGGGTCTCATTCTTCGGCATCGACGTTAGCCCAAGGTGGATGTGGGCCTCAGCGCGCGACCATGGAGGAAAGCGCGTTTCCCCTCGGGTAAGGGCCGGCGCTGGCGTAACGTCCAAATGCCGAAGTAGCAGTCGAAATCGAACCCCTGGAGGGAGCAATGCAGAGGAGCTAACTAAATATTGCCGGTCAAGCGAATCCTCGTAAAATACATCGAAGGACGGGTGGTTAGGCAAGCTTGAGAGTCGAAAAGCATAGCTGCACAAAAGCAGCTCACGCCGGAAGGACAGCGGAGGCTCTGCAGCTTCTGCGTACAGACTGGGTACAGGGCTAGTTGGAAAGGCCCCTGTAGCGACTCTTATGCCACGATGGTGAATGGCATTCAATCGACGTAACACAGATGGACGTGCCGACGAATAAACAATACACCCGTAATCAAGCTTGGATCGGACCAAAGAGCGATAAAGACGAAGAAGGACGGTCCGATCAGCTCCCCAGGATGTGCCACTTAAAACACGTAAAATATTAAGAGAACGGTCACACTTTGCTTTTAAAAAGGAAACGTGCGAGGTCCAACACAACTTCCTGTCAAAAATCAACCCCAAAAATTTCGCCTCGTCTGCAAACGGAAGTATCCCTGGCCCAAGATGGAGAGAGGGCGGAGGGAAATACTTCCGGCGCCAAAAGTTGATGCAGACGGATTTCTCGGCGGAGAAATTAAAGCCGTTGGCGTTACTCCAGGCGTAGAGACGGTCGATACAGCTCTGGAGACGGCGTTCGAGTAGACAGGTCCGCCCTGAACTACAATAAATAGCGAAATCGTCAACAAAAAGGGACGATGAAAGGCCAGGTGGAATACAATCAACAATGGGGTTGATAGCAATCGCAAAAAGTGTGACACTGAGTACAGAGCCCTGCGGTACTCCGTTCTCTTGAATAAAACGACGAGATAAAACCGAGCCCACACGTACACGAAAGACGCGGTGCGTCATAAACTCCCGAAGAAATATGGGATATTCCGCGGATATTCCAATCGTGAAGTGTACGTAAAATGCCGCCCCTCCAACAAGTGTCATAAGCTTTCTCCAGGTCAAAAAATACAGCCACGGTTTGACACTTTCTCAGAAATCCATTCATAATATGCGTCGACAAGGACACCAGATGGTCGACGGTAGAGCGATAGCGACGAAACCCGCACTGAGCGTTCGCTAGAAGTTTCTGAGACTCAAGCCACCATGTCAACCGCCCGTTGATCATGCGCTCCATCACCTTGCAAATGCAACTGGTGAGGGAGATAGGGCGGTAGCTGGAAGGTAGTTGGCGATCCTTCCCAGGCTTCAGTATAGGGACAATGGTGGCTTCGCGCCAAACCGAAGGAAAAATGCCGTTTTGCCAAATACGGTTATAGACCTGTAAGAGAAAGAGTTTACTGTAGGCTGAAAGGTGCTTTAACATCAGGACATGAATGCCGTCCGGGCCAGGAGCGGAGTGCCTAGAGCAATTAAGAGCGTGCTCCACCTCCCTCAGTGTGAAAAGTTCATTATAACACTCATTATTAGCAGACCGAAAATTAAGGGTGTCGAAATCCAGCCGGTCTTTGATAGAGCGAAAGCCGGCGGAATAATGGTCTGAACTGGAAACCGCCTCAAAGGCAGCACACAGAGTGTTAGCGATGGCAGCCGGATCCACTATGATGGCATTAGAAACCTGAAGGCCAGAAACAGTACAATGTGACACTTTACCTGAGAAGCGACGAAGTTTATCCCAAACAACGGATGAAGGCGTAAAACGATTAAAAAACTCGACAAAACGAGCCCAAGATGCCTTCTTGCTATCCTGAATAATGCGACGAGCCCTGGCGCGCGATTGTTTAAAAGTCACCAAATTATCAAGTGTAGGGTGGCGCCGAAACACCCTAAGTGCAGTCCTACGGGCACGAAAGGCGTCCCGACAATCCTCGTTCCACCACGGAACAGGTGGCCGCCGAGGTTGGGAGGATGAACGGGGTATTGCACGTTCGGCGGCTGAGAAAATAATAGACGTAAGGTGCTGCACTAGTTGATTAATGTCGGAGAAGGGCTGGTCGTCAAAATGCACGAGGCTGGAATACAAGCTCCAGTCGGCTTTTGCGAATATCCAGGTAGGTACTCTGGAATGCTGTAAGTGGTGCGACAGAAGAGAAACGATGCAGGGGTAATGGTCGCTGGAGTAGGTGTCAGCGACGACGTTCCACTGAAGACGACGTGCAAGCTGGAGTAAACAAATGGCAAGGTCCAGGTGAGAAAATGTACCATAAGAATCAGAAATAAAAGTAGGTGCACCTGTATTGAGGATGGAAAGGTTGAACTGATAAAAAATGTCGGAAAGAGTTCCCCTCGCACAAGCCCTTGGCGAACCCCATAGTGGGTGATGGGCATTAAAATCTCCCAACAGAAGAAATGGTGTTGGGAGAGCGGACAGGAGAGATCGAATGACCGCGGGAGCGAGGGGAGACGATGGAGGTGTATACACAGAACAAACAGAAAAGAAAAAACCGGGTAACTGCAGTCTAATGGCAACAGCTTGCAAGGCGGACGTAAGTGTGATAGTTTGAAAATGAACGTCAGTACGCACCAAAATCATGACACCACCATGAGCAGGAGTACCCTCCTCCGGTTCAAGGTCGTAGCGAACCGGAGTATATCCTCGGAGATCAAAAGGATCGTGAGGGCGAAGCTTAGTCTCCTGCAAACATACGACCATAGGCGAATGGGAACGCAATAAAAGTTGCAGTTCCGCCCTATGCGATCGTACACCACGTACATTCCAGGTCAGGATAGCCATTAAGAATACGGGGATAAACTGTCTATTTAGAAGGGCGGCTCAAAATTACCTTTTGTTTAACCTTTGGGCTCGGGCTTTTTGTATGGAGTTGGTCAGACTCCATAGCTTCCTCGGAGGGAGGGCCCACGCGCTCAGTGCCAGAAACAGATTCAAGCGCCGTGAATCGGTTCTGGGTGGCGATGGGTGAAGTGTGCCGCTGAGCGCGGCTTGTCCCAGGACCATCCTGGGACATCGACCTCCGAGGAGGAGAAGGTGAACTTTTGTTACCGCGCGAACGCGGAGGGTCTTTCAAAAAATCTTCCCTACGAAGTTTCTGCTTGGGCTTCTTTTCAACGGCTTGCGACTTCATTGACTTGGGACCAGGTTCATACGGCTTGGTAACTGTAGCCTTAATAGACGGCCGGATGGTAGTGGCGGTTAATCCAGTCAAGGTCCAGGTCTGAGTTTCGGCATCTACTCGTGGTACTGGCGAGGCAACAACAGAACTAAATGAGGATTTAAATAAAAAGATAAAAGAAACTAAAACTGTGTGGGTGTTTCGCACGCAAGGTAGGCCGGCGAGGAAGAAAAAGAGATATGCGAATGTCGTGGTGCGAAATGGCCGGAAAGTGATAAGGGAAGAAAGAAACGATGGTGAGGTGCGGTATGAATGAAATGCAAAGAACGCACGAGAGCCTACCTTGGGTCCACCGGTCACTTGAAGAACCCACCTCGACCGGATGGGGGTGAGGGGATGAATATGGCGATGATTGGCTCGGGAACCCCCGGGTGCGCCAAAAACCCGTACTCACATAAGGTGAGCCCCTGAGGGGGGAACACCGGATTCTGCGTACAATACCCATTTGGTGTTTATCGTCTATGCACAACGAACAGAGCTGATACAGTACGCATAGGTTAGGTACATTCTCAAACACGTCTGCCTTCCCTTCATAGGAAGTGTCCTTCGTGCATTCAAAGTCAACAAACATCATAAAGTCATTTAACTTCTTTGCACGGTACGCTGTATAAGCACATATGGTTCGCTTTCACGTGCAACTTGAGATTGCCGCAAAACCCCTCGCCGCACGTGTGTGAGGTCTTTCTATCCCTCATGTTGTACAGCTTATGGCACACCAAACACTTTTTCTATGTCGCACACGGTATACCCTTTAGCATATACCCCTCCCTTCTTTAAATGATTCTCGTAACACACTTGCCCGTTGAAGTCTCGGTGACATTGGTCACAGCGCACATAACGCATAAAGGGTTGCCTACACAGCATGCGATATTTTGTGCACTTGTCACAACGGTGCTGCTCCCTTGGTACAGATAGCTACACTCACGGCAATAGTACTTGCACTTCAGCGCCTGGTGCAGGTTCACTATCGTGTTGTAGTGCCCATCGTGTAGAATAAGATCGATGAGTTTGCCTCCATGGTTCGCGGACTTGTAGAACACCGTCTTCCCGCTATGATCCCCAAACACGGTAATGCTGTACCCCTGTAGGCCTTCATCGTATCGTTTCACGTCGTTCACCCCGCCACATACATCTCTAAGCGTCAAAGCCCTCTCCTTTTGTAGGTATTCGGATTGCATCAAGTTATAATAGTTAACGTCTTTGCCTGCCTTCCTTTGCCTTCCCCACGACGATAGCCCTTGGCAGGCATATGGTATCCTTATTTCGTATTTGTATAATACCCTTGTTTCTAAAACACGCCTCGCACGGCTTATACATCTGCCGCTGACCTCCTACGTCCATACGCAGTTTAGTTTTAGTGGCCCACCTAACACTAACTCCTTATTGCTTTGCATAACCTTTTGCACGCTTTGCAAAAACACGTTCGTGTTCACCTGATCGAATCTGCGTACGCTCATGCTCATTAGCGCAAAACACTCTTGTGCTGCGTGAATTCTAAGTCCCATGTACCCGGGTTCATTTTCCAGCAGTTCGGTATTCACATAATCCGATACATCGTCGAACATGGTGTGCAACCACTGTTGGGGATCTGCATCTTCGGGCAATGGCCTAACCGAAATGTCAGTCTCGGTAAACCCCGAATAAAACCTAGCACACGTTCTTTGCCTACGACATGTAATGCCCAAGCTAAGGTGCTCATCGGTTTGCGTCTCCTGTCTACTCGTGTTTGGTGCACCCTCCATTTAGGCTACTCTTTACACTGTACCCTAATAGGTATAACCTCTAAATAATCAGCGGTGCTAATTTAATATTGTCTCTAGACTACGTGTGCAAACATTCATTTGCATTCGTGCCTTTTTCTCCTATATACATTTATGCATTTATGCATTTAACCTTACAGTCGTTCTTTATTCGTTATGTGTGCATGATGATGATGATGATGATGATGATGATATGCGGTTTAAGGGCGCTAAACTGCTAGGGTCATCAGCGCCCTTACAATTTGTAAAATATAAGGTCAAAATATAAAAGGTAAAAAAAAAAAACCGCATAATTAAAAAACGGGACACAAACCCGCGATGTCCAAAAAGTTAAAACTAACAATAGTATAACAATAACAATAACAACAAGAATAAAAATAACAACAAGAATAACAATAACAACAAGAATAACATTAACAACAATAATAACAATAAATATATCTCAAAAACCAACACACTAAAAGCATAGCCAATAAAAGATTAAAACGTGTCAAGAACTGTAGAATGCGGGACATGAGCGCCACATGTCACTGGGGAGTAAGTCCCTATAAAAACATACAGAATAAAATAACAAAGCTAAAAGACGCTCAGCGCATCAAATGCGACGATTAAAATCAATGTCACTTATAAAACGTAAAAGACATTCTACAGCATGCGCGTCGTCTGCCAAAACGTTGGCTATGCCAACAGGCAGACCCAGGCGAACGCGCAGTGGAGCTAAAACTTGACACTCAGTTAAAATGTGACGCACCGTTAAGGGCACGTCACACTGCTGACACAGCGGAGCGGGATCACCACTGAGCAGGTAACTATGACTAAAACGACAATGTCCAATTCGTAAACGGGCTAAAAGTATCTCTTCCCGACGTGAAGAACGAGAAGAGGTACCCCAGATTAACGGGAGAGGCTTAACCTCCCGCAACTTGTTCCCCCGGAGGGCCGTCCACTCATCGCGCCAGCGCGAGAGGATGCGGCGACGTAAAATAACACACGAATCTGACGAGGGAACAACAGAGGTAAAAAATCTGGGTAATAAAATCGCCGATTTCGCAGCGGCGTCGGCAGACTCATTACCTGAGATGCCCACATGACCTGGAATCCACATGAAGGACACGCTGATGCCAGTGACACCAAGCGAGTGGAGCAGGTCATGTATGCGCTGTACAAGCGGGTGGTAATGGTACAGCGCAGTAATAGTCTGAAGGGCACTCAGAGAGTCCGTACAAATAAAACAGTGCTGTAAGGCGTGCCGCTGAATGTATAAAATAGATTGATAAATGCTAAAAAGTTCGGCAGTAAAAATTGAACATTGGCCAGGTAAACGAAACTTAAAACTACAGTGACCAGACACAAAGGCACATCCAACTCCAACTTCAGTCTTAGATCCATCGGTGAAGATAAAATAGTAGTCTCCGAATTGAGCCCGTACTTCTAAAAAAGCCGATCTAAAGACTGAAGCAGGGGTCTCAGTCTTCGGCATCGACGTTAGCCCAAGGTGACAGTGGGCCTCAGCGCGAGACCATGGAGGAAAACGCGTTTCCCCCCGTGGAAGGGCCGGCGCTGGCGGAACGTCTAAATGCCGAAGGAGCTGTCGAAAGCGAACCCCTGGTGGGAGCAAAGCAGAGGAGCTAATAAAATAGTGACGATCAAGTGACTCCTCGAAAAATAACTCGAAGGACGGGTGGTCAGGCAAGCTTCAGAGTCGACAAGCATAGCTGCACAAGAGCACATCACGCCTGAAGGACAGCGGAGGCTCTGCAGCTTCAGCATACAGGCTAAAAACAGGGCTGGTTGGAAAGGCCCCTGTAGCGACTCTTATGCCACGATGGTGAATGGCATTCAATCGACGTAACACAGATGGACGTGCCGACGAATAAACAATACACCCGTAATCAAGCTTGGATCGGACCAAAGAGCGATAAAGGCGAAGAAGGACGGTCCGATCAGCTCCCCAGGATGTGCCACTTAAAACACGTAAAAGATTAAGAGAACGGTCACACTTTGCTTTTAAAAAGGAAACGTGCGAGGTCCAACACAACTTCCTGTCAAAAATCAACCCCAAAAATTTCGCCTCGTCTGCAAACGGAAGTATCCCTGGCCCAAGATGGAGAGAGGGCGGAGGGAAATACTTCCGGCGCCAAAAGTTGATGCAGACGGATTTCTCGGCGGAGAAATTAAAGCCGTTGGCGTTACTCCAGGCGTAGAGACGGTCTATACAGCTCTGGAGACGGCGTTCGAGTAGACAGGTCCGCCGTGAACTGCAATAAATAGCGAAATCGTCAACAAAAAGGGACGATGAAATGCCAGGTGGAATACAATCAACAATGGGGTTGATAGCAATCGCAAAAAGTGTGACACTGAGTACAGAGCCCTGCGGTACTCCGTTCTCTTGAATAAAACGACGAGATAAAACCGAGCCCACACGTACACGAAAGACGCGGTCCGTCATAAACTCCCGAAGAAATATGGGAAGACGACCGCGGATATTCCAATCGTGAAGTGTACGTAAAATGCCGCCCCTCCAACAAGTGTCATAAGCTTTCTCCAGGTCAAAAAATACAGCCACGGTTTGACACTTTCTCAGAAATCCATTCATAATATGCGTCGACAAGGACACCAGATGGTCGACGGTAAAGCGATAGCGACGAAACCCGCACTGAGCGTTCGCTAGAAGTTTCTGAGACTCAAGCCACCATGTCAACCGCCCGTTGATCATGCGCTCCATCACCTTGCAAATGCAACTGGTGAGAGAGATGGGGCGGTAGCTGTAAGGTAGTTGGCGATCCTTCCCAGGCTTAAGTATAGGGACAATGGTGGCTTCGCGCCAAACGGAAGGAAAAATGCCGTCTTGCCAAATACGGTTATAGACCTGTAAGAGAAATAGTTTACTGTCGGCTGAAAGGTTCTTTAACATCAGGACATGAATGCCGTCCGGCCCGGGAGCGGAGTGCCGAGAGCAATGAAGAGCGTGCTCCAGCTCCCTCATTGTGAATAGGTTGTTATAGCATTCATCATTAGCAGACCGAAAAGTATATGATGCGGAATCCTGCCGGTCTTTAATAGAGCGAAAGCCGGCGGAATAATGGTCTGAACTGGAAACCGCCTCAAAGGCAGAACCCAGAGTGTTAGCGATGGCAGCCGGATCCACTATGGTGGCATTAGAAACCTGAAGGCCAGAAACAGTACAATGTGACACTTTACCTGAGAAGCGACGAAGTTTATCCCAAACAACGGATGAAGGCGTAAAACGATTAAAAGACTCGACAAAACGAGCCCAAGATGCCTTCTTGCTATCCTGAATAATGCGACGAGCCCTGGCGCGCGATTGTTTAAAAGTCACCAAATTATCAAGTGTAGGGTGGCGCCGAAACACCCTAAGTGCAGTCCTACGGGCACGAACGGCGTCCCGACAATCCTCGTTCCACCACGGAACAGGTGGCCGCCGAGGTTGGGAGGATGAGCGGGGTATTGCACGTTCGGCGGCTGAGAAAATAATAGACGTAAGGTGCTGCACTAGTTGATTAATGTCGGAGAAGGGCTGGTCGTCAAAATGCACGAGGCTGGAATACAAGCTCCAGTCGGCTTTTGCGAATGTCCAGGTAGGTACTCCGGAATGCTGTACGTGGTGCGACAGAAGAGAAACGATACAGGGGTAATGGTCGCTGGAGTAGGTGTCAGCGACGACGTTCCACTGAAGACGATGAGCAAGCTGGAGTGAGCAAATGGCAAGGTCCAGGTGAGAGAATGTACCAGAAGAATCAGAAATAAAAGTAGGTGCACCTGTATTGAGGATGGAAAGATTGAACTGATAAAAAATGTCGGAAAGAAGAGTTCCCCTCGCACAAGCCCTTGGCGAACCCCATAGTGGGTGATGGGCATTAAAATCTCCCAACAGAAGAAATGGTGTTGGGAGAGCGGACAGGAGAGCTCGAATTTCCGCGGGTGCGAGGGGAGACGATGGAGGTGAATATACAGAGCAAACAGAAAACAAAAAGCCGGGTAAGTGAAGGCGAACGGCAACAGCTTGCAAGTCGGATGTAAGTGTGACAGGTGTAAAATGAACGTCGTTACGCACTAAGAACATGACACCTCCATGAGCAGGAGTACCCTCCTCCGGTTCAAGGTCGTAGCGAACCGGAGTATATCCTCGGAGATCAAAAGGATCGTGAGGGCGAAGCTTAGTCTCCTGCAAACATAAGACCATAGGCGAATGGGAACGCAATAAAAGTTGCAGTTCCGCCCTATGCGATCGTACACCACGTACATTCCAGGTCAGGATAGCCATTAAGAAGAAGGGGATAAACTTTCTATTTAGAAGGGCGGCTTAAAATTACCTTTTGTTTAACCTTTGGGCTCGGGCTTTTGGTATGGAGTTGGTCAGACTCCATAGCTTCCTCGGAGGGAGGGCCCACGCGTTCAGTGCCAGAAACCGATTCAAGCGCCGTGAATCGGTTATGGGTGGCGATGGGTGAAGGGTGCCGCTGAGCGCGGCTTGTCCCAGGACCATCCTGGGACAGCGACCTCCGAGGAGGAGAAGGTGAACTTTTGTTACCGCGCGCACGCGGAGGGTCTTTCAAAAAATCTTCCCTACGAAGTTTCTGCTTGGGCTTCTTTTCAACGGCTTGCGACTTCATTGACTTGGGACCAGGTTTATACGGCTTGGTAACTGTAGCCTTAATAGACGGCCGGATGGTAGTGGCGGTTAATCCAGTCAAGGTCCAGGTCTGAGTTTCGGCATCTACTCGTGGTACTGGCGAGGCAACAACAGAACTAAATGTGCCAGATCGCAGGAGTGAAGGTTGGCGCGCATGGAAACGCCTCCGGGCTTCAGCGAAGGAGAGTTTTTCCTTTACCCGGATCTCCTGGATCGCCTTCTCGTCCAAATACCGCGGACAGTCGGCAAACGAAGCAGAATGTGACCCTTTACAATTAACGCAGACGGGGGCTGTTGAACAGGTACCTTCGTGTGAGGGCTGGCTACATGTTGCACAGATGTTAACGGCACTCTTACAGGAGACTTGCGTATGCCCAAAACGTTGGCATTTAAAACAACGCAGAGGTCTAGGAATATAAGGCCTCACAGAAATCCGTTCGTACCCTGCGGAAATGCTCGTGGGCAGATCGACGCCATCAAATGTAATAAACAGGGTACGAGTGGGTACCAATACGCCGTCGCGTTTGGCCTGCACTCGATGCACTGCAGTGACCTTTTGATCAGATAGATATTCTACGAGATCCTCGTCCGATATACCATCGAGGCTATGGGTGGTAACGACGCCCCGACAGGAGTTCAATGTGCGGTGCTTCTCAACACGGATGGGGTAACCGTGGAGAAGCGTAGCGCGCAACAAGGTCTTACTTTGCTGATCGGACTTAGTTTGTGCCAATAAGGAACCATTCCGTAGACGAGTGCATGATTGAACTGCACCAGCAATAGCATCTATTCCCTTCTGAATTATAAAAGGGTTCACCTTCTCAAAGTTTTGTCCTTCTTCTGTTCTCGAAATGACCAAGTAACAACCAGATGACGGCGGTGCTACTTCTGTTACAATGACTTTTCGGCGCTTATTGTTAATAATGGAGAAAGGGTGCTCCATAGCGAAAAAAATCCTCCACCATTGCAACCGTCTCCGACCTCGGGCTCTGACTTCTGGGGCGTTACCCCGGCTTGGGTGAGTGGCCTATCTATACCAGACTCACCCCAGGGTCACACCTCCCAGAACATAGACAGAGGGACCCAATCGCCGTCAGAAGTCAGCAGCTCATGCAATGGCCCCCCCGCGGGACTGCAGTTGAACAGCGGATACGAACACAAACCCTACATGACGACCCCGGGTGGTGGGGATGACGCCATTACCCACTCACCCAGCTGCGCACGCGGTGCGCGGGTATCCGTCAGGCCGTGTCCACGGAGGATTTAAATAAAAAGATAAAAGAAACTAAAACTGTGTGGGCGTTTCGCACGCAAGGTAGGCCGGCGGGGAAGAAAAAGAGTTATGCGAATGTCGTGGTGCGAAATGGCCGGAAAGTGATAAGGGAAGAAAGAAACGATGGTGAGGTGCGGTATGAATGGAATGTAAAGAACGCACGAGAGCATACCTTGGGTCCACCGGTCACTTGAAGAACCCACCGCGACCGGATGGGGGTGAGGGGATGAATGTGGCGATGATTGGCTCGGGAACCCCCGGGTGCGCCAAAAACCCGTACTCACAAAAGGTGAGCCCCTGAGGGGGCTATGTGTGCAAATATATTCATTAATTCATTTAGGCGTCTTTCTTTAGCAATGCATCCCTCTAACCTTATTGGCGCAACGTTTAACGTTCTTTATACGATGTGTGTGTGCGCATATTCATTCGTTCATTTAGGCGTCTTTCACGCCATGCAAACTAAAATAACCTTATAACTCTATCCTTAATAGATTATATATTCATATATTTATTCATTTCAACGGTTCATAAACTTTCTTTCCTTTTCCCCATATACTATTTCGTCAACCTCAAGTATTCTGTTTCTTCTTCTATTTCCTATCGCTGTGTGTGCGAATATTCATTAATTCATTTAGGTGTCTTTCTCTAGCAATGCAAACCTCTACTAACCTTATACTCGCAATGTTTAGCGTTGTTCTATATACGAGTGTCTGCGAATATTCATTCGTTCATTTAGACGTCTTTCACACTGTATAAACTAAACTAACCTTATAACTGTCCTGTTTAACTTTATCCTTAATAGGTTATAAATACAAATATTCATTTATTCATTTGAGCGTTTCATATACTATTTCGGCAACCTCAACTATTCTTTTTCTACTCTATTGCCTATGCCTCTTATAAGCCAATATTCATTAATTCATTCAGGCGTCACCCTCAATGTAATACATTTTCATCTCACTTTACAAGCCCGTCAAAGTTTTCTCTTAATGTTACCGTATGAGCTATGCGTTTTATTCTCGTCTTATCGCAACCGCAATTAACAGTGTTCGTTTTAGCTACCGGATGTCATTAGCGCTGTCGTTTCTTATTGGAACCACTACATCCCAGCTCACCATCTGGTACACATCCCTAGACTTTATCAATACTACACCTTTCAAGTTCTCTACAGCCTTTGGTTTTCCGGCCATTATTAATATTCTCTTATCGTTCCCTTTCCCACGAGACCCTACCTCCATGTTGTTTTTGCTCCTTCATTTACTATGCATAATGGCTACGTCAACTCGTTCCGTCAACGACGAACCTCTTATTTCTCTGGAAATTACCAACACCTACATCGGGAACCGTGTGGTGCAGGAGCGTCTGCTTCCGCTATTCCTCCATTAAGGCCTTGGACCTTGAGGGCTTTCCTCCTGTCACTACGGGGGCAAGCCTTCCATACACCGGCAGCCCAACAACTCCGGGCAATTTGTCCGACTCCGACATAACCTTCTTCAGCGGCACTGAAGCGAACAACGCCGGTGACAACTTCTCGGTGAGGATCTTCGAGGTGACCACGGTACTCAGGGAGTAACTGTCCTCTCCCCCTTCAACACCTTCTCTACCCGACGAGCTACTAGAGGAGAATCTGGATGAGGCATTCATAGACCTTGCCGCCATCGTAGACAGGCCAACATCTCCGAGGTAGACTGGGTGGTCCCCGGCAGGCGCGGCGTCACACCGAGAGTCCCGCTTCGCCCCAGGTGCCAGAGGAATATCTTCAGACCTCACCGGCCAGTGCCATATTCTTTGCCACAACGCATTCGAGAGCAGCTAGCAACTGAACATCGGCGCCAGCAGCAGCAATTACTTTCCCTTCATCTACCGTATCTTAATCTAGACTGAACTTCCACAAGATGCCTTAAATCTTTGGTAAGCTTTCTCTCTCTCTCTCTCTCTCTTTTTCAAATAAGTACCTACATTTTTAGCATGGCTTTAAATCAAAAGTTCCCGTTTTGCAAAGAGCAATTAAACCCATTTTACGGGAGTATAGCCCACGTGTGCGCTTTTTTAAGTGTCGTCGTAACCGGTGCCTGGACAGTTTTTTTCACTATGCTATCTGCCAGTGGAGTGCCTGCAGTGTTTCCATTTGCAACCATCCCGGTAGGAGTTGCAGCATGTCCAGATTCAACCCGACCTGCTTGGAATGCCAAGTACGGCGGGCTTGCATGCTTTACAATATTCCAAACCCATTCGCACACATAAGATTATATAAGAAAAATCAGTGTCAATGTCAACACTGTACTATTTAAGCTAATGTGTGCTGCGATCACTGTGGATGCTTTCAGGAACGCGTATGTGTTTGCGTCCACTGCACTCGTTGTGGCGTTTTCCAGAGTTTTCATCACGCCACTTAAGTACACCTAAATTCATCTTAGCATCTATGTATTTACTTATTTGGTTTCTTCCTCTTTCTCTTCCATTTTTCACATATAGCTGCTGCTGTTTGTATATAAATACTTTTTATGTAATTTTTATATTTTCATTCATATTTGTATTTCTATTCTTATTGTTGTTTATTATTAATTATATTTGTATTTCAATCGAAATATAGTGACCATCGCAACTCTCTGGTAGATGGCAGATAATTTGGGGCTATTAATATATTAAATATTATTAATTACAAACATCTTTATATGTTTAACATTATGTGTATGTTAAATTTCACAAGGATTAATTTGCTTAATTCATGCAAGGACTCAGCGTTGTAACAGGATGCGGTCCAGATAACGCGCTTGGACTCTCTGCAAGAGCTAATGCAACTAGATGCGCGGATGTGCGTCATCCAAGCTTAGCAACTATTTCTTGCAAACCATTAGTACTAAGCGTGTGATTTTAACGCTCATATATAAAGGTCCTTTTGACAGAGCAGAGGAATTTGGGTTGTGTTGCTAGGAGGACCTGTGCTACCGCAACCATGAAGGGCGTTGTCCTTTTAACAACAGTAATGAGTGAGTACAAGTAATTAGTCTAAGATACAGCCAGAGAGTGGGGAAAACATTTAATATCATTTATAGTAATTGATCATTACCAAAGGAGATATAAATTCACATCCAAAATGTTTATATCGTAATATATTTTTTTGAAGCTTTCATAGTGTTAAATGTAACGTTATTCGTTAAACAGTTGAAAGTAAGAACTAAATTCTAAGAAATGCTTCACTATATATATATATATATATATATATATATATATATATTGTCGCATGTGATGTTAGAAGAACTTTTATTTTACATTAATTTGGATCTTAACATTAATATGGCTCGTTCTTCTAAATTCTGATACAATCATATTTTACATTTTCCGCCTTAAGAAACTTTCTTAAGATGTGTACGTGACAGGACGTATGTGGTCTATCTCATTTCCTAGGTTTGGCCCAAGGGACTTTTTCATTTGCGTCATTTCCCATGGAAATTCTTAGAATAATGTTGCGTTTTGCAACATGGAACCGATCACGTGTTTCCGCTCAATCATACTTAAAGTAAGGCGTCGGCTTATCACGAACAGGATATAGACGTCATTAAGATTGAGTCGGTTCTCGATTATTTAAGCAAGCGCATGAGCGCCGCTCAGAGGAGAGTCACATGCTAGACAGGACCGAATCGCTGCCCGTCAGCATCCTAGTCCGCTATCTTCGACGATGGTTTCACAGATCCGTCCACATTACACACGACAAGTGCTTCAAGGTAAGATCCTGCATGTACTCTAGCTTTGTTTCCCCTTTTCAATGTAAACTCAACATTGCAGATATCTAAGTTTAATAAACGAAGTAATTAATATTAAACCAAGCTTGAATTGTTCTACCCTGAAACTGCTATTCCACCTATGTCCAACCAGTCATGGATGTGACAAGGGATGTAGAACGGTTATGCAACGCTAAGAAAGGGTAAAGTCAAGACTTTGTCCGAGTATGAATATGATTGCTTATAGCTTATAATTGACCTCGAATAGGTAACATTTAGCAAAAGATGGATTGAAGACAACTCGGAATTGTTAACTATTTTATTTCACATATAATTACAGTTTTACAAATATGTTTTTTATTTACTCTCTTGTGTTATTTCATGTTAAACCTTTATCACTTCCTGGAATAGAAAACTACCACATTGCCTCTGAACGAAGAGGTTGTCGCTCTGAAACAGTGAGCATTATACATATATTATTTTTAAATAAATATGTTCATCTGCATTTAACTGGTTTCATTTCGTTTAATCCTTATTCATATTCCTTTCTCTAGTTAGGTAGTTAGCGTCTATTTATGTAGTTAGCTCTATTCCCGTAACCTTCCCATCCATGTTTGTGCGTGAATGTGCGTCTTCAAAGTTCGGCATTGCAGGTACGTATTACTTCTATGTGCCATAGCTCAAAATATCCTCGTCTCCAACATTTCCATTATTGGCCTCTACTTCCTCTTCTGTCCCATCTCCTCCTTCGGCTATTTCTCCAAGTTCATCTTCGTAGTTCACTGCGTCATCATCCCCACTCCCACTTGAGGATCATTTTCGTAAACTATTTACAAATTCCTTCAAACCTTTAAATTCCTCGTTCATTTGATTCACATTACCTTTATTTTATTCACCAACTCTCCCTGATTCGCTTCATCCACATGGCGCACACCTACCCTCTTCATTTCTTCCATCTCCTCTCTCCCCTTTTTAGCCTCTTCCAATTCTTTTCCTTTCTCCTGTATCTTATTTCAGCATTCCTTTCTCATTTTCAGCTTTTGCATATTTATGCTCTTTTTTACATTTCTCCAAAAGTTGCCTTTCTTATGCTATTTATCGAAACCGTACCTACATTCCCTCCTCCTCCACTTCCATTGCATTCTGATTGCATTTTAAAATTTCCTGAAGCTGGCCATCTTGAACTTCTCTTAACCCTACCTACTACCTTCCTCCCTCCACCAAAACTTACCTCCCATTGTCCATCACCACATTCACGGAAAACGTAAAAAACGTTATCAGAAACATTAATTCATTTCATTTACAACACTGTACGCAACCACTAGCTCGCTCTCTTCGGGCGTTAGTTTCCAATCTAGTTCTAGCCCGCCCCGTAAGTCCACCGTGTCCATTATCAAACTACAGTCTACCATTTCTATTAATATTGTTTGTCATTTCAATACATGTTCACGGATGTCTTATAAAACTCACACTTTTCTTTACCTTCCCCTTTCTTCCACCGCACGCACCCACATCTACCAATTAAAAGATAACCCTCAGGACACTCTACCTGAGCCATTTTTAAGTTCTCGTAATATAAATAATCACAACCTCCACCTCCCTGACATCTGCTAACAGGCTTCAAACAATCGTACACATTCCTTAGTGTTCCCATGTTCAAAGTCTGAATTAAACCTTCAACCGCTTCCCTTCCTATACGTACAGAACAGTTAGGCAACACTTCGTTGTCCTTTTCACGCTTTTTCGCATTTTCCAAATGTTCTGTCCCTTCATTTACCGCAAATCCACATCTCCCAAAGCTCGTACAGCTGTCCTCTGCGCTCACTATTGCAACCCACACCATTATCGCAATAGTGATCATTTTAAAATATTTATTTCTCTTCTTTATTATTTCGCATTTTTATACCATACTTGATTTCCCAAATTCAGCCTCTATCCAATCACAAACGGTTTTCTTTTTATCCAATTACAATTGTTTTTTCACGTTCTTTTTAATGTATACGGATTAACATTCGGATTTTTCGATAATCCTGCCAGCTTCAAATCCATATTAGGGTTTTCAGATTTATTTATTATCCACTTCAACCTTTCTCCGCATATTACTACCCCATTCCTGCGTCACTAACGCTACCTTGTGGCATTGCCATTCTATAGTGCCATCCCCGATCTAGCATGTTTTGCAAGAAACACCATAATTGCGGCGCTACGCTACACTAGTCCAAGCGACACTAGCGCCATCCGCTATCTTATATCATCACTTTTCACGCCTTTTTGCGGATTAACGCGACACTAGCACTTAATCCCCCTGGTGGCAGGATTATCGTTAATCCATTGTTTAATTCGTATAGTTAATTACTCAGGCCAAAGTCCAAAGTAAAGACAAATAAAAAACATATTACATCTATAGCGAACATTTCAACGAACATTCGATTCAGGGCTACACATGTGAAGGTTGACCACATCAAGAGTATGCAGATGTTGAAGTTCTCTATTGTTTTACCATTGCAATTTTAGTAAAAGCTGGAAGGTCACCCCCAGAGCAATTGATACAATTGGAAGATGGTATTAGCTTTATCGGATTGACCCTTGACCGGGAATTGCGTAAGTTATCAGATGTTGTTTTACATTTTACCAACATGGATTCCCCCCAGGGGCTCACCTAATGTGAGTACGAGTTAGGCATACCCGGGGTGCCCGAGCCATTCATCGCCATCTTCATCGCTTCATCCCCGTCCGGTCGACGTGGGTACGTTCTCGTGACCGGGGGACTCAAGGTAGGCTCCCGTGCGTTCTGGACTTTTCATTCCATGACGCCCTCGCCATAGTTCCTTTATTCTCTCTTCTATTTATGCACATTTCGCCCCACGTACATTCATTTACACATCTATTTTCCTTCTTCGCCGGCCAACCTTGCGTGCGAAACGCCCACACACTTTTAGTTTCTTTTAACCTTTTATTTTAATCCTCCGTGGACACAGCCTGACGGCTACCCGCGCACACGGTGCGCAGTTGGGTGAGTGGGTAAAGGCGCCATCCCCACCACCAAGGGTCATGTAGGGTTTGCGTTCGTATCCGCTGTTCAACTGCACTCCCGTAGGGGGGCCATTGCATGAGATGCTGGCTTCTAATGGCGATTGGGTCCCTCTGTCTATGTTCTGGGAGGTGTGACCCTGGGGTGAGTTTGGTATAGATAGCCCACCCACCCAAGCTGTGGAAACGCCCGGGAAGTCAGAGCCCGAGGTCGGAGACGGTTGCAATGGTGGAGGATTTCTTTCGCTATTGAGCCCCCTGTCTCCATTATTTACAACAAGCGCCGAAAAGTCATTGCAACAGAAGTAGCACCACCAACCGCTGGTTGTTACTTACTGATTACCCGTACAGAGGAAGGACAATCATTCGAAAAGGTGAACCCTTTTATAATCCAGAAGGACATTGACTCAATTGCTGGTCCTGTCCATTCCTGCACTCGCCTACGAAACTGTTCATTGTTGGTTCAGAGTAAGTCCGATCAACAAAGTAAGACCGTGGTGCGCGCCACGCTTCTCCACGGTTATCCTATCCGTGTTGAGAAGCTACGGACCTTGAATTCCTGTCGAGGCGTCGTCACCACTCACAGCCTCGACGGAATATCATACGATGAGCTGGTCGAATATCTTTCCGACCAAAAGGTTACAACGGTTCATCGAGTGCAGGCTAAACGCGACGGTGTGTTGGTACCTACTCGTACCCTGTTTCTCACGTTCGATGGCGTCGATCTCCCCACTAGTATTTGAGCAGGGTACGAACGTGTTGCTGTGAGGCCCTATATTCCTAGACCTCTGCGTTGTTTCAAATGCCAGCGTTTTGGGCATACGCAAGTCTCTTGTAAGAGTGCCGTATCCATTTGTCCTAATGTAGCCAGCCGTCACACGAAGGTACCTGTTCATCAGGACCCGTCTGCGTTAATTGCAAAGGGTCTGATTCTACGTCATTAGCCGACTGTCCGGGGTACTTGGACGAGAAGGCCATCCAGGAGATCCGGGTAAAGGACAAACTCTCCTTCGCTGAAGCCCGGAGGCGTTACCATGCGCGCCAACCTTCGCTCCTGCGATCTGGTACATTTAGTTCTGTTGTCGCCTCGCCAGTACCACGAGTAGATGCCGAAACTCAGACCTGGACCATGAGTGCATTAATCGACACTACCATCCGGCCGTCCATTTCTGCTATAGTTGCCAAGCCATCTAAAGCTGGTCCTAAGGTCATGAAGTCCCAAGGCACTGATAAGAGGTCCAAGCAGAAACTCCGCAAGGAAGATTTTTGAAAGACCCTCCGCGTGCGCGCGGTAAGAAAAGTTCACCTTCTCCTCCTCGAAGGTCGCAGTCCCAGGATGCTCCTGGGACAAGCCGCACTCAGCGGCCACCTTCACCCATTGCCACCCAGAACCGATTCACGGTGCTGGAATCGCTCTCTGGCACTAAGCGCGTGGGCCCTCCCTTCGAGCCAATGGAGGCTGACCAACTCCATTCTAAAAGTTCGAGCCCAAAGGTAAAGGAGAAAGTAATTTTTAGCCGCCCTCCTAAATAGACAGTTTATCCCTTTTTCTTAATGGCTATACTGACCTGGAAGTTACGTGGTGTACGATCGCATAGGGCGGAACTGCAACGTTTATTGCGTTCCCATTCGCCTATGGTCGTGTCTTTGCAGGAGAGTAAGCTTCGCCCTCACGATCCTTTTGATCTACGAGGATATACTCCGGTTCGCTACGACCTTGAACCGGAGGAGGGTACTCCTGCTCATGGAGGTGTCATGTTGTTAGTGCGTAACGACGTTCATTTTCAACGTCTCACTCTTACGTCCGACTTGCAAGCTTAGACTGCAGTTACCCGTTTTTTTCTTTTCTGTTTGCTCTGTGCATTCACCTCCAACGTCTCCCCTTGCTTCCGCGGACATTCGAGCTCTCCTGTCCGCTCTCCCAACACGTTTTCTTCTGTTGGGAGATTTTAATGCCCATCACCCCCTCTGGGGTTCGCCAAGGGCTTGTGCGAGGGGAACTCTTCTTTCCGACATTTTTTACCAGTTCAATCTCTCTATTCTGAATACTGGTGAGCCTACGCTTCTTTCTGATTCTTCCGGTACGTTTTCTCACTTGGACCTTGCCGTTTGCTCACTCCAGCCTGTTAGTCGTCTGCAATGGAACGTCGTCGCTGACACCTACTCCAGCGACCATTACCCCTGCATCGTTTCTCTTCTGTCGCACCACGTACAGCATTCCAGAATACCTACCTGGATATTCACAAAAGCCGACTGGAGCTTGTATTCCAGCCTCGTGCATTTTGACGACGAGCCCTTCACCGGCATTAACCAACTAGTGCAGCACCTTACGTCTACGATTTTCTCTGCCGCCGAACGCGCAATTCCCCGTTCATTCTCTCAACCTCGGCGAATGCCTGTTCCATGGTGGAACGAGGATTGTCGGGACACCGTTCGTGCCCGTAGAACTACAGGAGACCAAGCTACGCCCTCACGACCCTTTTGAGCTCCTAGGGTATACTCCGGTTCGCTACGACCTTGATCCGGATGAGGGTACTCCTGCTCATGGAAGTGTCATATTAGTGCGTAATAACATTCGTTTTCAGACTCTCACGCTTACGTCCGACTTGCAAGCTGTTGCCGTTAGACTTCAGTTACGCGGCTTTTTCTTTTGTGTTGGCTCCATCTATACACCTTCATCGTCTCCCCTAGCTAACGCGGACATTCGAGATCTCCTGTCCGCTCTCCGAACACCATTTCTTCTGTTGGGAGATTTTAATGACGATCACCCCCTGTGGGGTTCGCCAAAGGCTTGTGCGAGGGGAATTCTTCTTTCTGACATTTTTGATCGGTTCAACGTCTCCATAATCAATACAGGTGAACCTACTTTTCTGTCGGATTCTTCTGGTACATTCACTTAGACCTTGCCGTTTGCTCCATCCAGCTTGCTAGACGTCTGCAGTGGAACGTCGGCGCTCACACCTACTCATGCGACCACTACCCTGCATCGTTTCTCTTTTATCTCACCACGTCCAGCATTCCAGAGTACCTAACAGAATATTCAGAAAAGCCAAATGCAGATTGTATTCCAGCGTCGTGTGTTTTGTTGACGAGCCCTTCACTGACGTTAACCAAATTGTGCAGCACCTTACGTCTACGATTCTATCTGCCGTCGAACGCACAATTCCCCGATCTTCCTCTCCACCTCGGCGTATTTCTGTTCCGTGGTGGAACGAGGATAGTCGGGACGCCGTTCGTGCTCGTAGAACTGCGATTGGGGTGTTTCGGTGACACCCTACGCTTGATAATTTGGTTACTTTTAAACAATCGCGCGCCAGGGCTCGTCGCATCATTCAGGATAGCAAGGTGTCGTGGACTCGTTTTGTCGAGACTTTTAATCGCTTCACACCTTCCTGTGTTGTTTGGGATAAACTTCGTCGCTTCTCCGGTAAAATGCCACATTGTACTATGTTTGGCCTTCAGGTTTCCAATGCCACCATAGTGGATCCGGCTGCCATTGCTAACACTCTGGGTGCTGCCTTTGAGGCGGTTTCCAGTTCTGCCATTATTCCGCCGGTTTTCGCACTCTCAAAGACCGGCTGGATTCCGAGACCTTTAATTTCGGTCTGCTAATTCAGAGTGTTATAATGAACTTTTCACAATGAGGGAGCTGGAGCACGCTCTTCTTTGCTCTAGGCACTCCGCTCCTGGGCCGGATGGTATTCATGTCCTGATGTTAAAGAACCTTTCAGCCGACAGTAAACTCGTTCTCTTACAGGTCCATAATCGTATTTGGCAAGACGGCCTTTTCCCATTCGTTTGGCGCGAAGCCACCATTGTCCCTATACTTAAGCCTGGGAAGGATCGCCAACTACCTTCCAGCTACCGCCCTATCTCCCTCACCAGTAGCATTTGCAAGGTGCAGGAGCGCAAGTAGTATGAAAGGCTCTTGAGTCTGTTCCTCGACCCCTGATGACGTCATCACCGCAGGGCATGTAACATAAACAAGGCCGCCGCCGCTGCTGCTGCGTCCACGTGTTGTTGCGTCGACCTTGGTTTAGGCTACAGACAAGTCCTCCGCCGCCGCGACCACGCCTAAACAGGTGTTTTTAAAACCCGCTGTGTGGTCTTGGTCGCGGCAACACAATATAAATTTATTTTTTATAAAGTACTGATAAAAAAAGAATGAATAAGTAAATAACATTTATTGGATATTAGTAATATTGTTTATTTGATACCATTGCAATGGAAATATCAATTGTTTTGCTAACAAAACTTTTGGTTACCTAAGGGAAGGCCTTGCGATATCGTTTTGACGTGAAGTAGGCATATAAGAATACACAGCAGCAAGCAAATGATTGCAAAGTCTAGATCAACTGATATTTCTCTGCCTGGCTGCAGCGCGTTGCATATAGTCACGCCTGCCAAGTCTAGATTTCTCTTCTTGATTGCAGCGCATTGCAAATAAGGTCACGCGCCTTTTACTTTGTTACGGCTAGATTAATTTCCTTGTTCAATGTATCTAAAACATTGCGCTGTCTTTGTAAGATTATGACTTTGACGGGGGAACAGGAACAGATGGGAACAGGAATAAATAAGGTAAGCAACGAGTTTAAGATATATATTTTGTAAGATCTGCATTTGTT
This sequence comes from Deroplatys truncata, assembly GCA_030765065.1. Classification (NCBI taxonomy): domain Eukaryota; kingdom Metazoa; phylum Arthropoda; class Insecta; order Mantodea; family Mantidae; genus Deroplatys; species Deroplatys truncata. Next base: position 196,961,161 of record CM060987.1, read on the forward strand.
ACAATAAGCAAACTTAATATTTTCTTTTACATATTAATAAGTATATTAGTTTTGAGGCAAAGATTTATATCTTTTTACATATTAAGAAGTACAAATAATGGTTAGACCACACAACAAAAACAATTAATATTTGTTTTACATATTAATAAGTACAATATCTTTGAGCACATATAGTTAGCTAAGCAACATTTATATTTTAATAAGTACAAATAATGGTTTAGAGCATATACAACAAGACCAATTATCTTTTGCGTAAACCATTTCGTCAATAAATGAATCTTCATATTTAACGACTTATCTTGTTTAAAAGCTCTATAGTGTTGTTCTCTGTAACACAAAAGGCGGCATCGTTTGTTAGTGTCGATAGGGTAATAAAAGGCTTTAATTTCAATAGGAAAATCTATAGGAATTATTTGTTCAATTGAAAGATTGAACTCGTATGCATTAAAATTATATACATAAAATTATTATGTGTGTCTGCATGCAAAAAATTTAATTTTGCGTTTTCAAATAAAATGTTCGATGCCAAACCTTTTAATGAAGGAGGGTTCTTAATACAGATTTTGCAATTGCAAGTATTTGTGTTACTACAGTGAAACAGGTTTTTATATTTTTGTAAGGTGGTGCTTGGGTTTGACCCCCAAACATTTAACTTTGCTATGGGATCACAAAGATACTGCATAGAAAACAGATCGTTGTGAAATGAACAAACATTACACGTTTTTGAAAGTCGCAACTGCAACTTTCGCATGCGCACTCAGTTAAAGGCCTCATTAAAATTCACGGCCTGTTATCGCGACACAGATTTCAGAGTTGTAATCAGACACTTTTCCGGCGCACTTCCGGTCACACCAGCGATCCACCGCACCATCCGGTTGCGATAACAATTAAAATTTTAAACCGGCAACCACACCACCACATTTAAACATTTTTCGTTCTAATTACTTCCGTTCTCATGGCCATTTAACACCACGTGCACTTTCTAGCCCTTTAATCAGCGGCGGCCATATTGTGACGCACATCCCGCTACTGATTACAAGCCCCCTTTAAAACTTGTCACTTCGGCTCGCCAACTTCACACTCAGTCTTCGTCTAGAACCCGAACAAGCAACATGCAGGGAGTACCGCCGTCTACCATCACCGTGACAAGGGAATTTTTTTGTCGCCTTCAACGGGTAGGGTGTACCAGCAACTCCTAACACAGCAACATCTACAGCCATCCAGAAGACGTGGTCTACTCGCTTCAGGATTTACAAAATTTCCAACAACAGTTTGCTCAACCCATCGTTCACTCGCCTCTAACACCACCACCAGCGTACCAAGCTGCAGAAGAACAACACCAGCCGCTACCGCATTTCGACGCAGCATTTCGCCACCTTCAGCACCACCTGCCGTGGTTGAACAACAGCAACGATAGCCAAGGTTATTCTGCTGCTCCTTCTTCGTTGGTTTCACTAGAGGTCGTTAACAACTCAGCGCCGTCAGGAACTAGCACAGACAGCGGGGTGATCTCTACTAACACTTTCAACACCCCTGCTGCAGGAGCTACACCGCCTCCATCGTACTTCTCAGCTTCCTCCTCCTCTGTCATTCTTCTCAGTTCTCTATCACCCTATCATTATCTAGCTCCGCGTCTTGAGACATTTGCCCGTCTTTCCTCGAGCGTTCCAGAAGACACGCCTCCACAACGTCTAACCTCTACCCCACTTCATTCCTCTCCTTCCCTACCATTATTCCTACCTGGTTTAGAACCCGTGTCCCTCGAGGACATCGACGTTCAACCCTTTTCTACTCTTTCTCCTAATTACTAATTGCCAACGTAACCTCACCCTCTCCTCTCCTTAACCCTAAATACAGCAACATTTCTCCTCCAAACTCCTCCCTCCTGCAAGTGCTGTCCTGCACACCTCGCCAATTCTGTCACCTTCCAGTGCGACGTAACCTGTTCCCTCAGTGGTCACCAAATTCTGTGCTCCTGCAGCACAGCAGCGGCTGGTGCAGATTTAACAGCTGCCAGGACGACGGGTACGACCATTAGCTTGCAGCGCTTCCTGAGGTCGATGTTCAGCATACAGCCGGCCTAGCACTGCCGCAACTAGTGCCAATCACCCAAGAAGCGCGGCTCCGGTTGGCTAGGCAGCAACGTGCGGCAAGAAATGCTGCCGTCACACCTGAACCCAGCACCCAGAAACTCCGCTGCTGCTCCTAGCTCCATGTTAGTGTTGAGTGCGTGCGCGTGCTTGTAGAATAATAAAAGTGCTTCTGCTTCTAAGGTTTGTGCAGTGTAATTTTTTCTTTTATTATTATTTTAAAGCAAAACATTATTTGTTAGCTTTTTCTTTTATTTCTTTCCCTCTTCAAAAACAGAATGAATTACACTTCTGCTTTCTGCAGAAGGCCAATGCCCCTTGTACCAAGCCATATTCGCCGACCAATTAGGTGATGATGATGATGATATGCGGCTTAAGGGCGCTAAACTGCTGAGGTCATCAGCGCCCTTACAAGGTATAAAATATAAAGTCAAAAAATAAAAGACAGGTAAAAAACCGCATAATTAAAAAACGGGACACAAACCCGCGATGTCAAAAAGCTAAAACTAACAATATAACAATAACAAATATAACAATAACAATAATAACAATAACAACAATAACAATAAAAACAATAATAACAATAACAACAATAATAAGAACAAGACAAAGATCTGAAAAACAACACACTAAAAGCATAGGCAGTAAAGGATTAAAACGTGTCAGGAACTGTAGAATGCGAGCGACATGAGCGTCATATGTCCACTGGGGATAAGAGTTCCCATAAAAAACCGACAGGATAAAAGTACGAAGCTAACAGACGCTCAACGCATTAAATGCGCAGATTAAAATCACTGTCATGAATAAAACGTAAAACACATTCCACAGCATGCGTGTCGTCTGCCAAAACGTTGGCTAGGCCAACAGGCAGACCCACACGAGCACGCAATGCAGCTAAAACCTGACACTCTGTTAAAATGTGACGCACCGTTAACGGCACGTCACACTCCCACAGAGTGGCGCGGGGTCACCACTCAGCAAATACTTATGACTAAAAATGCAATGTCCGATACGAAGGCGCGTTAAAATTACCTCTTCCCGACGAGAAGCACGGGAAGAGGTAGCCAGACTAACGGGAGAGGCTTAACCTCCCGCAACTTGCTCCCCCGGAGGGCCGTCCACTCATCGCTCCAAAGCGAGAGGATGCGGCGACGTAAAACAATAAACAAATCTGACGAGGGAACAACAGAGGTAAAACGTCTGGGTGATAAAATCGCCGACTTGGCAGCGACATCGGCAGACTCATTACCTGAGATGCCCACATGACCTGGAATCCACAAGGAGACGCTGATGCCAGAGACATCAAGCGAGTGGAGCAGGTCATGAATGCGCTGTACGAGCGGGTGGTAACTGTACAGCGAGCTAATACTTTGAAGAGCACTCAGGGAGTCGGAACAAATAAAACAGTGCCGTATGTCGTGCCGCTGAATATGTAAAAGAGACTGATAAATGCTAAAAAGTTCGGCGGTAAAAATCGAACATTGCTCTGGTAAACGAAAGGTAAAACTATTTCCACCACAAAAAAAGGCACATCCTACTCCAGCATCAGTCTTAGATCCATCAGTAAAGATAAAAGGCAAGTCCCCGAATTGCGACTGAAGTTCTAAAAACGCTGATCTAAAGACTGAAGAAGGGGTCTCATTCTTCGGCATTGACGATAACCCAAGGTGACAGAGGGCCTCAGCGCGCGACCATGGAGGAAAACGCGTTTCCCCCCTTGGAAGGGCCGGCGCTGGCGTAACGTCCAAATGCCGAAGGAGCAGTCGAAATCGAACCCCTGGAGGGAGCAATGCAGAGGAGCTAACTAAATATTGCCGGTCAAGTGAATCCTCGAAAAATGCCGCGAAAGACGGGTGGTCAGGTAAGCTTGAGAGTCGACAGGCATAGCTGCACAAGAGCATCTCACGCCTGGAGGACAGCGGAGGCTCTGCAGCTTCAGCATAAAGACTGGGCACGGGGCTAGTTGGAAAGGCCCCTGTAGCGACTCTAAGACCACGATGATGAATGGGATTCAAACGACGCAACACAGATGGACGTGCCGACGAATAAACAAAACACCCGTAATCAAGTTTGGATCGGACCAAAGAGCGATAAAGGCGAAGAAGGACGGTCCGATCAGCTCCCCAGGATGTGCCACTTAAAACACGTAAAAGATTAAGAGAACGGTCACACTTTGCTTTTAAAAAGGAAACGTGCGAGGTCCAACACAACTTCCTATCAAAAATCAACCCCAAAAATTTCGCCTCGTCTGCAAACGGAAGTATCCCTGGCCCAAGATGGAGAGAGGGCGGAGGGAAATACTTCCGGCGCCAGAAGTTGATGCAGACGGATTTCTCGGCGGAGAAATTAAAGCCGTTGGCGTTACTCCAGGCGTAGAGACGGTCGATACAGCTCTGGAGACGGCGTTCGAGTAGGCAGGTCCGCCGTGAACTACAATAAATAGCGAAATCGTCAACAAAAAGGGACGATGAAATGCCAGGTGGAATACAATCAACAATGGGGTTGATAGCAATCGCAAAAAGTGTGACACTGAGTACAGAGCCCTGCGGTACTCCGTTCTCTTGAATAAAACGACGAGATAAAACCGAGCCCACACGTACACGAAAGACGCGGTCCGTCATAAACCCCCGAAGAAATATGGGAAGACGACCGCGGATATTCCAATCGTGAAGTGTACGTAAAATGCCGCCCCTCCAACAAGTGTCATAAGCTTTCTCCAGGTCAAAAAATACAGCCACGGTTTGACACTTTCTCAGAAATCCATTCATAATATGCGTCGACAAGGACACCAGATGGTCGACGGTAGAGCGATAGCGACGAAACCCGCACTGAGCGTTCGCTAGAAGTTTCTGAGACTCAAGCCACCATGTCAACCGCCCGTTGATCATGCGCTCCATCACCTTGCAAATGCAACTGGTGAGGGAGATAGGGCGGTAGCTGGAAGGTAGTTGGCGATCCTTCCCAGGCTTAAGTATAGGGACAATGGTGGCTTCGCGCCAAACGGAAGGAAAAATGCCGTCTTGCCAAATACGGTTATAGACCTGTAAGAGAAATAGTTTACTGTCGGCTGAAAGGTTCTTTAACATCAGGACATGAATGCCGTCCGGCCCGGGAGCGGAGTGCCGAGAGCAATGAAGAGCGTGCTCCAGCTCCCTCATTGTGAATAGTTCGTTATAGCATTCATCATTAGCAGTCCGAAAAGTATATGATGCGGAATCCTGCCGGTCTTTAATAGAGCGAAAGCCGGCGGAATAATGGTCTGAACTGGAAACCGCCTCAAAGGCAGAACCCAGAGTGTTAGCGATGGCAGCCGGATCCACTATGGTGGCATTAGAAACCTGAAGGCCAGAAACAGTACAATGTGACACTTTACCTGAGAAGCGACGAAGTTTATCCCAAACAACGGATGAAGGCGTAAAACGATTAAAAGACTCGACAAAACGAGCCCAAGATGCCTTCTTGCTATCCTGAATAATGCGACGAGCCCTGGCGCGCGATTGTTTAAAAGTCACCAAATTATCAAGTGTAGGGTGGCGCCGAAACACCCTAAGTGCAGTCCTACGGGCACGAACGGCGTCCCGACAACCCTCGTTCCACCACGGAACGGGTGGCCGCCGAGGTTGGGAGGATGAACGGGGTATTGCACGTTCGGCGGCTGAGAAAATAATAGACGTAAGGTGCTGCACAAGTTGATTAATGTCGGAGAAGGGCTGGTCGTCAAAATGCACGAGGCTGGAATACAAGCTCCAGTCGGCTTTTGCGAATATCCAGGTAGGTACTCTCGAATGCTGTACGTGGTGCGACAGAAGAGAAACGATGCAGGGGTAATGGTCGCTGGAGTAGGTGTCAGCGACGACGTTCCACTGAAGACGACGTGCAAGCTGGAGTGAGCAAATGGCAAGGTCCAGGTGAGAAAATGTACCAGAAGAATCAGAAATAAAAGTAGGTGCACCGGTATTGAGGATGGAAAGATTGAACTGATAAAAAATGTCGGAAATAAGAGTTCCCCTCGCACAAGCCCTTGGCGAACCCCATAGTGGGTGATGGGCATTAAAATCTCCCAACAGAAGAAATGGTGTTGGGAGAGCGGACAGGAGAGATCGAATGTCCGCGGGAGCGAGGGGAGACGATGGAGGTGTATACACAGAACAAACAGAAAAGAAAAAACCGGGTAACTGCAGTCTAATGGCAACAGCTTGCAAGTCGGACGTAAGTGTGATAGTTTGAAAATGAACGTCAGTACGCACCAAAATCATGACACCACCATGAGCAGGAGTACCCTCCTCCGGTTCAAGGTCGTAGCGAACCGGAGTATATCCTCGGAGATCAAAAGGATCGTGAGGGCGAAGCTTAGTCTCCTGCAGACATACGACCATAGGCGAATGGGAACGCAATAAAAGTTGCAGTTCCGCCCTATGCGATCGAACACCACGTACATTCCAGGTCAGGATAGCCATTAAGAATAAGGGGATAAACTCTCTATTTAGAAGGGCGGCTTAAAATTACCTTTTGTTTAACCTTTGGGCTCGGGCTTTTTGTATGGAGTTGGTCAGACTCCATAGCTTCCTCGGAGGGAGGGCCCACGCGCTCAGTGCCAGAAACCGATTCAAGCGCCGTGAATCGGTTCTGGGTGGCGATGGGTGAAGTGTGCCGCTGAGCGCGGCTTGTCCCAGGACCATCCTGGGACAGCGACCTCCGAGGAGAAGGTGAACTTTTGTTACCGCGCGCACGCGGAGGGTCCTTCAAAAAATCTTCCCGACGAAGTTTCTGCTTGGGCTTCTTTTCAACGGCTTGCGACTTCATAGACTTGGGACCAGGTTTATACGGCTTGGTAACTGTAGCCTTAATAGACGGCCGGATGGTAGTGGCGGTTAATCCAGTCAAGGTCCAGGTCTGAGTTTCGGCATCTACTCGTGGTACCGGCGAGGCAACAACAGAACTAAATGTGCCAGATCGCAGGAGTGAAGGTTGGCGCGCATGGTAACGCCTCCGGGCTTCAGCGAAGGAGAGTTTTTCCTTTACCCGGATCTCCTGGATCGCCTTCTCGTCCAAGTACCGCGGACAGTCGGCAAACGAAGCAGAATGAGACCCTTTACAATTAACGCAGACGGGGGCTGTTGAACACGTACCTTCGTGTGAGGGCTGGCTACAGGTTGCACAGATGTTAACGGCACTCTTACATGAGACTTGCGTATGCCCAAAACGTTGGCATTTAAAACAACGCAGAGGTCTCGGAATATAAGGCCTCACAGAAATCCGTTCGTACCCTGCGGAAATGCTCGTGGGCAGATCGACGCCATCAAATGTAATAAACAGGGTACGAGTGGGTACCAATACGCCGTCGCGTTTGGCCTGCACTCGATGCACTGCAGTCACCTTTTGATCGGATAGATATTCTACGAGATCCTCGTCCGATATACCATCGAGGCTATGGGTGGTAACGACGCCCCGACAGGAGTTCAATGTGCGGTGCTTCTCAACACGGATGGGGTAACCGTGGAGAAGCGTAGCGCGCAACAAGGTCTTACTTTGCTGATCGGACTTAGTTTGTGCCAATAAGGAACCATTCCGTAGACGAGTGCATGATTGAACCGCACCAGCAATAGCATCTATTCCCTTCTGAATGATAAAAGGGTTCACCTTCTCAAAATTTTGTCCTTCTTCTGTTCTTGAAATGACTAAGTAACAACCAGATGTCGGCGGTGCTACTTCTGTTACAATAGTTTTTCGGCGCTTGTTTGTATTAATGGAGAAAGGGTGCTCCATAGCGAAAAGAAATCCTCCACCATTGCAACCGTCTCCGACCTCGGGCTCTGACTTCCCGGGCGTTACCCCGGCTTGGGTGAGTGGCCTATCTATACCGATCTCACCCCAGGGTCACACCTCCCAGAACATTGACAGAGGGACCCAATCGCCGTCGGAAGCCAGCAGCTCATGCAATGGCCCCCCCGCGGGACTGCAGTTGAACAGCGGATACGAACAACAACCCTACATGACGACCCCGGGTGGTGGGGATGACGCCATTACCCACTCACCCAGCTGCGCACGCGGTGCGCGGGTATCCGTCAGGCTGTGTCCACGGAGGATTTAAATAAAAAGATAAAAGAAACTAAAACTGTGTGGGCGTTTCGCACGCAAGGTAGGCCGGCGGGGAAGAAAAAGAGATATGCGAATGTCGTGGTACGAAATGGCCGGAAAGTGATTAGGGAAGAAAGAAACGATGGTGAGGTGCGGTATGGATGGAATGCAAAGAACGCACGAGAGCCTACCTTGGGTCCACCGGTCACTTGAAGAACCCACCTCGACCGGATGAGGGTGAGGGGATGAATGTGGGGATGAATGGCTCGGGAACCCCCGGGTGCGCCAGAAACCCGTACTCACATAAGGTGAGCCCCTGAGGGGGACCAATTAGGTTTCAGTGCGCACAGTGTAAGAACCGTCTTTAAGCGTACAGTGCACTTACAGCTGCGTGTGGAGACCCTATTACTCCACAGATCCTTCATCAATGCTTTCATCGACAATCTCGGTTTTAAGCATTTTTATTTAGTTCAGCCTAATTTAGCTCTGCAGCCAGTGTCTTTACTGCCTGGCGCTTAGCGCGTGCCTTAAATACGGCCTTTCAAACCCATTCAAACAACAACGTATTTACCAGTGTCCCAACCCTATCAAAGACCATTGAAACATGTCGGCGTCAGCCAGTGTTGAAAGGAGCAATCCCAACACTTCCGCATGCATGTACGAGGAACAGTGCAATAGCATAACCAAATTTTGCGTGGCTTGCAAGCACGCACAATACCTAAAAAAACAGCAAGAGCTGCTACTGAACAGTTACAAACCGTACACGGTGTGGTATAGCGCCCATAGCAATCACAGTTATTCCCCCTTATGTTTGCAATGCCATGCACGGCGTTCGTGTGTCAAACAATATTCCCACTGTGTTCAAACATTTACAAACACAAAAACTATCATCGTGCCCTCGCTGCACAGCGTAATTTATAACATAATATAAAAACATTCTTCATGATATGTGTTTTTCATTCTTTGTATATGGTATGGAAAAAAAGGTTGGTACTGTGTTCTTTATATTTTTTTCATTTCCTGCAATTATGTTTTATATTCTATTCAATTTGTCAATGTTTAGTGTTCTCTCTCTCTCTTTTTAAAAAAATATTGTTTCTTTTTTTCTACCCTTGTTTAATACACTGCAATATTGTACTTCGCTGCTTAATGAGTGTTTCATTTTCCATTATTCACACTTTACCTAGTTAGGGTCCTTTCCCCCTTCCTCATAGATCAATAGCACACATATTTCACAACATGCATATAAAAATAATTATGCAAAATCAAACATCAGTTTAAAAAACAAACAAAAATTCTTCAAAGGCCGCCATGCATTATACCAAGTTAAGGCATAAACATATGCAAAAAAGATAGGTATAGCAGGCTTATTGCAATAAGTTATAATTCATGTCTTCTATTTCAGCTTCCTTTTCCGTTTTCATTTCGTCTCAAATTCTAATTCCTCTCCCTCCTCAACATCCCCTCCGCCAACTTCCTCCACCTCCTCCTCCGGCATTGTGGCTTCGTTGTACGTTTGCTCATAATTAGCAAATTCCTCCACCTGTACATGCGTTTTCCAGTTTTCCAATCATTCGCTTTAATGCCTCAAATTCCACGTACATCTTAGTTACATTTCCTTTTATTCTGTTCACTAACTCCTCTTGCTTCGTCACATTCTGCTTCTTCTCTTCCAATTCCCCTTTCATTCTTTCCACCAATCCCTGCATTCCTCACACTCTTCTTTCACATTCTTCTTTTTCCTTCTTCACCCTGTTTCCTTCCTTCACCTTTCTATCGCATTCTTTTTTCATTTTTTGCTTTATTCCATTCACCCCTTTTTTACACCTCTCAGATGGTGCTTTACGTATGCTCGTCACCGACACCCTCCCCGCATCCCCATTTCCATTGCATTCCGAATTTATTTTCTAATTCCCCTCCGCAGCCCACCTAGAGGCCCGCTTCACCCTTCCACTCATCGCCCTTCACTCCACCAACATTTAACTGCCACTCACCCCATTTTCCACACTCGCCAAATATATAAAATTCTCAGAAAAGTAGGAATTCATCTCATTTACAACGCTATAAGCCATCATAAGCTCACTCTCCTTCGGTGTCAGTTTCCATTCCAATTCCAAACCCTCCGGCAAGTCTACTGTGTCCATTAACAAACTACAATCCACCAGAATCGAACTGTTGTCGCTAACATACATACTCAGTCTTTTTATAAAATTTACACCTGTCTTCCACACCCGTCTTACCTTCCTCACACCCACATCTCCCATTTAAAATGTAACCCCCCGGACATTCAAGTTGACCCATCTTCACACCCCCATACATCATCCCTCCACATCTCTTCCCCCTCTGACATCTCGTTATCGGCTTTAAACAATTATACACGTTCTTAAGTGTCCCCAGGTTAATAAAATCAGACCCAAACCTACACCCACTCCCCTTCCGGTATTCGCATGAAGTTAGACAACAATTCGTATTCCTTTTCACATCTTGTCACATTTTCCAAATGACCCGTCACGTCATTCAACTCGAACCCACACCTCCCAAAACTAACGTAGCTCCTCTCTGCGCCAGCAACTCCTACTATCAACAATGCTGTCACTATCGCAATCATCATCATTACCATATTTTTCTTTTACACCCACATCATTCCCCTTTTTACACCTTTCCTCACCTCCAACATTCCGCCACTCCCACCTTTTCTCTTTCAACCAATCATAATCACTCTTATTCCAATCCCTAACTTTCATCCATCCCATTACACCAATAACATCACTTCTTATTCTCACCAATCACAACCGTGTTGAGCGATTCTAGCGTCGATTTGTATCCCGAGAATTTGCATGCTAGTTTTCGTAAGGATTTAGCACAACCGATCAATCTTCAGAGACATAAGTGGGTTGTAGGTCTCGCAGAGCTTTCGTATTCTTACGGTTACTAGTCCATAGATGAGAACATACATAATGAAGCCGGAGAACTGACCAAAAATGTCGTCATAACAAGAGCTGGTAGAATTGTGTTTGAAAAAATGGAGTTTAAGGGCTTTAAGGAGCTGTACACTTCGCTAAAGAATAAGGTAACAGACGATGAACATCGGGAATTCGGAGCTGCAGGGATATCTCATTTCTCATCGGAGAGAGATAAAAGAATTGGAAAACGCTAACAAAGAATGGGTCCCAACACATTCCATTCCACAAAAACCAAGCGGAAAAGCTAACAGTGTTCATTTAAAGATTATTAAAGGTAAAACGGAAACAATTTTTAACGGAAAAGTATTTTTTCCTACCAGAATATATTATGGACTAGGCGATCTTGTGAACACCATAAAAAATTCTCTGGCAAATCTCGATTCCTATAAAATTGTTAATCAAAATATGCTCACAGAAGTAACTAACGATGTGAAAACCCTTTTCCTTAGATCGCACAGAAAAAGCTATTTTCAGTTTATTTCCGGAACCGAACCCATTTTTGTTTACTGCAATCTGATCGAACCGCAGCTGCTCGGTAGCTCCTACGTTAGGTGCATAAGAATTATTCAGTTTCCCTCGTACACTAGTCATCACAAGTTTGAAAACATATTTTACGTTCCGGTGGAACTTAATCATTTTCGAATCGTAGCAATTGAAATGATTAACAAGTTTGGTGATCTGGCTCGCTTGAACAGTAGTGTTATGCCTACCATTGCTGTGCTGCATTTTAAGAAAGTTAAATAACGTTTTTTTTTTCAGATGGCCGTTGAATACTCTTCAGCATTTCAAGGATTTTATAATGCAGAGGGAAAAGTTATGATAAAAGAATTGGCCGTCGTGGAAATTGAGACATAACAGGAGGTGTTGCACCAACTAATCCGTAAACCAAATCTTCCGCAAAATGCGTGGCCATAAAGCTTAGACGGACGAACACATGGTTATCCCAAAATTTTCACGGTATACCATGGAGTTCAGGCCACATCGAGTTTGCTCCCAAAATTCCAAATGGAATATTGTTTGTAAAGGGGAGCATGCTTGGTAATGTATTGCAACCCACAGCTGAAGATGATTTTAGAGTCTACAATACAGAAAACCTAGGGTGCAACCTAAATATTGAATTTTTAGTTACTGCACCTGCCTGTCGGTGGCATCAGTTTAACACCGTCAGGTGTGCCAGATCGGAGGCACTAGGTATAGCTAGATGGGTAAACGAAAACCGTTGGGAATTTAATATTTAAATTTAAATTCATTCCCAATGGATTTGTTTTAGCGGGTCAATATAAATTAGCCCCTAAATTTAAAATCCATGCATTTGGCAATGGACCCGCTTACAGCGTACTATGTAAACCAGAGTGGAGGGCGCCTCGGTCAGTACATTGGACCGCTGTACATAGGAAACCCATACGTACAGCAAGGTAGAGGCATAGGTAACTTTTTGGGTAGTCTATTCAGAATCGTTAAGCCCATCCTTCTATCCGGGGCAAAAACTTTGGTCAGGGAATCCCTCACCACGGGTGCAAACATCATGACCGATATTTGCTGCACGATAGGAAGGTACCAAAGTCAAAGATATCGTTGCCAAACGAGTCGCGGGAGGTACAAAAAAGTTAGTTGGTAGGTTACAACAAGGAAAGGGTAAGAGAAAGAGATCAGTTCCATATAAAGCCAAAAAAGTTAGACATTTTTGATTAAATACAGGGTGCAACACGATGCCACCAGCACATGAATCTGATAGCAACATGATCGCCTGCAATTTGATACTTTTGCAAATAAAACCAATTTAGTCGGCAGTGTTAGGAAACTTCACTACCCTAATCAAGCTCATCGCACCAGTAGATATCCGTATTGGAATTTGTTATTCCTGGAGATAAGGAACACTACATCGATTTAAATGTTTATTTGATGGTAAAAGGAAAATTTGTAAAGCCGAATGGTTCCAACTTAGCAGCAACAGATAAAACGACGGGTGTTAACAATTTATTGCACTCCTTGTTTAGTCAATCGAGCGTTTCCCTAAATGGAACATCCATCACTCCGTCTGAAGATCTTTATCATTATCGTAGCTATTTAGAAACCTTATTAAAGTACGGTCACGATGCATCGAAAAGCCATCTTACTAACGCTTTCTGGTACATCGACACGGCTCCCCACGGTCTCTCCGGGGCCGATGCTTCGAAAAACGGAACGCTGGAAGCCGGAGATTCTAATCGCGGATGGAAAGAACGTCATCACAGGAACAATGCGTCTAAAGAAATAGTCATGTTTGGTAAATTACATGGGGATATTTTCAATTCACCCACTTTGTTAATACCGGGACTTACACTTCAAATCAAGTTGACTAAAGCGAAGGACTCGTTTTATATAATGAGTGAAAGTACGGATCTACATGCTAGATTTCAATTCCTAGATGCCACTCTATACGTGAAAAAGATAAAACCAGCTCCTAGCCTCTTAATGGCCCATATGAATGCTTTAGAAAAACTAAATGCGAGATACATATAACGCGAGTCGATGTCAGGTATTTTACTTTCGCAGCAGGACAAAGTACCATCTCTATAGACAATGCTGCATTAGGTCCGCTACCTAAAAGGATACTCGTAGTTATGACAGAAAATACAAATCTTTCCGGAACTCACACCACAAACCCTTTCAATTTTAAGCACTTCCATTTGGAATATTTTGCGATTTACGTTAACGGACAGCAAATTCTGGCAGGTCTATATATCGATACCTCTAGGGAAAAAGGTTCAACGTTAGCCTACCAAACGCTCTTTTCCGGTTCTGGCATCCATCACACCAACAGCGGAATTCAAATCACGCACGATATGTATATAATGGGTTATTTCCTAGTGTTTTTTGATTTAACGCCAGACAGTGCCGCTTCAGGTTGTTTATCTATTAAATAACGGAAATATAAGAATAGAGCTCAGATTTAAAACAAAGTTAACACAAGCCATCACGTGTACCATGTACTGTGAGTACGAAAATTCTATTCAGATAGACAAAGATCTGAGAGTGCACACCGATTATTAATTATGAACACCTTACAAATAGAACAAACTTTGCGAGGCATTCCAAATTTTGCAGGCGTTTTTGCATCGGACATGCTGCCTACAGAGTTTACTAAACCGTCAACATTCGTAATAAATTTAGATACTCACAACCTACCTGATTCACACTGGATAGCTGTAACTCAAAACTCAAATTCTTTTGCATGGTATTTCGATTCGTACGGCCTCCCTCCCTTTATAAAACCCTTAAAAGAGTTCATGTCATTTCACTTTATTGTGAATCATTGCCAACTTCAAAGCCTCTACTCAGACATCTGCGGCCAGTACGCGTGCCTCTATACTCTCCACGTCTGCACCAGTGGATACACCATGAACGAGTTCGTAGCCCTGTTCAACTCTGCCGATCCAGATCGTCAGGCCAGGGAGATGTTCCACAGAGTTTCCAGTCTGGCGGTGCAATAAGGAACAGCGATGCCTACCGGGTATAAAGGTAAGTAGCTCATTTATTTTTCAATCAGTCTTTGTACAAGATGGAGGGAGGTCTTGTAGATTATACAGCGCTCAGAGGAAACGGCAAAGAATTAATCATAAAGGAATTGGCGATCATTGGAAAAGGGATTGTTCAAACCTTTCCTTTTGCAAGCCCATACCCTTGGAATAGTAAGTTAGATGCATTTAACAAAGAAAATAAAAATGTAATGCATTTCAATGATGGTTACGTTCCTTATAGCATGCTAAAAACTGTGCTGGAAAAGGCGGTGGCGGGGCACATCTCTCTCTTCGCTTATGACGAGGATAAATGTGAAGTTCTTTCCGCACTCTGCGATAGAACGTTTCCTCTCGTCCTACTGCTTCGCGACTCTGCTGAATCACCTACCTAAACTTACCGAGCATCTCTGCAAAGGGCAGTCGTACAGATGCATCGAAGAACAGTTTCGCCTCAAATCCATAAATGGGCATCGTGCCAGGATACAATGCGAACTCACACGTCATCCTTTGTTTAGATGATGTAAACGTTCTATTGTGCAATGCAAATGTGTTGCAACATCAACTTGCAAACTATGTCTTAGCCACAACAGATATATAAAAGACTATGTTAACAGGGCTTCAGGTAGTAGCACTTATGTACCTCCAAAAGACAATGCTTCATGGTTCGTCCTTTACGATGTTATTTGTGACGAAATAAACTCGACACTTGTATCTTATAAGAATGAATAAAAAAAGATCTTATATTCACGTCTTTTATTTTCCACCGTTTTTCCTTTACATCCGAATATAGGGGAAATCCCCTCCCATCGTCAATTATACCTAGAAAAATCAGTAGTAATTAAAGAAAAGGATCAGCTAGTGCAATCTTCTATTTAGATGATAAATTCAGCCTTCAATGCCAGGTGTGCTGATGCTTATTGTTTTAAATTGTGAAACTGTTATATTTACCGCCAGTCACTTGCGTAACTTTTGATCTCTTTGTCCGCCTCTCTCTCGATCTGCCGTTTCGACCTCCATGGATTGTGGGCGTGGCTTCCTCGGTCGCCTGGTGTGAGCTGCCTGCGTTACTCTCTTGGCAGTTCTAGAACGCCTGGAGTACGAGCGAGACGGAGTTGGTGTGGGAGTGAGACCGCTGCTACTTTCAGGTTTTTCTTTAAGCTGGCCACATTTTGAGAATTTTGTTCTGTATGCCATCATCGTTAATGTAAATTAGTAAACGTGGTTTCATTGTTTTCAAAATTCGTCGGTGGCATGCATTTTCAGTGTATTCACGACAGATTTCTCCATCTCCGCTTATATGAAGGTAGGAACTAATTGTGCAGCTCATTTTCTTGTTTGGCCTTTCTAGGTGAATGGGAGTGAATATAATATTTTGGAGATTATGCCCGAAAGATGTTGTGACTGGTTTTTAGGGGGTAATACATGGTATAATTTTGTATGGTTATGTTATTTGTGTTCACTTTCTCAGATTTTCGAGTTAATAGTTAAATGTACCAGGTTCTACTTGATTTGGAACACAAAATTTAAAGAAAGTTTGGGCTCATTAAACCAAAGGCTGTGTGTCCGTTGTATTTGCTTGTTAATTTTTTGATCAAGCCACATTTATAGCTTTCATAAATCTGTTAAGTCATATTGCCCATTTGATAGTGGGTATGTGAAAGTTTCCTACTTGAGGAATTTTTTTTTGCTACCTTTAAAATTATCTTTCATTTGGGGTTTGTTTTCGCGATAGCACCGTACTAATCTAATTCAATAATAACTATTAATTCTAGTCGTCCTAATTTTAAGGAAGTGAGACCAACACTTGCACTTAAGGGGAAACACAAGTTACAAGAATACTTTTCAACATTATTTCTGGTCGGGTGAAAACCATTTGGTTGTTCTCGCCGATTTTTGGCTGTTAAACTTTCTTTCATTCCTTTGTTTGCTGAGGTAATGTCCATTTGACTGCTAGTGGGGGATGTTAAACTAAGTTTTGCTCTGGCTTTCTCTCGTGACCAAGTATCGAACTCTACTCCTTAGTGCACGTGGTGTTTTTCACGATTTATGCTTTTGTTTTAAGTGTTTTATTTCTTGGTTGTGAATTTCATATTTTTCCATTTCAGCTAAATAATTTACGGAGTTGTTTCAGGGTTTGATTTTATTTAATCCTTACGTTCACTATTAGTATCTTTTTATTATCCTGGTTCTTATAATTATAATAGTGGTTTTATAAAGGCGCCAATTTACCATTGTAAATTTCAAAAGAATCTTAATGTACAATATAGTTTTCTTTACCAGATTACAATTTAAAGGCTTAGCTATATATAAAGATGTGTAAATGTTACCCTGAGACGACTAGTTTCTGAATGCATTTGTTTTTGTTTTATGTTTTCTTAGCTTTAATGGGTTGTTTCAGGTTGTGTTTTTCGTTGTATGTTAAAGTATTGTTCAATTTGCTATTAAATTATTTTCTGAGATCGAAGTTGTGTTATAAATTTACTTCAACTTTGTATTTCTATATTCTTGCTTTCCTTTTAAAATTAAAATTTTCACTTTCCTTTTAAAGACATTATGGAGGTTTATATTTCATTTAATATGTTATGCTCGTTTTACTAGTTCATGAGCTTGGTGTCATACTGTGAATGGCTTAACTGTGAGGGCCCATGTTAATGTGGCATAGTTATTAATCAAAATAAGGTCATTTAAATAGTTCTGTTTCTTTTTTTATGCTCGGAGATTATTTCCAGGTTCATTTTTGTATAGGTTATTACAATTCTGTGATTTCTTTTTTCAATTTTACCCCTACGACATTCGTTAGGTCCGTCCTCTTCGCCTTGTCGGGGTTCCCAGCGCCCGATAACTTATCGTAAACGGCTGCGTGGCTACGATGTCCTCATCAGTCAGATTTACCTGGTGAAGCCAACGTGTCCATCACACAAGAAAGTGCTAGCTAGACCAAGGCTGGGTTCTAAAAAACACCTGTTTAGGAGTGGTCGCAGCGGCCTTCATGCCTTAGGGTGATCACGTACTAGCTACACCAAGGTCGACGCAACAATATGTGGACGCTGCAGAGGCGGCGGCCTTGTTTATGTTACATGCCCTGCGGTGATGCCATCATCAGGGGTCAACGAACGGACTCAAGAGCCTTTCATACTACTAGCGCATGATCAACGGGCGGTTGACATGGTGGCTCGAGTCTCAGAAACTTCTAGCGAACGCTCAGTGCGGATTTCGTCGCATTCGTTCTACTGTCGACCATCTGGAGTCTGTCGACGCATATTATCAATGGATTTCTGAGAAACTGTCAAACAGTGGCTGTGTTGTTTGACCTGGAGAAAGCTTAAGACACTTGTAGCAGGGGCGGCATTTTACGTACACTTCACGCATGGCATCTCCGCGGTCGTCTTCCCATGTTTCTTCGGGAGTTTATGACGAACCGCGTCTTTCGTGTACGTGTGGGCTCGGTTTTATCTAGTCGTTTTATTCAAGAGAACGGAGTACCGCAGAGCTCTGAGTTCAGTGTCACGCGTTTTGCGGCAGCTATCAATCCCATTGTTGATTGTATTCCACCTGGCGATTCATCGTCCCTTTCCGTTGACGATTTTGCCATTTATTGTAGTTCACAGCGGACGTGTCTGCTCGAACGCCGGCAGTGTGTTGTATATTCTGACTCTCTGAGTGCCCTTCAAAGTTTACGCGCGCTGTATCGACCGTCTCTACGCCTGGAGTAACTCCAACGGCTTTAATTTCTCCGCCGAGAAATCCGTCTGTATCAATTTCTGGTGCCGGAACGATTTCCCTCCGACCTCTCCATCTTGGGTCGGAGGTCCTTCCGTTTGCAGATGAGGTGAAATTTTTGGGGTTGATCTTTGATCGAAACCTGAGTTGAACTCACATTTCCTTTTTAAAAGCAAAGTGTGACCGTTCTTTTAATATTTTACGTGTTTTAAGTGGCACATCCTGGGGAGCTGATTGGACCGTTCTTCTGCGACATTATCGCTCCTTGGTCCGATCCAGCTTGATTACGGGTGCATTGTCTCTGTTCATCGGCACGTCCATCTGTGTTACGTCGCTTGAGTGCCATTCATCATCGTGGTATAAGAGTCGCTACAGGGACCTTTCCAACTAGCCCTGTACCCAGTCTGTACGCAGAAGCTGCAGAGCCTCCGCTGTCCTTCCGGCGTGAGGTGCTTTTGTGCAGCTATGCCTGTCGACTCTCAAGCTTGTCTAACCACCCGTCCTTCGAGTTATTTCACGAGGATTCGCTTGATTTAGTTAGCTCCTCTGCATTGCTCCCTCCAGGGGTGCGATTTCGACAGCTCCTTTGGCATTTGGATGTTACGCCAGTGCCGGCCCTTCCCAGGGGGGAAACGCTTTTTCCTCCATGGTTGCGCGCTGAGGCCCACTGTCACCTTGGGCTAACGTCGATGCCGAAGAATGAAACCCCTTCTTCAGTCCTTAGATCGGCTTTTTTTAGAACTACAGGAGCAATTCAGGGACTTTCATTTTATCTTTACCGATGGATCAGACTGATGCTGGAGTAGGATGTGCCTTTGTTTTTGGTGAAAATAGTTTTACCTTTCGTTTACCGGGGCAATGTTCGATTTTCACCGCCGAACTTTTTAACATTTATCAGTCTCTTTTATACATCCGGCGGCACGACTTACGGCAGTGTGTTGTATATTCTGACTCTGAGTGCCCTTCAAAGTTTACGCGCGCTGTACGTTTACCACCCGCTCGTACAGCGCATTCATGACCTGCTCCACTTGCTCGGTGCTTCTGGCATCAACGTATCCATGTGGATTCCAGGTCATGTGGGCATCTCAGGAAACGAGTCTGCCGACGCCGCTGCCAAATCGGCGAATTTATTACCCAGATTGTTTACATCTGTTGATCCCTCGTCAGATTTTTGTGGTATTTTACGTGGTCGCAACCTCTCGCTTTGGCGCGATAAATGGATAGCCCTCCGGGGAACAAGTTGCAGGACGTTAAACCTCTCCCGTTAGTCTGGGGTACCTCTTCGCGTTCTTCTCGTCTGGAAGAGGTGATTTAAACTCGTTTACGTATCGGACATTGCTTTTTAATCATAGACATCTGCTCAGTGGTGATCCCGCTCCACTCTGTGAGCAGCGTGACGCGCCCTTAACGTGCGTCACATTTTAGAAGAGTGTCAGGTTTTAGCTGCATTGCGCGCTCGCGTGAGTCTGCCTATTGGCATAGCCAACGTTTTGGCAGACGACGCGCAAGCTGTAGATTGTCTTTTACGTTTTATTATTTAGTGTCTTTAGCCGTCGCATTTGATGAACTGAGCGTCTATAGCTTTATGATTTTATATTGTCAGTTTTAATGGGGGTTATTTCCTCCCTGGGGACATATGGCGCTATGATCCCTTGACTTCTACAGCTCCTGACACGTTTTAGTCTTTTATTGTTTCGTTTGCAATGTTTTAGTGTGGTTGTTTTAGAATTTGTAGCCATGCTTTTTAGTGTTTTTGACAAAGCGGGTTTGTGTGCCGGTTTTTAGTTCTTGGCTTTTCAATTTTAAACCTTGTAAGGGCGCTGATCTTCGCCGTTTAGCGCCCTTAACCCCATCTCTACATCACCAATATGGATAATCAACGCACGAAACGCGGAATTGCTTTCTTTGGTGACGTACTTCATTTTTGTTACGATGTTGCTACTTCAGATCAAATCAATGCTTTAGCGGCTACCAACCGCCAACTATTAGATCATTATACATCTCTTGAACGTATTATTTCTGAAGATCATGCTTGGTGTTCCACCATCAGAGATAAACTAAATGATTCTAGTGAACAAATTGTTCAATCATTTAATAAATTAACACACGATTGAAAACTGTCATGCGTGCTGCCAACTATTCGTTTGCTACTATACGCAACGAGTTGAATCAACTTATCAATTCTTTTCATTATGGGAAATTTTGCGAAATATCCAAAGATCTGTACATAAGTACTTTTCCTGAAACAAATGGATTCCATGTTATGCCGAAATCATTTATTCCCGCTTTCTGTAATCCCCCGATGTCTTTGAGCATGATTTACTACAGTTGAAACGTAGTCTTCCAATTACTAATTTCGAGTTATTGATACCTCTGAGATTCATTATTTTGACCTTGAAATTGCATTTTGTTCATTTAGTACCAATTACATTTTGGTCTGTTAAAATTCCGGTTAGAAAGATTCACGATGGGAACTTTTTTAATTTCTCAGTACACCCTTTGCTTGGGGTTCCTCTGCTTGCAATAAACTTCACGGTACTGCTTTCGTGGTAGTTAGTGGTTCTCTCGTACGCCCTATTACGGATGATGCTATGCAGCAATGCGATCCTTTTAAAACAGGTTCTTTGTTATTTCCCACGATTTAGTGACGACCTATTGTTTACACCCTGTGCGCGGAAATGAATTAATTCTGCCCCTTCCAATGTCATACTTCTAGTAAGATGCTTATAACAGAAATTGAACGAGGTGACTACGTAATTACTCACCCGTTAAAACCTATTGAATTGATCTGTAATAACGCCTCGTCTTATTCCAGACTTACCACCCAATGCCCCTGGAGCTTTACAACTTACCCTCCCTTGTTCCTGCGAACTTAAATTAGGCCAGATAGTACGCATTCCTAAAAGCTTCCCTTGCCTTGATTTCACCATCCCCGAACCACGAACCCTTGAACTTATTCCGGCAGGATTGTCATCCTTAGGCTGTCTTAAAATTTCTCCCTGGGCCAGTTCAGAACATTTAACTTTTACCAATCTTTCTCAATGTTTGAACTCCCACTGGATAATCGATGTACCCCAACTTAACCTATCTCATCGCCCCTATGTGCATTCTTTACCTAGTTCGGATTCAATGTCGAAAGAATTCCGGTTTTGACCCATTTATTGATATGGGCTACATTTTCTACATCGGTCTGGAGGTTATATTATTTCGGCGTTCAGAACTACTAATTACTGCAAGATTACCAGGTGCTATTGCTTCCGGAACAACTTCAAATGTTTTTATGATGCCTTTGCAATTATTTTTTGGTATTCTATTGCTAGATTTCATTGGTGCTGTGGCTTATCGTGTTTGTAAGTTGTGTTTGCAGGTGATTAATCTACATCGGTGGGTACGTCAACTTGAAGTGACTAATGTTGCTGAAACTACGACTGGTATCGTTCTTCTGTTTACTACACCGCCAGTAACCGCCCGGAGGATTCCACCGTCGCCTATGCAACCCATACCTAGAGCGGGGCCAGTTTCTCCATGGAAGTAATGATATTCAGTTTCGTTTCTTTTTCTTTTTGATGCAAATATTTTCCTATTAACGTTAAACTATGAGACTGGGACTTTCGCCGAAAGTGGATAACTCACCGCTTCCCTTTATTTTACTTCGGATTATCCAGTTGCTTCCAGCTTTAAGTAACTATTCTGATTTAATAGAATAATTTTTATTCCATAAGCCTTAAGGTTTGTCAGGTATTTTGTAGGATTGTATTTTGTAGATTACATCTTTGTATTATTTCTTGGGATACACCGTTTCTCCCAGGGAGACGTCGCGCAGACCTTCTTGGCGGTTACATGTGTTTTATTGAATATTTAACGAGTACATGAATTAAGGGATATAGGTTCGTTAGTATATCTCGAGATCCTAAGAATCACCTCCAAGTGTGAGCGTTGAGCTTATTTTCCCAATTGCAACTGTCCAAGGGTGTATCGCGAGATCCCAGTAGATTGCAAGGTAGGATGAATAATTGATTTTAGGAAGTTAATGAAGATAACTTTTGTCCGTACGGAGAAATAAGGGTAAATATGGATAAACAAATAGGCTGTGCCCGTGCCATTATTCATTTGATTATACAGATAAGCTGGCTGTATGCCCATATAAAGTTGCTATGATGAATAAATAGGCTGTGTGCCTCGATATGTTTGTTTATGGATATCCATGTTTAAATTAGTTATTTTTACGTATTACTGATAATATTTGTGTCAAGTTCAAGTAGAACTGATAATATATTGTATAGTTCAGCATTTACGGATGACTTGCAAGCACGTTTCTGTGTATTTTAATGACCTTGACAACCCCTAATGTATGGAGCGAACATGTTGCAATGCCTACTATAGAGTTAACGGCAGGTGATTTCTATACTCTACCAAATGACATTTTATGAAAATTCAGTTCTAGTACTGTGTTTTGCTTCTCAGTGCTGGATTCATCCACCCGTCATCATTTTGCAAAATTAATGCCAGTACTTCTGTTTTTTGATATTGGATAGCTTCGAAATTTACATTTCAAGATGATTATCCGTCTTTATTGAGATCCAATGATAACCCTTTACGAGATGATGGATCTATTTTTGCTTCACAATTTTTGTTAGCTGACAATCAGCATATAGAAGACCAGTATTCTGGAAAATCGACAGGTACAAACCCTTCAAAAAAGATTTTGAAACCAGTTTCTTTTTGTAGTAAATTATGTTTGTTAATTCCCTTGTAGAATTAAAGATGAAAGTATCCATCTATAAAAAAGCAAAAATAAAAATAAATTACTAAAATTTTCCCGTACTAAAACCATTGTTGCCCCTATAGGTAATACTTAATTTTTTAACATGCTTTGTTTTTTGGTATGCATATTTTTTCACATATCAATTAAGCAATTTTTTGATTTTTAAGAATATGTTGCTGTTTGAGTTGTTTAACATTAATACACAAATTTCCCCTGTAAAATCTCCATCTATACACCCTCCTTTTATTGATAAACCTAAAAGAGCTAAGCTAGACTTTTCAGCAATGCAAAGGTGTCTTTTGGGGTGCTGCCGAAATTCCTGTTGAAATCATTAGTTTGCAGATGTATTTCATGCGCTTTAGGTGAAAAAAATGTCTAAACTAACGGATTCTTCAGTGCTTCTTACGGGTCTCTTAATTTTAGATATAAGTAACTTGATCAGTAGGGTCATCTAAAAAGTTAGACAACTTTCAGTTCCTCTGAAATAAAATATAACCGTTATTAGAAGTAAACCCTAAAAACAAAAAAGTTAACGAAAGTTTTTCATTATTAATGTCATCAATGTCCGTTTCCTTAAAAACACTGATATATTTTCTTGGAATAAACACTTCGACTGAGTCTTCAGAATCTTTTTGGAAGTTTAATAGATATTGAGGGTCCATATTTGGTGGTTACTTTTGTAGCTCTGATCACTTTATATGGAACATTCATTAATAGATCTCTAATTTGCATCAATTTAATATTCTTTTCTTGATTATATCTTGTAAGGAAATCCATTCTGTAAAGAAGATAAGTTTTCACCAATAACTATTCGAAATAGTTATAGTTTTTCTTTAAAAATAATAGAGTAAAATAATTTACCTTGTTGATTGCTGCAGCGTCCAGGAGCAATGTGATGTTTCAATGCAACGTATGGCCTCCTTATATACAGATGCACATTGCATCAGCACCAAGGGCAAGTGAAAGTTATATTTTTAACTGCATATATTAGGTATATAAGACGGGAGAGACAATCTCGGCCACGGACAGTTCCATGTTAAATCCGCTACTTTACGTCAGAAAATGTAACACAAAGTAACACGCTTTGGAAATTGAATTGGCTTTTACGTAAGCTTATATTATCTTGGTCTGTTCTTTTAGCATGAAAAATAATAACGTCCTAAATGAAATACGCAGAGTATAAAAGGTTCAGCTCACACGGGAGGCTTTGCGATCACATTAATCCTGCTTCCAAAAATGAAAATCCTATCCTTTAGTTTAGAAATAGCATGCAAGCTGTGTTAGATATTGTTTTAAGTGGTGTGAAACGCAGTGATGTGGTGTTGTCAGTAAACAACTCTGTGAATGTACAAGATAAACCAATAGGTCTAAGCTTCCGCAGAAGCGATCAGGTATCTCTGGATTATTAATGGCTGTTATATAGAAAGTATGCCAATTTAACACTATTTTTATGCCACAGATACCTTATTCGTAAAAGTAGATCACGGTGAACTGCCCTTAGGACATGGCAGAATCAAAACAAAAGGTAGGCACTTATCCACATTGGCGCGCACAAAAAAGTCCATCGTTAAAATTAAAAGCAAAACAAAATGCTTAGCTCGTGCT
Source organism: Deroplatys truncata (assembly GCA_030765065.1). Lineage (NCBI taxonomy): Eukaryota > Metazoa > Arthropoda > Insecta > Mantodea > Mantidae > Deroplatys > Deroplatys truncata. The sequence continues at coordinate 196,985,882 of CM060987.1, forward strand.
GTATTGGTAGCTATAGCACATTTCGATAGACCCAAATTACGTAGAAAAGGTCGAAAAATGTATTTCAAAGTCGACGAGCTTCTAAAGGCCACAAATGTTGATCTAAGCGATGGTGGAGGAATAGCAGAATTGCAAAAATTTCAGGACCATCTTTCCGAATACACAACTATAGTTTATGAAGGATTGCGTTGCGAAAACATAATATATGATGGGAACACAAATTCCCAAAAACATTTAAATCTTCTCTATGATGCACAGGAAAAACAGTATAATGTGATTGTAAGTCTCACGGGTGCCATGTCTAAAGCATGTGTTTGCGAGGGATGCAATAAGGGAATGAGTTATGAGGGACCAAAGACGCATAAATGCAATTATCGATGCTCCGGATGCAATTCAGTTCCGTCCTGCATTTTTGAAGGAAACTACATATATTGTAATAAATGCAATAGGTACTTTAGTAGCCAAAGTTGCACGGATAATCATGTGCAGAATAAAATTGGCACTCAAATAATTTGCGAATGGAAGCGGCATTGTATAATTTGTAGTCAACAGTTAAAACCAAATCATCAGTGCTCTATGTCATATTGTAGAAGCTGTAAAAGTATGGAGAGACCGGGCGACTTTTGCTATATGCCAACGCTTAGCGCAAAAATACCATCATCGGAAAAGGTCTTATTCGTGTTTTATGACATAGAATGTACTAAAAACACGCAAATAGGAGATAATACATATCTTCATATTCCCAATTAACTCTGCTTAGAACACTATTGTTTTCTTTGCGAAAAAAACAAGGATATGAGCGAAGGGTGCAGCCAGTGTGGAAAGCGTAGGCAATCATTTTGGGGCAATGGCTGCATCAAACAATTTATGGAATATCTGCGCCAAAATAGACCTTTTAGTGAAAAGATATTTGCAATTGCACATAATGCCAGAGCCTACGATCTCATGTTCATATTAGATTATGATATAAAATCAGGGATGGGTACCGGATTTAGTAATGAATGGTGCTACAATTTTATCCATGAAAATGGAACATATAACCTCCTGGATAGTTTGAACTTTTTACCCATGAAATAGAGAAGTTTGCCGAAAGCTCTTGGAATAGATTGTGACAAAAGGCCACTTTCCGCATTACTTTAATACTCCCGAAAACATAAACTATGTAGGTTGTTATCCCGACACCGTCCATTACGGCATCGATTACATGATGCAAGACGAACGCAGAGAATTTTTCGAATGATACGAGAAGGAAAAAGATGGCATTTTTTATTTTAGAAAAGAGATTGAAGCCTACTGTATGGCAGATGGAGTGTTGCGAGAGGCGTTATTCTATATTTAGAAATACTTTCCTAGACATCGGAAGTATTGACGCATTTCAAGAATCTATTACGATAGCTTCGGCATGCAAAAAAGTACTTAAAATATTTGAAACCTAAAACTATAGGACTTATTCCTTGTGGAGGTTATAGAAAAGCCGATAAACAATCCATAAAAGTTCTCATGTGGCTTAGGTATGAAGAAATTAAAAGGGGATGTGCATTAAACAGGTAGGTGATGGTAGAGGTGAGAATACCCGAGTTACCTAAATTCAAATTAAAGGGTTTTTGTGAGGAGACGTGAGAGGTGTTTGAATTCATGGGTGTTACAACCACGGCGATGTGTGTCTAATAGAGATGTGCCCATCGTAAACACGCGAACAGAGACGCAGATAGATACGAGCTCACCATGAGTCGAATAGAGAAAATTGTGTCGGCAGGTTACGTCTGTCAAGTCATGTCGGAGTGTGGATTTGAGAGCATTGTAAAACAAAATCAGGCTCTACACAACGATCCTGTTGTGAAAAATGTTCCACTCATTCTTAGGGATTCCCTTTACGGAGGTAGAGCGGAAGCATTGAAAACCTATTGCAAAACATACGAAAAAACTCGCGTTAACTATTACGTGATGTGTCTGTATCCTTATATATGTAAATATTTTAGGTTTCCCGTAGGTCATCCCATAATTCACATTGGCGAAGATTGCGCCAATAGTACGGAAATGCTTTAAAAAATTTAAAATGTAGAGTTTCGGCAAACAAAATAGAAGTCTTTATCATCCCGTCTTGCCCTTTAGATGCGCCAAAAGTTAATATTTGGTCTTTGTTACAGCTGTGCGAAGGAGGAAAATGACGGTGAATGTAGCCACGACGGGGAGCTAATCGGTACTTGGCTCGTAGACCAGGTACGAAAAGCCGTTGAAATGGGTTACGAAGCCAAGGAATTTTTTTAATTTTTCGAATACACAATGGAACATGATAAAGATGAAAATAAAGGAGGGCACTTTGTAGATTACATTAATAGATTTTTAAAATTAAAAGCAGAGGCCAGCGGGTATCCCTCTTGGGTTAAGAGCGACGAGGATAAGGAGAAATACGTTCGAAGCTTTTTTCAGAGCGAAGGACTTCTTTTGGATAAGTCCATAATTACAAAAAAAATCCAGGTGCAAGGTCTCTAGCAAAATTGTGTCTGGACAGTTTTGGGGGAAAACTCACCGAACAAAGCAATCGGTCGCGAAAGAAAATGAATTGTTTACGTTCCTGACCGCGCCCGGCATAGAGGTGCAGAATCTAATGTTTGCGAGCGACAAGATAGTCTGGCTCTCGTGGAAATATGCCGAAGAAGTCGAGTGCCCTCCACTGGCGCACACCAATGAAGTGTTAGGAGCCTACGTTACCGCAGGTGCAAGGCTTAAGTTATACACCTACCTAGAGGGACTAAATTGGGATATATACACAAATACAGATTCGATACTGTTTACGGCTAGGGATGGCGAGAAGTGTAGCATCGAATGCGGCGATAACGTGGGAGACATGACGGATGAGATCGCGGACTATGGAACGGATTCCTACATTTCAGAATTCGTATCCGGAGGCCCAAAAAATTACGCGTACTTTATACACCTACCAAATGGTGAGTAGTATATACCCCACGGGAGCCAGACAACGCCAAATCAAGGTCATGGCGCCAAAGAGAGGTATTCCCTCGTCCTTGAGGGAATTCCCTCGACGCAATGGAACCTTGGCTTGGTCGGAGCTACCTCCCGTGGGGCTTTTTCTTTTAACACAAATTAAAAAAGAATTCTTGGAATTTAGTTTTTAATTATAAGGAAATATAGGTTAATTACTTGGAAATAGATTATAAAATATTTTAAAGTGACGTAAAGCCTTAAAAAAGGTCACGTGATAAAAAAAGTATTTAAGACTAGAACCAATGATGTATAAAGGCGTTTTTATTAGCGGTACATATTATTTTAAAAAATTATGAATGCGTACATGTTACTGATATTAGTGGCGTTTGTAGAAGCGAACGCCTACGGCAATAATAATATAGAGGAAGAGAATTGTATTAGTCTTGGAAGATGTGGATTTAAAGTTGACGGAAACACGGGACATTTACAAAACGCAACAATGTGTCGCAAGGATTATGAATTGATGACAAATTGTTCGTGCGTATATAAAAAAGATAGTGTATGTAAATTTAATTCTAGATCCATGGATATAAAAAGCATTAAAAATGTATATACGTACTTAAAACCTGTTACTAAATGTCAAGCGGGAAATAGATGTGGGTTAATGTATTATGGTAATTTTACGGTCGGACATGCACAGTGCGAAACAGGATATGTAATAAATGAAAGTTGTGAATGTATTAAGAATACAGCTACGCACGATAATGGTACTCAAGTGGGGTGTAATTTTAGTAGTATTTCTGTGAATATGATTACGAACAATAATAATTTAATATGGGTTGAAATGATGGATTGCAGAAAATTGCTTAATATATTTGATTTACGCGATGGAATAGGACTTGATTGGAAATTAACATCGAAAGAAACTGAATTCATTACTGTATATAGCATGATCGATGATATAAATACTTATTTTACGGATAATTATATGTATGTTTTTGGAAAGTGTGGAAATGGGGAATGGAAATTAAATATAGGAAATAAAAATGTTATATTGGGAAGGGTAAAAAGATCTGCGTCTAGGTGGGGTGCAGAGGGTACGTTTAACATAAAATCGGAATGTGCTTCGGGGTCTACTTTCACCGAATCGGGAGGTGCAGGTCGAATTTCTGTAGAAAGTTTGAGGAGAGCTTCGGTTGAAAAATGTAAATCGGCTGTTAACAGGGTAAAGCAGAGACTTGGAAGAGAGTGCACCGAAAAGACGAAAACCTTAAATAGAGAATTTAATGTACTAGTAAAAGACAATAAGATAATTAAAGACGAATTGGAAAAGGCCACTGCAACAATAGCAGTTTTAAGAAATGATTTGGAAGTTCGAAATCATAATTTATCAAAGAATAAAGATTTGGTTAAGAATATTAAGAGTCACGCATATCATATATATGACGAGTTTCAAGAATTGAAAAAATTAATTACATCCCTAATTAATACGGGTGGTTGTACTGGCAATAATGGTGGAGACGAGAATTCGGATGTTTGTAAACTACGATCTTGATGAGTTAGAAGGAGATGAAGAAAAAGAATATGAAATTGGAGGAAGGAGGAGTGAAGAGGAAAGAGCAGAAGTAGGAGGCGATGAGTTTGAATTCATTACAAAATAAAAAAATAAGGTAAGTTGGTGTACATTTATTTTTTATTTTTTACCAATAATATAATATATTTTCTTTTGTTATTTAAAAAAAAGCCACCATTAAAATTGTACTTGTATATATATAATGTTTTTAGTAATATTATTGTATATATATGGTTTTTTTAGTAATAGCTATGAACATATTTATTTTGTAATCATTTCTAAAAAGTTTTACAAAACAAAACATTAATTGCTAGATATTAAAAAAATTACAAGTTATCATTAGACATAATTTCTACATTTGATATTATATGTGTTTAATATAAATTGATCATTTACATTACTATGAAGTAACAATTCCGTCCAAAGGAATTCATCTTTGTAATCTGTTACAAATTCTTCACTCAGATTTTGATATGTGGTCACACTGGACCAATCTAAATAATTTGAATATTTTCGCATTGTTCGCTCCGATAATTTTTGATAAATACAAGTTAGCACCCAATTCATATTATCATAGCAACTATCTATTACTTTCTCTGTAATATTAATAGTTGCACACAACCAACACCAGTCCAACTTGTCTTTAAAGTAGATAATAAAATCTTCCGATAAATTTTGAATTGATGAAATTTCTAACCAATTAAATTTATAACTAAATTTTTCCACGACATCAAACGAAAAGTTTATTGTGTCTATGGATTTGTTTTTGACATTTTTTTTAATTATTGGTTCTAAAAACTTGTATTTATACAAATTGTAGTAATGTAAATCATCAAATTTTGAAAACATGTCAAGTAATGTCCCCGAATTAATGTTTACCAAAATATCTATAGCAATTTTTTTAACTATAGTATCCACACATAAATGTTGCAAACTTGCCATTTTTTTAATTTGTTGATCCAAATTTTTTACTTCCTCTTAAAGTATTTCTTTTGCTTTTATTATGGTCAAAAAGCTTTATTTTTGGTGTCACAATTTTATGTATGACAAGTTGTGCTATAGCTTTATTAGGTGTAATGGTAGCAATTGTACTAGATAGATTAAATAAAATTACGTTTATTGTGCCAGTGTAATCTCTATCTAGTACTCCTCCCAATACAGATATATTTTTTATTGCATTACTTGACCTGTCACATATATATCCACACGTGTTTGGGGGAAATTTAACAGATATTTGAGTATCAATAATAATACTATCCCAAGGTGGGATAATTACATTTTTTGGGCTATATAGATCGTAGCCAGCCGAATTGTACTTACGTGTGGGCGCTGTTGCAGCAGAATCGTGTATGCTGTAGTATAGGGTATTTGTGTTTTCTTCTTCTTCCTGGGACAGAGATTGTGTGTTGCTGCTGTTGGATGTTGGAATTGGATTTTGCTCCTCCTTGGCTAATTGTTGAAGAGATTTCTTTATCCTCGTCCGAGATGAAGATCACATCACCATTTTCTTCTTCTTCTTCCTGGGACAGAGATTGTGTGTTGCTGTTGCTGGATGTTGGAATTGGATTTTGCTCTTCCTTGATTAATTGTTGAAGAGACGTTTCTTCATCCTCGTCCGAGATGAAGATCACATCACCATCTTCTTCTTCTACCTGGGACAGAGATTGTGTGTTGCTGAATGTTGGAATTGGATTTTGTTCCTCCTTGATTAATTGTTGAAGAGACGTTTCTTTATTCTCGTCCGAGATGAACACATCATCATCTTTTTCATTTTGGGGCTGAGAATTTTTGTTACTGCTGCTGTTGCTGGTAAATTCTGGAATTGGTTCTTCTTCTTCTTGGCTGCTGCTGCTATTAGATTCTGAAACTGAATCTTCTTCTTGGTTTTGTATGTCTTTCTGTCTTAATTTAAATAATTCCTCGAAATACTCGTCGGGGTTTTGTGCATACGGCAGATCTACACATGCATCGCAGATGCAATTGTGTTCTTGATGGTTATAAGACATTGTGTACAAAGTGTAGTACTTATAGCTTAGATTTTATACTATACGCTACACATACAAGTTGTTTATTACATTGGGTGGGGGGAAATCACTGCATTGGGGAAGCACCGAGTGTAGCTGAAAGGACAAGGCCACTTATATAACTTGTTTACTGCATTGGGGAACCACCGAGTGCAGAAGGACAAGGTCGTTTATGTAACTTGTTTACTGCATCGGGGAAACACCGAGTGCAGAAGGACAAGGTCGTTTACGTAACTTGTTTACTGCATCGGGGAAACACCGAGTGCAGAAGGACAAGGTCGTTTACGTAACTTGTTTACTGCATCGGGGGAACTACTGAGTGCAGAAGGACAAGATCGTTTATGTAACTTGTTTACTACATCAGGGGAAACACCGAGTACGGCAAGGACGGCGTGTGATATAAATTGATTTGTCGCTTACGTTTTTAATACAGGAAAGGAAAAAGCATACAATCTTACGGAATACGTAAGTACAATGGAATTTTTTACTATTTTAAGTCATAGACAAAGAACCTTAAATAAGTTTTATTCCGGATATACAGAAACTGAAATATTAGTAGATACGATGGATATCGATGATGATTATTAAAGAGGTGAAATTGATCCTATGGTATGGATACATTTAATATTTGAGGAGTTTTTAAAGTTTGCTAACCGCGAATTGCTACATTATAAACCTAGTTATTTTGGCTTGTCTGTAACCAATTCGCAGGATCCTCCTAAAACCTTTCACGTAAGTGTTAGACGATTTGAACAAATTAATATGGAAGCAATTTTAAATGGTATAGAAAGTTATTCAAAGTAATCACAATTTCTTTCTCCATGGACCACTAAAATTTACATGTGTTTATACTCAAATTCCATCAGGTAACTGTTTTACTGATTGTCGAACATGTACACAAAATAAAGGCATTATAGCTATAGAAAACAATGATTTTTTATGTTTACCCAGATCAATTGCTGTAGCAATTGCTAAAATTGAAAATGACAAAAATTATAAATCAATAAAAAAATGTGGGAAAGCTCAAACAGAACAAGCGATGAAATTGTGTCCTTATAAATAAAAATATGGGTTTTACATTGAATGATAGTTACTTTTGAAAACAAGTTACAAAATAAATATTCTTTTACAGTGTTTGGAGATCATAATGGAAAAAAAGTTTTGTATAAATCTACAATAAACAGTGATAAATATATAGATCGAATATATCACAATTGTCACTTTAATGTTATTGTGGATATGCACAGAGCATTTAAATGTACATATTATTGTAGACCGTGTAATTCGCCATTTAAATATAAAAAAGAAAAACATCGCTTCGATTTTATTTGTTCAAAATGTCATTTACAATGCAATGGTTCAGATGATGAATTTGTTTATTGTCAAAACTGTAACCGCAATTTTAAGGGAACAGTCTGCTATGAAAATCACTTAAAAAAAGCTGTTTTTTATTCCAATAACATATCGGTTTGTGATACAGAAAAAGTTTGTAATAACTGCTATAATTTTATAATTTAAAAAAAAAAAGGAAAAAAGTAACGCATGTATGTGGTGAAATGTTTTGTTACATATGTAATCAATATGTAACATCAAATCATTTGTGTTACATTCAGCCATATAAAAACCAATTATTAAGTAAAAATTTTATATTTTTTTTATTGATTTTTAATGTATTCAAGAAAAACCGTATAATTTACAAAATGATACATTTGAACATGAGCCAAATTTGTGCGTTCTTTATCAAGCTTGTAATGAATGTATTGATACTTACACAAAAATGAAAGTTTGTCACAAATGTGGTATAAAAGAGTGGATATTCAAAAATGATCCTGTACGTGAATTAATAGAATATATTACACTACCACGCACAGTACTTAAAGATATAACTGTCATTGCACACAATTTAAAATCATGACGGACATATTCTACTGAAATATATGGTGGGTTCGCTGGGTTGGACTACTGAATTAATTATAAATGGTACGAAAATATACAGAATAATATATAAAAACATAACATTTTTAGATTCCTTAAATTTTATACCAATATCATTGTCCAGATTTTCAAAGACGTTTCAATTACAAGAAACAAAAGGATATTTTCCTTATTTATTTAATACTAAGGAAAATAAAGATTATGTTGGAAATATACCTGATCAAAAATACTATTGTCCCGAGTCTATGTCTGTAGATGAAAGAAAAGAATTTGAAAAATGGTATAATGAGAAGAAAGAATCTAATTACATATATGATATGAAGAAAGAACTTATCAATTACTGTCGAATGGATGTACAATTATTATGTTTTGGTGCATCTAAGTTTAGAAAAGAATTTATAAATGAAAATGATACTGATCCTTTCAGAGAATCTGTTACAATTGCTAATGCTTGCATGAATGTATATAGAAAACGTTTTATGACTAAAGAATTTCTATATTACCATTAGGAGGTTATCGTTTGGTGATAAACAATCTCGTATAGCATTGATTTGGCTTTGCTGGTTGGAAAAAAAAGAAGGAATTTCCATACAACATGCATTAAATGGTAAAGAAGTAAAAATTTTAAATCATAAGGTAGATGGTTATAGAGAATCCGATAAAACTATATTCTTTTTTCATGGATGTTTTTACCATGGATGTATACACTGTTTTAAAAATAGATCGTCATATATTTACGGGTCGCATTATGAAACTATGAATTCTAGATACGAATCAACTGAGAGAATCACAAATAAAATAAAACGAGCACAATATAATGTTGTGGAATTATGGGAATGTGAATTTAAAGCTATGATTGAAATTGATAAAGATCTTGAAAAGTTTGTAAAAGAATTTTCTTCTATTATTCCTGAACCTCTTGAACCGAGAGATGCATTTTATGGCGGACGAACGAATTGTATTAAGTTATATCATGAAACTCAAAAAAATGAAAAAATATTTTACTATGATGTATGTAGTCTATATCCTTTTGTTAACAAAACTAAACCCTATCCTGTAGGTCATCCTAAAATTTATTTTGAAGAAAATACATTTCCGAATTTGAATCATGTAAAAGGTGGGCTTATTAAATGTAAAATTTTACCACCTATCAATCTTTATCATCCTGTATTACCTTTACGCATAAATGGCAAATTAATTTTTACTTTATGTACTTCTTGTGCAAAGCTAGAAAATCAGACCACGTGTAATCATGCCGATGAAGATAGATGCCTAAATGGAACATGGGTGATATGATGATGATATGCGGTTTAAGGGCGCTAAACTGCTAGGGTCATCAGCGCCCTTTCAATGTGTAAAATATAAAGTCAAAATATAAAAGGTAAAAAAACCGCATAATTAAAAAACGGTAACAAACCCGCAATGTCCAAAAAGTTAAAACTAACAATAGCATAACAATAACAATAACAACAATAATAAAAATAACAACAAGAATAACAATAAATATATCTCAAAAACCAACACACTAAAAGCATAGCCAATAAAAGATTAAAACGTGTCAAGAACTGTAGAATGCGGGACATGAGCGCCATGTCACTGGGGAGTAAGTCCCTATGAAAACAGACAGAATAAAATAACAAAGCTAAAAGACGCTCAGCGCATCAAATGCGACGATTAAAATCAATGTCACTTATAAAACGTAAAAGAAATTCTACAGCATGCGCGTCGTCTGCCAAAACGTTGGCTATGCCAACAGGCAGACCCAGGCGAACGCGCAGTGGAGCTAAAACTTGACACTCAGTTAAAATGTGACGCACCGTTAAGGGCACGTCACACTGCTGACACAGCGGAGCGGGATCACCACTGAGCAGGTAACTATGACTAAAACGACAATGTCCAATTCGTAAACGGGCTAAAAGTACCTCTTCCCGACGTGAAGAACGAGAAGAGGTACCCCAGATTAACGGGAGAGGCTTAACCTCCCGCAACTTGTTCCCCCGGAGGGCCGTCCACTCATCGCGCCAGCGCGAGAGGATGCGGCGACGTAAAATAACATACGAATCTGACGAGGGAACAACAGAGGTAAAAAATCTGGGTAATAAAATCACCGATTTCGCAGCGGCGTCGGCAGACTCATTACCTGAGATGCCCACATGACCTGGAATCCACATGAAGGACACGCTGATGCCTGAGACACCAAGCGAGTGGAGCAGGTCATGTATGCGCTGTACGAGTGGGTGGTAATGGTACAGCGCATGAATAGCCTGAAGGGCACTCAGAGAGTCCGTACAAATAAAACAGTTCCGTAAGTCGAGCCGCTGAATGTATAAAACAGATTGATAAATGCTAAAAAGTTCGGCGGTAAAAATTGAACATTGTCGAGGTAAACGAAAAGTAAAACTCTGAACACCATAAACAAAGGCACATCCTACTCCAACATCAGTCTTAGACCCATCAGTATATATAAAATGACAGTCCCCGAACTGCGCTTGTAGTGCTAAAAAGGCGGATCTAAGAACAGAAGCAGGGGTCGCATTTTTCGGCATCGACGTTAGCCCAAGGTGGATGTGGGCCTCAGCGCGCGACCATGGAGGAAAACGTGTCTCCCCTCGGGTAAGGGCCGGCGCTGGCGTAACGTCCAAATGCCGAAGTAGCAGTCGAAATCGAACCCCTGGAGGGAGCAATGCAGAGGAGCTAACTAAATATTGCCGGTCAAGCGAATCCTCGTAAAATACATCGAAGGACGGGTGGTTAGGCAAGCTTGAGAGTCGACAAGCATAGCTGCACAAAAGCATCTCACGCCGGATGGACAGCGGAGGCTCTGCAGCTTCTGCGTACAGACTGGGTACAGGGCTAGTTGGAAAGGCCCCTGTAGCGACTCTTATGCCACGATGGTGAATGGCAATCAATCGACGTAACACAGGTGGACGTGCCGACGAATAAACAATACACCCGTAATCAAGCTTGGATCGGACCAAAGAGCGATAAAGGCGAAGAAGGACGGTCCGATCAGCTCCCCAGGATGTGCCACTTAAAACACGTAAAATATTAAGAGAACGGTCACACTTTGCTTTTAAAAAGGAAACGTGCGAGGTCCAACACAACTTCCTGTCAAAAATCAACCCCAAAAATTTCGCCTCGTCTGCAAAAGGAAGTATCCCTCGCCCAAGATGGAGTGAGGGCGGAGGGAAGTACTTCCGGCGCCAAAAGTTGATGCAGACGGATTTCTCGGCGGAGAAATTAAAGCCGTTGGCGTTACTCCAGGCGTAGAGACGGTCGATACAGCTCTGGAGACGGCGTTCGAGTAGACAGGTCCGCCGTGAACTACAATAAATAGCGAAATCGTCAACAAAAAGGGACGATGAAATGCCAGGTGGAATACAATCAACAATGGGGTTGATAGCAATCGCAAAAAGTGTGACACTGAGTACAGAGCCCTGCGGTACTCCGTTCTCTTGAATAAAACGACGAGATAAAACCGAGCCCACACGTACACGAAAGACGCGGTCCGTCATAAACTCCCGAAGAAATATGGGAAGACGACCGCGGATATTCCAATCGTGAAGTGTACGTAAAATGCCGCCCCTCCAACAAGTGTCATAAGCTTTCTCCAGGTCAAAAAATACAGCCACGGTTTGACACTTTCTCAGAAATCCATTCATAATATGCGTCGACAAGGACACCAGATGGTCGACGGTAGAGCGATAGCGACGAAACCCGCACTGAGCGTTCGCTAGAAGTTTCTGAGACTCAAGCCACCATGTCAACCGCCCGTTGATCATGCGCTCCATCACCTTACAAATGCAACTGGTGAGGGAGATAGGGCGGTAGCTGGAAGGTAGTTGGCGATCCTTCCCTGGCTTAAGTATAGGGACAATGGTGGCTTCGCGCCAAACGGAAGGAAAAATGCCGACTTGCCAAATACGGTTATAGACCTGTAAGAGAAATAGTTTACTGTCGGCTGAAAGGTTCTTTAACATCAGGACATGAATGCCGTCCGGCCCGGGAGCGGAGCGCCGAGAGCAATGAAGAGCGTGCTCCAGCTCCCTCATTGTGAATAGTTTGTTATAGCATTCATCATTAACAGACCGAAAAGTATATGATGCGAAAGCCGGCGGAATAATGGTCTGAACTGGAAACCGCCTCAAAGGCAGAACCCAGTGTGTTAGCGATGGCAGCCGGATCCACTATGGTGGCATTAGAAACCTGAAGGCCAGAAACAGTACAATGTGACACTTTACCTGAGAAGCGACGAAGTTTATCCCAAACAACGGATGAAGGCGTAAAACGATTAAAAGACTCGACAAAACGAGCCCAAGATGCCTTCTTGCTATCCTGAATAATGCGACGAGCCCTGGCGCGCGATTGTTTAAAAGTCACCAAATTATCAAGTGTAGGGTGGCGCCGAAACACCCTAAGTGCAGTCCTACGGGCACGAACGGCGTCCCGACAATCCTCGTTCCACCACGGAACAGGTGGCCGCCGAGGTTGGGAGGATGAACGGGGTATTGCACGATCGCCGGCTGAGAAAATAATAGACGTAAGGTGCTGCACTAGTTGATTAATGTCGGAGAAGGGCTGGTCGTCAAAATGCACGAGGCTGGAATACAAGCTCCAGTCGGCTTTTGCGAATATCCAGGTAGGAACTCTGGAATGCTGTACGTGGTGCGACAGAAGAGAAACGATGCAGGGGAAATGGTCGCTGGAGTAGGTGTCAGCGACGACGTTCCACTGAAGGCGACGTGCAAGCTGGATTGAGCAAAGGGCAAAGTCCAGGTGAGAGAAAGTACCAGAAGAATCAGAAATAAAAGTAGGTGCACCTGTATTGAGGATGGAAAGATTGAACTCATAAAAAATGTCGGAAAGAAGAGTTCCCCTCGCACAAGCCCTTGGCGAACCCCATAGTGGGTGATGGGCATTAAAATCTCCCAACAGAAGAAATGGTGTTGGGAGAGCGGACAGGAGAGCTCGAATGTCCGCGGGAGCGAGGTGATGATGATGATGATATGCGGTTTAAGGGCGCTAAACTGCTATGGTCATCAGCGCCCTTACAGTGTATAAAAGATAAGGTCAAAATATAAAACAGGTAAAAGAACCGCATATTTAAAAACGGGACCCAAACCCGCGATGATCAAAAGCTAAAACTAACAATATAACAATAACAAATAAAACAATAACAATAATAACAACAATAACAATAAAAACAATAATAACAATAACAATAATAAGAACAAGACAAAGATCTGAAAAACAACACACTAAAAGCATAGGCAGTAAAGGATTAAAACGTGTCAGGAACTGTAGAATGCGAGGGACATGAGCGCCATATGTCCACTGGGGATGAGTTCCCATAAAAAACCGACAGGATAAAAGTACGAAGCTAACAGACGCCCAACGCATTAAATGCGCAGATTAAAATCACTGTCATGAATAAAACGTAAAACACATTCCACAGCATGCGTGTCGTCTGCCAAAACGTTGGCTAGGCCAACAGGCAGACCCACACGAGCACGCAATGCAGCTAAAACCTGACACTCTGTTAAAATGTGACGCACCGTTAAGGGCACGTCACACTGCCCACAGAGTGGCGCGGGGTCAACACTCAGCAAATACTTATGACTAAAAATGCAATGTCCGATACGAAGGCGTGTTAAAATTACCTCTTCCCGACGAGAAGCACGGGAAGAGGTAGCCCAGACTAACGGGAGAGGCTTAACCTCCCGCAACTTGTTCCCCCGGAGGGCCGTCCACTCATCGCTCCAAAGCGAGAGGATGCGGCGACGTAAAACAATAAACAAATCTGACGAGGGAACAACAGAGGTAAAACGTCTGGGTGATAAAATCGCCGACTTGGCAGCGACATCGGCAGACTCATTACCTGAGATGCCCACATGACCTGGAATCCACATGAAGGAGACGCTGATGCCAGAGACATCAAGCGAGTGGAGCAGGTCATGAATGCGCTGTACGAGCGGGTGGTAACTGTACAGCGAGCTAATACTTTGAAGAGCACTCAGGGAGTCGGAACAAATAAAACAGTGCCGTAAGTCGTGCCGCTGAATATATAAAAGAGACTGATAAATGCTAAAAAGTTCGGCGGTAAAAATCGAACATTGCTCTGGTAAACGAAAGGTAAAACTATTTCCACCACAAAAAAAGGCACATCCTACTCCTGCATCAGTCTTAGATCCATCAGTACAGATAAAAGGCAAGTCCCCGAATTGCGACTGAAGTTCTAAAAACGCTGATCTAAAGACTGAAGAAGGGGTCTCATTCTTCGGCATTGACGATAACCCAAGGTGACAGAGGGCCTCAGCGCGCGACCATGGAGGAAAACGCGTTTCCCCCCTTGGAAGGGCCGGCGCTGGCGTAACGTCCAAATGCCGAAGTAGCAGTCGAAATCGAACCCCTGGAGGGAGCAATGCAGAGGAGCTAACTAAATATTGCCGGTCAAGTGAATCCTCGAAAAATGCCGCGAAAGACGGGTGGTCAGGCAAGCTTGAGAGTCGACAGGCATAGCTGCACAAGAGCATCTCACGCCTGGAGGACTGCGGAGGCTCTGCAGCTTCAGCATAAAGACTGGGCACGGGGCTAGTTGGAAAGGCCCCTGTAGCGACTCTAAGACCACGATGATGAATGGGATTCAAACGACGTAACACAGATGGACGTGCCGACGAATAAACAAAACACCCGTAATCAAGTTTGGATCGGACCAAAGAGCGATCAAGGCGAAGAAGGACGGTCCGATCAGCTCCCCAGGATGTGCCACTTAAAACACGTAAAAGATTAAGAGAACGGTCACACTTTGCTTTTAAAAAGGAAACGTGCGAGGTCCAACACAACTTCCTATCAAAAATCAACCCCAAAAATTTCGCCTCGTCTGCAAACGGAAGTATCCCTGGCCCAAGATGGAGAGAGGGCGGAGGGAAATACTTCCGGCGCCAGAAGTTGATGCAGACGGATTTCTCGGCGGAGAAATTAAAGCCGTTGGCGTTACTCCAGGCGTAGAGACGGTCGATACAGCTCTGGAGACGGCGTTCGAGTAGACAGGTCCGCCGTGAACTGCAATAAATAGCGAAATCGTCAAAAAAAAGGGACGATGAAATGCCAGGTGGCATACAATCAACAATGGGGTTGATAGCAATCGCAAAAAGTGTGACACTGAGTACAGAGCCCTGCGGTACTCCGTTCTCTTGAATAAAACGACGAGATAAAACCGAGCCCACACGTACACGAAAGACGCGGTCCGTCATAAACTCCCGAAGAAATATGGGAAGACGACCGCGGATATTCCAATCGTGAAGTGTACGTAAAATGCCGCCCCTCCATTAAGTGTCATAAGCTTTCTCCAGGTCAAAAAATACAGCCACGGTTTGACACTTTCTCAGAAATCCATTCATAATATGCGTCGACAAGGACACCAGATGGTCGACGGTAGAGCGATAGCGACGAAACCCGCACTGAGCGTTCGCTAGAAGTTTCTGAGACTCAAGCCACCATGTCAACCGCCCGTTGATCATGCGCTCCATCACCTTACAAATGCAACTGGTGAGGGAGATAGGGCGGTAGCTGGAAGGTAGTTGGCGATCCTTCCCAGGCTTAAGTATAGGGACAATGGTGGCTTCGCGCCAAACGGAAGGAAAAATGCCGTCTTGCCAAATACGGTTATAGACCTGTAAGAGAAATAGTTTACTGTCGGCTGAAAGGTTCTTTAACATCAGGACATGAATGCCGTCCGGCCCGGGAGCGGAGTGCCGAGAGCAATGAAGAGCGTGCTCCAGCTCCCTCATTGTGAATAGTTCGTTATAGCATTCATCATTAACAGACCGAAAAGTATATGATGCGGAATCCTGCCGGTCTTTAATAGAGCGAAAGCCGGCGGAATAATGGTCTGAACTGGAAAGGCAGAACCCAGAGTGTTAGCGATGGCAGCCGGATCCACTATGGTGGCATTAGAAACCTGAAGGCCAGAAACAGTACAATGTGACACTTTACCTGAGAAGCGACGAAGTTTATCGCAAACAACGGATGAAGGCGTAAAACGATTAAAAGACTCGACAAAACGAGCCCAAGATGCCTTCTTGCTATCCTGAATAATGCGACGAGCCCTGGCGCGCGATTGTTTAAAAGTCACCAAATTATCAAGTGTAGGGTGGCGCCGAAACACCCTAAGTGCAGTCCTACGGGCACGAACGGCGTCCCGACAATCCTCGTTCCACCACGGAACAGGTGGCCGCCGAGGTTGGGAGGATGAACGGGGTATTGCACGTTCGGCGGCTGAGAAAATAATAGACGTAAGGTGCTGCACTAGTTGATTAATGTCGGAGAAGGGCTGGTCGTCAAAATGCACGAGGCTGGAATACAAGCTCCAGTCGGCTTTTGCGAATATCCAGGTAGGTACTCTGGAATGCTGTACGTGGTGCGACAGAAGAGAAACGATGCAGGGGAAATGGTCGCTGGAGTAGGTGTCAGCGACGACGTTCCACTGAAGGCGACGTGCAAGCTGGATTGAGCAAAGGGCAAGGTCCAGGTGAGAGAAAGTACCAGAAGAATCAGAAATAAAAGTAGGTGCACCTGTATTGAGGATGGAAAGATTGAACTGATAAAAAATGTCGGAAAGAAGAGTTCCCCTCGCACAAGCCCTTGGCGAACCCCATAGTGGGTGATGGGCATTAAAATCTCCCAACAGAAGAAATGGTGTTGGGAGAGCGGACAGGAGAGCTCGAATGTCCGCGGGAGCGAGGGGAGACGATGGAGGTGAATATACAGAGCAAACAGAAAACAAAAAGCCGGGTAAGTGAAGGCGAACGGCAACAGCTTGCAAGTCGGATGTAAGTGTGACAGGTGTAAAATGAACGTCGTTACGCACTAAGAACATGACACCTCCATGAGCAGGAGTACCCTACTCCGGTTCAAGGTCGTAGCGAACCGGAGTATATCCTCGGAGATCAAAAGGATCGTGAGGGCGAAGCTAAGTCTCCTGCAAACATACGACCATAGGCGAATGGGAACGCAATAAAAGTTGCAGTTCCGCCCTATGCGATCGTACACCACGTACATTCCAGGTCAGAATAGCCATTAAGAATACGGGGATAAACTGTCTATTTAGAAGGGCGGCTTAAAATTACCTTTTGTTTAACCTTTGGGCTCGGGCTTTTTGTATGGAGTTGGTCAGACTCCATAGCTTCCTCGGAGGGAGGGCCCACGCGCTCAGTGCCAGAAACCGATTCAAGCGCCGTGAATCGGTTCTGGGTGGCGATGGGTGAAGTGTGCCGCTGAGCGCGGCTTGTCCCAGGACCATCCTGGGACATCGACCTCCGAGGAGGAGAAGGTGAACTTTTGTTACCGCGCGCACGCGGAGGGTCTTTCAAAAAATCTTCCCTACGAAGTTTCTGCTTGGGCTTCTTTTCAACGGCTTGCGACTTCATTGACTTGGGACCAGGTTTATACGGCTTGGTAACTGTAGCCTTAATAGACGGCCGGATGGTAGTGGCGGTTAATCCAGTCAAGGTCCAGGTCTGAGTTTCGGCATCTACTCGTGGTACTGGCGAGGCAACAACAGAACTAAATGTGCCAGATCGCAGGAGTGAAGGTTGGCGCGCATGGAAACCTCTCCGGGCTTCGGCGAAGGAGAGTTTCTCCTTTACCCGGATCTCCTGGATCGCCTTCTCGTCCAGATACCGCGGACAGTCGGCAAACGAAGCAGAATGTGACCCTTTACAATTAACGCAGACGGGGGCTGTTGAACAGGCACCTTCGTGTGAGGGCTGGCTACACGTTGCACAGATGTTAACGGCACTCTTACATGAGACTTGCGTATGCCCAAAACGTTGGCACTTAAAACAACGCAGAGGTCTGGGAATATAAGGCCTCACAGAAATCCGTTCGTACCCTGCAGAAATGCTCGTGGGCAGATCGACGCCATCAAATGTAATAAACAGGGTACGAGTGGGTACCAATACGCCGTCGCGTTTGGCCTGCACTCGATGCACTGCAGTCACCTTTTGATCGGATAGATATTCTACGAGATCCTCGTCCGATATACCATCGAGGCTATGGGTGGTAACGACGCCCCGACAGGAGTTCAATGTGCGGTGCTTCTCAACACGGATGGGGTAACCGTGGAGAAGCGTAGCGCCCAACAAGGTCTTACTTTGCTGATCGGACTTAGTTTGTGCCAATAAGGAACCATTCCGTAGACGAGTGCATGATTGTACCGCACCAGCAATAGCATCTATGCCCTTCTGAATTATAAAAGGGTTCACCTTCTCAAAGTTTTGTCCTTCTTCTGTTCTCGAAATGACCAAGTAACAACCAGATGACGGCGGTGCTACTTCTGTTACAATGACTTTTCGGCGCTTGGTGTTAATAATGGAGAAAGGGTGCTCCATAGCGAAAAATATCCTCCACCATTGCAACCGTCTCCGACCTCGGGCTCTGACTTCTCGGGCGTTACCCCGGCTTGGGTGAGTGGCCTATCTATACCAGACTCACCCCAGGGTCACACCTCCCAGAACATAGACAGAGGGACCCAATCGCCGTCAGAAGTCAGCAGTTCATGCAATGGCCCCCCCGCGGGACTGCAGTTGAACAGCGGATACGAACACAAACCCTACATGACGACCCCGGGTGGTGGGGATGACGCCATTACCCACTCACCCAGCTGCGCACGCGGTGCGCGGGTATCCGTCAGGCTGTGTCCACGGAGGATTTAAATAAAAAGATAAAAGAAACTAAAACTGTGTGGGCGTTTCGCACGCAAGGTAGGCCGGCGGGGAAGAAAAAGAGATATGCGAATGTCGTGGTGCGAAATGGCCGGAAAGTGATAAGGGAAGAAAGAAACGATGGTGAGGTGCGGTATGAATGGAATGCAAAAACGCACGAGAGCCTACCTTGGGTCCACCGGTCACTTGAAGAACCCACCTCGACCGGATGGGGGTGAGGGGATGAATATGGCGATGATTGGCTCGGGAACCCCCGGGTGCGCCAAAAACCCGTACTCACATAAGGTGAGCCCCTGAGGGGCGCGGGAGCGAGGGGAGACGATGGAGGTGAATATACAGAGCAAACAGAAAACAAAAAGCCGGGTAAGTGAAGGCGAACGGCAACAGCTTGCAAGTCGGATGTAAGTGTGACAGGTGTAAAATGAACGTCGTTACGCACTAAGAACATGACACCTCCATGAGCAGGAGTACCCTCCTCCGGTTCAAGGTCGTAGCGAACCGGAGTATATCCTCGGAGATCAAAAGGATCGTGAGGGCGAAGCTTAGTCTCCTGCAAACATACGACCATAGGCGAATGGGAACGCAATAAAAGTTCCAGTTCCGCCCTATGCGATCGTACACCACGTACATTCCAGGTCAGGATAGCCATTAAGAATAAGGGGATAAACTGTCTATTTAGAAGGGCGGCTTAAAATTACCTTTTGTTTAACCTTTGGGCTCGGGCTTTTTGTATGGAGTTGGTCAGACTCCATAGCTTCCTCGGAGGGAGGGCCCACGCGCTCAGTGCCAGAAACCGATTCAAGCGCCGTGGGGGTAAGTAAGTAAGATATCCGGTTTAAGGGCGCTAAACTGCTACGGTCATCAGCGCCGTTACAATGTATAAAAGAGAATGTCAAAATATAAAACAGGTAAAAGAACCGCATAGTTAAAAACGGGACACAAACCCGCGATGTTCAAATAGCTAAAACCAACAACAGAACAATAACAAAATAACAATAACAACAATCATAACAATAACAATAATAACAATAACAATAACAAGAACAACAATAATAACAAGAATAACAATAACAACAATACAAAGGTCTGAAAAACCAACACACTAAAAGCAAGGGCTATAAAAGATTAAAACGTGTCAGGAACTGTAGAATGCGAGGGACATGAGCGTCATATGTCCACTGGGGATAAGAGTTCCCATAAAACAGACAGAATAAAAGTACTAAGCCAACAGACGCCCAACGCATTAAATGCGCAGATTAAAATCACTGTCATGAATAAAACGTAAAACACATTCTACAGCACGCGTGTCGTCTGCCAAAACGTTGGCTAGGCCAACAGGCAGACCCACACGAGCACGCAATGCAGCTAAAACCTGACACTCTGTTAAAATGTGACGCACCGTTAAGGGCACGTCACACTGCCCACAGAG
This sequence comes from Deroplatys truncata, assembly GCA_030765065.1. Taxonomy (NCBI): domain Eukaryota; kingdom Metazoa; phylum Arthropoda; class Insecta; order Mantodea; family Mantidae; genus Deroplatys; species Deroplatys truncata. Next base: position 197,006,513 of record CM060987.1, read on the forward strand.
TGGTGCGGGGTCACCACTGAGCAAATACCTATGACTAAAAACACAATGTCCAATCCGTAGACGAGCTAAAATTACCTCTTCCCGACGACAAGAACGAGAAGAGGTACTCCAGATTAACGGGAGAGGCTTAACCTCCCGCAACTTGTTCCCCCGGAGGGCCGTCCACTCATCGCGCCAGCGCGAGAGGATGCGGCGACGTAAAATAGCACACGAATCTGACGAGGGAACAACAGAGGTAAAAAATCTGGGTAATAAAATCGCCGATTTCGCAGCGGCGTCGGCAGACTCATTCCCTGAGATGCCCACATGACCTGGAATCCACATGAAGGACACGCTGATGCCAGAGACACCAAGCGAGTGGAGCAGGTCATGTATGCGCTGTACAAGCGGGTGGTAATGGTACAGCGCAGTAATAGTCTGAAGGGCACTCAGAGAGTCCGTACAAATAAAACAGTGCTGTAAGGCGTGCCGCTGAATGTATAAAATAGATTGATAAATGCTAAAAAGTTCGGCGGTAAAAATTGAACATTGTGCAGGTAAACGAAACTTAAAACTACAGTGACCAGAAACAAAGGCACATCCAACTCCAGCTTCAGTCTTAGATCCATCGGTAAAGATAAAATGGAAGTCCCCGAATTGAGCCCTTACTTCTAAAAAAGCCGATCTAAAGACTGAAGCAGGGGTCTCAGCCTTCGGCATTGACGTTAGCCCAAGGTGACAGTGGGCCTCAGCGCGGGACCATGGAGGAAAACGCGTTTCTCCCCGTGGAAGGGCCGGCGCTGGCGTAACGTCCAAATGCCGAAGTAGCAGTCGAAATCGAACCCCTGGAGGGAGCAATGCAGAGGAGCTAACTAAATATTGCCGGTCAAGCGAATCCTCGTAAAATACATCGAACGACGGGTGGTTAGGCAAGCTTGAGAGTCGACAAGCATAGCTGCACAAGAGCATCTCACGCCTGAAGGACAGCGGAGGCTCTGCAGCTTCTGCGTACAGACTGGGTACAGGGCTAGTTGGAAAGGCCCCTGTAGCGACTCTTATGCCACGATGGTGAATGGCATTCAATCGACGTAACACAGATGGACGTGCCGACGAATAAACAATACACCCGTAATCAAGCTTGGATCGGACCAAAGAGCGATAAAGGCGAAGAAGGACGGTCCGATCAGCTCCCCAGGATGTGCCACTTAAAACACGTAAAATATTAAGAGAACGGTCACACTTTGCTTTTAAAAAGGAAACGTGCGAGGTCCAACACAACTTCCTGTCAAAAATCAACCCCAAAAATTTCGCCTCGTCTGCAAACGGAAGTATCCCAGGCCCAAGATGGAGTGAGGGTGGAGGGAAATACTTCCGGCGCCAAAAGTTGATGCAGACGGATTTCTCGGCGGAGAAATTAAAGCCGTTGGCGTTACTCCAGGCGTAGAGACGGTCGATACAGCTCTGGAGACGGCGTTCGAGTAGACAGGTCCGCCGTGAACTACAATAAATAGCGAAATCGTCAACAAAAAGGGACGATGAAATGCCAGGTGGAATACAATGAACAATGGGGTTGATAGCAATCGCAAAAGGTGTGACACTGAGTACAGAGCCCTGCGGTACTCCGTTCTCTTGAATAAAACGACGAGATAAAACCGAGCCCACACGTACACGAAAGACGCGGTCCGTCATAAACTCCCGAAGAAATATGGGAAGACGACCGCGGATATTCCAATCGTGAAGTGTACGTAAAATGCCGCCCCTCCAACAAGTGTCATAAGCTTTCTCCAGGTCAAAAAATACAGCCACGGTTTGACACTTTCTCAGAAATCCATTCATAATATGCGTCGACAAGGACACCAGATGGTCGACGGTAGAGCGATAACGACGAAACCCGCACTGAGCGTTCGCTAGAAGTTTCTGAGACTCAAGCCACCATGTCAACCGCCCGTTGATCATGCGCTCCATCACCTTGCAAATGCAACTGGTGAGGGAGATAGGGCGGTAGCTGGAAGGTAGTTGGCGATCCTTCCCAGGCTTAAGAATAGGGACAATGGTGGCTTCGCGCCAAACGGAAGGAAAAATGCCGTCTTGCCAAATACGGTTATAGACCTGTAAGAGAAATAGTTTACTGTCGGCTGAAAGGTTCTTTAACATCAGGACATGAATACCGTCCGGCCCGGGAGCGGAGTGCCGAGAGCAATGAAGAGCGTGCTCCAGCTCCCTCATTGTGAATAGTTCGTTATAGCATTCATCATTAGCAGACCGAAAAGTATATGATGCGGAATCCTGCCGGTCTTTAATAGAGCGAAAGCCGGCGGAATAATGGTCTGAATGGGATACCGCCTCAAAGGCAGCACCCAGAGCGTTAGCGATGGCAGCCGGATCCACTATGGTGGCATTAGAAACCTGAAGGCCAGAAACAGAACAATGTGACACTTTACCTGAGAAGCGACGAAGTTTATCCCAAACAACGGATGAAGGCGTAAAGCGATTAAAAGACTCGACAAAACGAGCCCAAGATGCCTTCTTGCTATCCTGAATAATGCGACGAGCCCTGGCGCGCGATTGTTTAAAGGTCACCAAATTATCAAGTGTAGGGTGGCGCCGAAACACCCTAAGTGCAGTCCTACGGGCACGAACGGCGTCCCGACAATCCTCGTTCCACCACGGAACAGGTGGCCGCCGAGGTTGGGAGGATGAACGGGGTATTGCGCGTTCGGCGGCAGAGAAAATAACAGACGTAAGGTGCTGCACTAGTTGGTGAATGTCGGAGAAGGGCTGATCGTCAAAATGCACGAGGCTGGAATACAAGCTCCAGTCGGCTTTTGCGAATATCCAGGTAGGTACTCTGGAATGCTGTACGTGGTGCGACAGAAGAGAAACGATGCAGGGGTAATGGTCGCTGGAGTAGGTGTCAGCGACGACGTTCCACTGAAGACGACGTGCAAGCTGGAGTGAGCAAATTGCAAGGTCCAGGTGAGAAAATGTACCAGAAGAATCAGAAATAAAAGTAGCTGCACCTGTATTGAGGATGGAAAGATTGAACTGATAAAAAATGTCGGAAAGAAGAGTTCCCCTCGCACAAGCCCTTGGCGAACCCCAGAGTGGGTGATGGGCATTAAAATCTCCCAACAGAAGAAATGGTGTTGGGAGAGCGGACAGGAGAGATCGAATGTCCGCGGGAGCGAGGGGAGACGATGGAGGTGTATACACAGAGCAAACAGAAAACAAAACGCCGGGTAACTGCAGTCTAATGGCAACAGCTTGCAAGTCGGATGTAAGTGTGACAGGTGTAAAATGAACGTCGTTACGCACTAAGAACATGACACCACCATGAGCAGGAGTACCCTCCTCCGGTTCAAGGTCGTAGCGAACCGGAGTATATCCTCGGAGATCAAAAGGATCGAGAGGGCGAAGCTTAGTCTCCTGCAAACATACGACCATAGGCGAATGGGAACGCAATAAAAGTTGCAGTTCCGCCCTATGCGATCGTACACCACGTACATTCCAGGTCAGGATAGCCATTAAGAATAAGGGGATAAACTTTCTATTTAGAAGGGCGGCTTAAAATTACCTTTTGTTTAACCTTTGGGCTCGGGCTTTTTGTATGGAGTTGGTCAGACTCCATAGCTTCCTCGGAGGGAGGGCCCACGCGCTCAGTGCCAGAAACCGATTCCAGCGCCGTGAATCGGTTCTGGGTGGCGATGGGTGAAGGGTGCCGCTGAGCGCGGCTTGTCCCAGGACCATCCTGGGACAGCGACCTCCGAGGAGGAGAAGGTGAACTTTTGTTACCGCGCGCACGCGGAGGGTCTTTCAAAAAATCTTCCCTACGAAGTTTCTGCTTGGGCTTCTTTTCAACGGCTTGCGACTTCATTGACTTGGGACCAGGTTTATACGGCTTGGTAACTGTAGCCTTAATAGACGGCCGGATGGTAGTGGCGGTTAATCCAGTCAAGGTCCAGGTCTGAGTTTCGGCATCTACTCGTGGTACTGGCGAGGCAACAACAGAACTAAATGTGCCAGATCGCAGGAGTGAAGGTTGGCGCGCATGGAAACGCCTCCGGGCTTCAGCGAAGGAGAGTTTTTCCTTTACCCGGATCTCCTGGATCGCCTTCTCGTCCAAATACCGCGGACAGTCGGCAAACGAAGCAGAATGTGACCCTTTACAATTAACGCAGACGGGGGCTGTTGAACAGGTACCTTCGTGTGAGGGCTGGCTACATGTTGCACAGATGTTAACGGCACTCTTACAGGAGACTTGCGTATGCCCAAAACGTTGGCATTTAAAACAACGCAGAGGTCTAGGAATATAAGGCCTCACAGAAATCCGTTCGTACCCTGCGGAAATGCTCGTGGGCAGATCGACGCCATCAAATGTAATAAACAGGGTACGAGTGGGTACCAATACGCCGTCGCGTTTGGCCTGCACTCGATGCACTGCAGTCACCTTTTGATCGGATAGATATTCTACGAGATCCTCGTCCGATATACCATCGAGGCTATGGGTGGTAACGACGCCCCGACAAGAGTTTAATGTGCGGTGCTTCTCAACACGGATGGGGTAACCGTGGAGAAGCGTAGCGCGCAACAAGGTCTTACTTTGCTGATCGGACTTAGTTTGTGCCAATAAGGAACCATTCCGTAGACGAGTGCATGATTGAACCGCACCAGCAATAGCATCTATGCCCTTCTGTATTATAAAAGGGTTCACCTTCTCAAAGTTTTGTCCTTCTTCTGTTCTCGAAATGACCAAGTAACAACCAGATGACGGCGGTGCTACTTCTGTTACAATAACTTTTCGGCGCTTGTTTGTATTAATGGAGGAAGGGTGCTCCATAGCGAGATAAATCCTCCACCATTGCAACCGTCTCCGACCTCGGGCTCTGACTTCTCGGGCGTTACCCCGGCTTGGGTGAGTGGCCTATCTATACCAGACTCACCCCAGGGTCACACCTCCCAGAACATAGACAGAGGGACCCAATCGCCGTCAGAAGTCAGCAGCTCATGCAATGGCCCCCCCGCGGGACTGCAGTTGAACAGCGGATACGAACACAAACCCTACATGACGACCCCGGGTGGTGGGGATGACGCCATTACCCACTCACCCAGCTGCGCACGCGGTGCGCGGGTATCCGTCAGGCTGTGTCCACGGAGGATTTAAATAAAAAGATAAAAGAAACTAAAACTGTGTGGGCGTTTAGCACGCAAGGTAGGCCGGCGGGGAAGAAAAAGAGAGATATGCGAATGTCGTGGTGCGAAATGGCCGGAAAGTGATAAGGGAAGAAAGAAACGATGGTGAGGTGCGGAATGGATGGAATGAAAAGAACGCACGAGAGCCTACCTTGGGTCCACCGGTCACGAGAAGAACCCACGCCGACCGGATGGGGGTGAGGGGATGAATGTGGCGATGATTGGCTCGGGAACCCCCGGGTGCGCCAAAAACCTGTACTCACATAAGGTGAGCCCCTGAGGGGCAAGCGCCGTGAATCGGTTCTGGGTGGCGATGGGTGAAGGGTGCCGCTGAGCGCGGCTTGTCCCAGGACCATCCTGGGACAGCGACCTCCGAGGAGGAGAAGGTGAACTTTTGTTACCGCGCGCACGCGGAGGGTCTTTCAATAAATCTTCCCTACGAAGTTTCTGCTTGGGCTTCTTTTCAACGGCTTGCGACTTCATTGACTTGGGACCAGGTCGACGCCATCAAATGTAATAAACAGGGTACGAGTGGGTACCAATATGCCGTCGCGTTTGGCCTGCACTCGATGCACTGCAGTCACCTTTCGATCAGATAGATATTCTACGAGATCCTCGTCCGATATACCATCGAGGCTATGGGTGGTAACGACGCCCCGACAGGAGTTCAATGTGCGGTGCTTCTCAACACGGATGGGGTAACCGTGGAGAAGCGTAGCGCGCAACAAGGTCTTACTTTGCTGATCGGACTTAGTTTGTGCCAATAAGGAACCATTCCGTAGACGAGTGCATGATTGAACCGCACCAGCAATAGCATCTATGCCCTTCTGAATTATAAAAGGGTTCACCTTCTCAAAGTTTTGTCCTTCTTCTGTTCTCGAAATGACCAAGTAACCAGATGACGGCGGTGCTACTTCTGTTACAATGACTTTTCGGCGCTTGTTGTTAATAATGGAGAAAGGGTGCTCCATAGCGAAAAAAATCCTCCACCATTGCAACCGTCTCCGACCTCGGGCTCTGACTTCTCGGGCGTTACCCCGGCTTGGGTGAGTGGCCTATCTATACCAGACTCACCCCAGGGTCACACCTCCCAGAACATAGACAGAGGGACCCAATCGCCGTCAGAAGTCAGCAGCTCATGCAATGGCCCCCCCGCGGGACTGCAGTTGAACAGCGGATACGAACACAAACCCTACATGACGACCCCGGGTGGTGGGGATGACGCCATTACCTACTCACCCAGCTGCGCACGCGGTGCGCGGGTATCCGTCAGGCTGTGTCCACGGAGGATTTAAATAAAAGGATAAAAGAAACTAAAACAGTGTGGGCGTTTCGCACGCAAGGTAGGCCGGCGGGGAAGAAAAAGAGATATGCGAATGTCGTGGTGCGAAATGGTCGGAAAGTGATAAGGGAAGAAAGAAACGATGGTGAGGTGCGGTATGGATGGAATGCAAAGAACGCACGAGAGCCTACCTTGTGTCCACCGGTCACTTGAAGAACCCACCTCGACCGGATGGGGGTGAGGGGATGAATAACATGGGTGATAGATGAAGTTAAAGTAGCAATTGTTGAAGGGTATAAAATAATACAAATATATGAAATTTGGGAGTACCAAATAGCACAGTATGATTTACAAAATCAACAATGTGGACTTTTTGAAAAGTATGTAAATCAGTTTTTAAAAATAAAAGCAGAAGCTTCGGGGTGGCCTTCACACTGACACCAAAGATAAAAAAATAACATATATTAAAAATTGTTTAGGAAAAGGAAGGTATTAATTTAGATTCTGATGCTATAGATTTCAACTCAGGTAGACGAGAATTAAGTAAATTAATGCTTAATTCGTTTTGGGGAAAATATGGACAAAGAGATAATTTACCAACAGCCGAATTAGTAACAGAATATTCTCGTTTAGTCGAACTTTTAAACAACCCAAGCATAGAGGTTCACACATATCTTCCAGCAACAGATGATATAATTTATGTTGTTTGGAGTCATGTTAAGCAAAGTCCTAAATTAAATCGTACCACTAACGTTATCATTGCAGCATACACTACAGCTCATGCTCGTCTAGAGCTATATTCTTATTTTAAAAAATTAAATGATCGTGTATTATACTTTGATAGAGATTCAATTATTGTAGTAAGTAAACAGAATGATTGGATTCCACCTACTGGATCTTTTCTTGGATGCATGACAAACGAATTAGAAAAATATGGAAATTATGCATATATTGATAAATTTGTTTCGAGTGGACCTAAAAGCTATGCCTTCAGAATAAAATATGGAGAAAATACAAAAATTATATGTAAAATTAAAGGAATTACATTAAATTCTGGAAATTTATCAAAAATAAATGAAAGTAAAATGAGTGATATTGTTTTAAATGATAATATGACAATTACATTACGTAATACACAAATATCAAGAAAAGCATTATGGACTTTAGTTACTGAACCATCCATTAAAACTTTTCGTTTAGTAGTTAATAAGCGCAAAAGAACCTCAAATTTTGATACCGTACCTTATGGTTTTCAAAAAAAATTATGTCGTTAAAATGAACATGATGATGATGATGATGATATGCGGTTTAAGGGCGCTAAACTGCTACGGTCATCAGCGCCCTTACAATGTATAAAAGATAATGTCAAAATATAAAACAGGTAAAAGAACCGCATAGTTAAAAACGGGACACAAACCCGCAATGTTCAAATAGCTAAAACCAACAACAGAACAATAACAAAATAACAATAACAACAATAATAACAATAACAATAACAATAATAACAATAACAATAACAAGAACAACAATAATAACAAGAACAACAAGAATAACAATAACAACAATACAAAGGTCTGAAAAACCAACACACTAAAAGCAAGGGCTATAAAAGATTAAAACGTGTCAGAAACTGTAGAATGCGAGGGACATGAGCGTCATATGTCCACTGGGGATAAGAGTTCCCATAAAACAGACAGAATAAAAGTACTAAGCCAACAGACGCCCAACGCATTAAATGCGCAGATTAAAATCACTGTCATGAATAAAACGTAAAACACATTCTACAGCACGCGTGTCGTCTGCCAAAACGTTGGCTAGGCCAACAGGCAGACCCACACGAGCACGCAATGCAGCTAAAACCTGACACTCTGTTAAAATGTGACGCACCGTTAAGGGCACGTCACACTGCCCACAGAGTGGTGCGGGGTCACCACTGAGCAAATACCTATGACTAAAAACACAATGTCCAATCCGTAGACGAGCTAAAATTACCTCTTCCCGACGACAAGAACGAGAAGAGGTACCCCAGATTAACGGGAGAAGCTTAACCTCCCGCAACTTGTTCCCCCGGAGGGCCGTCCACTCATCGCGCCAGCGCGAGAGGATGCGGCGACGTAAAATAACACACGAATCTGACGAGGGAACAACAGAGGTAAAAAATCTGGGTAATAAAATCGCCGATTTCGCAGCGGCGTCGGCACACTCATTCCCTGAGATGCCCACATGACCTGGAATCCACATGAAGGACACGCTGATGCCAGAGACACCAAGCGAGTGGAGCAGGTCATGTATGCGCTGTACAAGCGGGTGGTAATGGTACAGCGCAGTAATAGTCTGAAGGGCACTCAGAGAGTCCGTACAAATAAAACAGTGCTGTAAGGCGTGCCGCTGAATGTATAAAACGGATTGATAAATGCTAAAAAGTTCGGCGGTAAAGATTGAACATTGTGCAGGTAAACGAAACTTAAAACTACAGTGACCAGAAACAAAGGCACATCCAACTCCAGCTTCAGTCTTAGATCCATCGGTAAAGATAAAATGGAAGTCCCCGAATTGAGCCCGTACGTCTAAAAAAGCCGATCTAAAGACTGAAGCAGGGGTCGCAGTCTTCGGCATTGACGTTAGCCCAAGGTGACAGTGGGCCTCAGCGCGGGACCATGGAGGAAAACGCGTTTCCCCCCGTGGAAGGGCCGGCGCTGGCGTAACGTCCAAATGCCGAAGTAGCAGTCGAAATCGAACCCCTGGAGGGAGCAATGCAGAGGAGCTAACTAAATATTGCCGGTCAAGCGAATCCTCGTAAAATACATCGAAGGACGGGTGGTTAGGCAAGCTTGAGAGTCGACAAGCATAGCTGCACAAAAGCATCTCACGCCGGAAGGACAGCGGAGGCTCTGCAGCTTCTGCGTACAGACTGGGTACAGGGCTAGTTGGAAAGGCCCCTGTAGCGACTCTTATGCCACGATGGTGAATGGCATTCAAACGACGTAACACAGATGGACGTGCCGACGAATAAACAATACACCCGTAATCAAGCTTGGATCGGACCAAAGAGCGATAAAGGCGAAGAAGGACGGTCCGATCAGCTCCCCAGGATGTGCCACTTAAAACACGTAAAAGATTAAGAGAACGGTCACACTTTGCTTTTAAAAAGGAAACGTGCGAGGTCCAACACAACTTCCTGTCAAAAATCAACCCCAAAAATTTCGCCTCGTCTGCAAACGGAAGTATCCCTGGCCCAAGATGGAGAGTGGGCGGAGGGAAATACTTCCGGCGCCAAAAGTTGATGCAGACGGATTTCTCGGCGGAGAAATTAAAGCCGTTGGCGTTACTCCAGGCGTAGAGACGGTCGATACAGCTCTGGAGACGGCGTTCGAGGAGACAGGTCCGCCGTGAACTGCAATAAATAGCGAAATCGTCAACAAAAAGGGACGATGAAATGCCAGGTGGAATACAATCAACAATGGGGTTGATAGCAATCGCAAAAAGTGTGACACTGAGTACAGAGCCCTGCGGTACTCCGTTCTCTTGAATAAAACGACGAGATAAAACCGAGCCCACACGTACACGAAAGACGCGGTCCGTCATAAACTCCCGAAGAAATATGGGAAGACGACCGCGCATATTCCAATCGTGAAGTGTACGTAAAATGCCGCCCCTCCAACAAGTGTCATAAGCTTTCTCCAGGTCAAAAAATACAGCCACGGTTTGACACTTTCTCAGAAATCCATTCATAATATGCGTCGACAAGGACACCAGATGGTCGACGGTAGAGCGATAGCGACGAAACCCGCACTGAGCGTTCGCTAGAAGTTTCTGAGACTCAAGCCACCATGTCAACCGCCCGTTGATCATGCGCTCCATCACCTTGCAAATGCAACTGGTGAGGGAGATAGGGCGGTAGCTGGAAGGTAGTTGGCGATCCTTCCCAGGCTTAAGTATAGGGACAATGGTGGCTTCGCGCCAAACGGAAGGAAAAATGCCGTCTTGCCAAATACGGTTATAGACCTGTAAGAGAAATAGTTTACTGTCGGCTGAAAGGTTCTTTAACATCAGGACATGAATGCCGTCCGGCCCGGGAGCGGAGTGCCGAGAGCAATGAAGAGCGTGCTCCAGCTCCCTCATTGTGAATAGTTCGTTATAGCATTCAGCATTAACAGACCGAAAAGTATATGATGCGGAATCCTGCCGGTCTTTAATAGAGCGAAAGCCGGCGGAATAATGGTCTGAACTGGAAACCGCCTCAAAGGCAGAACCCAGAGTGTTAGCGATGGCAGCCGGATCCACTATGGTCGCATTAGAAACCTGAAGGCCAGAAACAGTACAATGTGACACTGTACCTGAGAAGCGACGAAGTTTATCCCAAACAACGGATGAAGGCGTAAAACGATTAAAAGACTCGACAAAACGAGCCCAAGATGCCTTCTTGCTATCCTGAATAATGCGACGAGCCCTGGCGCGCGATTGTTTAAAAGTCACCAAATTATCAAGTGTAGGGTGTCGCCGAAACACCCTAAGTGCAGTCCTACGGGCACGAACGGCGTCCCGACAATCCTCGTTCCACCACGGAACAGGTGGCCGCCGAGGTTGGGAGGATGAACGGGGTATTGCGCGTACGGCGGCAGAGAAAATAACAGACGTAAGGTGCTGCACTAGTTGGTGAATGTCGGAGAAGGGCTGGTCGTCAAAATGCACGAGGCTGGAATACAAGCTCCAGTCGGCTTTTGCGAATATCCAGGTAGGTACTCTGGAATGCTGTACGTGGTGCGACAGAAGAGAAACGATGCAGGGGTAATGGTCGCTGGAGTAGGTGTCAGCGACGACGTTCCACTGAAGACGACGTGCAAGCTGGAGTGAGCAAATTGCAAGGTCCAGGTGAGAAAATGTACCAGAAGAATCAGAAATAAAAGTAGGTGCACCTGTATTGAGGATGGAAAGATCGAACTCATAAAAAATGTCGGAAAGAAGAGTTCCCCTCGCACAAGCCCTTGGCGAACCCCATAGTGGGTGATGGGCATTAAAATCTCCCAACAGAAGAAATGGTGTTGGGAGAGCGGACAGGAGAGATCGAATGTCCGCGGGAGCGAGGGGAGACGATGGAGGTGTATACACAGAGCAAACAGAAAACAAAAAGCCGGGTAAGTGAAGGCGAACGGCAACAGCTTGCAAGTCAGATGTAAGTGTGACAGGTGTAAAATGAACGTCATTACGCACCAAAATCATGACACCACCATGAGCAGGAGTACCCTCCTCCGGTTCAAGGTCGTAGCGAACCGGAGTATATCCTCGGAAATCAAAAGGATCGTGAGGGCGAAGCTTAGTCTCCTGCAAACATACGACCATAGGTGAATGGGAACGCAATAAAAGCTGCAGTTCCGCCCTATGCGATCGTACACCACGTACATTCCAGGTCAGGATAGCCATTAACAATAAGGGGATAAACTGTCTATTTAGAAGGGCGGCTTAAAATTACCTTTTGTTTAACCTTTGGGCTCGGGCTTTTTGTATGGAGTTGGTCAGACTCCATAGCTTCCTCGGAGGGAGGGCCCACGCGCTCAGTGCCAGAAACCGATTCAAGCGCCGTGAATCGGTTCTGGGTGGCGATGGGTGAAGGGTGCCGCTGAGCGCGGCTTGTCCCAGGACCTTCCTGGGACAGCGACCTCCGAGGAGGAGAAGGTGAACTTTTCTTACCGCGCGCACGCGGAGGGTCTTTCAAAAAATCTTCCCTACGTAATTTCTGCTTGGGCTTCTTTTCAACGGCTTGCGACTTCATTGACTTGGGACCAGGTTTATACGGCTTGGTAACTGTAGCCTTAATAGACGGCCGGATGGTAGTGGCGGTTAATCCAGTCAAGGTCCAGGTCTGAGTTTCGGCATCTACGCGTGGTACTGGCGAGGCAACAACAGAACTAAATGTGCCAGATCGCAGGAGTGAAGGTTGGCGCGCATGGTAACGCCTCCGGGCTTCAGCGAAGGAGAGTTTTTCCTTTACCCGGATCTCCTGGATCGCCTTCTCGTCCAAGTACCGCGGACAGTCGGCAAACGAAGCAGAATGAGACCCTTTACAATTAACGCAGACGGGTTCTGTTGAACAGGTACCTTCGTGTGAGGGCTGGCTACAGGTTGCACAGATGTTAACGGCACTCTTACATGAGACTTGCGTATGCCCAAAACGTTGGCATTTAAAACAACGCAGAGGTCTAGGAATATAAGGCCTCACAGAAATCCGTTCGTACCCTGCGGAAATGCTCGTGGGCAGATCGACGCCATCAAATGTAATAAACAGGGTACGAGTGGGTACCAACACGCCGTCGCGTTTGGCCTGCACTCGATGAACCGCTGTCACCCGCTGGTCTGCAAGATATTCCACCAGGTCTTCGTCAGAGATACCATCGAGGCTATGCGTGGTGACAACGCCTCTACAAGAATTCAAGGTGCGGTGCTTCTCAACACGGATAGGATAACCGTGGAGAAGCGTGGCGCTCAACAAGGACTTACTTTGTGCCTCGGATTTGCTTTGAACTAGCAACGAACCATTACGAAGACGAGTGCAGGAAAGAACCGGACCAGCAATTGAGTCAATGCCCTTCTGGATAATAAAAGGGTTCACCTTCTCGAATGATTGTCCCTCCTCTGTACGGGTAATCACTAAGTAACAACCAGCTGTTGGCGGTGCTACTTCTGTTACAAAAACTTTGCGGCGCTTGTTGTTAACAATGGAGAAAGGGTGCTCCATAGCGAAAAAAATCCTCCACCATTGCAACCGTCTCCGACCTCGGGCTCTGACTTCCCGGGCGTTACCCCGGCTTGGGTGAGTGGCCTATCTATACCTAGCTCACCCCAGGGTCACACCTCCCAGAACATAGACAGAGGGACCCAATCGCCGTCGGAAGCCAGCAGCTCATGCAATGGCCCCCCCGCGGGACTGCAGTTGAACAGCGGATACGAACACCAACCCTACATGACGACCCCGGGTGGTGGGGATGACGCCATTACCCACTCACCCAGCTGCGCACGCGGTGCGCGGGTATCCGTCAGGCTGTGTCCACGGAGGATTTAAATAAAAAGATAAAAGAAACTAAAACTGTGTGGGCGTTTCGCACGCAAGGTAGGCCGGCGGGGAAGAAAAAGAGAGATATGCGAATGTCGTGGTGCGAAATGGCCGGAAAGTGATAAGGGAAGAAAGAAACGACGGTGAGGTGCGGTATGAATGGAATGTAAAGAACGCACGAGAGCCTACCTTGGGTCCACCGGTCACTTGAAGAACCCACCGCGACCGGATGGGGGTGAGGGGATGAATGTGGCGATGATTGGCTCGGGAACCCCCGGGTGCGCCAAAAACCCGTACTCACATAAGGTGAGCCCCTGAGGGGTTAAAATGAACAAAATATCTAAAGCAACACTTAGTTGTATAAAACATGTCATCAGACTCGGACGATGATGTTAACATGAAGTATGATATAGCCGAGTTATCTAAAGTGCAACCTTTACGTTTTCCTTTAAAACGTAAATCTAATCAAGACATTTCTTTTTTTAAAAAAATCCTAAATTATCATCTTTAAGTCAACCAACTAAGCGAAATACAAATTCAGAGTTTTCTTTTTTTAATAAAGTTGCTAAATTATCGATATTAAATAAAGCTAAAAAGCGAACTAAGGATGAAGAATATATTTTACCCTTTAAAAAAACAAAAAATTATGAATCCAATATAAATGACAATTCATTAAATATGAAAGAATTAAAAAAAACGTTAATGTACTTTTTAATCCAACCTTACAACAAAGCTTAGCTTTAAACCATAAAATTAAAAGAAAAGAAAATACTAGAAATGAAGAAAGCTTAAAGCATAAGCTAAATGCATATTCTAATTCGAATTTAAAAATACATAATGTAAATGAAAATAATAATAATAATAATAATAATAATAATATATACAGAAACTTGAAGAGAAAGAGACTTTATAATGTAAATAATAATGAAATCAAATTAAAAAATGATTTGCAAAATAAAAAAAAATAAAAAAAATATATCTGATAATGATATAGAAATAAAGGATTTTAATCAAAGCGAAGTAGTTGATGAAAACTTAAAAAAAACAATTAAAAATGTTAATTCTGGTAAGGATATTGAAATGAGAGATTTTAATCAAGGAGAAATTGTTGATGAAAATTTGAAAAAAAAATTTAAAAAGATTAATCCTGGTAAAGATATAGAAATGAAGTATTTATCTCAGGGGGAAATTATAGATGAAAATTATAAAAAGTTTAAAAACGTTAATCCTGGTAAAGATGTAGAAATGAAAGATATATCTTACAACGACGTAGAAAACGATATACCTCTTGAACGTTCCGAGGTAGTAGATTCAGATATTACAAAATTTAAATTTCCTAGTACAATACAAGTTACAAGACCATCACGCAGTGGAAAATCTACTTTTGTTAAAAATTCAGATAAAGTATTTAATCAACCTATAAAAAGATGCTTGTGGTGTCATCCTTCTGAATATCCACCTTTTCCCACTGAAAAAGAATTTAATAATTGTACATTTAATGTACGTATGCAAGAAGCAGTACACGAACTAGAATCAGTTAGAAACGGAGATTTAGTAGTATTGGATGATTTAATGTACGAAGCAGATGGTAATAATGTATCAAACTTTTTTTTACCAAAGATTCGCATCATAAAAATTTTGGAATAATTTATATATTACAAAATATCTTTCCACAGGGTAAAAAATTTAGAACCATGTCTCTTAATTCTAATTATATTGTAGTGTTTAAAAACAATAGAGATAAACTACAGTTGGATAGATTATTTCAACAACTTGAACCGAGAAGATCTAAATTTTTATTAGAGGCATTTGAAAAAGTTACAGAAAAGCCGCACGGATATTTAATACTAGACTGTACGCAATATACCCCCGATAAATATCGTTACAGAACAGGAATATTACCTGACGAAATATTATCATCTTTTGTTTCTAAATAATATACCGAAATGTCACCTAGATTATCTCCAAAAGTTTTTAAAAAAGTCTGTAAACTATCTTCACCCACAGTTGCAAGGCAGTGTGGCAATCTTACTGTTCTCAGTAAAGCAAATCCGAAATTACGTAAAAAATTTTTAAAAGAAGCAAGTCCAGAATTTATAAAAGCTATTTCCGAATGTGCACTAAACGTATGTAACGGAAAAGTATTAATTTCTGATAAATGTAAAAATAGATTAAAAAAACAAAAAATTGTGTAGAAAATTAATAAATAAAAAAACTTCTTTAAAAAAGAAAAAGAGTATTTTAATACAGAAAGGAGGTTTTCTTGCGTCATTTATATTGCCGGTATTAGGTGCATTAGGAAGTGCCCTAGTATCTAATTTTACTTAAAGAAAAAAAATGAAGTACGGAAAACAAATTATGTTGTTGCATCCGCAGCCAGAAAGTTTAAAAAAAATAAATATTATCGATAAAACTTTAGAAACTTTAACCAGAGATATAGAAGGTATACAAAAACAGTCCATATCGCCCGATGATAAATGGAAACTTCTTAAATATAAATTAATAAATTATCACGATATTGTGTCAAAGCTGCGTGAACCTTACATTCAATCGGAAAAAGAATTATGGAAAGAGTCTAATAAAGAAGAGGAGGAAGGAAAAAATAATAAAGATCCTGATTTTGAAAGTGATTGGGAAACAGCAAAACCTAAAACAAAAGTTAAAAAATCTCTAAATAAAAACATTAAAAAAAGTCAGTAGAAACAAAAATAAAAACAGAACCAATTTCTAATATAAGATATAAACCATACAACTTGCGTTCTATTAGGAAAAAATGGGAGACACTTTAACACAAAAAGATAAAAAAGCACTTGATAAATATTATTTTAAATTGGATCATTATGCAGGACTTGGTACAGTTAACAAACTTTACAAGGCAACTGGCATTTCTAGACACAAAATTAATAAATATTTACAAGGACAAGACAGTTATACTTTTCATAAATATGCCAGAAAACGTTTTCCAACTAAACATTATCATGTGACAAATATTGACGATTTATGGGAAAGCGACTTAAATGTGTTAAATAATATTAAAGAATATAATAAACCGTATATATATTAACTATAATTGATGTTTTTTCTAAATACGCATGGGCGATTCCTCTAATTTCTAAATCTGGAACAGAGATAGTTAGAGCTTTCAAAGAAATATTTAACAAATATAAACGTATTCCTAAAATTTTACAAACTGATAAAGGTACAGAATTTACTAATAAACAGTTTCAATCATTTTTAAAAAATTACGAAATTACTCATTATCTTACAAAAAATAATGTAAAAGCAAGCGTTATAGAACGATTTAACAGAACACTCAAAGAAAAAATGTGGAAATACTTTACATACAAAAATACCTATAAATATACTGACATATTACCCAAATTAATAAAATCCTATAATAATTCATATCATAGATCCATAAAAATGGCCCCTATCGAAGTAAACGAAAGCAATATTTCACTGGTTTATGACACTTTGTACGGAAAAAATTTACGTAAATATAAAGTTTATAAGCCACAAAAATATAAAATTGGTGATCACGTTCGCATTTCTAAAATAAAAATGAAATTTGATAAAGGATATGAACAAAATTGGACTGATGAAATTTTTAAAATTAGAGAAGTAATACATGGAATCCCCGTTGTGTATAAGCTAGAAGATTTATCTGGAGAAGATTTAGACGGAATTTTTTACACGGAAGAAATACAAAAAGTACAACCTCAATCGATCTTTAAGATAAATAAAATTTTAGACAAAAGAGGTAAAGGTAGCAGTAAAGAAGTGTTAGTGAAGTGGAAACGATATCCTACAAAATTTAATTCTTGGATAAAACAATCGAATTTAATATCACAATGATAAAAAGAGAACCTTTTTCCGTTACACTTACTAGTAATGGATCTATGGATCACTTTAAAAATAATACATCTAGTTTTTGTAACATGCTACCCCAACGAATAGTTTTATTAGGTGAATGGGAGGTAGCATTAACCAAAATAAGATATCCCGGAATGTTTAAAAATATAACAAAAAGTGGAAATTTCATAAAAGGAGATTGAGTTCATGTAACAGATACTGGAATTAGCACGTATAGTTTTCGGTACGATTTGGGGAATCTACAATCACTGATAACATAATGCTATTGAATGAAATTAATCGTACTTTAGAAAAAAATGCATTCGTTAAAACATTTTTTAAATATAATTCAAATACAGGTTTTGTCAGTGTTAATTCCGATGCAGTAGAAAAAAATAATGACGAAGGTTCTACAAAACCTGGTAAATCTAAACAAAAGAGACGAAATACTGAACAAGGTGAAGCAGCAATACAATCGACCGGAGAAGAAAATGTTTCATCCTCGCAACCTGTAATAAAGAATGAAGCAACAACGATACAATCGGATGAAACAAAATCAAAAACAAATAAACATTTTATTCGCAACTTATTTTTGTCACCCGATTTAAATAGACAACTAGGGTTTAAATTTGGTACCAATGTTGCAAAGAGTACACGTGCATCATATCCAATGAATTCGTATTTAACTTTTCCTTATGAAATGTTTGTTTATTGTAACTTAATCGATCCACAAATGGTTAGCGATACGTTTGCTCAAATTATCGAAAGTACGACAGTAGAATTAAACATCGATAATAAGCATTTAGCAATTGAAAAAGCATTTTTTCCTCAAAATTGGGTACCTTTACTTCAACACGATTTTAACATTATAAAAATAGATTTAAGAAGAGGTGTAGGAGAATTTTTACCATTTGTCGACGGACTTTCTTCAGCCGTTGTACTTTCTTTTAGACCTAAAAAACATGAATCATCACGAACTTGCTAAATACTTTTTAAATCAAAGTGCAAAAGGAAGCGCGGAAGATCCAAATTTTGTATTATACAGAGGAAAGCGTTTTCAAAGAGGACACGGACTTTTTGGTGCACTTGGAGGATTATGGAGATTTGTATCTCCACTTTTTAAAAGTGCAGCAAAAGCTGTTGGTAAAGAGGCACTAAATGTAGGAGCTAACGTTCTAACAGATGTAGCAACATCTGGAAAACAATTTAAACAATCACTTAACACAAGATTAAAAGAAGGAACAGGTAATTTAAAGAAAAAAGCAGATCAATCTTTAGATTCTATGTTTGGTTCTGGAATAAAAACTCGAAAAAGAAAAAAACAAACTCATTCGAAAGTTAATCCTCAACGTAAAAACAGCAAAAAAAAGAAAGAGAAAAAAAAGATATATTTTCATAAAAAATATATAATGTCTAATATATACATGCATTCAGCATTTAACATTTTTGATGAACAACCCATACAAACAGGCATTGAAAATTATAACATTATTGAGCTCGATCCTCAAAATGCCATATCTCATAATTCACCTTTAATTTTTCACTATACTGGAAATGCTGATACGTACTTAGATCTCACATATGTACTATTACGTCTGCGTTGTAAAATAGTAAACGAAACTGGTCTAAACTTAGAAGCTACTGACAAGGTGACACTTGTTAATAATTCTTTAAATTCACTTTTTCAACAAGTAGAGATTATTTTAAATAATGTTACAGTAACTCAACCTCAACCAGGTTATCCTTATAAAACATATTTTGAAAAACTATTAAACTACTCTAATGATGCCATGAATACACATTTAGAAGCGTCGCTTTGGAAAAAAGATACAGCAGGCAAGATGAATAATTTCGATCAAAATAATGCTATACAATGGCGCTATACTTATACAAAAGGTAGTAAAGAATTTGAAATAATGGGTTATTTATCCACTGAGATATGTAATCAAGAAAAATATTTACTCAATAACGTTTCCGTAACTGTAAAACTTACACCTTCAACTCCTGAATTTCATCTCGGAGAAAAATTGGGAAAAACTATTTTTACATCTGCTAAGTTATCTTTAAAACGTATATATCCATCTCCTACTGTACTGTTAGCGCATCAAGAAGCACTAGGTAAAAATAATGCAAAATATCACCTTACAGGAGTACATCTACAACCTTTTAATATTCCGAGAGGAACCCAGAGTAGAACTATAAATGATATTTTTGTAGGCAAAGTACCTCGCAGAGTTATAATAGCTTTTGTTACAAATCAAGCATATAGTGGCGATGTTTCGCTGAATCCATACAACTTTCAACACTTTGACCTGAACTTTTTTCAATTATTTGTAAATGGACAACCTAATCCATTACAACCGCTAACTCCAGATTTTACAAATGGACTATATTTACAATGCTTTCAAACTTTACAAGACGGATTGGGTATTCATTGCGATGATCGAGGACATTCTATTTCTAGGTCTTGTTATGAAAGTGGATATACAATTTTAACTTTCGATTTAACAGCAGACATGAGCGCAAACGAATCATATATTTCTGGACTACAACACGGAAATGTTACCGTAAACGTAGGATTTAAAAAAGCTTTATCAGAACCTGTTACTATGTTAGTATGTTCAGAATATCAAAAACTATTGGAAATAGATATTAATAGATCTATACATATATCATCATGAACACTCAACAAATACATAAATTATTATCCAATAATCCTTATACAAAACCATATTTTATAGGAGTATTTGCAAGGGATCAAATTCCTAGAAATCAAATATTACAATTTCCCACTGCATTAGTAATAAATACAGATCCCAGCAACATGCCAGGACAACATTGGGTTGGAATTTTTATATCAAAATCGGGTATAGGAGAATATTTTGACAGTTTCGGATTTGCTCCTTTTTATTCAAACATTTTAAATTTCTTGCAATATCAATGCGGTACAAGAAATTGGATTTATAACAAACGTCGATTGCAAAGTTCTTATAGTTCTACTTGTGGGCATTATGTTATTGGATATCTCATTCATAGATGTTGTAACTTACCAAGAAATTTTTTTTTTCTAAATTTAAAATAAAAGATTTTAAATATAATGACAACGTAATCAGTAAGGTTATATGCTTTTCTCGTACTTCTTGCAAAGAAAGAAAAAAAGAAAAATATCAAATATGTAAGCCAATAAAAGGTGAGTAAGTTTTATTTTATATTCATTTTATTTTTAATTTTCAAAATAGAAACATGTCGTCAGGAGCTGGATTCATATATTTTAATTTTTTAATTGACAATGACCGTAAATATATAGTAAAAGAACTTTCTATATGTGGTTCAAATCACGAGGTACAGACATGGATATTTCTTCCTCCTTATGAACGGCATATATTGAATGAAATAATTAAATCTACCAATGACAAAATTACTGCTAAAGTTCACGGATTAAAATGTCACGACGGAGATGTAAAATATGATTTGTTTCCATTAATTTTAAATAGATGCGTAGATAAATTTACTGTAGTATTTACAAAAGGAGAGGAAAAAGCTAAATTTCTTCGCGCAATTACCAAACGTACTGTTATAAATATTGATGAAATCGATGTACATCACGAATTCTTTACTACATTTAATACTAATCCGTGTATGTATGCTTGTCATAAAATACCTGTTCTTAATTGTTCTCAACGAAATGTAATAAATCTTGCTATGTGGTATTCGCATATTGTTGATAAACGCAACGTATATCCGTGTGATCCAAAACCCAATGTATCGCATCTTTCCTCAGATTTGAACCACGAACCAATCACCTTCGAATCTACCATTTATGATGTATATATTAATGATCTGTTTTAGAATGCATCTCTTCAGTATAAAAAATGTTAATGACGAAAAAGGACTACGCTCTCTCTCTCAAGAAAAGACATACTAGAAAACATGTAAGTAGAACGTTTTATACATTATAGCCATATATTTTTTTATCTGATTTTTTTAAAAAAAATAGATGTTATAACTATATTTATTTTATTTTTTATAGGTCTTCAGAAACTAAAAAGCAGAAAATTACTGAAAATGAGAACAATAGATCACTATTAAAAAATCACAACGAAAACAACGAGACGTCACTTATCGGTTTAAGTAACATACTTTTTAGATCATGGACAAAAGAAGATTTTATGCATAGGATTTTCTCCAGAATTTCCTTATGATTTACGCATTACTATTTCCAAATGTGGTGAACATCGCGGATGATGATGATGATGATGATGATATGCGGCTTAAGGGCGCTAAACTGCTGAGGTCATCAGCGCCCTTACAAGGTATAAAATATAAAGTCAAAAAATAAAAGACAGGTAAAAAACCGCATAATTAAAAAACGGGACACAAACCCGCGATGTCAAAAAAGTTAAAAATAACAATAGAATAACAATAACAATAATAACAATAACAATAGGAACAATAACAATAAATAAGTCTCAAAAACCAACACACTACAAGCATAGCCAATAAAAGATTAAAACGTGTCAAGGACTGTAGAATGCGAGGGACATGAGCGCCATATGTCACTGGGGAGTAAGTCCCTATTAAAACATACAGAATAAAATAACAAAGCTAAAAGACGCTCAGCGCATCAAATGCGACGATTAAAACCAATGTCACTTATAAAACGTAAAAGACATTCTACAGCATGCGCGTCGTCTGCCAAAACGTTGGCTATGCCAACAGGCAGACCCAGGCGAACGCGCAGTGGAGCTAAAACTTGACACACAGTTAAAATGTGACGCACCGTTAAGGGCACGTCACACTGCTGACACAGCGGAGCGGGATCACCACTGAGCAGGTAACTATGACTAAAACGACAATGTCCAATTCGTAAACGGGCTAAAAGTACCTCTTCCCGACGTGAAGAACGAGAAGAGGTACCCCAGATTAACGGGAGCGGCTTAACCTCCCGCAACTTGTTCCCCCGGAGGGCCGTCCACTCATCGCGCCAGCGCGAGAGGATGCGGCGACGTAAAATAACACACGAATCTGACGAGGGAACAACAGAGGTAAAAAATCTGGGTAATAAAATCGCCGATTTCGCAGCGGCGTCGGCAGACTCATTACCTGAGATGCCCACATGACCTGGAATCCACATGAAGGACACGCTGATGCCAGTGACACCAAGCGAGTGGAGCAGGTCATGTATGCGCTGTACAAGCGGGTGGTAATGGTACAGCGCAGTAATAGTCTGAAGGGCACTCAGAGAGTCCGTA
Source organism: Deroplatys truncata (assembly GCA_030765065.1). NCBI lineage: Eukaryota > Metazoa > Arthropoda > Insecta > Mantodea > Mantidae > Deroplatys > Deroplatys truncata. The sequence goes on from CM060987.1 coordinate 197,029,116, forward strand.
CAAATAAAACAGTGCTGTAAGGCGTGCCGCTGAATGTATAAAATAGATTGATAAATGCTAAAAAGTTCGGCAGTAAAAATTGAACATTGTCCAGGTAAACGAAACTTAAAATTACAGTGACCAGAAACAAAGGCACATCCAACTCCAGCTTCAGTCTTAGATCCATCGGTGAAGATAAAATGGAAGTCTCCGAATTGAGCCCGTACTTCTAAAAAAGCCGATCTAAAGACTGAAGCAGGGGTCTCAGTCTTCGGCATCGACGTTAGCCCAAGGTGACAGTGGGCCTCAGCGCGAGACCATGGAGGAAAACGCGTTTCCCCCCGTGGAAGGGCCGGCGCCGGCGGAACGTCTAAATGCCGAAGGAGCTGTCGAAAGCGAACCCCTGGTGGGAGCAAAGCAGAGGAGCGAATAAAATAGTGACGATCAAGTGACTCCTCGAAAAATAACTCGAAGGACGGGTGGTTAGGCAAGCTTGAGAGTCGACAAGCATAGCTGCACAAGAGCATCTCACGCCTGAAGGACAGCGGAGGCTCTGCAGCTTCAGCATACAGGCTAAAAACAAGTGTGATGATGATGATATGCGGTTTAAGGGCGCTAAACTGCTATGGTCATCAGCGCCCTTACTGTGTATAAAAGATAATGTCAAAATATAAAACAGGTAAAAGAACCGCATAGTTAAAAACGGGACACAAACCCGCGATGTTCAAAAGGCTAAAACTAACAATATAACAATAACAAATATAACAATAACAACAATAATAACAATAACAACAAAAACAACAATAATAACAATAATAACAATAACAACAATAAAAAGAACAAGACAAATATCTGAATACCAACAAACTAAAAGCATAGGCAGTAAAGGATTAAAACGTGTCAGGAACTGTAGAATGCGAGGGACATAGGCGCCATATGTCCACTGGGGATAAGAGTTCCCATAAAAAACAGACAGAATAAAAGTACCAAGCTAACAGACGCCCAACGCATTAAATGCGCAGATTAAAAGCACTGTCGTGAATAAAACGTAAAACACATTCTACAGCACGCGTGTCGTCTGCCAAAACGTTGGCTAGGCCAACAGGCAGGCCCACTTGAGCACGCAATGCAGCTAAAACCTGACACTCTGTTAAAATGTGACGCACCGTTAAGGGCACGTCACACTGCCCACAGACGGGTGCGGGGTCACCACTGAGCAAATACCTATGACTAAAAACACAATGTCCAATCCGTAGACGAGCTAAAATTACCTCTTCCCGACGACAAGAACGAGAAGAGGTACCCCAGATGAACGGGAAAGGCTTAACCTCCCGCAACTTGTTCCCCCGGAGGGCCGTCCACTCATCGCGCCAGCGCGAGAGGATGCGGCGACGTAAAATAACATACGAATCTGACGAGGGAACAACAGAAGTAAAAAATCTGGGTAATAAAATCGCCGATTTCGCAGCGGCGTCGGCAGAATCGTTACCTGAGATGCCCACATGACCTGGAATCCACATGAAGGAGACGCTGATGCCAGAGACACCGAGCGAGTGGAGGTCATGTATGCGCTGTACGAGTGGGTGGTAAGTGTACAGCGCATGAATAGCCTGAAGGGCACTCAGAGAGTCCGTACAAATAAAACAGTGCCGTAAGTCGTGTCGCTGAATGAATAAAACAGATTGATAAATGCTAAAAAGTTCGGCGGTAAAAATTGAACATTGTCGAGGTAAACGAAAAGTAAAACTCTGTACACCAAAAACAAAGGCACATCCTACTCCAACATCAGTCTTAGACCCATCAGTATATATAAAATGACAGTCCCCGAACTGCGCCTGTAGTTCTAAAAAGGCGGATCTAAGAACAGAAGCAGGGGTCGCATTTTTCGGCATCGACGTCAGCCCAAGTTGGATGTGGGCCTCAGCGCGCGACCATGGAGGAAAACGCGTTTCCCCTCGGGTAAGGGCCGGCGCTGGCGGAACGTCCAAATGCCGAAGTAGCAGTCGAAATCGAACCCCTGGAGGGAGCAAAGCAGAGGAGCTAACTAAATATTGCCGGTCAAGTGAATCCTCGTAAAATGCCGCGAAGGGCGGGTGGTCAGGCAAGCTGGAAAGTCGACAGGCATAACTACATAAGAGCATCTCACGCCTGAAAGACAGCGGAGGCTCTGCAGCCTCAGCGTAAAGACTGGGCGCGGGGCTAGTTGTAAAGGCCCCTGTAGCGACTCTAATACACGATGATGAATGGGATTCAAACGACGTAACACAGATGGACGTGCCGACGAATAAACGATACACCCGTAATCAAGTTTGGATCGGACCAAAGAGCGATAAAGGCGAAGAAGGACGGTCCGATCAGCTCCCCAGGATGTGCCACTTAAAACACGTAAAATATTAAGAGAACGGTCACACTTTGCTTTTAAAAAGGAAACGTGCGAGGTCCAACACAACTTCCTATCAAAAATCAACCCCAAAAATTTCGCCTCGTCTGCAAACGGAAGTATCCCTGACCCAAGATGGAGAGAGGGCGGAGGGAAATACTTCCGGCGCCAGAAGTTGATGCAGACGGATTTCTCGGCGGAGAAATTAAAGCCGTTGGCGTTACTCCAGGCGTAGAGACGGTCGATACAGCTCTGGAGACGGCGTTCGAGTAGACAGGTCCCCCGTGAACTGCAATAAATAGCGAAATCGTCAACAAAAAGGGACGATGAAATGCCAGGTGGAATACAATCAACAATGGGGTTGATAGCAATCGCAAAAAGTGTGACACTGAGTACAGAGCCCTGCGGTACTCCGTTCTCTTGAATAAAACGACGAGATAAAACCGAGCCCACACGTACACGAAAGACGCGGTCCGTCATGAACTCCCTAAGAAATATGGGAAGACGACCGCGGATATTCCAATCGTGAAGTGTACGTAAAATGCCGCCCCTCCAACAAGTGTCATCAGCTTTCTCCAGGTCAAAAAATACAGCCACGGTTTGACACTTTCTCAGAAATCCATTCATAATATGCGTCGACAAGGACACCAGATGGTCGACGGTAGAGCGATAGCGACGAAACCCGCACTGAGCGTTCGCTAGAAGTTTCTGAGACTCAAGCCACCATGTCAACCGCCCGTTGATCATGCGCTCCATCACCTTGCAAATGCAACTGGTGAGGGAGATAGGGCGGTAGCTGGAAGGTAGTTGGCGATCCTTCCCAGGCTTAAGTATAGGGACAATGGTGGCTTCGCGCCAAACGGAAGGAAAAATGCCGTCCTGCCAAATACGGTTATAGACCTGTAAGAGAAAGAGTTTACTGTCGGCTGAAAGGTTCTTTAACATCAGGACATGAATGCCGTCCGGCCCAGGAGCGGAGTGCCGAGAGCAATGAAGAGCATGCTCCAGCTCCCTCATTGTGAAAAGTTCATTATAACACTCAATACTAGCAGATCGAAAATTAAAGGTGTCGGAATCCAGCCGGTCTTTGATAGAGCGAAAGCCGGCGGAATAATGGTCCGAATTGGATACCGCCTCAAAGGCAGCACCCAGAGTGTTAGCGATGGCAGCCGGATCCACTATGGTGGCATTAGAAACCTGTAGGCCAGAAACAGTACAATGCGACACTTTACCTGAGAAGCAACGAAGTTTATCCCAAACAACAGATGAAGGCGTAAAGCGATTAAAAGACTCGACAAAACGAGCCCACGACGCCTTCTTGCTATCCTGAATAGTGCGACGAGCCCTGGCGCGCGATTGTTTAAAAGTCACCAAATTATCAAGTGTAGGGTGGCGCCGAAACACCCTAAGTGCAGCCCTACGAGCACGAACGGCGGCCCGACAATCCTCGTTCCACCACGGAACAGGCATTCGCCGAGGTTGAGAGGATGAACGGGGAATGGCGCGTTCGGCAGCAGAGAAAATAGTAGACGTAAGGTACTGCACTAGTTCGTTAATGTCGGTGAAGGGCTGGTCGTCAAAATGCACGAGGCTGGAATACAAACTCCAGTCGGCTTTTGGGAATATCCAGGTAGGTACTCTGGAATGCTGTACGTGGTGCGACAGAAGAGAAACGATGCAGGGGTAATGGTCGCTGGAGTAGGTGTCAGCGACGACGTTCCACTGAAGACGACGTGCAAGCTGGAGTGAGCAGATGGCAAGGTCCAGGTGAGAAAATGTACCAGAAGAATCAGAAATAAAAGTAGGTGCACCTGTATTGAGGATGGAAAGATTGAACTGATAAAAAATGTCGGAAAGAAGAGTTCCCCTCGCACAAGCCCTTGGCGAACCCCATAGTGGGTGATGGGCATTAAAATCTCTCAACAGAAGAAATGGTGTTGGGAGAGCGGACAGGAGAGATCGAATGTCCGCGGGAGCGAGGGGAGACGATGGAGGTGTATACACATAACAAACAGAAAAGAAAAAACCGGGTAACTGCAGTCTAATGGCAACAGCTTGCAAGTCGGACGTAAGTGTGATAGTTTGAAAATGAACGTCATTACGCACCAACAACATAACACCTCCATGAGCAGGAGCACCCTCCTCCGGTTCAAGATCGTAGCGAACCGGAGTGTACCCTCGGAGATCGAAAGGGTCGTGAGGGCGAAGCTTGGTCTCCTGCAAACACACGACCATAGGTGAATGGGAACGCAATAAAAGTTGCAGTTCCGCCCTATGCGATCGTACACCACGTACATTCCAGGTCAGGATAGCCATGGAGAATAAGGGGATAAACTGTCTATTTAGAAGGGCGGCTTAAAATTACCTTTTGTTTAACCTTTGGGCTCGGGCTTTTTGTATGGAGTTGGTCAGACTCCATAGCTTCCTCGGAGGGAGGGCCCACGCGCTCAGTGCCAGAAACCGATTCAAGCGCCGTGAATCGGTTCTGGGTGGCGATGGGTGAAGGGTGCCGCTGAGTGCGGCTTGTCCCAGGACCATCCTGGGACAGCGACCTCCGAGGAGGAGAATGTGAACCTTTGTTACCGCGCGCACGCGGAGGGTCTTTTAAAAAATCTTCCCTACGAAGTTTCTGCTTGGGCTTCTTTTCAACGGCTTGCGACTTAATTGACTTGGGACCAGGTTTATACGACTTGGTAACTGTAGCCTTAATAGACGGCCGGATGGTAGTGGCGGTTAATCCAGTCAAGGTCCAGGTCTGAGTTTCGGCATCTACTCGTGGTACTGGCGAGGCAACAACAGAACTAAATGTGCCAGATCGCAGGAGTGAAGGTTGGCGCGCATGGTAACGCCTCCGGGCTTCAGCGAAGGAGAGTTTTTCCTTTACCCGGATCTCCTGGATCGCCTTCTCGTCCAAATACCGCGGACAGTCGGCAAACGAAGCAGAATGTGACCCTTTACAATTAACGCAGACGGGGGCTGTTGAACAGATACCTTCGTGTGAGGGCTGGCTACATGTTGCACAGATGTTAACGGCACTCTTACAGGAGACTTGCGTATGCCCAAAACGTTGGCATTTAAAACAACGCAGAGGTCTAGGAATATAAGGCCTCACAGAAATCCGTTCGTACCCTGCGGAAATGCTCGTGGGCAGATCGACGGCATCAAAGGTAATAAACAGGGTACGAGTGGGTACCAATACGCCGTCGCGTTTGGCCTGCACTCGATGCACTGCAGTCACCTTTTGATCAGATAGATATTCTACGAGATCCTCGTCCGATATACCATCGAGGCTATTGGTGGTAACGACGCCCCGACAGGAGTTCAATGTGCGGTACTTCTCAACACGGATGGGGTAACCGTGGAGAAGCGTAGCGCGCAACAAGGTCTTACTTTGCTGATCGGACTTAGTTTGTGCCAATAAGGAACCATTCCGTAGACGAGTGCATGATTGAACCGCACCAGCAATTGCATCTATGCCCTTCTGAATTATAAAAGGGTTCACCTTCTCAAAGTTTTGTCCTTCTTCTGTTCTCGAAATGACCAAGTAACAACCAGATGACGGCGGTGCTACTTCTGTTACAATAACTTTTCGGCGCTTGTTTGTATTAATGGAGGAAGGGTGCTCCATAGCGAGATAAATCCTCCACCATTGCAACCGTCTCCGACCTCGGGCTCTGACTTCTCGGGCGTTACCCCGGCTTGGGTGAGTGGCCTATCTATACCAGATTCACCCCAGGGTCACACCTCCCAGAACATAGACAGAGGGACCCAATCGCCGTCAGAAGTCAGCAGCTCATGGAATGGCCCCCCCGCGGGACTGCAGTTGAACAGCGGATACGAACACAAACCCTACATGACGACCCCGGGTGGTGGGGATGACGCCATTACCCACTCACCCAGCTGCGCACGCGGTGCGCGGGTATCCGTCAGGCTGTGTCCACGGAGGATTTAAATAAAAAGATAAAAGAAACTAAAACTGTGTGGGCGTTTCGCACGCAAGGTAGGCCGGCGGGGAAGAAAAAGAGATATGCGAATGTCGTGGTGCGAAATGGCCGGAAAGTGATAAGGGAAGAAAGAAACGATGGTGAGGTGCGGTATGAATGGAATGCAAAGAACGCACGAGAGCCTACCTGGGGTCCACCGGTCACTTGAAGAACCCACCTCGACCGGATGGGGGTGAGGGGATGAATATGGCGATGATTGGCTCGGGAACCCCCGGGTGCGCCAAAAACCCGTACTCACATAAGGTGAGCCCCTGAGGGGAACATCGCGGAATACTATTACATAACTTAAATGATTGGAAAAGCTTAATTCACTGTATTAATTGTGTTGATACAGGATCCAAAAAAGAAAATTTCAAATGGAAATTTAATTTAACAGATGAATTACATTTGGATATAAAATATGTATTTGGTACACAAAATATAATTTTAAGACAATATCAGGGAGATGAACAGATATCCTTATCTCTAATTGAAGAAGAATGGTTAAATTTAGCAAAACTTTATCCTATTATAAATGACATATTTTATCATAAATCTAAAGATTCTAAAGAAATAAAAAATCTTATAATGGCATATATTAATTATATAAAAGATACATTAGAATCGTCAGATGATACAAGCAATGTCTTACTCGCGCTTTACTGAATACATGATTTGCGTCACACCTAGAAACTATTACGAAATATTTTACTTCCTTCACAAACAACTGGTCACGTGTATTGCAAAACGTGACTCTGAAGTATAAAAAGGAGGTGCCGATACTCGCATATCTATCATAGTCATCGCTAGCCACCACCAGTCAACAACAAACATCAGCAGCAATATGAACCCCGTAGAAGAGTTGGGATTAATTGCCGATCTCAACAAGCGCGGCAAATCTACAAAACCTTTAACTGCAGACGAGTTAATAAGAGGCCAACAGTATTTAATACAGGAAGCAAGAATGGTAAATACAAAATATGGCAGAAGAATGATAATAAAGTTAAATGGTCGTGATATGTTTTTAAATAATAATTTTGAAGATATATCTCCAGCTCAAATAGCACAAATAAATCAATCCAAAAATTATTATATATCATACACCGAAGAGGATGATTTTATTTTTATAAAAAAGCATTAAAGCAGCATTCCAATCGAAAAAATGATGAAGTCTGCAAAAAAATTAAAATAGAATATAGAAGGACTACACTTCATAAAAAGGTAAGCAGTATATATATATATATATATATATATATATATATATAATCATGAACTATGACAATATAATTCTAACTTATGTATTTATTTTTATATTACAATGTTTTCTTAATTGCTTACTATGGTGCATAAAAATACGATACTTTACTTGTTCATGTACTTCATGTAGCACATGCGCAAAAAAATCAGATTCAGAACCCGTATAAAAAAAGACACTTCCTTAATATTTTGTCACTTGGTAAGACGTCTATCATTATTTCGGAACCTATCGATCTAGGAAACAACATATTTACAAGATTAAATTTTGATTGTAACGATAATGTTAACGCGTGTGGATTCTATCAAGAAAATACATTTAAAACATTGTCAACCAACATCACACAATTTGGAAATATTAAAACAGTAGAAATTACAATAAACAAGGAATATACATGCAATGATACAAAAAAACATGTAATTAATATACATTTTAAACTTTGTAGATTGGATACGACTGCAGAAGATGCACGAGTGACAGTATCATCCAACAACCGCTGCTGCCTTGATCAACTGGTGACACGTCATGGTATATACAACGTACTGCAGAACAACTACGAAAGTGTGCTAGTGGGTGCCCTTTTTATTCCAAAATTAAATCAAAAAATTGACAAAAACTTTTCCCATCTACATTTTGAGGTTAATACTCGTAATCTAAAAGAAGAAATTGATAGACAATTCCATTGCTAAACTCATCTATGAAAATTATAACAAGGCAGAAGAAGAAGAAAAAGAAGGGAGAGACGAGTTTGGAATATATTCGTCTTTGTGCACAACAATTATAAAAATTATTTTTGTAGATACAGAACAATAAAAAAAGTATTTTGCTTTTATATACAATATAGTAAATAATTTATGCATAAAAGAATTAATGTTAATAAAACTAATTATACTATATCCAATATTATTATTAAAATTTTATACTAACACATGTTTTTTTAAAATCTTATATTGTATTATTATAGCTTATATCATACATATAAAGAAAAAGCAATTTAAATAAAAAATTATAATATATTCAATATTATTGTTGTTAATTTTTTATACAAACACATGTGTTTTTTATCATTTATTATACATGTAAAAAAATTTAAATAAAGGAAAAAAATATGCCCCACGGGAGGTAGCTCCGACCAAGCCAAGGTTTCATTGCGTCGAGGGAATTCCCTCAAGGACGAGGGAATACCTCTCTTTGGCGCCATGACCTTGATTTGGCGGTGTCTGGCTCCCGTGGGGTATATACTACTATGGTGATTTCAAAGCTGTTTGTAAACTGAGAGGAATAACATTGATTTACGCCTCTTTGCAGTTGGTTAAATTTGATTGAATAAAAGATTTAATTCTTGCAGAAAACGTGGATCGAAACATTGTAGTTAGAACGGAAAAGAAAATTAAGCGCAAAAGATCGCATGGCGTGTATATCGTCTCCGAACCGGAAGATAAAATCTATAGAATTTGTTTTCACAAGAGAAGAATTTCTAACGATTCCGTCCCTTTCGGGTATATAAGGCCTGACTGAACCAGCCGCCTCCTCTCATTGTGGATTCCGAGGTAGAACGAGCAGTATCCAAGTACGTGGAAAACCGAAGAAGGCAGAGAGGCTTAAAATATTGTACGAACGAGGAGATACCGCTCATTCCCTTATAAGTGTTTGCTCAATAACCTCCCTTCGATGTAGATTGCGTGATGTACAGGTTAACGTACGAATTGAGGGAAAAACTAAAGATGTTTCCCCAATGTACTGTGTCCCGTAGTAAAATTTCAACACCCTTTTACGCCGATCGTTATTTGTGGTTCGGGTTCTGGTAAGACGGTATTCTGTGTAAATTTAGTAAACAATTTGAAGTATTTGTGCACTGTTCGAAATATTGTGGTGTTATAGCGAAAAATCGGCGTGCCAAAGCTAAAACACGCAATATTTCACATTGGTGTGCGGATTTGAGAACCAGAAAGAAGAGAGAAACTAGTAGTATTAGACGATCTCTTCAACTCTGCATATTCCAGAGAGGTGTGCGACCTGTTCACGAAGCGAAGTCATCATAGAAACATAAGCGTAATTTTAATCACTAAAAATTTGTATCAAGGTAGGTATTGCAGAGATATCTCGTTAAACGATAAATACATTGTGGTTTTTAAAAACGTTAGACAAAAATCAAGTGACTCATCTAGCCAGACAAATATACCCCGAAAAATGCAAATCGCTTTTCGAGGCGTATCTGGATGCTAAGGAAAAGCTTCACAGCTACATGCTATTCGATCTGTGCCAGGAGACCGATAGATTACGATTTAGAACCAACATCTTTCCATCGGAGCTCCCTGTCGTAGTATATCAGCATGAACAAGCGGATAAGATCCAACTATCACATGCTGCACGTGCTTAAAAATCGCCAAGCCTAAGCTTAGGAAAACCATTTTGGAAAAGTCCGACAGAGTTGGTGTTGACTATTGCAGAATGCGCTCCAAATGTTTTAAAGGGCAACTGTAATCTAAGCAAATGCACCATTCGCAATCTAGGAAGATATAAAAATAGTCTGAGGCGAGTGGTGAATAAACCTCTAAAGGTTAATAAGAGAAGATTTTTAATTCAAAAGGTAGGATTTTTTTATTCGTCTGCCGACTGCCGTACTGACCGGACTTTCGTCTCTAATACAGCGTTAGATGCTGCAAAAATCATTTTGTTTCTCAGCGCTACATAGACACCCACTGCTTGAAGAAAAAGGGATGCGTACGAGGAAATGATCAAATTTATATCCAGTGGCCGCGGACCGTATCTACCGCCGCCGCCGCCCCGAATTTCTCCATGGGTCAAAAAGCGGCTCGTCTTCCCTCCAGAAATGGTCTACGAGAAGCAGGAAGAAGAGTTTGACGAAGAACAACTAAGGGCTCTGCCATTACCGGCCCATGAGAAAAAAGAAGTAGAACAGTTTATAAATAGAAGCTTTGGATACATAGCAGGTCCTTACCTAGCTCAATAGTTGCACACTCCTAGGGCATTTGCCGATTCCATTATTCGTATAGAAGACAACGATTTGTATGTAACGGATAGGTATTTTAAAGGAACTCTAGGTCTCTGGGAATTGCTCACTAGGAAGGTGGATCTCTCGAAAGTCACCTCTTCGGACAAGAGTAAATACAGCTAAATTATTCTTTTAACCAACGGCCACCTGCAGAATAACGAATGCTTTAATCAGATAAAATCGAACAGAGGTAGTAAACAAAAGAAATAATTGCCGAGTTGTTTCCGTCCAAGACGTGGACGCCTTATTAACAATGAATAAGAAGTATTTTTACGATCCTGAACATACTTCGGCTCTTTCCACCGTGCAGAAACTTGCATCTCTTACGGAAAATAGATGTAAAACGGAGGATTGGCTTCTCCAACAAGATGCCTACACTTTGCACAAGCCTGCGAGGAGAAAATTTCAGAGGAACCACTACACGGTGAATAACGTTAACGATGTGTGGGAAATCGACTTGGCCGATTTTAAAAGCATTAGAAAGTATAACGATGGAGTTAAGTATCTGCTAGCGTGTGTGGATTGTTTTTCCAGATTTGCACGTGTAAAACCCATAAAATCAAAACCTAGTACGGAAACTGTAAAGGCCTTTGAGGCCATCTTAGATTCCGTTCCTCTCGCAGTCAGATCCGACACGGGAATAGAATTTTTAGGATCTGCATTTCAGAAGCCTTTAAAAGAGGGCATTGATCATCAAATTTGCAGAAACCCCGATAATGTGCGCCAATGTCGAGAAATTTAATCGCACAATTAAATCTAAAATATACAAGTGTTTCACTTACAGGAACTCGTACAGATATATAGACAATCTGGATAAATTTGTTCGCGCATATAATCACACAATCCATTCAATAGGAGTGGCTCCAACCGAAGTAAATGAGAAAAACGTGTTACAAATATAGAAAACCCTAGAGCGAAAACGAGGTAGCATTAAACCCAGACCCGTCAAGTTCGCCGAAGGACAAACCGTGAGAATAAGCAAAGAAAAGAGGAATTTTGCCAAAGGCTATGAAAAGAAATTCTCAACGGAGATTTTCAAAGTTGTAAACGTTATAAAACGTTATCCGCAACCCGTGTACGAACTACACGATCTAAACGAAATTCCCATAGGCCAATGTTAGTTACGAACTAACTCCGGTAAAAATTAACAAATCCACTCTGTATAAAATAGATAAAATACTACTGTGTTTTTCAAATGGGATGATGTTTGTCCTTGAGCGCGGCCAGAGCGGCAACCAATCGGAGTTCCGCTGTGTTGTCATATTGCATTCGCCGTAAGCTAAGACGCGTGCTAAGCGAATGTGTTTCTAATACATATAATTTGCGCTAAGACAAAAATTCAAATTTTGCAAAAAGTAACCCACTAGAAGGTAGGGAGTAATTTTCGTAACACAACCGTAAAAACCACATATTTTTAGCTCAAATAGTTTTCATAATACAAACAAATAAACATTCCCATATGTTATAATATAACCACGTAAGTACTGTAATGGTCACATTATTTGTATGTATGCATTATTGTATACATTATGTATATATATTTGTAATTATACAGAACTACTGACTTGATGGTGATAAAGAATTATGTTGTAAAACCAAGGCGTTTGTTAAAGCTGAAAGAGAGCAAACAGCCCACCAAGCTCACTTGTGTTACTTGTAGAATCTGCAGAACGTGAGCCGTCACATGTTTATGATTGTGTGTTATTTTTAAATCTGGGTTGGAGTTTATTTACCCTACACAGTTAATATCAGTATTCAGTTGTTGTTCAGAGAGCAAGCAGCAAGAGTAAAATAGTGCAATGGCTTATTGTGGTGAATTTAGTGGCGAGTCAAAGAGGCAGGTATTACGAAGTCAGGCTCGAAGTATTATATTTAGGGTGTACTCGTTTTTTAAAAAATGTAACAATGAGGAACACAGAAATCAACTTGATTTCAAAAATCCTCAACAGCTTACTGCTAAAGCGTGTTGTGTCGGTAAAGCAAGTGTGTCTCGCATTTGCGGAGAGGCAAGAAAATCTGTTCCCAGTGATACTCCAGTGTTTGTATCGCCCAGAAAGCACGTTGGACCTCCAAAGAGGATTACAAATTTAACTGACTTTGACAAGGACGTTGTACGCAGAACTGTTTTCGAGTTTTATGACCAAGGTGAATTCCCAACAATACAGAAAATAACTTGTGCCCTTAGAACTAAAATATCATACACTGGTTCAAATTCATCTACTTATAGAATTTTGAGAGGATTAGGGTTCAGGTACAGAAAGACAAATGATGGGCGACAATTTTTAATGGAGAGGAGTGACATTGTTGCGGCAAGAATAAAATTCTTACGCAAAATGCACGAAATTCGCAATTCTTGCGATACGAGACCTATATTTTACTTAGATGAGACATGGGTAAATAAAAACCACACTCAAAATTCAATCTGGCAAGATTCCTCAAAAAAGGGTGGCCTGAAGGTACCTGTTGGAAAAGGCAGTCGACTTATCATTTGTCATGTAGGGTCCGCTAAGACAGGATTTGTACCTGAAAGCAAATGGATTTTTCTGTCCAAAACCACCTCAGATTATCACGAAGAGATGACAGCTGATACGTTTAAAGAATGGTTTTTGAACAGATTCCTAAATTATTTAGAAGAGGGAAGCATAATTATAATGGATAATGCACCATATCATTCGGTTATTGAAAACAAAGTACCGAATACTGCCAGTAGAAAGAACGAAATTGTTGAATGGTTGCAAAAAAAGGGGGTTGAATTTTCGGCAACAGAAACTAAAAATGAGTTACTGCAACGAGTACTTCCATTTAAAAACCAGGGAAAAGTGTATCAGCTGGATCAACTTGCAATGGAAATGGGACACGAGGTAATCCGCCTCCCCCCTTATCACTGCCAGTATAATCCAATTGAGTTAGTATGGGCTCAAATAAAACGAGGGGTTGCAAACAGAAATAACACTTTTAAACTGACTGACGTTGAACGTCTTATTCACGAAGAAATTGACAAGGTAACTCAACAAGACTGGGAAGCCTGCGTGAGACATGCAGAAAAACTACAAGAAGACGACTTTTGGAAAGAAATAGGCCGTGACGATATTTTGGAACCTATCATCATAAATTTGCAAGACTCAGACGATGAAGACAGTGTCAGTGACGAATTGCCTCTTCACGTAACTGATGACAGTGATACGGATGAGCCACTGGCAGTTCCATTGGATTAAAAGCACAGGTAATTCATATCCTATAATTATATAACACTTAAAAAATACGTACGTAGCATGCGAGTATATTCCCAATTATGAATTTAAACACCAGGAGAATTATAAAAGTTTAGATAATTCAGTTTGGGTTGCTTTACGTCGACCATTCTAGCGACAGGCAGATGTGAGAGTGAGAGGGAAATATGAAAAGAGTGGGGGTAACGAGGTGGCAACGCTGTGCACGCAAATGCATCTTATTCGCTGTAGCTCAGAACTCTTCCCATTTGAAACTAATAGTAAAAACTAGGGTGAGGAATGGCAGAACCCAGCATCTCGTCCGCTGGAAAGGATATTGTCACCTAATATTTTATTTATTTTCTTTTCCTTAACCACTTAACGTCACATTTACATACCAAGATGCCTTACACATGCAATAATTCGTGTAGAAAAATCACTTATTTATTCTTTTCGAATTTCACCTATATAATAGTTTACATTATTTAGATTTTCTTATCATATATATATTGCTTTTAGGAGTTTCTGTTTATATTTAAACACAATTAAACTGGCGGATATAGTTCTGCGATAACTACATATTTATATATGTTTCTTCTGTCTTACTGGAATAGGTTTACTTATTTTCCATGCAAATTCACTGTTCCTCTTCGTGTTTCGCCCTAAAATACTTTTTCTTGCGAATGATAGTATAAGGTTGCGTCTGATTGCTTGTTCGGTCCCTAAGTTTCATTATTTCTTGATTTCCGGATCTCTAAGCCTTGTTTGAGTACAGGCTTGATTATTTAGGTTACTTTTTGGAGATGATTCGTAATTGAATATTGTACGTGTCTACGGCATGTCAGGAACTTCTGGCTTAACGACTTTACACTGGTTATATCGCGAGGACCTCCGGTTAGTAGAGTTCGTGTTGTTCTAATGGTGTTGATTTTGTATTATCATCGTTGATATAGTTTTTAAGCGACTATGGGGGTCGCCGTTGGTTTCCTTTGTTTACAGGTACGCCGCGAGGCCCTGGAAGCAAGGAATCGATAAAGAGCTTTGGATATTGCCGTCCTAGGTTTTGTCGCGAGACCCCTTAGATTTCAATTATCCCTGTATTAAGAATGAGCGTGGGACGCTCGAATATATTGTGGCTCTGTTCTGGCAAGTTACCCTACGTGGCCTCCCCGGGCGAGCACTTTGTTGTTTCATGCTTGCAAGCTGTTATTAGATGCCCACTCGGAAGTTGGCATACGTATATATTGTTATTGCACGTGTAAATATGTTTTTTAGCGCCGCAGGAGCGCAGAACTGTTAGTAGGTCCAAGGAGTTACCTGCTGACGGTGATATTTGATGTCATTTTTGTAGGTCTACGGAGTTACCTACATTACTACTACTTGTAGTATGACCAATTTTCCTGTCATTCCTTTGTTGTGAAAGTATTCGCGGGTTTAAATTCATTAGGTGACCATTAGCATTAGTTTTGTCCGGAACTGGTTGTCCGGCTTGAGAATTCGGTACCCTTGTTGCCAGTACAGTTCTCAGCGAATTCTGGGTTATTTCCCTTTGCTGTCATGTTTATTTCCTTTAACGTTGGTGATTAATACATATTTTTAAGTTCTGTTTTTCAGAATAAATAATTTTGACCAGCGGCTGCCTCACTGTGAAACTTATGACTACACTACGTCTGAATGACATTCCTTCCGTGGCATCGTCCCTTTCTAAAGGTTGCTATGTTTCGAGCACCGCTTCACATCACGATATGGCCAGAAGACTCAACTGTTTGTTTTGGTTCTGTTATTGTAACTTTCATCTTCAAATTTATTAATTTTGAAATTTCATTTTACATTTTTATGTACTTTGGTTTTTATTCTTTTATGCATGTGGGTGTGTAATGGGTAATAACTTTATTGCAAATTGGTTCTGAATTTTTCCCTTATTTATTTTAGCTTTGTTGCTGTTTTGCCCATCCTTAGTTGTGTTAAATTTTATTTGGGGATTCTACCCTTCTTTACTTTGTAATTAAGAATTAATTTACACACCGCCAGGCATTACCATAGACAAATGCTGACATTTAGCTTAATTTTGTATGTTCGGTGTTTGCACTAATTTACCGTCTGATTTTTATCAGTAGGTCTACAAGCTATAGCTGATGATTTAATTATTTTCTTGTAGATTGAGATTTAAATTTATAAAAATCCTTTTAGCAGTTTGCTTTATTTGGTCACATTACTATTTTATTTTGGTAATATCTGACATGCTCTCATGGTTTCACTATGTGATACTATTTTAGTTTTTTTTCTACTGAACATGTTAATTTACACTTACGTGTATAATTTCTGTACAGTTATTATTCTTTTATTTGGAATTTTATCATGAGATTTCATTGGAGATTGTAACATACTTTTGAAACTAAGAAAATTTTTATTTTTATTCACCCATATAAATTAATTTATTTTGCTTAATTGTTAAACTACTTTTTGAATAGATCTTTCTGTGAGGTTTTATAGGGAACCTTTTATTTTTATTTCCATTTTACCTATGTTGTTTATCCCGGATTCCTCCCTTGACTTCCCCTCTTATGATTTTTCCATTAACGAAAGACAATATCTCTCCCGTTCCCTTCTACAAATTATTACCTTCCTATGCTTACTTTCCATTCAGTTAATTTGATTACTAATGCACCCCTTTGTCTTTATTTTTCATCATACCTACCTGACCTTGGGGTTTGGCACGAGAACATTTATCAAGAATTTCTGCACTTTGGCTGTGCCTGTGGAAGATCGCTCACGATCCCGGAGGATTCCCTCTGGCTAAATCACACACACCAGCTGTTTGCACTGACCCTTGCAAGACAACTACGCTTGGAATTCTACGTTTCGACTGCTCATTATATCATGACATCTTCAGCTGATTATTAATTTACACTGTCTTCGCTTCAAGGACATCAGAACTGTTATCTGTACTCTTGTGCGGATGCTCTTATCAACCGCACTCTATCTGCAGCGGTGTACTCTTCGTCAAGATGAATATTTTGCCTGCAGTGATGCATCGTTATAAACTCTACAATAATGTGTTGAACTTACGCATTGAAAACAAATTTCTACTCACTGTACTTTCTGGTCGTGCATCTGAACTTTGTTACCTGGTGTGAATATGTATGTGTGCCTCTATGACCCTTGTTCTCCTGTGCGCCATTTCTGAACTTTATTTTTGCAACCCCATCCCCTTCTGTTACTCCTTCCCTTATTCCCTCCCGTCCTCCCTTACCTTCTAGACAGCATATTCCTTGGTTCTCTATTACGTATGTATTGTGTCACTCACTTGTATTAATTTGTTCTTAAGTTTTTTTCATAATTGTACAACAAACTTTCGCTCTTATTATCTCTTAATTTTTTCTGTGACATTATCTGATTCCAAATTATTTGATTTTATGATTTTGTACAATGTATTGCCATCAACTGTTTTACCTCTTACAGTGTAGGTCAGTTGCAATATTTTTGTGGATGCAGCCCTTCTGGCTGTTTCTCGTTGTATGTATAATGACTGTCGCTTATTTTGACTCATCCCTTCTGGCTGTGTGTCTTGTATATCCTTACTGCCACATAGTGGTCTAGTTATGTTTTGATGTACACATTTGGTTTGTATACTTCTCCTGAAATGTGTGGTTTCCTCCTTATGTATATTCATTTTCGTCCCCTATTGGTGTTCATTATTATTTTGCAAGCGCCAGGGGTCGCTTTTCTTGATTTGGGGGATATGATACGTTATACCGTAAGGAGCTGAGTCTTGGATTTATTATTACACACCAATTGGTGATATCTTAATATTCGGTTACATTCTTCAAAATTTATGTAGAATCTTATTCTACTTATTTCTTAGTTTATGACATTTCTGTTAATCTTGTGTACGTGACCGGACGCTAGAGGTTGCTTATTTCCTAGGAGTGTTTCTTGGACTTTACAGTGACGTCAACTTCCCCATGGAAACTCATGGAACAATGTTCCAGAAATGAATATGTGTATCCGGGAAAGTCATGCGCTTTTGCGTAACTCTAGGACGGCTCCGAACCATATAAGGTAATATCCGCTCGGGCAATATGAGGACCCCGATAGAAGCAAGGCTTCTATATAAGCAAGCTAGCGAGGCCGGCTCGGTCTTCTTCTTGCTCTTCTTGCGGATGGGTATCGTGTACAGCTGGTCACGATTGATATCAACTTGCAGCTCCTTCCTGCGTAACCAACATATCTCCAAGGTAAGCCCAGAAGGGTATTATTAGTAATTGATTCTACTGTGTCATGTAGTTACCAAAGTCATTGCCCTAATCATTGTGCATCACCATCTCAGGGTTTCCCTTCAAAATATAATCATGCAGTCAGTAGCTTAAGCGAGTGTCTTTGCCTTCTGATACTGTCCAATTACGCTTCCCGATCACACCCAGTGTTGAGATTGACAATATGATCCCGACTTTGACATCTGGATCGATGCATCATGAGTTTTACGTAACCGTGTTGAGCGATTCTAGCGTCGATTTGTATCCCGAGAATTTGCATGCTAGTTTTCGTAACGATTTGGCGCAAGCGATCAATTTTCAGAGAGATAAGTGGGTTGTAGGTCTCGCAGAGCTTTCGTATTCTTACGGTTACGAGTCCATGGAGGAGAACATACTTAACGAAGCCGGAGAACTGACCATAAATGTAGTCATAACAAGAGCTGGTAGAATTGTGTTTGAAAAAATGGAGTTTAAGAACTTTAAGGAGCTGTAGACCTTGCTAAAGAATCAGGTAACAGACGATGAACATCGGGAATTGCTCCCGTTGGAGCTGCAGGGTTACCTCATTTCTCATCAGAGAGAGATGAAAGAATTTGAAAACGCTAAGAAAGAATGGGTCCCAACACATCACATTTCATTCCACAAAAACCAAGTGGAAAGGCTAACAGTATTCATTTAAAGACTGCTAAAGGTAAAATGGAAACACTTTTTAACGGAAAAATATTTTTTCCAACCAGAATATATTATGGTCTAAGCGATCTTGTGGACACCATAAACAATTCTCTGCCAAATCTGGATTCCTATAAACTTGTTAATCAAAATATGCTCACAGAAGTAACTAACGCTATGAAAACTCGTTTCCTTAGATCGCATAGAAAAAGCTCTTTTCAGTTTATTTCCAGAACCGAAACCCATTTTTGTTTACTGCAATCTGATCGAACCGCAGCTGCTCGGTAGCTCCTACGTTAGGTGCATAAGAATTGTTCAGTTTCCCTCGTACACTAGTCATCGCAAGTTTGAAAACATATTTTACGTTCCGGTGGAGCTTAATCATTTTCGAATCGTAGCAATTGAAATGATTAACAAGTTTGGTGAACTGGCTCGCTTGAACAGTAGTGTTATGCCCACCATTGCCGTGCTGCATTTTAAGAACGTAATTTCTTTCTTTCTTTTCAGATGGCCTAGAATGCGCTTCAGCCTTTCAAGGATTATATAATCCCGAGGGAGAGGTTATGGTTAAAGAATTGGCCGTCGTGGAAATCGAAACGTAACATGTGATGTTGCACCAACTGATCCGTAAACCAAATGTTCCGCAAAATGCGTGGCCAATAAAGTTTAGACGAACAAACATGTGGTTATCCGAAAGTTTTCATGGCATACCATGGTGTTCAGGCCACATCGAGTTTGCTCCCAAAATTCCAAATGGAATATTATTCGCAAAAGGGAGCATGCTTGGTAAAGCATTGCAACCCACAGCTGAAGATAACTTTAGTCTATAATATAGAAAATCTGGGGTGCAATCTCAAAATTTAATTCTTGGTTACTGCACATGCCTGTCGGTGGCATCAGACACCGTCAGGTGTGCCAGATAGGAGGCACTAGGTATAGCTAGATGGGTAAACGAAAACCGTTGGGAATTTTAATATTTAAATTCATTCCCAACGGTTTTCTTTAAGCGGGTCAATATAAATTAGGCCCCTAAATTTAAAATCCATGCATTTGGCAATGGACCCCTTACAGCGTACTATATGAATCAGAGTGGAGGGCGCCTCGGTCAGTACATCGGACCTCTGTACGTAGGAAGCCCATACGTACAGCAAGCTAGAGGCATAGGTAACTTTTTGGGTAGTCTATTCAGAATTGTTAAGCCCATCCGCCTATCCGGGGCAAAAAAATTTGGGCACGGAAGCTCTCACCACGGGTGCAAACATCATGACCGAAATTGCTGCACGACAGGAAGGTACCAAAGTCAAAGATATCGTGGCCAAACGAGTCACAGAAGGTACAAAAGAGTTAGTTGGTAGGTTACAGCAAGGACAGGGTAAGAGAAAAAGATAGCTCCATATAAAGCCAAAAAAGCAAGAGACATTTTTATTAAATACAGGGTGCAACACGTTGGCACCAGCACATGCTCCCGAAATAGCACCATGATCGCCTGCACAAAATCCCAATTTGATATTTTTGCAAAAAAAAGCCAATTCAGTCGGAAGTGTTAGGAAACTTCACCACCCTAATAAAAGCCATGGCACCAGATAATCAATCCGTATTGGAATTTGTTATTCCTGGAGATAAGGACCACTACATCGATTTAAATGCTTATTTGATGGTAAAAGGAAAATTTATAAAGCCGGATGGTTCCAACGTTATCATAGGAGCAATGCATCTAAAGAAATAGTTATGTTTGGAAGATTACATGGGGATATTTTCAATTCACCCACTTTGTTAATACCGGGACTTACACTTCAAATCAAGTTGACTAAAGCGAAGGACTCGTTTTATATGAGTGAAAGTGCGGATCTACATGCTAGATTTCAATTCCTAAATGCTACTCTATACGTGAAAAAGATAAAACCAGCTCCTAGCCTCTCAATGGCCCATATGAATGCTTTAGAAAAAGTAAATGCGAGATACCATAGAACGCCAGTCGATGTCATATCCTTTACTTACGCAGCAGGGCAAAGTAAAATCTCTATAGACAATGCTGTATTAGGTCCGCTACCTAAAAGGATACTCGTAGGTATGACGGAAAATAATTTTTTTTCCGGAACTCGCACCACACACCCTTTCAATTTTAAGCACTTCCATTTGGAATATTTTGCGATTTACGTTAACGGCTTACAAATTCCGGCAGAAGGTCTTTATATCCATACCTCTAGGGAAAAAGGTTCAACGTTAGCCTACCAAACACTTTTCCGGTTCTGGCATCCATCACACCAATAGCGGAATTCAAATCACGCACGATATGTATATAATGGGTTATTTCCTAGTGCTTTTCGATTTAACGCCAGACAGTGCCGCTTCAATGATGAAATGCGGTTTAAGGGCGCTAAACTGCTGCGGTCATCAGCGCCCTTACAATGAGTAAAATATAAAGTCACAATATAAAAAACAGGTAAAAAACCGCATAATTAAAAAACGGGACACAAACCCGCGATGTCAAAAACGTTAAAAATAACAATAGAATAACATTAACAAGAATAACAATAACAATAAAAACAATAACAATAATAACAATAACAATGAAAACAACAATAATAACAATAACAAGAATAACAATAAATATATCTGTAAAACCAACACACTAAAATCATGGTCACTAAAAGAATAAAACGTGTCAAGAACTGTAGAATGCAAGGAACATGAGCGCCTTATGTCCGGGGAGAAGGGCCCCATTAAAACTAACAATATAAAATCAAACAGCTAAAAGGCGCTCAGCGCATCAAATGCGACGGCTAAAACCAATGTCAGTGATAAAACGTAAAAGACATTCTACAGCATGCGCGTCGTCTGCCAACACGTTGGCTAGGCCAACAGGCAGACCCACGCGAACGCGCAGTGGAGCTAAAACTTGACACTCGGTTAAAATGTGACGGACCGTTAAGGGCACGTCACACTGACCACACACAGGTGCGGGATCACCACTTAACAGGTATCTATGACTAAAAAGGCAATGTCCGATACGAAGGCGTGTTAAAAGTACCTCTTCCCGACGAGAAGCACGGGAAGAGGTAGCCCAGACTAGCGGAAGAGGTTTAACCTCCCGCAACTTGTTCCCCCGGAGGGCCGTCCACTCATCGCGCCAGCGCGAGAGGATGCGGCGACGTAAAATAACACACGAATCTGACGAGGGAACAACAGAAGTAAAAAATCTGGGTAATAAAATCGCCGATTTCGCAGCGGCGTCGGCCGACTCATTCCCTGAGATACCCACATGACCTGGAATCCACATAAAAGAGACGCTGATGCCAGAGGCACCCAGCGAACGGAGCAGGTCATGAATGCGCTGTACGAGGGGGTGGTAAGAGTACAGCGCGTTAATACTCTGAAGGGCACTCAGAGAGTCCGAACAAACAACACAACGCCGTAAAACATGCCGCTGAATGTATAAAACACATTGATAGATACTAAAAAGTTCCGCGGTATAAATCGAACATTGCCCGGGTAAACGAAAAGTAAAACTATGCGCACCTAAAACAAAGGCACATCCTACTCCAACATCAGTCTTAGACCCATCAGTATAAATAAAATTACAGTCTCCGAATGTTGCCTGAAGTTCTAAAAATGCGGATCTAAGGACTGAAGCAGGGGTCTCATTCTTCGGCATCGACGTTAGCCCAAAGTGGATGTGGGCCTCAGCGCGCGACCATGGAGGAAAGCGCGTTTCCCCTCGGGTAAGGGCCGGCGCTGGCGTAACGTCCAAATGCCGAAGAAGCAGTCGAAATCGAACCCCTGGAGGGAGCAATGCAGAGGAGCTAACAAAATATTGACGATCAAGCGAATCCTCGTAAAATACATCGAAGGACGGGTGGCTAGGCAAGCTTGAGAGTCGACAAGCATAGCTGCACAAAAGCATCTCACGCCCGAAGGACAGCGGAGGCTCTGCAGCTTCTGCGTACAGACTGGGTACAGGGCTAGTTGGAAAGGCCCCTGTAGCGACTCTTATGCCACGATGGTGAATGGCATTCAATCGACGTAACACAGATGGACGTGCCGACGAATAAACAATACACCCGTAATCAAGCTTGGATCGGACCAAAGAGCGATAAAGGCGAAGAAGGACGGTCCGATCAGCTCCCCAGGATGTGCCACTTAAAACACGTAACAGATTAACAGAACGGTCACACTTTGCTTTTAAAAAGGAAACGTGCGAGGTCCAACACAACTTCCTGTCAAAAATCAACCCCAAAAATTTCGCCTCGTCTGCAAACGGAAGTATCCCTGGCCCAAGATGGAGAGTGGGCGGAGGGAAATACTTCCGGCGCCAAAAGTTGATGCAGACGGATTTCTCGGCGGAGAAATTAAAGCCGTTGGCGTTACTCCAGGCGTAGAGACGGTCGATACAGCTCTGGAGACGGCGTTCGAGTAGACAGGTCCGCCGTGAACTGCAATAAATAGCGAAATCGTCAACAAAAAGGGACGATGAAATGCCAGGTGGAATACAATCAACAATGGGGTTGATAGCAATCGCAAAAAGTGTGACACTGAGTACAGAGCCCTGTGGTACTCCGTTCTCTTGAATAAAACGACGAGATAAAACCGAGCCCACACGTACACGAAAGACGCGGTCCGTCATAAACTCCCGAAGAAATATGGGAAGACGACCGCGGATATTCCAATCGTGAAGTGTACGTAAAATGCCGCCCCTCCAACAAGTGTCATAAGCTTTCTCCAGGTCAAAAAATACAGCCACGGTTTGACACTTTCTCAGAAATCCATTCATAATATGCGTCGACAAGGACACCAGATGGTCGACGGTAGAGCGATAGCGACGAAACCCGCACTGAGCGTTCGCTAGAAGTTTCTGAGACTCAAGCCACCATGTCAACCGCCCGTTGATTATGCGCTCCATCACATTGCAAATGCAACTGGTGAGGGAGATAGGGCGGTAGCTGGAAGGTAGTTGGCGATCCTTCCCAGGCTTAAGTATAGGGACAATGGTGGCTTCGCGCCAAACGGAAGGAAAAATGCCGTTTTGCCAAATACGGTTATAGACCTGTAAGAGAAAGAGTTTACTGTCGGCTGAAAGGTTCTTTAACATCAGAACATGAATGCCGTCCGGCCCAGGAGCGGAGTGCCGAGAGCAATGAAGAGCGTGCTCCAGCTCCCTCATTGTGAATAGTTCATTATAGCATTCATCAGTAGCAGACCGAAAAGTATATGATGCGGAATCCAGCCGGTCTTTAATAGAGCGAAAGCCGGCGGAATAATGGTCTGAACTGGAAACCGCCTCAAAGGCAGCACCCAGTGTGTTAGCGATGGCAGCCGGATCCACTATGGTGGCATTAGAAACCTGAAGGCCAGAAACAGTACAATGTGACACTTTACCTGAGAAGCGACGAAGTTTATCCCAAACAACGGATGAAGGCGTAAGACGATTAAAAGACTCGACAAAACGAGCCCAAGATGCCTTCTTGCTATCCTGAATAATGCGACGAGCCCTGGCGCGCGATTGTTTAAAAGTCACCAAATTATCAAGTGTAGGGTGTCGCCGAAACACCCTAAGTGCAGTCCTACGGGCACGAACGGCGTCCCGACAATCCTCGTTCCACCACGGAACAGGTGGCCGCCGAGGTTGGGAGGATGAACGGGGTATTGCGCGTTCGGCGGCAGAGAAAATAACAGACGTAAGGTGCTGCACTAGTTGGTGAATGTCGGAGAAGGGCTGGTCGTCAAAATGCACGAGGCTGGAATACAAGCTCCAGTCGACTTTTGCGAATATCCAGGTAGGTACTCTGGAATGCTGTACGTGGTGCGACAGAAGAGAAACGATGCAGGGGTAATGGTCGCTGGAGTAGGTGTCAGCAACGACGTTCCACTGAAGACGACGTGCAACCTGGAGTGAGCAAATTGCAAGGTCCAGGTGAGAAAAGGTACCAGAAGAATAAGAAATAAAAGTAGGTGCACCTGTATTGAGGATGGAAAGATTGAACTGATAAAAAATGTCGGAAAGAAGAGTTCCCCTCGCACAAGCCCTTGGCGAACCCCATAGTGGGTGATGGGCATTAAAATCTCCCAACAGAAGAAATGGTGTTGGGAGAGCGGACAGGAGAGATCGAATGTCCGCGGGAGCGAGGGGAGACGATGGAGGTGTATACACAGAGCAAACAGAAAACAAAAAGCCGGGTAAGTGAAGGCGAACGGCAACAGCTTGTAAGTCAGATGTAAGTGTGACAGGTGTAAAATGAACGTCATTACGCACCAAAATCATGACACCACCATGAGCAGGAGTACCCTCCTCCGGTTCAAGGTCGTAGCGAACCGGAGTATATCCTCGGAGATCAAAAGGATCGTGAGGGCGAAGCTTAGTCTCCTGCAAACATACGACCATAGGCGAATGGGAACGCAATAAAAGTTGCAGTTCCGCCCTATGCGATCGTACACCACGTACATTCCAGGTCAGGATAGCCATTAAGAATAAGGGGATAAACTGTCTATTTAGAAGGGCGGCTTAAAATTACCTTTTGTTTAACCTTTGGGCTCGGGCTTTTTGTATGGAGTTGGTCAGACTCCATAGCTTCCTCGGAGGGAGGGCCCACGCGCTCAGTGCCAGAAACCGATTCAAGCGCCGTGAATCGGTTCTGGGTGGCGATGGGTGAAGGGTGCCGCTGAGCGCGGCTTGTCCCAGGACCATCCTGGGACAGCGACCTCCGAGGAGGAGAAAGTGAACCTTTGTTACCGCGCGCACGCGGAGGGTCTTTCAAAAAATCTTCCCTACGAAGTTTCTGCTTGGGCTTCTTTTCAACGGCTTGCGACTTCATTGACTTGGGACCAGGTTTATACGGCTTGGTAACTGTAGCCTTAATAGACGGCCGGATGGTAGTGGCGGTTAATCCAGTCAAGGTCCAGGTCTGAGTTTCGGCATCTACTCGTGGTACTGGCGAGGCAACAACAGAACTAAATGTGCCAGATCGCAGGAGTGAAGGTTGGCGCGCATGGTAACGCCTCCGGGCTTCAGCGAAGGAGAGTTGTTCCTTTACCCGGATCTCCTGGATCGCCTTCTCGTCCAAGTACCGCGGACAGTCGGCAAACGAAGCAGAATGAGACCCTTTACAATTAACGCAGACGGGAGCTGTTGAACAGGTACCTTCGTGTGAGGGCTGGCTACATGTTGCACAGATGTTAACGGCACTCTTACAGGAGACTTGCGTATGCCCAAAACGTTGGCATTTAAAACAACAGCCTCTGGTTCCCAAGGTCGCGGGTTCAAACCCGGCGGAGGGCGATGGATTTTTTCGGGCGTAAAAATCGTTAGCACGGCTTCCTTCGGAAGGGAAGTAAAGCCGGTGGTCCCGTGTCGTAGATTTACGGCACGTAAAAGAACCTCAAGCCTGATAAAGAGGCCTCTGAGCAAAATTACAGGTGTTTCACGCCCAATATAGAATGGGACGCTAAGAACCATGGTAGTTAAAGAGCGTCCATAAATACAACTCAATTTTAAAAATTTTTTTTTAAAACAACGCAGAGGTCTAGGAATATAAGGCCTCACAGAAATTCGTTCGTACCCTGCGGAGATGCTCGTGGGCAGATCGACGCCATCAAATGTAATAAACAGGGTACGAGTGGGTACCAATACGCCGTCGCGTTTGGCCTGCACTCGATGGACCGCTGTCACCTTCTGGTCTGCAAGATATTCTACCAGGTCCTCGTCCGATATACCATCGAGGCTATGGGTGGTAATAACGCCTCGACAGGAATTCAATGTGCGGTGCTTCTCCACACGGATGGGATAGCCGTGGAGAAGCGTAGCGCGCAACAAGGTCTTACTTTGCTGATCGGATTTCGTTTGGGCTAATAAGGAACCATTCCGTAGACGAGTGCAGGACTGAACCGCACCAGCAATTGCATCAATCCCCTTTTGTATGATGAAAGGGTTCACCTTCTCAAAACTTTGTCCTTCTTCGGTTCGTGAAATGACCAAGTAACAACCAGTTGTCGGTGGTGTCACTTCTGTTACATAAACTTTTCGGCGCTTGTTAGTAGTAATGGAGGAAGGGTGCTCCATAGCGAAATAAATCCTCCACCATTGCAACCGTCTCCGACCTCGGGCTCTGACTTCCCGGGCGTTACCCCGGCTTGGGTGAGTGGCCTATCTATACCTAGCTCACCCCAGGGTCACACCTCCCAGAACATAGACAGAGGGACCCAATCGCCATCGGAAGCCAGCAGCTCATGCAATGGCCCCCCCGCGGGACTGCAGTTGAACAGCGGATACGAACAACAACCCTACATGACGACCCCGGGTGGTGGGGATGACGCCATTACCCACTCACCCAGCTGCGCACGCGGTACGCGGGTATCCGTCAGGCTGTGTCCACGGAGGATTTAAATAAAAAGATAAAAGAAACTAAAACTGTGTGGGCGTTTCGCACGCAAGGTAGGCCGGCGGGGAAGAAAAAGAGAGATATGCGAATGTCGTGGTGCGAAATGGCCGGAAAGTGATAAGGGAAGAAAGAAACGATGGTGAGGTGCGGTATGGATGGAATGCAAAGAACGCACGAGAGCCTACCTTGGGTTCACCGGTCACGAGAAGAACCCACGTCGACCGGATGGGGGTGAGGAGATGAATGTGGCGATGATTGGCTCGGGAACCCCCGGGTGCGCCAATAACCCGTACTCACATAAGGTGAGCCCCTGAGGGGAGTGCCGCTTCAGAAGGTCACGTTTCTCTATTAAATAACGGAAATATAAGAATAGAGCTCAGATTTAAAAACAAGTTAACATACGCCATCACGTGTATCATGTACTGCGAGTACGAAAATTCTATACAGATAGACTAAGATCTGAGAGTGCACACGGATTATTAATTACGAACAACTTACAAATACAACAAACTTTGCGAGGCATTCCAAATTTTGCAGGTGTTTTTGCATCGGACATGTTGCCCAAAGAGTTTACTAAACCGTCTACACCGGTAATAAATTTAGATCCTCACAACCTACCTGGTTCACACTGGAAAGCTGTAACTCAAAATTCAAATTCTTTTGCATGGTATTTCGATTCGTACGGCCTCTCTCCCTTTATAAAATCCTTGAAGGACTTCATGTCATTTCACTTCATTGTGAATCATTGCCAACTTCAAAGCCTCTACTCCGACATCTGCGGCCAGAACGCGTGCCTCTACTCTCTGTCTGCACCAGAAGATACAGCATGAACGAGTTCGTAGCCCTGTTCAACTCTGCCGATCCAGATCGTCAGGCCAGGGAGAAGTTCCACAGAGAATTTCGTCTGGCGGTGCAACAAGGGACAGCGATGCCTACCGGGTATAAAGATAAGTAGCTCGATTATTTTTCGGTCAGACCTTGTGCAAGATGGAAGGTGGTCTTGTAGATTATACAGCGCTCAGGGAAAACGGCAAAGAATTAATCATAAAGGAATTGGCGATCATTGGAAAATAGATTGTTCAAACCTTTAATTTTCCAAGTCCATATCCTTGGAATAGTAAATTAGGTGCGTTTAACAGAAAAAAATAAAAATGGAATGCATTTCAATGATGGTTACGTTCCTTACATGATGATGAGATGCGGTTTAAGGGCGCTAAGCAGCTAAGATCATCTGCGCCCTTAAAAGTATAAAATTTACAGTCCAAAAAATAAGACGGGTAAAAAACCGCATGGTTAAAAATGGGGCACAAACCCGCGATGTTCAAAAAGTAAAAAACAAAACACCAAACACCAAAAACGCACACACTAAAAGCACGGTCAATAAAAGAGTAAAACAAAGTGTGAAGAACTGTAGAATGCGAGGGACATGAGCGCCAGATGTCCACTGGGGAGTAGAGGCCCCATTAAAAGACGATATAAAATCACAGTCAAAAGACGCTCAGCACATCAAATGCGTCGGCTAAAACCAATGTCACTGATAAGACGTAAGGCATTCTACAGCACGCGCGTCGTCTGCCAAAAACGACAATATCCGATTCGTAAGTGACCTAAAAGTACCTCTTCCCCACGAGACGAACGGGAAGAGGTGCCAAAGACTAACGGGAGAGGCTTAACCTCCCTCAACTTGTTCCCCCCGAGGGCCGTCCACTCATCCCTCCAAAGCGAGTGGATGCGGCTACGTAAAATAACAAAAAAATCTCTGGAGGGAACAGAGGTAAAATATCTGCGTAATAAAATCGCCGACCTGGCAGCGGCGTCAGCAGACTCATTACCTGAGATGCCCACATGACCTGGATTCCACATGAAGGAGACGCTGATGCCAGACACACCAAGCGAGTAAAGCAGCTCACGACTGCGCTGTACGAGCGGGTGGTAACTGTAGAGCGAGCTAATACTTTGAAGAGCACTCAGGGAGTCTGAGCAAATAAAACAGTGCCGTGTAAAAGAGACTGATAAATGCTAAAACGTTCGGCGGTAAAAATCGAACACTGCCCCGGTAAACTAAAGGTAAAACTTTCCACCACAAAGGCACATCCTACTCCAGCATTAGTCTTAGATCCATCAGTAAAGATAAAATGAAAGTCCCCGAATTGCGGCTGAAGTTCTAAAAACGCTGATCTAAAGAGTGAAAAGGGGTCTCATTCTTCGGCATCGACGACAACTCAAGTGACAGTCGGCCTCAGCGCGCAATCATGGAGGAAAACGCGTTTCCCCCCTTGGAACGGTCGGCGCTAGCGTAACGTCCAAATGCCGAAGAAGTTGACGAAATCGAACCCCTGGAGAGAGCAATGCAGAGGAGCTAACTAAATATTGCCGATCAAGCGAATCCTCGTAAAATATCGCGAAGGACGGGTGGTCAGGCAGGCTGGAGAGTACACCGGCATAGCTGCACAAAAGCATCTCACGACTGAAGCATATAGGCTAGGTACAGAGCTGGTTGGAAAGGCCCCTGTAGGGACTCTTATGCCACGATGATGAATGGCATTCAATCGACGTAATACAGATGGGCGCGCCGACGAATAGACAATGCACCCGTAAACAAGCTTGGTCGGACCAAGGTGCGATAAAGATGTAGAAGGACGGTCCGATCAGCTCTCCAGGATGTGCCACTTAAAACACGTGAAAGATTAAGAGAACGGTCACACTTTGCTTTTAAAAAGGAAATTTGAGAAGTCCAGCTCAGCTTTCGATCAAAATTCAACCCCAAAAGTTTCACCTCGTCTGCAGATGGAAGGACCTCCAACCCAAGATGGAGAGAGGGCGGAGGGAAAGCCTTCCGGCGACAGAAATTGATGCAGACGGATTTCTCGGCGGAGAAATTAAAGCCGTTGGCGTTACTCCAGGCGTAGAGACGGTCGATACAGCTCTGGAGACGGCGTTCGAGTAGACAGGTCCGTCGTGAACTGCAATAAATGGCAAAATCGTCAACAAAAAGGAACGATGAAATGCCAGGAGGAATACAATCAACAATGGGGTTGATAGCAATTGCAAAAAGAGTGACTTAGTAGAGCCCTGCGGTACTCCGTTCTCTTAAATAAAACTAGATAAAACCGAGCCCACACGTACACGAAAGACGCGGTCCGTTATAAACTCCCGAAGATATATGGGAAGACGACCGCGGATATTCCATGCGTGAAGTGTACGTAAAATGCCGCCCCTCCAACAAGTGTCGTAAGCTTTCTCCAGGTCAAAAAATACAGCCACGGTTTGACACTTTCTCAGAAATCCATTCATAATATGCGTCGACAAGGACACCAGATGGTCGACGGTAGAGCGATAGCGATGAAATGCGCACTGAGCGTTCGCTAGAAGTTTCTGAGACTCAAGCCACCATGTCAACCGCCAGTTGACCATGCGCTCCATCACCGTGCAAATGCAACTGGTGAGGGAGATAGGGCGGTAATTGGAAGGTAGTTGGCGATCCTTCCCAGGCTTAAGTAAAGTGACAATGGTGCCTTTGCGCAAAACGGAAGGAAAAACGCCGTCTTGCCAAATACGGTTATAGAGCTGTAAGAGAGAGAGTTTACTACCGACAGAAAGGTTCTGTAACATCAGGACATGAATGCCGTCCAGTCCAGGAGCGGGGTGCCTAGAGCAATGCAGAGCGTGTTCCAGCTCCCTCATCGTGAAAAGTTCGTTATAACATTCATTATTAGACCGAAAATTATATGTTGCGGAATCCAGTCGGTCTTTAATAGAGCGAAAGCCCCCGGAATAATGGTCTGAAATGGAAACCGCCTCAAAGACAGCACCCAGAGTGTTTGCAATGGCAGCCGTATCCACTATTGTGGCATTGGAACCCTGAAGGAAAGAAACAGTACAATGCGACACTTTACCGGAAAAGCGGCGACGTTTATCCCAAACAACAGAGGAACGCGTAAAGCGATTAAAAGACTCGACAAAACGAGTCCAAGTTGTCTTCTTGCTATCCTGAATAATGCGACGAGCCATGGAGCGCGATTGTTTAAAAGTAACCAAATTATCAAGTGTAGGGTGTCGCCGAAACACCCTAAGCGCAGTCCTACGAGCACGAACGGCGTCCCGACAATCCTCGTTCCACCACGGAAAAGGAATACGCCGAGGGTGAGAGGATGATCGGGGAATTGTGCGTTCGGCGGCAGATAGAATTGTAGACGTAAGGTGCTGCACCAGTTGGTTAACGCCAGTGAAAGGCTGGTCCACAAACGACACGAGGCTGGAATACAATCTCCAGTCGGCTTTTCTGAATATTCAGGTAGGTACTATGGAATGCTGGACGTGGCGAGACAAAAGAAACGATGCAGGGATAATGATCGCTGGAGGGTGTCAGCGACGACGTTCCACTGGAGACGACTAGCAAGCTGGATGGAGCAAACCGCAAGGTCTAAGAGAATGAACCGGAAGAGTCAGAAATAAAAGTAGGTTCACCTGTATTGATAGAGAGGTTGAATTGATAAAAAATGTCGGAAAGAAGAGCTCCCCTCGCACAAGCCCTTGGTGAACCCCACAGGGGGTGATGAGCGTTAAAATCTCCCAACAGAAGAAAGTGTTGCGAGAGCGGAAAGAAGATCTCGAACGTCCGCGTGAGCGAGGGGAGACGCTGGAGGTGAATACACAGAGAAACAGAAAAGAAAAAGCCGAGTAATTGAAGCCTAACGGCGACAGCCTGCAAGTCGGACGTAAGTGGAGAGTTTGAAAATGAACGTCGTTACGCACCAATAACATGACACCTCCATGAGCAGGAGCACCCTCATCCGGTTCAAGATCGTAGCGAACCGGAGTATACCCTCGGAGATAAAAAGGGTCGTGAAGGCGAAGCTTGGTCTCCTGTAAACACACGACTATAGGTGAATGGGAACGCAATAAAAGTTACAGTACCGCCCTACGCGATCATACACCATGTAAATTCCAGGTCAGGATAGCCGTGAATAAAAGGGATAAACTTCTTACTTAGAAGGACGGCTCAAAATAACTGTGCTTAACCTTCGGGCTCGGGCTTTTTGTATGGAGTTGGTCAGACTCCATTGGCTCCTAGAAGGGAGGGGCCACACGCTCAGTACCAGAAACCGATTCAAGCGCCGTGAATCGGTTCTGGGTGACAATGGGTGAAGGTGGCCGCTGAGCGCGGCTTGTCCCAGGAGCATCCTGCGACTGCGACCTTCGAGGAGAAGGTAAGCTTTTCTTCCCGCGCCCACGCGGAGGGTATTTGAGATAATCTTCCTTACGGAGTTTCTGCCTGAACTTATCAGTGCCTTGGGACTTCATTACCTTAGGACCAGCTTTACATGGCTTGGTAACAGCAGCAGATATGGAGGGCCGGATGGTAGTGGGGGTTAATGCAGTCATGGTCCAGGTCTGAGTTTCAGCATCTCTTCGTGGTACTGGGGAGACAACAACTAAATGTACCAGATCGCAGGAGAGAAGGTTGGCGCGCATGGTACCGCCTTCGGGCTTCAGCGAAGGAGAGTTTCTCCTTTACCCGGATCTCCTGGATCGCCTTCTCGTCCAAGTACCGCGGACAGTCGGCAATTAACGCAGACAGTGGCTGTGGAACAGGTACCTTCGTGTGAGGGCTGGCTACATGATGCACAGATGGTAACGGCACTCTTACATGAGACTTGCGTATGGCCAAAACGTTGGCATTTAAAACAGCGCAGAGGTCTAGGGATATAAGGCCAACCGCAATGCGTTCGTACCCTGCTGAAATGCTCGTGGGCAGATCGACGCCACCAAATTTTATAAACAGGGTACGAGTGGGTACCAGTACGCCGTCGCGTTTGGCCTGCACTCGATGCACCGCTGTCACCTTTTGATCCGAAAGGTATTTGACTAGGTCATCATCCGATATACCACCGAATCTATGCGTGGTGACGACGGCTCGACAGGAATTCAAAGTGCGGTGCTTCTCAACATAGGATAACCTTGGAGAAGCGTAGCGCGCAACAAGGTCTTAGATTGTTGATCGGACTTGCTCTGTACTAATAATGACCCGTTTCAAAGGCGAGTGCGAACCATCAATAGTCAATGCCCTTCTGTACTATAAAAGGGTTCACCTTCTCAAACGATTGTACTTCCTCTGTTCGTGTAATAACTAAGTAACAACCAGATGTTGGCGGTGCTAGTTCTGTTGCAAATACTTTTCGGCGCTTGTTAGTATGGAGAAAGGGGGCTCCGTAGCGAAATAAATCCTCCATATAAAGCCAAAAAAGCAAGAGACATTTTTATTAAATACAGGGTGCAACACGTTGGCACCAGCACATGCTCCCGATATAGCACCATGATCGCCTGCACAAAATCCCATTTTGATATTTTTGCAAAAAAAAGCCAATTCAGTCGGAAGTGTTAGGAAACTTCACCACCCTAATAAAACCCATTGCACCAGATAATCAATCCGTATTGGAATTTGTTATTCCTGTAGATAAGGACCACTACATCGATTTAAATGCTTATTTGATGGTAAAAGGAAAATTTATAAAGCCGGATGGTTCCAACTTAGCAGCAACAGATAAAACAACAGATGTTAACAATTTATTGCACTCCTTGTTTAGTCAATTGAGCGTTTCCCTAAATGGAACATCCCTCACTCAGTCTGAAGATCTTCATCATTATCGTAGCTATTTAGAAACCTTGTTAACGTACGGTCACGATGCATCGAAAAGCAATCTTACTAACGCTTTCTGGTACATCGACACAGCTCTCCACGGTCTCTCCGGGGCCGATGCTTCGAAAAACGGAACGCTGGAAGCCAGAGATTCTAATCGCGGATGGAAGGAACGTTATCATAGGAGCAATGCATCTAAAGAAATAGTTATGTTTGGAAGATTACATGGGGATATTTTCAATTCACCCACTTTGTTAATACCGGGACTTACACTTCAAATCAAGTTGACTAAAGCGAAGGACTCGTTTTATATGAGTGAAAGTGCGGATCTACATGCTAGATTTCAATTCCTAAATGCTACTCTATACGTGAAAAAGATAAAACCAGCTCCTAGCCTCTCAATGGCCCATATGAATGCTTTAGAAAAAGTAAATGCGAGATACCATAGAACGCCAGTCGATGTCATATCCTTTACTTACGCAGCAGGGCAAAGTAAAATCTCTATAGACAATGCTGTATTAGGTCCGCTACCTAAAAGGATACTCGTAGGTATGACTGAAAATAATTTTTTTTCCGGAACTCGCACCACACAACCTTTCAATTTTAAGCACTTCCATTTGGAATATTTTGCGATTTACGTTAACGGCTTACAAATTCCGGCAGAAGGTCTTTATATCCATACCTCTAGGGAAAAAGGTTCACCGTTAGCCTACCAAACACTCTTTTCCGGTTCTGGCATCCATCACACCAACAGCGGAATTCAAATCACGCACGATATGTATATAATGGGTAATTTCCTAGTGCTTTTCGATTTAACGCCAGACAGTGCCGCTTCAGATGGTCACGTTTCTCTATTAAATAACGGAAATATGAGAATAGAGCTCAGATTTAAAAACAAGTTAACATAAGCCATCACGTGTATCATGTACTGCGAGTACGAAAATTCTATACAGATAGACTAAGATCTGAGAGTGCACACGGATTATTAATTACGAACAACTTACAAATACAACAAACTTTGCGAGGCATTCCAAATTTTGCAGGTGTTTTTGCGTCGGACATGTTGCCCAAAGAGTTTACTAAACCGTCTACATCGGGGAGACGATGGAGGTGAATACACAGAGAAACAGAAAAGAAAAAGCCGAGTAACTGAAGCCTAACGGCGACAGCCTGCAAGTCGGACGTAAGTGTGAGAGTTTGAAAATGAACGTCGTTACGCACCAATAACATGACACCTCCATCAGCAGGAGCACCCTCATCCGGTTCAAGATCGTAGCGAACCGGAGTATACCCTCGGAGATAAAAAGGGTCGTGAAGGCGAAGCTTGGTCTCCTGCAAAAACACGACTATAGGTGAATGGGAACGCAACAAAAGTTACAGTAGCGCCCTACGCGATCATACACCATGTAAATTCCAGGTCAGGATAGCCATGAATAAAAGGGATAAACTTCTTACTTAGAAGGACGGCTCAAAATAACTTTGTGCTTAACCTTCGGGCTCGGGCTTTTTGTATGGAGTTGGTCAGACTCCATTGGCTCCTAGAAGGGAGGGCCCACACGCTCAGTACCAGAAACCGATTCAAGCGCCGTGAATCGGTTCTGGGTGACAATGGGTGAAGGTGGCCGCTGAGCGCGGCTTGTCCCAGGAGCATCCTGCGACTGCGACCTTCGAGGAGAAGGTAAGCTTTTCTTCCCGCGCCCACGCGGAGGGTATTTGAGATAATCTTCCTTACGGAGTTTCTGCCTGGACTTATCAGTGCCTTGGGACTTCATTACCTTAGGACCAGCTTTACATGGCTTGGTAACAATAGCAGATATGGAGGGTCGGATGGTAGTGGGGGTTAATGCAGTCATGGTCCAAGTCTGAGTTTCAGCATCTCTTCGTGGTACTGGGGAGGCAACAACAACTAAATGTACCAGATCGCAGGAGAGAAGGTTGGCGCGCATGGTACCGCCTCCGGGCTTCAGCGAAGGAGAGTTTCTCCTTTACCCGGATCTCCTGGATCGCCTTCTCGTCCAAGTACCGCGGACAGTCGGCAATTAACGCAGACGGCGGCTGTGGAACAGGTACCTTCGTGTGAGGGCTGGCTACATGATGCACAGATGGTAACGGCACTCTTACATGAGACTTGCGTATGGCCAAAACGTTGGCATTTAAAACAGCGCAGAGGTCTAGGGATATAAGGCCAACCGCAATGCGTTCGTACCCTGCTGAAATGCTCGTGGGCAGATCGACGCCACCAAATTTTATAAACAGGGTACGAGTGGGTACCAGTACGCCGTCGCGTTTGGCCTGCACTCGATGCACCGCTGTCACCTTTTGATCCGAAAGGTATTTGACTAGGTCATCATCCGATATACCACCGAGGCTATGCGTGGTGACGACGGCTCGACAGGAATTCAAAGTGCGGTGCTTCTCAACATAGGATAACCTTGGAGAAGCGTTGCGCGCAACAAGGTCTTAAGATTGTTGATCGGACTTGCTCTGTACTAATAATGACCCGTTTCGAAGGCGAGTGCGAACCATCAATAGTCAATGCCCTTCTGTTCTATAAAAGGGTTCACCTTCTCAAACATTTGTGCTTCCTCTGTTCGTGTAATAACTAAGTAACAGCCAGATGTTGGCGGTGCTAGTTCTGTTGCAAATACTTTTCGGCGCTTGTTAGTATGGAGAAAGGGGGCTCCGTAGCGAAATAAATCCTCCACCATTGCAACCGTCTCCGGCCTCGGGCTCTGACTTCCCGGGCGTTACCCCGGCTTGAGTGAGTGGCCTATCTATACCTATATCATCCCAGGGTCACACCTCCCAGAACATAGATAGAGGGACCCAATCGCCGTCAGAAGTCAGCAGCTCAAGCAACGCCCCCCCGCGGGACTGCAGTTGAACAGCGGATACGAACACATACCCTACATGACGACCCCGGGTGGTGGGGATGACGCCAATACCCACTCACCCAGCTGCGCACCCAGTGAGCTGGTATACGTCAGGCTGTGTCCACGAAAGATTAAAATAAAATGTAAAATAAATAAAACTGTGTGGGCGTTTCGCACGCAAGGTAGGCCGACGAAGAAGAAAAAGAGGTGTGAATGAATGGACGTGGGGCGAAATGTGCATAAATAGGAGAGAATAAAGAAACGATGGCGAGGGCGACATGGGATGAAATGCACAGAACGCACGAGAGATGATGATTAGATGATGTATGCTTTCTATTATGCAATGCAAATGTGTTGCAACATCAACTTGCAAAATATGTCTTAGTCACGTGCTTCAGGTAGTAACACTTACGTACTTCCAAAAGAAAATGCTTCATGTTTCGTCCTTTATGATGTTATTTGTGACGAAATAAACTCAACACTTGTATCTTATAAGAATGAATAAAAAAACGAAATTAACATTCACGACTTTTATTTTCCTTTACATCCAAATCCCCTCCCATCCTTAATTATACCTAGAAAAATCAGTAGTAATTAAAGCAAAGGATAAGCTAGTGCAATTAATCTCAATTATTTAGATGATAAATTCCTTCAAAGCTAGCAGGTTTTAAAAACACCTGTTTAGTTGTGGTCGCGGCGGCGAACTTGTCTGCGGTCTAGACCAAGGTCGACGCAACAACACGTGTTCACGGCAGCGACAGCGCCATTGTTTATGTTACATGCCCTGGGATGTTGACGTCATCAGGGATGAATGAACGGCCTAAAGTGCTCTCCATACTACTCATGTATGTGGATGCGATGCCACCGCTTGTTCAAATGTTGCTTGCACGGACAATAAGAATTGAATTTTTGCTGCTGTTGCGGTGATACACGGTCCCAAACGTAATCCAAGTCATATGGAGGGAATCTGGGAATATGAGATCGGTGTGCAGCAGCACGGTGTGAAGCTCATTGCTGAGTTGCGAGAGAGCCCGGCGATGTTGAAGGTATTTCATTAGAGCCGGGATCTCCGCCATTGCGCCTGGCATACCTCTCTAGGAAGGCGTCGATTCCATGTTGCAATTTCTGCAAGTCGATAAAGACGCATGCGCTACACTTCTCGCACTAGCAGGAACGAATGCTGCATCTACACCGGCGATGAAAGCACATAGCGCAATGATGCGGTGCGCACGCTACCGCAGGCATGGTGGGAGTGAAGTGCATTGAGCGAGGGGTTCCCATGGGCGTGTGTTTCCTCGTTCACGATGACCTTGTCGTTGACGCTGTAGATCCAATCACGTGAATACAGCGGGAATGATGTAAGATGCGGTGTTGCCCAAATGCACGGAAAGTCATCTGCCATAGTTCAATTGCCGTTCGTTGATCATGTGTTGTAAGTTAGCAGTGGAGAGGAAGGGAACCTCTAAGAAGGCGATGTATAGGCCCTTTTTCGGTATAAACCGAAATAGCTGGTCGTCAAAGACGGCGTCCGGCATCCCTTCGTCGTCGTTGCCGGGGTGCCAGGTGTCTGCCGTGAACTGAAAATCTTGCAGGTTGATTTTGGAAAAGACGTACTTGACGGTGTCGGCACAGCTGTGAAATTTCAGTGACGATCTTGCCATCGTAAGCGTCATCGATGAAACGCAGGGCATAGGGAAAATTCTTCTTAAGATGGCCGTCTACCTGGTAATTCTTGAGAATATTTGCGCCGTTGCAGTAGACGGACACGCAATGCCTGTTGCCCATACTTGCCGGAGGTTGGAGGAATGCGAGGGAAGAAAGGAAATGCGTGGTTAAGATGTAGGATGCTCTGATGGAAGTGTGGTTTGAGGTAATGTTCGACCTCTAGGCATGTTCTAAGGTTGGCGGAACTGATGTACTTGGTGAATAGCGTGGAACTGATGGAATCGAGCAGGGACATTGGAAGCGAAGCTGTGAATCATGGCCTTATGGTTTTGCACGTCGGTCTCTTTCATTTTTGTGCAATAGGATGTCTGAAATGAGTTTGAGAAGGCCGTCCAGAACGTCCCATTCGTCGGGGTTTACAGCGATGTTGTTGCCCTGT
Organism: Deroplatys truncata; assembly: GCA_030765065.1. Classification (NCBI taxonomy): domain Eukaryota; kingdom Metazoa; phylum Arthropoda; class Insecta; order Mantodea; family Mantidae; genus Deroplatys; species Deroplatys truncata. Next base: position 197,067,852 of record CM060987.1, read on the forward strand.
AGATCCTTGACGACGATGAGCAGTTTGCCGAAAATATTCTTGAAGAGGACTGTAGCGGGCTGAAATCTCACATTCCTGTAGCTTGGTCTGGGGTAGCGAATTCGTTGAATGATGGGCTTCGCGTCCACCAGCTTTTGCCACTCCTCCGCCGGCAGGGATATGGTGGTGCTCGAGCCACACCTGCCTAAGATGACCCTGAGCCGGAACGGCGCCTCAGGAGCAAATCCGACGCACAGCCTCGGATATAGATGTTGGATAGAGGGCCGAAGAGACGCCGTCGCACCTGCTGTGCACTGTAACAGAAGGGGTAAAAGATTAGGAGCAATTAAGGAAAAGAAAAATGCTCACACACACACACACACACGTGCTACAAGACTAATAGGGTCGAAGATGGATAGTCCTGCTCCGCGTGATGATGATGATATGGGGTTAAGGGCGCTAAACTGCTGTCATCAGCGCCCTTACAATGTATAAAACTTTAAAATCCAGAAAATAAAATACGGGACACAAACCCGCTTAGTCAAAGCAATAAAAAACATATCCAAGTCTAAAAACCACCACACTAAAAACTTGGTAAATCAAACAATAAAACATTAAACTACGTGTCAGGAACCGTCGAAGTCAAGGGACCAGAGCGCCATAGGACCCCAGGGGAGAACAGCACCCCATTAAAACGCACAATATAAAATCACAAAACTATAAAGACGCTCAGCACATTAAATGCGTCCACTAAAACCAGTGTCAAGGATAAAACGTAAAAGACGTTCTACAGTATGCGCGTCGTCTGCCAAAACGTTGGCTATACCAACAGGCAGAGACAAACGAACGCGCAATTGTGCTAAAACCTGACACACTGTTAAAAAGGTGACGCACCGTTAAGGGCGCATCACACCGCTCACAAAGTGGTGCGGGGTCACCACTGAGAAGGTATCTATGACTAAAAAGGCTATGTCCGATTCGTAAACGAGCTAAAATTACCTCTTCCCAACGAGAAGAGGTACCCCAGACTATAGGGAGAGGTTTAACTTCCCGCAACTTGTTCCCCTGGAGCGCCGTCCACTCATCGCGCCAACACGAGAGGATGCGGTAACGTAAAGGAACTTAAAAATCTGAGGAAGGAACAACACAGGTAAAACATCTGGGTGATAAAAGAACGGATTTGGCAGCGGCGTCGGCAGACTCGTTCCGTGAGATGCCCACATGACCTGGAATCCACAAGGAGACGCTGATGCCAGAGGCTCCTGCTCCTCGCCGTCCATGGTGCCGATGGTGCTTTGCGCAGGTCATATAGGAGACAAAGAGAGCGCAGAAACGGAGGCAGAGGTATGATTAGAGGGGGTAGATAGAGAGTGAGAAGAGGAGAGACATTGTAGACTTAACTGCAATGGCTGGCGGGATTAGATGGGGTGTGAGCTTATGGCGAGGCATACGCGGTTGTAGGTTTTAAGAATGAGATGATCGTTGAACCGGAAATCGTGGCGCCGAAATTTGGAAAATAATTTTTCACGGGATAGGCTAGAGCAGTGGTGAGTAAGCTAATCGACGTAATGGCTGCAGGATACACTGTTATTTCCTTGCAGCCTCATGAGGCTGTGCGTCCAACGTTTCCGCAAACCGAATGCAGCCATTTTAAACTGCGTGGCACAAACGGACTTAGACCGTAGCTATCAAAATACTCCCCTCTACCGCCCCTATCGACGAAGATGCAGACCCAATCTTGGCCCGGTTGCGTGCTCGGGTCTGTGTTGACGACGAGGGCTAGAGGTAAGGAAGAAAGAGAGCAAGCCGGAAGTAGCCGATCGCACAAGAAAACCCCACAGAGGAAAGGGCGCGTGAAGGGGCAGGCAGTTAGAAAACGTTTGAGGTGGTACGTGTTCATGACATGAGGATGGAACGGTTGGCGTCTACTTTTACCGTGCGATGTATCTCCGCCAAAACGAGAAGCACGACGGCGTCTACCAGGGGCTTAGAAAAACCAATACTTATAGATACCGTTCCGTGGAGCTGACCAGAGATGTAATGGGCATTGGCGCTCATGTCGGCGGTGAGATCGTACACCATTAGGGTGTTGCCGTGAGCATATTGTTGTCTAGAGATGGAGTGGCCTTCGTCCTAAAAGTGAATGCCTAGGCCGTCCTGAAGGAATTGAAAGCATTGCACGAATTGGCTGTTGTCAAAATTGGGGTGAAGCGGTTGGGAAGGATTGGACTGGCCGCTCACGTACATCTGAGAGGAATTCATGTTAAAGTGCTTAAGGTTGAACGGGTTGGAGTACTGGCCGCTGTAGGCCTTGTCTGAAACCATGGCGAGGACCACCCTTCTGGGGATTTGACCGATAAACACGTCATTGAACGTCATTCCGCTGGATCCTTTAGGAAGACTTGGGGAGTGAAAGCTGACATCCTCGATATGGTACTTGGCGTGGCTCTCTGAGAGAACAGTCCGATGGGCAAGTTTGATAGTATGCAAAGGCCGGACAGTCTTGAGAGGTAACTTTGCGAATGCGATCTCGCTGTAGGCCTTAAAATCCTTCACGAGCGAGAAGAGGTGAAATTGTGGCGAAGGGGGCGTGAGCTTAATGGTGACGCACACGTTGTTCAAGAGCAGATTTTCCTGCCTAAAGAGCTCGTTGGAGAGACATCCCATGCGTTGCCGACACGGCCACCTTTGGTACAGACGTGACGATACAACATTCCTGCATTGGCATCACACGCATCCATGAGGCCGGCGGTATCCTTTTTCCAGGGACCCGCCTGACGACTAGTGTTCATGGCATGCTCGGAGTAATTGAGAAGCGTCTCGAGCTATGTTCTGTAGGGGTATCCGGGTTGCGGAATGGAGACGATGACGCTGTTCAGGGAGACCTCTACCTGTTGAAACAGTGTATTCAGAGGATTGTTCACCAGAGTGGCATTCATCTCGTCCTTGAGACCATTGCCCTCGGCGTCTAGAATGTGCACCGTGAGCACGAGGACGACGTAGGTGAGGTCGAGGTAGTCGTCGGCATTGCCGGAATAGTGAACGGTGATAGGGGCATTCTTCATCAGCGTGTTCTGAGGATTCAGCGAAATCAGCCGGGATTCCTCCACGTTCATGTGAACGGGGAAGTCCTTAAACAGGTCTAGTTCGGAACTCATGTGCACGACGTCGGTATCGGTCATTACGAAAAGATGTCTTGAACCTTGCGCTTCCTGCGAACGGGTCTTGACTGTGCCTTCGCCACGGCACGAGACGGTATTATTCTCTTAATGAGGCGCAGACCGACCCGAGCATGGAATCGATCTTGTCGTCGGGCTTTCACCTAAGATTCCTACCCACCTCTTTGAGCCTAGTCCTTAGCGCCTCCCTGGGAACCGTGCCGGAGATGGCCACGTCGGCGAGTACGTTTGCGCCCACTTTGAGTGCCTCCTGTCCGATCGCCTTGGCACCGCTTTTGAGAAACGGCAGAATGGTACTGAAGAGACCGCCAAGAGCGGAGAATAGACCGCTACCCCTCTGATAAAGTTTTCCCCTAAATGGGACGCAATCGCGATCGTACAGCATCCCGTCTGCCTGATTAAGGTAGTACTGGGTGACGGCATTCAGTTCCATGATGGTGGCTTCAGCCTGAACGAGAGCACTATAGTCGAGGAAAACCTGTCGGCAAATGGTAACAGATCCCCGTATCCGTTTCTAAAATCTATGTCGACGATCTCAAAATCGTGCTGCACCAGGGGCACCTAATTTAGCGGCGAGAACGTTTTCTTATCAGTCATGTAGGTGTTTCTTTCGTACTCAACGGCCACGCTTTCAATGAACTGGGCAAAGGTGTCGCCCACCACTTGGGGCACGACGAGGTTGTAATGTAAGAACATAGATATCCACGGGGTGCTTGCCCTGCTTGGCATTAACGACAATGCTTAATTGGTTCGAAACCGAGCATCTTGGCCAGCGATGGGGAGAGCAGCTAACTGTGGACGAGGTGTTCCCGAAACACCGCACTTCTCAAGATGGCATCAGCCAACAAAAACTGTGGCGGAGCCCGTGGGTCCGCGGCGGGCGGCGGCGCCAAGTTGATGGTTTAGGCTTTGCTTTTGGCTTCGTCCTGTTCCTAGGGAAATCGGAAACAAAGCCTTCATCGGGCCGCAGGACGGTCTCCGGCAGGACATTTTCTACAAAGCCTCCTAATGGAACGGAGGGCCTAAGTTCCGAGTGCACTGCCTGTGGTTCACCGAAACCGCTTTGTGAAATCGATTGGAAGATGATCCTGAACGTTTAGATGTTCGGTCATAACGGCGTTGACGCTCTGCACCAACTGCTCGGGATCGTACACGATGGCCTGCGGCAGCTGCAGGCTGAATTTTGTTTGCGTCGGTTGCAGCGACAATGTGTACTTGGTGCCTACCATCTGCGCGTCCCTTTATGAAACGTAGAATTTAACGGGATACCGCACCTTTTGCAAGGCCACCTCCCACTCTCCCTGCAGCACATTTCTCTCGGGGAGAATGTTTGAAACCTGACCGTCGTGTTGCCGGTGTATTAAAAAATTACCCATTTCGAAAACGAGTGCAGGAATGGACCGTACCAGCAATAGCGTCAATACCCTTCTGAATAATAAAAGGATACACCTTCTCAAACGATTGTCCGTCTTCTGTTCGCGGAATGACCAAGTAACAACCAGATATCGCTGGTGCTACTTCTGTTGCAATGGCTTATCGGCGCTTGTTACTAATAATCGAGAAAGGGGGCTCCATAGCGAAAGAAATCCTCCACCATTGCAACCGTTTCTGACCTCGGGCTCTGACTTCTCGGGCTTACCCCGGCTTGGGTTGGTGGCCTACCTATACCAGTCTCACCCCAGGGTCACACTCAAAACATAAGACAGAGGAACCCAATGGCCGTGGGAAGTCAGCAGCTCATGCAATGGCCCCCGCGGGACTGCAGTTGAACAGCGGATACGAACACAGGCCCTACATGACGACCCCGGGTGTTGGGGATGACGCCATTACCCACTCACCCAGCTGCGCACCCAGTGCGCGGGTATCCATGGATTAAAAGAAAGAAAATCAGAAAAAAACCAAACGCGTCTGGGCGTTTCGCAGCAACGTAGGCCGGCGAGGAAGAAAAAGAGATGTGCGAATGGTCGGAAATAGACTAGAGAAGAAAGAAACGATGGCGAGGGGAGGCATGGAACGAAATGGAAAGAACGTACGAGAGCCTACCTCGTGTCCCCGGCCAGGAGTACGAACCCACCTCGACCGGACGAAGGTGAAGGGATGGTGATGAGTGGCTTGGGACCTCGGGTGCGCCAAAACCGTACTCACATAAAGTGAGCCCCTAGGGGTTGCCATTAACAGTAAGGCAAATAGGTTATGAAGGTAATGCAATGTCAGCTATAGTTATAAATGAAAAATTACAAGTTGTTAATATAGCACAAATCTAGATAAACATGTTAACTGCGTGGAAATAACCCATAGATGTGGTAAATTTATTTTAGTTAATTATTTCCAATACAGCTTAGTCCAAGTACCCAGTATAATAACGGGTCATCAAGAACTTCCTCCGCACCTTGCTGCTGGCCACCGCTCGATAAAAGTTTGGCATCCCTGGGTTTATCGCATTCGATTCCAAGGGGATGTTATGAATATCGGCGTTATCAACGGCTGCGAGCGCACGAGTTTATTGTACTGGTTAGTATAGTCTACTATGCTATGAGTTGTGCCTGAAGCGAAATCAATGTATTCTAATGAGGAATGTGTGTTTCTAGTGGAAAACGTTTTTAATAAACGTGGAAATTATACTGAGAAAATGAAACAAAATTTCGTTGTCAGGTTCCCTAACTCAAAACTACCGCACCGAGATACTGTGCGTGGGTTAATTAATAAATTTCGGGAGTCAGGTTTCGTGCCTGATGCTTAGAAGTGGAAGACCCAGTGTGCTAACAGAAGAAAAACTATCGGATATACCGGATAGAATTCTTTTCAATCCACAGAAATCAATAAACAAATTGGCCCAACAATGTGATATTTCTTACAGTTCCTCATACAAAGCAGTCAAAGATCTAGGTTCATATCCATATAAGGTATCAGTCGTCCACGAATTAAAACCCACAGATCACGGGAAACGAGTTCAGTATTGTGAATGGTTTCAGAAGTTTATTTTCCACCATGGAATTGACGTTAGATGCATTTTTTACTGATTAAGCTTGGTTCTACTTATCAGCGTAAATTCACAAAATACGCGAGTATGGCCTACTGAAAATCCTAATGCAATTAAGGAAAGCCCTTTACATTCAGAGAAAATTGGTGTACGGTGTGCGATCTCTTGCTCTCGAATTATTGGGCCAATTTTTTTCCATAACTCAACTCATATGTTTATTGCTCGGATTTTTCCATTTATTTCACAGCTAAATGAAGATGTGAACGGTGCATTTTTTCAACAAGATAATGCCACTGCTCATACATCACATAAATCCATGGGACTGTTAGTGGATTTTTTTGGGGAAAGACTAATTTCTAAAGGTATGTGGCCTCCGCGGTCTCCTGATCTTACCCCTGCAGATTATTTTCTTTGGGGAGCCGCTAAAGCTTGTCTATAAGGACAATCCAAAAACAATCGAAGAGCTTAAAACGGCAATAGAATATTACATAACATCTGTAACAAAGGAGACATTAATTACAGTGTTCGAAAATAAATTAAAACGAGTGAATTTCTGTCTTCAAGAAAATGGTAGACATTTTCAACATCTTTAAACAGGTTAGTTGCATATTATTTTCTACATTACCTTTCATGCATGAATATAGTGAACCTAGTAGTTTTCTTAACCAGCTAAACGTTTTCACCACACGCTCACGCCCGCCAGTGCTGCCACCAAAATTCTCGACTCTAGGGGAATCTCGATTACACGGGAGGTGCGGAGCGACTTCTCGATGACCCGTTATTTTGAAATATTATTGCATCGATAGACAAATGTTTATAAGTGAAGTAAATAACGAGATAAGGAAAGATATCACAAAAGGTTGCCCCAGGGTTCTGTTCTAATAAATAAATTGAATTTTATTTATGGACGCTCTTTAACTACTGTGGTTTTTAGCGTCCCATTCCATATTGGGCGTGAAACACCGGTAATTTTGCTCAGACCTCTTATCAGGCTTGAGGTTCTTTTACGTGCCGTAAATCTACGACACGGGACCACTGGCTTTACTTCCCTTCCGAAGGAAGCCGTGCTAAGGATTTTTACGCCCAAAAAATCCATCGCCCTGCGCCGGGTTTGAACCCGCGAGCTCGGAAACTAGAGGCTAGCATGGTAATCACTACACCACGGAGGACGGGTTCTGTTCTGAGGCCTCTCTTTTGGGACATTGTTGTTGAAACATTAATAGAGGAATTGGAGGCAGATGCTCAAGTATCTAATGTTTAGCATACGCTGATGATCTAACACTCATCATAGGACAGAGTAGATCCGAATTGGAAACCAAAGCTAAAGATATTTTAATTAAACTAAGTAATTGGTGCACGAAAACTGAATTGAAAATTTCCTCTAACCATCCATATATATGTTAAAGAAATTTTAAAAGAAACCCGACAGTTAAAATAAATGATCATATAATAAGGCGGGAAAAGAAACCAAATATTTAGGACTGATTGATGAAACATTTTACTTTCGGAAAGATGCAGACTATGTATGTAAAAAATCCGAGAAAACAATTCTGATGAAATTAGCAAGAATAACTTTACTAAATGTTAGTATATCTCTGGGCACTTTACGGATTTATCATAATATATTTGCATCAGTAATTACGTATCCAGCAGCAATATGGAAAGATAGACTGAAAGATGTCACCAAAAGACTATTAAGAACACAAAGAAAAATACTTTTAAGATTAACAATGGCACTTTTGGTAACACCTGCTATTTGCCCAATTGACTACTTAATTCGACTTAAAGGCGCAAAATTTTGGTTGAAGAATGGTAATTTAGAAATGGTAAATAAAATAATTGGAAGATGTAATACTTTATTAGAAATAAAGGGAAGTTTAAAATTAAAATGGCTTAATGAATGGGAACAAATGAACGAAGGAAGGAGAACTTATGGATTTTTTAACAATCTTAAGGATAGATTGCGCTTAAAACACACATTGCCAATAAGAGGTTTAGTACATTTCTAACAGGCCTTATAAAACATATTGGTATAAAATTAAGAAAACAAATTATATTTGTGAATTTTGTAAAGTTAAAGATACTCCAGAGCATGTGGTATTTGAATGTAATAAATATGGCCAATTGAACTTAGAAGATCGAAAAGTTTTAGAAGATAAGTATTTGTACGATATTACAAGGAGTCCTATTTAATAAATAACTTGCAAAAACTAATTTTATAAGCAAAGTGGCATTGGAAGATGATTTAATTCCACAACAAAACATTGAACCTAAAAGTGATCAGTCTCAAGAAATAAGGTCTTTGAGAATACAAGTCATTAAACATGAATTATAATAACTCAAGGACCCTAACAAATGAAATAGGAAATGAATAATAAACTGAAGTGATAGAAAATGTTAATAGATGACGATATTATGTAATATCTATGGGCAGACAAGAATGGTGTGATAGGACGAGGATAGAGATAATATTAGAGAGATGGGAAGATGGCGTCGGTATAGTTGGAGGAGAGGTTATAGCAGATGAGAGGAATGAAGGATGGAGTATTAATTTACGTGATCGAGGAGAGGCAGTAGATGGACCGTGCCAGGCCATTTTAGCTTACCGGGAAGGTGCTCTAATCGAGGAAGCTGAGCAGGGATGGGAAGAATGTGCCGTGTAGAGGCGGTTATGATTGATGTGAGGAAAGGAGGGTGGATTATTAATTCAGGCTACGGTGCACAAGAAATAGATGGATCGTGCCAGGCCTCTTTAATATCATTAAACTGAATACTGGATAAATCGGTTAATTGAAGTTTTCTTTTTAAGTGTGAATCGATTGAAAATTAAAAACAAAGAACGAATTTTTTGATACTTAATCAAAATATTTTAATAAACTTATTAAAGATTATAGTGCTCGATACCAGTACTTCTAGTAATTTATATTAATTAGTATTAAATATACATATTGTTTAGGTAGCTAGATACCGGTTGTAAATGCTGGTTACTACTATGTTTTAGTTATTATAAATGCCATTTTTTCTAGTTTATATTTACACCCAGTTAGTAGTTGCACAAATCTAAAACAAAGAATTGTACAATTATAATTGATAAATGTTAACCTTATATACGAAATAAATTATAAATGTAAATATATACTTCGGTATAGATAACTAGATGCCGGGGTACGATATTCAGATTTAATTTAATTTGCATTTTACTTAATCCAGTATTTTACCTCACAGGTTCCTTTCCTGTTCCTCGTATTTTTCAACGCAATCATAAAACTAATATTAAAACATAAAAAATGAAAACAAAAGCCTTTACCACTGCAAACAATAATATTACTGTGTCAATAAGTTATATTCAAATTTGTTTCATAATTATTCTACTTCTTTTCAGCTACCTTATCCTTTTTTATTTCTTATCGTATTCAAACTCCTCTTCCTCACCATCCTCTCCACCAACCCCCCTCTTGTGTCTTCTTTGTAACTTGCTTCATAATTAGGGAATTCCTCTCCGCGCGTGCATGCATTTTGCAACTTAACAATTATCTGCTTTAATTCCTCAAATTCTCACATTTTAACCAACATTTCCTTTTATTCTGTTCACCTCATGCTGCATAGTGACATTCCGCTTCTTCTCTTCGTTCTTTTTTCATTCTTTCCACCATTCCTTGCGTTTATCTCGCCCTTACTTCACATTCTTGTTTGCCCTATTTGACGCCTCCATATACTTCCTTCAACTTGCTATCGCATCCATTTTTCATCTTTTGTTTCACCAAATTTATTCCCTTCTTACACCTCTCCGATGCTGCTTTCCGTATACTGTTAACCGATACCCTTCCCGCTTCCCTGCCATTTCCATTACATTCCGAATTTATATTCAAATTCCCCTCCGCAGACCAACTAGACGACCGCTTCAAACTCCCACTCACTTTCCACCCTGCACCTAAGTTTAGGAGCCACTCCCCATTTCGGCATTCCAGAAATATGTATACAAAATTTTCGGAAAAGAGGGAATTCACCTCATTTACAACACTATAAGCCATTACAAGCTCACTCTTCTCCGGTGTCAATTTCCATTCCGTTAAGTCTACCGTATCCATCAACAAACTACAAGACACCATCTCCACAAGAATCGAACTGTTGTCGCTAGCATACATCTTCACCAGCTTTCTATACAATTTACACCCATCTTCCTTCCTCGTCTTTTCTTTTTTACACACACACCTTCCATTTACAGCGTACCCCTAAGGAAATTTAACTTGCCCCATCTTCACACTCCCATACATGATCCCTTCACACCTTCCAACCCTCCGGCATCTCGTTATCGGTTTTAAACAAGTATACACCTTAAGTGTCCCCGGTTTAAGTCAGTTTCAAAATTATACCCACTATCATTCCGGTAACGCACGTGCACTTAGGAAAATTTCCTAATCGTTGTCACATCTTGTCACGTTTACCAAATGGCCCGTCTCGACATTCAACTGGAACCCATTTCTCCCAAAGCTAACGCAGCTCTTCTCGGAGCTAACTAACCCGCCTATCAATGCTGACACAACAGCAATCACGTTTGCTATCTATACGGTAGACCCTCACTTTTACCCTTTTCACTCCTTTTTCTCCCCTATACATTCTTCCAACCAATCTCTACCGTTTATTCCTCTCCTATCCACCAATGTCAACTCGTCTTAAGTTTTACCAATCAAAACCCTCCACGTCACTTCCTAATCTTGTTTTACCTCGTTTATCATCGTTTCCATCTTTAAGCCCCCGGACTCCGCTCACACAACACCTCGCAGCCCGCTTCTCTAAACGTTACGTGACATTCCTCGTCATTTCCCTTTTTCATTTTAATTCCCTAATCCTCAATTTTTAATCTCGCCCCGGATTAAGCAATTCGATTAACGGTAATCCTACTGCACGTGGAGGTTTTCAAACTTTCCGCCGTCGCTCTTAATCCGCGGATTAACGGCTACATTAGTGCCGCTAGCGGCAGAATTATCGTTAATCCTAATGCTTAATCCGGACCTATAACTACTGTCGTTCCTTTTAATAACACCAACTGTAATAGAATGCTTTGCAATCCTTGCAATGTTTCATACACTAGAGGCGTAAGTGCCCTTAATCCTGTTTCCTGAACCCCCTTAAATGTTTTGAAGACCTCGCTTAAATATGATGCAAAGGGTTAAAATTAAAGAAGCACATCAAAATTACTATCTAGATGTTCCTGTCAGAGTATTCTGCCACCTTCGAAGCCTTGATCTCTATACAGTTTTCATAAAGAACCGTATTCTAACAGGTACCCTTCCCCTAATTTTATTACAAAATGTTTACGCCAGGCAATACGCAAGTGTCACATACATATTCCCAACTCTTTCTTACGTCTTAAATCCTTCATTTGTAGGTGTCAACCCTCTACAGTACAGAAATTATTGTAAGTGCATTATTTGCCCATAATGTAGTCTCAATAGACAAAGGTCAGAACCTATAGCTGCGTATAAATATTAAATACATTACTAAACTTCGTGTTTCTATATTATTATCGCTTCAAATCGTTTTGTTTCTTATTTTCCTTCGCTGCTGTTCTAAGTTGGTGCTCCGTTTTATTGTTTCATAGTCCTATTTTGCTCGCTGCATTTATTTATAGCGATATCTACAACCGTCGACATCCGTTACCGGGCACCAAGGCTTAAACTATCAGCATCAATAGCATTTCATTTCCAACAATATTTGTAATCCAAAGAGTCTTATACACCGCGTAATATTTAGCATCTAATATGTGTGAATAACCAAACAAGTAATTTGCTGAAAGGCGGAAACTATGTTTGCATATAGATTAAATACGCTAAAGCCTGCATTTATTATTATTATATTTATGGTTTCGCTCACTGTTGAAAGTGCGTATTCCGTTTTATTGCCAATATTTGCTATTTATTATTTTATTACATTATTCTACCGTACAGTCGTATATAATCGTTCTGTACAATATAAATCACATTATTATGGCTTCAGCCGTCAAGGTCCTGCTAGCTGGAGTTGTCTTTAACCACAGGCGTCCGTTAGGGAGCACCGAAGTATTATCGCTTACCAACTTAGGCTGAATATTTTTCTACCTGCTACTTGAGAGCTTTATTTCCTCATACACACACAACATGGCTTTTGCAGCATATGCTGTCGTGTGCTTTAATTAGTGTTCTCATACTTGTGCCAGTGGGAATGCAGCGCGTGCCTACATACGCATTCCTAGTCTGTTCATCACATCTTCACTTATTTCCTTTGTTACTCTACATCGTACTTCCACACAGCTTGGTTCTTCAGGGTATGACCTTCCACGGTTTCACCCCGGGTATTTCATATCCATTTAACACTTTTATCCATTATATTACGTTCGTCTTATGGACTAAGAGTTTTGTTCTTCGATACCTTTTTGCGGAGAAAAAACAAAGATATAAGTTTTACTTATGGGTTAAAGGTTTGGTTTTCGATATTCCCTGCCACCTTTTAGCCTTTTTTCCAAATTTAAGCAATATTGCGGTGAAATAGCGCAAATAACGGCTATAGCGGCCATATTTATTTTTAGGGCGCGGCCAAACTTTCCCGGGTCATGCCAAAATGGCGGATTTGGAATGAAAAGCTCCCGTCTTTTTTCCAAGATGGGCTTGTGGCGCCGAAAGTTCTCGGCTTTTTATTAATCGGGCAACACTAGCGCTTAATCCCGCCTGGTGGCAGGATTACCATTAATCCAAACTCTTAATCCGTACGTATTACTACTACCAGCCGTATAAATATTTCATTCCCATAGTGCATCCTAGGTTACAGTTCAACATTTGCATCTAAACTTGCGTGAACTTGGCATTTTATGCTAGTTGAATATCATCCACACTTGTGCACCTGCATTAATAACCATTTGACCTATTGCATCATTGTGTAACTGCGTAAATACCTGGTTCCCATATTGCGTCATAGGTTACAGTTCAACATGTACATCTACACTTGCGTGACCTTAATACTAGCACATCATTCCACTTTGTGTGATTTATAAGCGGTCAAATTCAGTGACAAGATTCACTTGTCACGATTGTGTCTACCAGTGTTGTTTCATCACGATGTGTACTACTGTTATCTCATCTCATTGCAAGTGCTGCAGTTTATCTCTCATCCTTACTTAAATGTAAGTGCACATAATATATTCTATGTTTCTAAAGTGCTCTTATCGTTTTAATATTTTATCATATCAATACAGTTTTTGCTACTACAACTTGCACGTGTTGGACGTAAGTGCGGCTGCTAGACTTTGCAAGTGTTGGACGCAAGTGGTGCTGCTGCTGCTACGACTTTTCAAGTGTTTGGTATGTTTTGTTTAAGGGCGCTCAACTGCTAGGTCATTAGCGCCCTTGTAAAACGGTTCATGGCAAAGGCCAGAGATAAAGACCAGTACAAAATATGGCAAAAGCCAGAGATAAAACTGAATAAAAAATCAAAGTAAAAGCCACAGATAAATATCAATACAAAAATCATAGCCAAAGCCAGATATAAATATCAATATAAAACATAGCACAAGTCATACAGAAATATAAATATATAGAAAGCTAAACCGATCAGCATGAAAACCTGCTATTAAGATGACTAAATCCGCATTTCGAAGTTTACCTTTGACACAAAATTAAAAATCCTATCAACCGTTTTCTTGTCATCCACTAAGACCTCCGCAAGACTGGCCAGCAGTTCCAGAGAGTCCCGATGTGCTAGAGCAATACACACTAACCACACGTGACGGACCGACAGATCGACACAAAGCGGACAAATAGGTGCAGGATCACCATTAAAATGATCAATGTGCGTAAAATTGCAGTGACCAATAAGCAACCGAGCCAGAACAACCTCCTCACGAGGAGATACGGGAGAGGAAGTTAACCAGTTTATCGGAATGTCCTTAACTACCCTAAGCTTGTTTCCGCGGAGAGCTAACCACTCCTCGCGCCAGCACCGCTCTCCGCACAACCCTAAAGTCTTCCGACGTTACCCCGAGGTATTGTAACACTGGGTTCTGTGGTTGCCGCCTTAGCTGCCAAATCCGCAATTTCATTCCCGGGCAAGCCAAAGTGACCAGGTATCCAAGCACATTCCACATTAACGACAGAAGCGTATAAAACATGGAGGGCATCCTGGATTCGCTGAACAATGGGGTGGTAATAGTACAGTTCACGAAGGCTGTGAAGTGCACATAGGGAATCACTCAAAATGAGAGTCTCCCAATTTTCGACGGTGCACATGCAAAATGGCTCGGTTTATGGCATATAGCTCTGCACTATAAATGGATGTGCTATCATCAAAACCGAATGTATAGGGTTCGGTTCCATGAATATAAGCAAATCCAACACCGTTGGTGCTCTTAGATCCATCGGTGTAGATCAAAATTCGGTCACTCTAACCGGACAGAAATTCTAAAACAAGCGCGGATACTAAACGTAGGCATCGTAGACTTCCGGTACACTGTCATCCCAAGATCTACGTGAGATGTCGCACATAACCAAGGGCGGAACACCCTCTCCCCTAGCAAACATGCTAAGTATTTCAATGTCGTGCTTGCTTTCTAAGAAGCTCCCGGAAAGGAAAACCTGCAGGCCTTGGATTAATGGAGCTATTCCTACAACGTTCGTAGAGCGCAATGTGGAAAAAAGAAGCGAACGTTAGAATCAATGAGTGAGTGAGGTATAACGGCTTGTCGACAACTAGGTCATTAGGGCCCGAAGTCAAAACTTAAAACCTTTACAAACTAAAAGTCATATAGGAAGCTAAAATACAATACAGACCTGAGGTCAAAACTTAAAAATAATAAAACCTAAAAGTCATGGGTTTAAAAGGTAAACGGAAGCTAAAAACTATACGGGCACAGGTCAATACGTTTAAAAACGAAAGATAAGAGCAACTTGCATCTGCGTATGAAATCCAATAGTTAAAACAAACCGAAGTGCCTGATCGACAGCCACGGGGTCGTCGCCTAAAACAAAATGCAGGATGGGACCTAGGCCAAAGGACCTGCGCTCAGAGCGAATCGCGGACAATTAAGTAAAATATGAAAGACTGAGAGGCGCACGTAAATATTTATCTGAGCTAGACACTTGAGCGAAAGCACGGCCAAATGTGTTAGCCACGTCAAATGCATCAACAGCTCCTGCAGCTGTTTAAGACCGGCAATTGTCATGTGGGTCGATTTTCCGGCCACACGCCTTAACTTATCCCACACGAATGAGGAAGCTGTATATCGATTAAATGAAGCTACAAACTTGCTCCACGATGTCCTTTTGCTATCCTTTATAGTAAATCTAGACTTAGCACGCATTTCTTTGTATTCTATTAGGCTATCCGGTGTGGGGGGACGCTGAAATCCCTAAGAGCATGCCTGCGAGCACGAATAGCATTTCGGCACTCTGCCGTCCTCAAGGGACTGGAAATAGACGAGGGTTGGCAGTCGAACGTGGAATAGCTTGCTCAGCAACAGAAAGAATCTTCTCTGTGAGATGTTGGACCAAAACATCCACACAGTCGTGCTCATTGTAATTAAACAGAGCAAACTGGGAGTAAATATTCCAGTTGGCTTGATCTAAGCGCCATCTAGGTAGGCGTGCGGAACATATGTTGTGTTAAGAGACTAATAAGACATGGAAAGTGGTCACTAGAGTGTAAATCAGAGATCACATTCCATTGCAAGAAAACTGCTAACTGGTGAACAAAAGCGTGCCGTTAGTTTCGTTTTGTTGGTTGGTCGCCTTGTTGCGCAATTCTCAACTAACATCTGCTTTGAAGTGTAATTTCCTTAAACCTTTGCAGGGTATTAATGCAGTGTAAATAAATATTCGAATGATGTAAGTAATAAATAACACTTTGTAGCATCATTAATTCTAAATAGATTAACACTATTTTAAAACTAAAATGAAATATTTTGGTACTATACTTTAAGTGTTATAATTCTGACGTCTCTTAGGATTCGTTTTAGTTATTGACACCTGAAGTTAATAACTGATATTTTGGGTAAATAACTATAGAAGCAGATTTTGGCTGCATTTTAAAATGTCAATGGAAGTCCTATTGTTGGATTTATAAGTGAACTTTATTTCTTACAGTTGTCAAGGGTATCAGGGACTGATTTTTAATGTCAGAAACAGGCTTATACTTATAAATTTGATCTAGGGAAACATGGATAATTCAAAACATCGCTATAATAATGAAGCTTTGGAAGCTGCAATAGAAGTTGTGAAAAATTGTATGTCCAAAAAGGTTGCCGCTTCTAGATACGGTGTGCCACTGACTATTATATTGCGACTCTGTAAAAAATATACAAAACCTGAACATGGTCCACCACCAATTTTGAGCAAAAGTAAAGAGGAAACACTTCAAGTGAGATATTTTGGACGTGAGCTGAAACCACTTGAAGATTTTAAGTGTCTAATTACACAGGAATTTACGGCTACAGAATTAATGGTATCTTCACTCACTAAAGTTATTCCTTTATGGCAAAAATTTACATGATTACTTTTTACCGGATGCATTATAGATTGCTCCAAAAAGGATTTCAGCAGAATGGAAGATGTTCATAGGAGTGTTCAGGAATTCTTAAATCAGAATCCACGACCTAATCCATTTTAACACAATTATCCTGGAATTGGCTGGTGCAAGGTACTAATTTACTTAGTTAAAACTGAGTGTTATTTATGGACGGTCTTTAACTGCTGTGGTCCTTAGCGTCCCATTCTATATTGGTCGTGGAAGGCCGTAATTTTGCTTAGATGCCTCTTTATCAGACTTGAGGTTCTTTTACGTGCCGTAAATCTACGACACGGGACCACCGGCTTTACTTCCCTTCACAGGAAGCAATGCCAAGGATTTTTACGCCCGAAAAAAAATCCATCGCCCTCCACCGGTTTGAACCCTCGGCCTCGCGAACTAGAGGCTAGCATGCTAACCACTACATCACGGGGGACGACAATTTACTTTGTTTCAGGCCTTGTTTGTTTTTGTTTTATTAGGGCGCTCAACTCCTCGGTCATTAGTGCCCATGTGAAATAGATCATGGCAAAGGCTAGAGATAAGAGATCTCGGGTAAATCTAAAACACGGGACCACCGGCATTACGTCCCTTCCGAAGGAAGCCATGCTAAGGAATTACGCCCGAAAACATCCATCGCCCTCCGCCGGGTTTGAACACGCGACCTCGGGAACTAGAGGCTAGCATGGTAAACACTACACCACGGAGGACGACAAAGAACCTCAAGCCCGATAAAGGTCTCTGAGCAAAATTACCGGTCTTTGACGCCAAATATAAAATGGCACGCTAAGGACCACAGCAGTTAAAGAGCGTCCATAAATAACTCATTGTTTTTAATTTAACGAGGTTCCGCGAATAAAGTTATAGGTGGGACTAATACGAAAAGCTTCCAGGACTAATCTAAGGGCCTTGTTGAGGGACGGGATCTAATCTACGTAGAACAGATTACCGAGCAAAATAGAAAATGGACCGATAGTCGAGTTTCGAATGTATTACAGCGTGATAGACTACGCGATCGACACACCAAGAAGTGCCACCAAGGACACGAAGCAACTGCAGGCAGGGAGCACAGCATCCACGAGGGTATAAAATGTTAAGCCCGAAACCAAACTTACGGTCGAAAATGAGGACCAGAAATTTACCTTCCTCAACAAACGGCAGTTCCACTCCAACGACATAGGGGGCAGGAAACTCCTTACGACGCCAAAAATTAAAACGTGTTTTCTCCACTGAAAATTTAAACCCATTCACCAATATAAGTGCGCAAGATTCAAGAAAACACTGGAGGAGCAGTTGGATAAAGCGCGTAAGTTCAGGGCTACCATTGCAAAATCGTCTACAAAGAGAAACGGAATGATGCCCGGTGGAACGTAGAACATTATGGGATTAAGGGCTATAGCAAACAAAAAAGCACAACACCGAGCTTTGCGGAACACCGTTCTTCGGTCTAAAGATCCCACCCGTACTCGAAAAGTACTGGCATCCATTGCAAAAATATAGGAATATGGCTCTTTAGTCCCAACGGAATAGTTGGTGGAAGATCTCCAAAGCCACGCGGTATCGTAGGTCTTTTCCAAGTCAAAAAAGACCAAAACAATCAAATGAGAGTCGCCAACGAAACAAGAGTCAACAGTAAACCGCTGACGTTGAAAACCGCATTGTACAGGAGTGAGAAAAGCACAAGTTTCAAGAAGTCATTAACCGCTAAGCGACCATCCTTTCCATTACCTTACAAACACAACCCGTGAGCAACCGTGGATCTTTTCCAGGCTTAATAGAAACGATGATAGAATCGCGCCACTGGGATAGGAAAGCGCCATGCAGCAAAATATAGTTAAAGGTGTCTAAAAGAAAGAGCTGACTAGTGGCAAGCAAGTGTTTAAGCATTTGTGCTTGGATACCATAAGGGCCAGGGGCAGAATCAGGAGTGACCGACAAGGCTAATTCCAAATCAGATAATGAGAAGGGCAAATTATAGTCAAGACTCTAAGAGGTAAAATCAATATCAGAGGACTCAACCCATCCTTGACAACCAACAATTGGGGATAATAGTTGGCAAAATTAAATTGAGTTATATTTATGGACCCTCTTTAACTGTGGCTCTTAGCGTCCCATTCTATATTGGGAGAGGCAGACCAGTAATTTTTGCTCAGAGGTCTCTTCATCAGGTTTGAGGTAATTTTACGTGCTGTATATCTACGACACGGGATCATCGCGTTTACTTCCCTTCCGAAGGAAGCCATGCTAAGGTTTGTTACGCCCGAAAGAATCCATCGCCCTCCATCGGCCTTGAACCCGCGAACTCCGGAACAGAAGCTAGCATGGTAAGCACTACAGAGGCAGAAGCAAAGACGCAACCTATGGAATTGGCAATATGATGGGGATCAGTAACAATATTGCCAGCCACAGAAAGCTCAGGGATAGACGTAGAAGGCTTACCACAATGTGGCGGATTTTATTTCATATCCAGGAGGAAGTACATGACAAAATGTTCCCATGAAGATTTCTTACAATATTGAATGATTTTCTGTGCCTGGGCACGCAACGTTTTAAAAGTAATCATTTTCAAACATCGGATGACGCTCAAACACTTTTTCGACACTTTTTTTTTTACTTTGGACACATTCATTCCTGCATAAATTATTTATTTTTATATTTCAATCCTTCTTGACTTATGGGTTGTAACAACATGTAGCATCTTATAAGAACAACGTCACTTTCCTCAGGGCTACGTGCAAGTTTGCACAGCATCAAGCTGCACCCTAGCTGTCATGAGCCACTAGGAACAGTTTCAATACTCTGTCACTATTGGCTGGTAGAACTCAAGCCTAGGGCGTTTGTATACCATATTTGAAAAAGCTCGCGGCATGATTGTCGAGACCTCACCTAGGCAGAGATTATCTATATAAAAAGCCTCAAAACTCAGTTGAGAGAACTCATTCTTTATTCCGGCATTCTGCACGACGCCACTCAACACTACGTGACATACTTTCCAAGGTAAGCCCCGTATGGGGAATTCAGTTTATGATCATTATATTTTACGTCTCTCCAAGACTGGACTTATTGTTTTGGCATGTGCGACACCAAGTATGAATTATAGTTCCTAATAAATGGGCCATCCTGCTAGCAGGAATTGTCTCTACCCCCTCGTCAATTTCTCTATAAACTACGTCATCCCGTCATATCCCTCAGGGGTGACAATATGAGGAAAGGATTCAGTGTTATCTAGGATCACAAGTTCAGAATAAAAGATCCAATCTGCTTTATTGAGTAACCACTTCAGCGAGCAAGTAGTGCCGACTCCGCGAACGACTAAGTATCAGAAGCCTCAGAAAAAGCGCAGAGGCAACGAGCTGTGGAGAACGGAAGGAAAGATAAAGACAAGAGAAAGATGCAGTAGAATCACAAAGAAACGTTTAGTCCAAAACTGGCGTAATTAAATTATGGAGATCTGCAATTGTAGCAATCGAGTATCTCTAGGACATTCGCAAACTAAGCCCCTTAAATAAGGGCATTTAAATCACTTATGATAAACTGTTGGGGAGCTGGGGAAACAAATCTAGAAAGCCTTTCGCAGCCCCAAAAGAATTAGGTGGAAGGTGCAAAAAGCAAAGCGTTAAAGAGAGGCATGGTAAAACGGAGGGCTGCCGCTTGTAAAGCTGCACGGGGACTAAGAAATCCCCCATGGGCATTACCATCATTAGGAATAGTGAGATCACGAAAGGCCATATAGTGAAGAAAGCGCATATGATCTTCAGGGCGGAGTTCAATCTCCTTAAGGCACAAACACAAAGAGCGATAAGTAGAAAGCAGGTTTAGTTCTTCCTTACGGGAACGGTAGCCATGCAAATTCCCTGCAAAAAGCCACAAGTAAAGGAGAAAAAGGAAACTACAAACAAACCATGGACAAAGGCTAAAATTACTTAATTGCCAGTCTGGCTGTACAGTTCCAAACGATTTCGAAGCAAGTCGGTCTCTCCGCCGTGAACCTTTGAGGATATATTCTTGGAGTTTGGCGACATGGGCGGTTTAGAAGGCTTCCGCTGAAAAGATTTATCTGTAGCGCTGATAACAGTGCTGAGCTTCACCGCAAGCAAAACGTTTTCTGCGGAAATGCTGATCCACAGGAGCAGCTGTGGAGAACTTCGTAGAAAAGAACATCACAACAGCGGTGTTGAAGAAATGTTCCTATCCGCACCACTGGTAGATGAAGAATTGATGTCCTCAGTGCTGTCAGACAGCGGGGAGCGAAGGCGTAGCAGAAAGCACGCGTGGATGAGAAATATCCAATGGGGCTAAATTACCAGGATTGCTGCATTTCGGTAATGGAGTACCGGAGGTGGAACACCACAAAGCTGTGGTAGAAGGAGCACCTCTGCGCAATCTGGAGATTCCCGCCATAATGAATGGGGTAGCCATGTACTCCTCTCGAAGGAACCAGGAGAAGCACCCGCCTAGTCGGTATCCATAGATGGGTTTGCAGGATTATCCAAAGGTAAGGCTTCAAACCGATTCGCCACAGCAAGGGTCGGTCAGAATGTAGTAAGTTCCCGGCGCTGAGTTTCGGGAGAAATAAAATGTTGACAGGGAGGCTTAGAAGATTACAAAGGAGGTGAAAGGGAAAAGTAATAAAAAGAGGGTGGGGATAGGGGAATTTCCATTGTGCGAAGTACGTGCACAAATGCACGTATCGTTCAACAAAGGTGTTTTACGGGCAGGATAGTTAACCCTAACCCAACCGCCGAAACCTGGAGTACCAGTGGCTCGGGACCCCGGGAATACTAATCCTTACTTACCGAAGTAACCCTTGGGGAATTTTTTTCTTTTGTTTTTGTGAATTTGTTATAAAATGGCTCCAAAAAGAAACTATCGTGTTCAAATTTATTGAAACCGGAATACGCGGATAAAACGCCCACAGAAAAAAATGAGGTATCTACAAAATACATTGCAGAGATTGAAAGTGTATTTTGGGAAAACGAAAAGAAACTAAACCATCAGACTGCAGGAACACTAGAGTAACCTAACACTTAAAAAACATACATCAACAATTGCTCATTTTTTGGGGGAGAAAATCATAATATTGAAAACAGGTGCAGCTATTAAAATAGGTAAATGGGCACATAGAACTGGGGGTATTGATAAAGGTGTTTATAAAGCGATATGAACATAAAGCAATGAACTTTGAGTTACCAGCAGAAGACAAGCTTATACCGAAGTTTGTAAAATACCCACTAGTCATCAAAGAAAAGCAACATATCCATAAAGTCCGATATTTCACAGCAACGAGGAGGCCATTGATGCGGTAAACAGCTATTTTGAGGACCTTGATAAATCGCGCTACAGAGATGGTTTAATTAAATTAGAACACCTGTATGATAAATGTATTAACTTTCTGGAGATTATGTTGAGAAATAAAAAAAAAATTAAAAGTGGTTTTCATTGAGAGGCCCGGGACTTATCAGCCGACCCTCGTATTGTACATGAAGTTATACCCATCCATTGCATTATACAGCAACACAGCTTATGCGTTAAAAGCGTCAGCCTCCAAAATGTAATGTCGTCCTCCGTGGTGTAGTGGTTACCATGCTAGCCTCTAGTTCCCGAGGTCGCGGGTTCAAACCCGGCGGAGGGCGATGGATTGTTTTCGGGCGTAAAAATCCTTAGCATGGCTTTCTATGGAAGGAAAGTAAACTATGGTCCTGTGTTGTAGATTTACGGCATGTAAAAGACCTCAAGCCTGATAAAGAGACCTGTGAGCAAAATTATCGATCTTTCACGCCCAATATAGAATGGGACGCTAAGGACCACAGCAGTTAAAAAGCGTCCATAAATAGAACTCAATTTAACTTTAATTTCCAAAATGTAATGGAAAATGTTAAAACAACTAATATAACAAGGTCAAAAGGAATGCAACATCACCAGTTCAAACAGTTCCTTGAAGAAATAAATGCTGATCACAGTGATCTACCATATCATCGTGCAGTACAATGGCTCAATCGTGTTAAGGTGCTCGACACATTTTTTGAGCCGAGAGATGAAATTGGATTATTTTTGGAGATGAAAGATAAACTGGTGCCCAAGTTGAAAAATGAGGAATAGATGTCTGCTTTGGCCTTCCTTGCAGACATTAATGAACATTTAAATGTCCTAAATATATCTCTACAAGGAAAAGATGAGATCATGACCTATCTCTTTGGCAGAGTAAATGCCTTCAAAATCAAGCTATCTTTGTGGGAGAGACAGTTGCGCAATAAGAAAACTTGTCATTTTACAAGCCTACCTTTGGTGTATGAGACCGCCCCCTTACAAAAATTTGAGGAATTTGCACAAGTGTTGAAACGACTGAGTGTAGAATTTCAATGTAGATTTCAAGAGATAGTCATTTAACTTTTTATATCTTTGCTACATCAATGTCCACTGACTATACTACTGTAAGTAGTGAATACCAACTAGAAATATTGATGTGCAAAATAACACAGCTCAAGGACACACTTAGAAATAAAGCTTATCTTCAAGATTTTTATAAAAGTTTTCCGCAGGTGAAGATTTCCCTGCCTGCATAACCTCGCTGCCAGACTGTTATGTGTATGTTCGGGATCACGTACTTATGCAAGCAGGTATTTTCGCTCATGAAGATCAGAAATATCGCTACAGTTGTCAACTGTCAGACTGTAATCTGCAATCTATCCTTTGCCACTCAGTTACATGAAAAATGACACCCAATCTTGAAAAGTTAGTAAAGGGAAAGCAAATCTAAAAGTCAAGGAAAGCCAGTACTAGTGAATAGGAGACAGGTGATTTTATTTGCTGAAGTTGGCTGTAACGAGAAGTTCATATGTACAGTTTAGTTTGTTATTTAGGGAAACCCTGTTTGTCTATTATGCTGCATTTAAAATCAGTTATTTTTGTACAATAGGTTTAGGGAAAGAGCATGTAATGTTTTAATTCACTTGTTTTATTATTATTACTATTATTTTAGTATCACAAACTAGCTATTAGTATGCTTTTTTTGTAATTCGATTCATTATCTGAAAATAAGATTAATACACTCATTTAGCAACTACTATGGTTTTTATATGAAAAACATGTTTATTAGATATACTATAAAATAAAGCAATACATTTAGACTGTAGTTTGATGGAGAATAAATAATGAATGTGGTTTATTAATATTTATTAGTTTTACATTGCTGTGGCCTTTATTTTTGCATAATAATTTAGTTAATTGTTAAAACAGGAAACAATTGGTGTTAAACATAACCTTGAAGAAACTATTGAATATAAAATTTCTAGCCTTAGGAAAGAAATGGGTCATTGAACTCTGTGAATTATGTGACTAAATTCAACATGTTTGATGGGCTTGGTTTCTTTACTAATTTGCCAAAGGAAATATATACTTGCATTATGTAGAAAATGTGAGTCAAGAGTTGAAACACTTAACATCACTTACATGTTTTACAACTTGACCGGTTCCAGAAGCTAATTGCTACCATCCTCGGAAGTGGCAGACTGGTTCCTCGTGGTGTTGTTCGGACAAGAGCCGACTTATGAGCTTTGAATTGCTGCCTCAAAACAACCTCTGAAAATTCATCACCCCTCAACAGAAGTCTCCACACTCAACATATATACACCAAGCAATAACCAAGCCAGTCAGACAAATGCTGAAGATGGGAACTAAAACCATTCCCAAAACCTGTACAAGCAGGTACTGAAGTATGTGATGTAGTGTCCCAACCACCAACCCATTAATTCAAATGTGTTGATGTTCCGATTTATCAGAGATAGGTTTCTAGAGGGGGGAGGGATCTACTACCCCTCTTTGCTCTTTTTCCAATGCTTATGTTTGGGAAAGATCACCTTGGATCTGCAACCTTAAAAATTCATATTTCTCCCACTTTCCTTTTGACAATTATAAGCCCCTCTCAACTCCCAGCCTTTGCTTTAGAGCAGACATGGGCAATCCCGTGGTTATATATACATCCGGTGTTTGAACTCACGTCACTTCCATTTAGCTCTACCCCTTCTGCAAGCGACCCGTGGTTTGATTACTAATGGTAGATCTCTACCATTCTCAACATGTCAACATCAGTGGTAAGCATGCATTCAGGTTGATTGGGAAGAAAAAATTCTTCTGTTGTGCTCATGAAAATAATATGATTTGTTTACTATGTAACAAACTCCTTAAAGGAATACATAGAAGCAACATACAGTGACATTACAAACAATGCCATAAGAATTACAGCCTACTAGTTACAGGTATGTAATCCTACATTTAATATTAAACCGACACCATAGCTTAAAATAATATTAGCAATTCTTCTATATATTTTCTATTCTCTTTTATATTTCTCTCCATCTCAATTAGGACCAGAACGTATGGAGCAGCTTGGAATATTGAAAGCCAAAATATCAAGTGAAAATAGACAGGACATGAACGACTTGACTCCAAAACAAAAGGAAATTCTTGCCAGTTACATAGTTGCATGAGAAATTATAAAATCATTAAAGCCTTTTAGTGATGGGGAACTTGTTAAAAAAAATGCTTAGTAAATATGGCGGGTGTTTTGTGTCAAGAACAAAAGGAATAATGAAGGAAAAAAAGGATTATTTGTCTCATCGTACTGTGGGGAGAAAAATAGATGATATTTTATCCAATGTCGATTAGGAACTAAAATCCAGTACTTCCCAATTTATAGCTTATTCACTTGCCTTAGATGAAAGTTCAGACCTTCATGATAATGCACAATTAGCGTTGTTTATTCGAGGACTAAAAGATGCCTATCAGTTGAGGAATATCTGCTTGGCTTGATTCCTTTGAACGGAAAAATAATGGGAAACAATGTTTCAGAAACATTAAATCACTGCTGTTTTGAAAAATACAAATTGGATATACACAAGCTACTATCAGTTTCGAAGATGGGGAACCTGTTATGATAGGAGAAAAGAAAGGTTTAATAGGAAGGTTGAAAAAATTACTTCAAAGAAAAAGCGAGGATATGTTAAATTTTCAGTGTATAATGCACCAAGAAGCACTGTGTGCTAAAACAAACATAAAAGTGTAAAGGACTTTGTGGTAAAAACAATAAAATCAAATAAAATCAAAATCCCTTACCCATTGCAAATTTTGACAACTTCTCCAGGATTTATTTAGAGGTGGAATAAGAAGATATGTTATATCACTGTAAAATCAGATGGTTGAGCAGAGGTAAATGTCTACAGCAGTTTTTTGATTTGCGTAACACAATTTCAGACTTTGTGGGGAAAGAGGTGTGTGTGTGTGTGTTTTATAATATAGACATGCTTTATAATACTGTATTACTCATGAAAAATTAATTTACTGATAATTTATTTACAGGACACTAACTCCCGAACTAGAAGATGAAAACTGAGTCAATGAACTGGCTTTTCTTGTTGATATATCAGACCATTTGAATGACTGAAGTAGCCTTCTGCAAGGGAAAAATAATCAGACCACAGTACACATGTACAATATGATTAAATCCTTTGTGCTAAAAATTTGATACTTGGAAAGGAAATATAATAAATGCTCAGCTGTATCATTTTCCTTCTTCAAAGTCATTACCCAATGTTTCAGTAAAAACTTATACAAATATGCAGAAATTCTGGATAAATTGAATGCAGATTTTACAAATAATCGCTTCAGAGATTTCTGGAAGTTGGAAAATGAATTTGTTATTTTGCTAACCTTTTTGCCATAGACATAGAGAAAGTCAGATTGGATTTACAAATGGGAATCGCCCCTCTACACACAGACACTTTCCTTAAAATTAAATGTGAAATGTTGGAGGAGATAGAAATATATAAATGTGTTTGCAAGTCAAAATTTACCTGCTTTAAGTTGTTCACTGCAACAATTTTTTTCTATGTTTGGGTTGACCTACATTTGTGAGCAATTGTTTTCACAAATGAAAATTGTGAAATAAAAAAACAGGTCCCGGATAACTGACAATCTTTTAGCACAACTAAAATAGCCATGACTGAATCTGCTCGACTTTTTAAATGTGGTCCATCAGCAAGAATCTTAAGCAATTATATATTTTCTCTGTATGTATATTTAATGCAACAGAATGTTTTAAATGAATTTAATTGTAAAATAGTGATGAAGGCATGCTCAATACACAGATGGTAGATTGTGCTCATACCTCATTTTATATTTCTGTTACACTTCTCACTGCACACTGAAAGGGGTGACGTGCATTCCCTACCATAAACTCCCCTCTGTGTGGCGGGTAGCATCTCTAAATGTGCCTACCCCTGCTTTAGGGCCGGTTTCACAGTTCAGGCTTAAGTCGAATCTTTACTAAGCTAAGAACGCAGCTTAAACAAAACTTAAGCTTTGGTTAAAGCTTTGCGAGTTTCACAGTAGGGCAACCACGTTTGGCTTTACTGAGCTAAACAACTCCTCAGAACTTTAAAGTTGGTAGCGCTTGCGCATGCGCATCGAGCGAATTCCCATCATTTGTTTATGGCGGCGCTGTTCCTGAAAGTAAGGTTTTATAGGTTATTAAGTTACACACATTAAAATGACCGAAAAATCAGAGCCAAAATGTTCTGCTAACTTCACTTCTCAAGAAGTTAGCATTCTGTTAGAAATTGTAAAGCAGTATAAATACATAATAGAGTGCAAGCAATCCGATAAGGTATTGTGGAGCAGGAAGAACCAAACGTGGGGGAAAATTGCGGAGTTATTCAATGTAAAGAGCGGAATAATATACAGAGATGCTACCGTGTTGAAGGAGAAATATGACAATTTGAAGAAAGTTACAAAAAAGAAATACGCGGACGAGAAATGTGCTATTCGGGGTACAAGTGGAGGTTCGACTGTGCCATCGTTAATTACGCCAATCGACGAGGAAATAAAGGAATCAATTGGTATCCAAATTGATGAATGTGAAACAATTTTCACAACCCTGCATGCATCCACTTGTATGTAACCTCAACGTCAAAAGAAGCATTGCTTCTGACGAGAGGGCTTTGTTCCTGAAATATAAAGTAATAATACCTTATGAGCGATAAAGTATATTATAACCAGTCTGTTTTATGTCTAATTGCAACATCAATAATCTCCAGTACCATCATCGCAGACTGTTTACTTAACCGAAATCTCTCATAGAATTCTCGGTCATTCCATATGTGGAAATGATTTGGACGCATTCTAAACACTTTAGGCCGTCTTCTGTTGTGGATATGGTTTAAAATAATTTGCATTTCCTCGTCACTAAAATCGTCGTCCTCAGATAACATGGCTTTTCCTTAAACCGCAGTTCAGTACGGTTTAAGTCGAGTCCCGTATAATCTCGGCTTAGCGCTTGAACTACGCACTGTAAAACTCAGCTGTAGCTTAACTCTCCGGTTAAGGCCGATTCGGAGTTTAAGCTTATACTGTGAAACCGAGCCTTAGAGTGACATACAATCCTGGTAGCCAAATAGAATTTTAGGAGTTGAAGCACCTTACCCTTACTTTTACTTCTCCAGATATTAACATACTTGAGAAATACAGAATCCTCGTTTAAGTTGCATTGCTCTCTTATGACCCAACAATATGCTTTGTTAATTGTGCATCAAGAAGGAATTCTTGACCGGGAAGCGGTGATTTGTGAAATCCGGCCATTGCCCATTCTATACCACAGAATAGACAGAATACTTGCAGTTCTTCATGATTGGCCCAGAGGAGATTAATTTCAAATAGCACGATCTGCAAAGACTGCCAGCAGCCGTGTGGACTGCACAATTACAATGGTAGTGTTGATGGTAAGTGGTGGTCTTGTGGATCTTGCAGAAGAAGGAAGTCCATTCGGGATAGATCGTTCTCCAGGAACAAGCTACAGCATATACACCTGGACTTCTGAACAGCCATAATATATGGTGAGACAGGAAGTCTCAGTGGCCGATTACCACACTTCTGTGGACTGGTGCAACTTTCTAAGGGAAGAAAGTAAGCGGTGGTTGGAAGAACATCCAGATTTCATTGGTGGTTTAGATGAAAACAATGAGCCCCTCACCATTGAAATAGATGAGTACAAGTTCTTCCACTGCAAGTACCACAAAGGGATGCGGCGTGAGGGCCACCGTGTGTTTGGCAGAAACCCTGAATGGATGGGCTTCCCATGCTAATATTGAAAACCATGTCATGGCATGTATATCCACAGCAACATTACACAAGCAAAACTTTGTTGGGCAGGAGGACAATTCCATCCACAGGCAGAATGTGGAAAACAGAAGGATGAAGAGGAAAATTTGGCACCAGTGACGCCCTCTTCACATCCCATCTTCATGCATTCCTGTTCTGGAATCGTTTTCGTAGTCAAGACATATTTAAAGTGATTTTTAGATGCAATTGTGCAGCATTAACCAGTGTGATTTACTAAGGTGCAATTCATTCAAAGGTGCAGACTTCTCTTTTTTTCTTAAATGACATTCACTACGTTTCCATGGGGAATTGAAATCAGTTTGAGTACAATTCCATACTGAATGCAATCCGCATTTCCATGTTAAATTCAATACGTATTAAGATCGATTTGGATACACAAAGTTCAAGAATAAAACAATTCAAGCTTTTAAGTTCATCAACTTGATTTAGGTTGCCGAACCTGTTAAAACACGTGAAATAAGAGTTGAAGCTTTCCTGGCGACGAATATGTTCTAGACGTTCTTGGGCTTCAAGCCTGAGAACGTCTAGAGCACCTGTTAAACACGTGTTAACTTTTTTCTGTACATTTTAAGTGGGTTTTGAGGCTAATGAACGTTTTTGAAAAGAATAAATTGCAAATTACGGAAGCGATAAAAGTTCCTTTGCTGTGTTTTATTACACATGTGATTAACAATTTCCACTAATAACAAAATGACGAGCATGCAGTGTGTTACGAGTATAGTAGAGGATAGTATCTTTGGCATATTCAAAATGATTTCAATACGGTAGGTGTTTCCATGTAAAAAATTTTGATCCGATCCTACTCTGATCCAAGGTTCAAAATGATCTCAATATGATCCAGATTCCCGTTTCCATGCAGTATTTAATACAGAAAGTCTACTCAAATTGATTTGAATTCCCCATGGAAACAGTAATTATCAGCTTTTTGTTGTTATAATATTCAGGAACAAGGGTGAAGTATCAGATCAATTAATATACGAGAAGAAACAGCAAAGTTACCTTTCTTGGGTCCACCTAAAAAAATGCTGAAGGAGGTGAGAAATAATGGAATAAATTACCTTAGAGCAAATATAGAAGTTGATGTGACTGTTCAATATCTGGCACCTGCCTATCCACCCTCTTTAGGTGTCTTACTTATATAGGTGTATTGCGATACAAACACAAAAAAACGTGGCCATCTTCATGGTAATACTGACGCTCATTTGGAAGTGCCAACTTAAGTAAGAAATTGGGGAATTCGCTAAATATGTGATGTGTTGTTGTTCTTATTCATGTAGTACAGCCACAGAAAAAATTGCCACGCATTCAAAGCAAGCTGTGCAGAAGAGGCGGAACAAGTCTAGAATATTGCGGCATGAACTTGTGCCATTCTTCCCCTAAACCGGGATAACGTGGAGAGTTGGGGTTTTGAAGGTAATCATAACCATCCCAATGAACACACGCTCGCTTCGCTCGCGTGCTTTGACTTAGCTATTGACTGCTAATAAACCTAAGTTTTTATAATAAAAAAGCTAAACCAAACCTAACCTCCCGAAAATCACAAACTTCGATTTTATAAATAGGTAATCATAACCATCATTAAGCCATGCTTCGCTCGCGTGCTTTGAGGTAGCTAAGGCTAACCTTGCGTGAATTCTGAAACCTAAACTTATATAATAAAAAAAAAAAAACGAAACCGAGAGATTGGGGATTTATCTCCGCCTTTGGCGGCATTACTTATTCATATGTTGCCAGCATTGCGTTACAGCCAGAGAATGACAGTGACATCTGTTGGTCATATAAGACATCACTTCCGTCGCTATTGTGGGCCCAAGAAAGGCAACTTATCCGAAGAAACTAACTCTAGGAAAAGTCTAGGTGAGGATGGGCAATGGCTAGAAAAAATAAAGGGATAGTGCTAAAAAGCTAAGCTGGACAGAGCTAAGATAAAAGAATTGGCGAAATATAACATCCAGAGTGATGGCCCACAGAATACATTCAAACCAATAAATGGCCAGCAATCAAACTACTAGAATATACGTGTTGCTGTATAGCGTTCGCCGCAATGACGGATGATGAAAATACTGAGTACTAATGGCACCGTTTGATGTAGCAGTTTTAAAATAACGCAACCTTACCTCTAAACTGCACCTATATCTCAGTTTTACCGTCATTATTCTTATGTCTATTAGGTAAATGCACTTGGGCATTCTTTGCCACACCCTCATAACAAACGCTGCACACCAGGAAAAAAATTCTTAGAACTAATTTGTGCTACCACGGGTAATTCACTGAATTATGCTTTACTAATTAAAATCGAAGAATATAACTTCTAAAAATGTGAATGACCTTCAAATTTGCAATGTCCGAAATGTAGGTATGAATATACGCAGAGAAGCTTAAGTCTAAAAATCATTACTTTTACATGGACCACCTACCTAAACTTATTGCATGCATGCATTTCTCTCACACGTTTATTACTAAACTAGCTTCGCTATATTAGTTAGGGTTACCTATTTAATGTAGATTAAATTTACATGTTCAACTTGCACTTCCTCTTCAAAAGCACGTCACAAACAACGCTACTTTATTGATCTGGGCTGCGCTGGGCTGGCTGGGCTGCACAGAACACCCTGAGCTGGCCCGTGCTTATCTTTGAGGCTTTATGCTCTTATCCACAGAACAGCAAACTCTTATCTACACAAGCGCTTGCACATAGCTCACCCGAAGGTAAACGAACAGCACGCTTCCAGAGCGAATAGCGCGACCTCTGCCATGCTGAGGCTTGAAACTAAGATGGAAGTAAGCTGATAAAATAGCAATGCCGAAAATATAAAAATAAAGCAGAATTTTCGTATCAATGAGCAATTGTGTACATGTAGGAGTTTATAGTGATACCTTATTTGGCTAAATTGTCATACTTTTGCCCGCATTAGGTCTTACTTTTGCCCACGTAAATTAGGAATAAGGAAGTGGAAAGTAATGAAAATAATTACCTTGCTGCACTCCTCTCCTTCTAAAAAACATCCCTCGGCTACACTTTGAGGCTGAGTATCTTACCGGCTTCGGTGGCATTATTCATATGTTGGCAGCATTACGTAGAGCAGCGTAAGACCTAATGCGGGCAAAAGTAACACAAATGGGGGCAAAAGTATGACAATTTACCCCTTCCGTTTACGAACCCTACAAAAAGCAAGCTAAACGACCTTAAATGGCGATGAAAGTGTGTTTGGCGTATTCGCCATAGTCACAAAGGTCACCATTATTGCATGAGCGCGACACGTTAATTGTTGATTTTAGTTACGTTTCCTACAATACTGGTTATGTAACAATCCGAGAAGGTTCTAACTTACATGTCAATCTGGGTAACTCGGTTAACCGCTGGCCTTGGAAGCACAAATAGTTACATAAAACTTGTGTGTTACCACATTATTGCTGAATGATTTCTACATATCGAAATGCCAGCTACCATATTTATGACAAAACACCCAACTTAAATTATATAAATATATAATGTGTATTGCATGGCAAAATATCTGCTGAAATAGTTATTCTTTTTTAAGCATTAATGCTTTATTTACATACACCTCATTTGTGAAGTCATAGTGGGAGCTGCCTTGTAAAACAACTTCTTGGTTTCATTACTTGATAGTATTGAGTAATACTATCCCTGTTTTAAATGTCTCATATTCACACTTCTAATTGGGCAGCACTATGGCCTCTCACAAAAAAAAGCCTGGATTCAATCCTAGGGATCAGAGGTGGGATTTTGTGGTAGATAAAATGGCACTTAGAATGAGTGTTCTCTGGTTTTCCCCACCATAATTCCATCAATTGCACCATCTTCATCATTGTCATCCCTCTTCCCACCAGTCTCCAATCTCTGTAAACCTGTGAAGTTAAAAGGGACATTAAAATTAAAAATACTATGGAGGACAGAGAGCAATACTAATGAACGAGTGTCTCATCCAGTCAACCAAATTTATAAACCAGCATGTTTATAAACCATTCTTTCTGCAGTCAACATATGAAAAAACAATTAATACTGGCACACTAAACTACATGTTAAAGTGATTGACAATTATGAAGGGTGGGTGTGATATGGTTAAACACAAAGAGACATTGTTATTATTTAGAGACATTGCATTCATATTTAATAATACTGTATAATACATTTGTATGGTATTTTAAGGAACATGTGCCTACATTAATATACATTTGAATGGCCTACCCAATTAAAATGTCCATTAAATTCTAACCTCTTGAATGTCTGTTATTACAATCTATTGGAATGATCTTATAGGTAATTGCACTTAGTCACTTATGCATACACAAAGCCAGTTCTAGTTAATAAAACTTACAGTTATTGAATAGAAAATACAGTTTGATTCCTTTTCCTGGGAAAGGTTCTATATATAACATTTGATATAACACAGTCGAGGTCCTACAGCACATGGGAACCTTAAATTTATTGACAGGCCATATGGGAAAAAAACAAATTGAGCCCATACAGTGATGTTTGTTTGTTTGTGTTTGTTCATTTGGCTCCACTGTGAGCAATGCTCAGGGAAATTGAACACATCATACAATTACGAAGTATGCAGAGTAAGTAGGAATATACCCAATGCCAAGAACAGCCTTTGGGGGGGGATGCTCCCCTCCCCATCATGCATTATCTAAGAGAGAAAAATTTGTAAACCATCACCATTTCAACAGTAAACTTCTCGACAGGCATTACAGTAGGACAACAATAGCAAATAAGTGTTAATCACCATCACATGCAATCTGCCCTACATAAAGTGCTTACATGAGGTTGATACTATTATGATGATTAATTCACTTTGAATAAGCTCGAAATTATAACTTTATACTTGGTTATGCTTAAATTTCAATTTCCCATGTAATTTCTATTGCCTTGAAGATATGTTTGAGAAAGACATCACTTGAAATGAGAAATTCTCATTATTACTGCATGGGTATTATTTGGGAGGACAGTATACAGGGTGGAAGGTACTGCTTGAACCGTATGTTAATCATGGATTCTATATAATGAGTAGTGCAAATATGTCCAATACAGTTTTTGTCATTAAACCTACAAAAATGAAACATAGTGATATTCCTTGTGCCTGTGTCTGTTAGCCATTTTATTACAGTTCAAGCAATACCTTTCATCCTGTATAAGAAAACATTTAGAAGATGGTGGAGTTTGCATATTCATAAAACATTATAACTTATAAAACTGGGATGCAACAGATCCATCTATCCCATTGACATTTTTTGTGTAGCCCATTTCCCTTTGATGCTTAAATTTACCAGTTACACAAGATTATACAAATTCCTTCCGAATGAAGAGGACTTCACAAGCTATTCCCAGAAAATTAAAAATAAGCATATTATTTTTCATGTAAATATCTTGAATACAATGGCATTTTAATCAAAATCGTTTGAGTCATTTTTCAGAAAAAAAATTCGAGAATTCTTCCGTGTAAAGGGTTATTTTGGGTGGGGAATTTTCTTGAAAATCTTTGTGTCGCATCTTTGGAAGGCACTGAACTTAAACCGATTTGTACTATGGATGTACAAATTCCTGCTTTGAAGCGCATGGCTTTATGTATTCACTTTCAATTGCCAGTCGAAATGCGCGCGCCAACGTTCCACGTTACGTATTTGACCACACCCAATGGGAGCAAAATGTGCTGGAATGGACTACCTTCCCCCTTGCATTGGAATGCTCCCTTAAGATCGTCGCTTTCGTTCATTTTCGGCATTCGCTCGAACTTCGTCGGGCAACTTCGATGAGCTATCTGCAAGCGCTTGTAGATGAAAAAGTCTAATGTGTTTCATTCACATGACCTCCTCTACTCTTGTACAAAATATTGCTACAAATGCTTGTTTTCCATCTAATTCATGTTAATCGAGATGAACATTTGCCGAAATTATCTTATTGCTAATTTTCTTGTAGGTGCTGCAAGGGGAATGTGATAGGGTTTAAGCGATAGTCAAATCTTTTAAGAGCTGGTTGCTATGTGGAGCATTCCATTCTCTTTGCATTACCAGGACATAAAAAATGAATAACAAATTCCCATTTGAGAAAAGGTATAAATATTGGAAAATTTAAGCAAATAACAAGGAATATCTCGGAAATGGTTCACTCTAGAAAAAAAAACATATGAATTGTGTGCTTTAACAAGACCTATATTTTTTGTGCAGTAAAATTTTGTCTTTCTCTTACGGTTTATCAATTGTGTAAAAGCCATTCAGAATGAAGATGACTTTTGAGGACATTCTTAGAAAATTCAAGACATACATTTTATTTATTATGAAAATATGTTAAATTTATGTTGTTTTAATAAAAATTGTTAGAGCAATTTTGAAAAAATAAAAATTTCCAAAAGGTGTTCCATGTAAAGGGTAATCTGGGGTGGGGGATTTTCTTGAAAATCTTTGTGTTGTATCTTTGAAAGATACTAAACTCAAATACAAAGTTTGGTATTTATCGGACTTTTCATTTTTGAGTTATGCTGTTCATAGACAAACACATTTCCAAAAATGCTTTATTTGGATTCAGGGCAAGCATGTATTTCTGGTGAAATCTTGGTAACAAATTGGAATGCAATACTTCCCTTACTTAATAAATGTAGTAAGAAAGTCATAGTGTTCAGAAAACAAGTGTTTCGTAGTTGCATCTTAGAAATGTTGTATTATTGTTATTGTTTCCTCTTTAAATATAACTGGCTGTAAACACCTAAAATTTAAGAAAGTGTTAATTCAAATGCCAAATATATATGCATGTAAATTAATTTTTACGTTTGTCACCTACCTTTAATAAGAGGAAGTATTGTATTCCATCCAAAAATTTGGTGTTGAGATTTCACCAGAAATACACATTTTGAGACCCCTTAATCAAACAATTATTTTTAGAAAATGGCGTGTTTGTGTTTGAGCAGCATAACTCTAAAACAAAATGTATGAGAAATAACAAACTTGGTGTTTTTAAGTTCAGTATCCTCCAAACACATGTCAGAGTATGTTAAAGAAAATCACCCCCACCCTAAACTACCCTTTATATGGAAAAATTTTCAACATTTTTAATTGTTTCAAAAATAGCTGAAATGATTTTGATTCAAATACCACATATATAAGGTATTTAATGACAAATAAAAGGTATATCTTAAATTTCCTGGGAATAGCCTGTGAAATCCTCTTCATTCAGAAGGAATTTTTTATAATAGGGAAAGCATAAGCAACTCAAAAACGTAGATCTCTTTAAGACACAAAATTTATCTCAAATAATTTATTTTTGTGGCATCACCTGCTTCCAAGATATCTGCTAATATTGTTTTCAGTTGTTCAATACTTTGCAATTTTTTTAAAGTCCTGTCACTATTCAGTTGTTTCTGGCAAGGACGTGGAAAGCATAGCTAAACTCCTGGCTATCTATTCGGCTTCTTCTATTTCTCTTCTACCCCAACAAAATGTGTAATGAAATTATATCTGCAAATGTTTGTCTTGATTAACGTGAAGCAGATAGAAAAATAAGCTTACATAGGAATAGTTTGTAGAAGCTATATAAAAATAAACGATATTGTGTAGAGACAGTCATGTGAATGTAACACAGCAGTAATCTAATGTTAGTTACTAAATACTCTGATAGTTACATGAAGTTGCTGAAGTGACTGAATGTGCAAAAGCAAATTGAGCTTAGTGTAGCTTTCTCTTCCTGTTCTGCAAATTTATCTTCATCTTCTTGTGAATTCCTGCAACAAGCTCAGAGAAATGTATATTATGTTTGTGCCCTGCTTTTGCCAAGCAAATGTTCACTTGTGTCCGCTGCATATTAACAATGCAAAACTTTCAACTATTCTTGCTTCATACAGTCACAGAGAGTTTTGAGTTTTATTTTTTATTTCACATTATGTTGAGTTGGTAGTGTATCTGAGGAAGATGCCAATGTTTTATATATATACACATCTGCCTCACTGTTTATTTTTTATTCATGGATGCTCTTTAACCACTATGGTCCTGAGCGTCCCATTCTATATTGGGTGTGAAAGACTGGTAATTTTGCTCAGAGGCCTCTTTATTAGGCTTGAGGTTCTTTTACATGCCATAAATCTACGACAGGGGACCACCAGCTTTACTTCCCTTCCGAGGGAAGCCATACTAAGGATTTTTACGCCCCAAAAAATCATCAACCTCAAGAACTAGAACACGGTAACTACTACACCACGGAGGATAACATTGGGCCTTGGGGATACTTCACATGATGTTGGTAAAGTTAATGCAACAAATTACCTATGACTATTAAAAAAATAAAAGAACTTCAATTGCTTAAAAAGAAGCTTAGGTCATTCTTATTAGTTAACTCATTTTATTCAGTTGCAGAACTCATGATATGTAATGATTAAAGACGAGAATTCCATGCACTATAAAACCCCAAAATATGCATGCATTTGTGCTCGATCAAGTGCAAAATACATTAAAATATGCACTATCAGTTTTGCAGTTAACAACTAATAACATTTCTAAAGTTTTTCCTTTGAGGTTGCCTAGCTTATTAGTCAAAATATTTTTGAGACAGCATTCCATCAAAGAAACTAGTAATTGTGGAGTTATTTGCTCTTTACAAGACTTTACAGCATGCTGGATGGGGTTGACCAGGCCCATCTTCAGTTAATTTTCCTACAGTTAGGTTAATAACATATTGCCCCATAGGATAGTTGCTTCATCTGCAAACGTCCATATGCTTGAAGTTTCCAAATCCTTGAGAATTTTATCCAATACCTGGTTAGCAAAACAACAAGTATTTGTACGTGTCTGAAAATAGTTTGCATTTATTTTTACACAAAATTAAATTTATTTTGGCAAATATGTCGAAAAATGTTAAAGGATCTTTTGATGTACACTTCTCCAAAAAACCCTAAGGGTTTCTCAAGTGGTATATTTGCCCCTACAGAATCATCGCACAAATCCACGTAAAAATTATTTTGTGATGCCTTAGATGTGGGAGCAGTAATAAATGACTAGATTTTGTGTTGCAGATTCTTTTGTTTTTTGCATTCTTGCAATACGTGACGCAGATGCGACATGCTGTTTGATTTGAAATTTTTAGTACATTTTATCTGAAATCATAAAAGGTTTCTGGTTATATGGACGTTTTTAAAAAACTGGCATTCTTATTTAAAATAAATTTTGTAATGCTTTACAAAGAACAAGTGCCATAGAAAATTTTCGGAGAAAGGATAGAATACAATATCCCCATCTGATTTAATAACACCCTTTCCTTTTATCCACTGTGCAAGGACTATACTTCTGGAACTTTTAATGGGAGGCACATTAACACATGCAAACAGAATAACACAGACTTTTATCACTTACGAGGTTCACACATACACACTGAGAAGACAGTTTAGTGAATGATTTCAGTTTTAGAAAATTTGAAATTGCTATTAAGGTTTGTTCAAATTCCACAAGACTGCTCTGCAGCTGTGTCTTTGTCTCGGTATCTGACATAGAAGTCTAAATGTCCATTGTGCAAAATCAAAGGCTTGCCGGTGATTGTTGTGGATAAATAAATCTGTTTATGACAGGCGGTCTGCAGAGGGCTGTCGGTAAAATTCTGGGAAAGTCATCCTATTGTGAGAATCTTAACTTTCTATTTCTGTTATCCCCCCTTTTTTTTCTTTTTTCGATCCTGATTCCTTAAGCAAAAATAAGGATTATAAAATCAAAAACTGAGGTGCCTACTCAAAACCATTAAAGCATGCATTTAAACTCAAAATGATGTATAATTAAACTAAAAATGCCTTATGCATGTTTTTATCCCCAAAAAGGCCAAAATATGCGTAGAAAAGTACATATATTTGAATCAGACAGTAATGAAATAATAAGTACTAAGTTTGAGCTATGTCCAATGATCTTATAATAGCATGCATTTGCATGGAATTCTCGTCTTTAGTAATGACATATGATATGATCACATAAGTAATTAATTCTTAGTTTCTCTACCTATTTTTGATTTTTAATCTATATGTGATCATGTAAATAGCTGAATGCCGTACACCTTTAGTTGTTAGGAATCTTACTTTTAATGTTCTTTTTTCTTCATCTATTGAAGTGTTATATTGAAGGTAGGCTTAAGCAGTCGGTTTCAAGTTATCTATACTCATGGTATGCCAATACAAAGAATGTGTTGTCCTCCGTGGACTAGTAGTACCATGCTAGTCTCTAGTTCCCAAGGTCGCAGGTTCAAACCCGGCAGAGAGCGATGGATTTTTTCGGGCGTAAAAATCCTTAGCATGGCTTCCTTCGGAAGGGAAGTAAAGCCGATGGCACATAAAAGAACCTCAAGCCTGATAAAGAGGCCTCTGAGCAAAATTACCAGTCTTTCACGCTCAACATAGAATGGGACGCTAAGGACCATAGTAGTTAAAGAGCGTCCATAAATAAAACTCAATTTAATTTAATTTAACAAAGAATGTAAACAACGGTGGTCAAGTGTCACTGAATGCTCTCTACAAATGCCAAAGGACTGTAGGAGGAATGGGAGATGGTTTGTTACCTGCAATGTCCCTGCCTAAAGTCAAGTAACAGTTTAGCTTTATTTGTTTTTGTCCTGGCTTTAGTTCTTAGAGATTCCTATGTCTGATTATATGTATTTGTTTTCATATTGACAAAGCTGTGAAATAGTTATTCAGAGGACTAGTTACTAAACGTAATTTGTAATGCGTTGTCTACAATATTGTATCTATGTTCAGAGTATATGCTGTATATTTAGTATATTTAATGAAATTTATTTATTACGGAAAAGATATGTTTAGAGAAAGAGTAATGTGTGCTTTGGAGAAAAAAAATCCACGATAAAACAACAAACTTCGTTGTTATATTCTGCCATTTTGGATGCTAGTTTCATATGTGAATTTAAAGTAGAGCGAAGGAGGTAATTTTTTACAGTTCATCAGGGAAACATTTTAAAAGAGTGGAAATCAAATACTGTTGCAGAAGAAAGTATGGAGGGTAAGAAGAAAATTGCTGATCTATTACTTAGGGAAGGAAGTTCAATTACAGGCAGAGTTGTGAAAAACGATACTTCAGATAATAGAGAAAATGTGCCTCCAATAAGTAAATGGTTGTAATAATACAATAACTATCAATTAGGGGAGAATGTTTTTGTTTTAATGCATATTACAGGGTTATTCAAAAAGAAGGAATAGATTTTAAATATTCATTTTTAATGAACAACAATAATTAGCGACACATCATTGAATAGAGGAAAGTTCAAAGTTTTAAGCCCCCACCTATTAGTTCCATTCAGGTCCTACAGTGGCGCTGTGTTTGTTTACGAGAAAAGGCAACGCCACAGGAAAAGTCGTTTTGAGTGCTGCATTATGCAAAGAGTGAATCCATTGTTTCATTGCAGCATGCATTTCATTGTAAGTTCAACAACGAGCCGCCGCCTCGTTATAAAACATTTACAACTGATACAATAAATTCGTAGATGATGGTTGCATAAGCAAGCGGAAAAGCACTGGTCATTCTCACATAACAAATGGTGCTCATTCTGAACACATAAAATAAAATTTTTAACTTTTCTCTATTCAGTTATGTATCGCATGTGTTGCCATCTGTTGTCGTTCATTAGAAATAAATATTTAAAGTCTGTTCCTTCTTTTTGAATAACCCTGTATTATCAAGGAAAATAAGATATAGATGATCATCATTAAAGTGTACTTTACGTTATGTTAGAATATAAAGTATAGGTTTTGTTGTCTAGTAACTACGAACTAAAGCATCACTGATTATTATATTAGTAGATAAATATAATTTTTTCAAATCCTGAATAAAGAATACTAAGAATAAGAATAAAGAATACATTTTTATGCACGTGTGTTCACTGTGTGTATGAAGCAAGTAAAAGTGTAGAACGTTCACACATATAAACTTATTGCTCTGTAAAGATAAGACACAAGTGAATATTTGCTTGTTGCCACCCCCAAACCACAGTGAGGTACAGGGGCAAGAAGGGGGAAAAATGTGGGAACTCTGTTCCATTCCAGGAAAATTTAGAAAACATAATTAAGTTTACAAAAGGGGATTTTGTTGGGTATGTTGATGCTATGTGAGCTCTGGAGCTTCGCCTAACTAAACCCTCCCTAATGGTTAGCTAACCTCACACTGCCCCTAGAGCCACATACCATACTCACATAACCAACAATTCAGTAGCTGGTGTCATCAGACTATGTCTTCCTGGAGGACAGGTCTGGAAAGGTAATTGCTGCAAACAAAAATGCTTAATACTTACACGTTCTGAACATAAGGTTATAAGAACAGCCAAAGATATGCTTTCACTTTAGCTGTTAGTTGCTGAGAGAAGTATGCCACCAAGAAAACAAACACACTAATACAATATATGAGATACCTCACCTTGTTATAACCTGAAAGCTGCAACAGAAGAAAACAACACAACATGGCAGCACAATTCTCTCAATGCATGTATGGCCCTTGTTCATGTGTCTGGCATCGCCCAGCCAATGGAGGAATCAAGCGGGACGCGAAGGTAGCTGGTTCCAGGTTTCGCCCGTCCTGGCGCACTTACAAAATATTGTTATTACCGCGACCTAACCATGGCAAAGGGGAGGACTGGGTTAGTGACAGTACCCACCCTGCAAGCCCCCATTGGCTGTCTACTCTACTCCCTAACATACTCCCCACAGCCCCCAAGTCGGGTGCAGGATCCCGGGGAGATAGTCACCTGTGGCCCCCAGATACATTCCTATGAGCACATCTGCTAATACAAACATATCACTCAAGGGAAGTGCATCTTTAAACTTGGTCGCATCAGGCATGTGGAGGTCCTACAGCGATGCCAGATTAATGATACAGCAGCTGTACATGCGGGTAACTGGCAACTCTTCTCCTACCTTTCGATGTCTTCAAGCACCGGTGAGAAATACCTGCAAAGGAAGCTGTAACAAAACACAGATTGTCTGTTGGTCCAGCAGTGATACAATGATGATACATGTAAGAAACTGGCAACTCTTCTCCTACCTTTCAGTGTCTTCAAGTCCTGATGACAAACTCCCAGAGAGAACCTGTAATAAAATAATGAAGTTTCATCAGTAATCACGTGAACAAATCATATAGGTATATAACTTACTTTGTCTACTTTATTACATAATATTGATTTTACAATACTAAAAAAAACATAAGCCTATTGACTACCTAACTAGTTTTGTGATGGTACCTCATTATGCAACTAGTTTATAATGAAGCATCTATTATGCAATAATTTTCCCATACATAAATAATACAGAGTTGGGATTTATTAGGAATTAAACTATCTATAACAGAATTAGCTGTGTCTACAATATCTTCATCAGAATTCATTTTTCAAGTTTATTTAATTCACCTAGTACTCATGTTCTTCAGTTTTAAACAAAAAATAACAAACAAATTGTCTATCAAATCATGCATGACCCACTACACACACGTATCAACTATGTATCAATGTTCCAGTGATTGGCAATACTACATCTGAAATAAAAATATAATTTATCAAAGTAAACAAAAAAACTTCACATCGCGTAACTAAAGTAGATAAAACGTTGTACGATACATGTATTGTAAATTACTATTCTCTATTTTCTTTCCTATTTTACAAATCTTTAGAGTTTTATAAATTTTCTGTACTTTTATACTTTCACTACATTTATTCCATTATGCATATGCTAAATAATAAGTAGATAATTAAATAAATAAATTATTCTGCACCTTCTTGGTGTGACGATGAATCCTTCTCCACCAGATATCTTGCAGATGTCGCTGCTTGTACCAAACACAACACTCCGACAAGGTTTGGAATCCTTAAAATACTAATACTCATTCTTAGTATGAAAATTAAGAATATAATTTTGAAGTGTTATTGAAATTACAGCTATCTTTTATTTGAAAGCAGAATCAGACGTAGTCGAATAACTCCATTATATGAATTACACAGGTAAAACACAAAATTGGAGAGATGCAATAGAAATTTATTATAGGACATTGAAAAATGAAAGATAACATGTAGAGAGATATGTCAGGAAAAGTTTCAGTGCTCCAGGACAAATGAAAGCAGCTCTGAGGTGTTGTAAAAGATCTAATATTTGTAAGAAACTGCCACAAATAATAGAAGAGAACTGTAGTTTACAGCTTTGGGTTGCAGACTGGTCACAAATAATGTGTGAACCCAGGTCATCAAATATGAAACACTGTATTTAAATGTACTATGAAATAATGCAGCTAACCATATTGATGAATTTAACTGTCCTTGCCATCAGTTCTGCTCAGAAAAGGAAGGAAAAATGCCTAACAATTCAATGCATTTTATCAAATTGGAATATTAATAAAACTGATAATAAATATAAAAAGAGGTAGATACACTGATGAATAGATGTGATACAGCAATAAAATACTTGCAGCTGGAAAAGCAAGAGAAGAAAACCAAAAAAATTGCTGAGGAGTCAGGTTCAGACTTTTGGATAATAGACAATTTGAGTTCAGACCACAGAGATGAAGTGTGGGTGTAGTCAGACTTGGCACACACTGAAACTACTACAGCAAGATTTGTAACAGTTTAAAAACAGAAGACTGGGTAGCCATATCCAAGTAATACAACATGTTCCGAGGTATAATTTTGACAATCATTCACCCTCATATGAGGCTGATGGGTGGTTTGGTCGACCATGGTCTGTTGTGCTATACATCATGTAGGAATGAACAATCAAGTGACTGTCTTCAAAAAATAATACAAGCAGTATGACTGAATGCATCTTGAGATGTAGTGTTCTAAAAACAGACAATGTGGTGACTATTTCGAAGAAAATGCAATATATACCTTGAAGACATTTCCTCAAAATTCGTAGAGGATGACAGCAGAGCGCTTGTTGTGGGAAGATCATTGTTGCACATATGATCAGATTCAAAAAGGCCTAATTGATTTGATCGGCAGCAGTGAAAACAATCCTGAAAGAAAAGCTTGACATCAGTGCAGTTGCTGGATCACCCACCACCTCACAAATGAGTAGAAACAAGCACGTGTGCAATGGTGCCAGGAAATGATTGAAAAATTCAATGGAGCAAGATCCAAAAACATTTAACACTGTAACAGGTGATGAAAGCTGGATTTACCAGTAAGATGCAGAAACTAAATGACAGTCATCGGTCTGGGTCTTAACAGGAAGAAATCCTCCAAAAAAAGTGAAGCGAACAAGAAGTGTTGCCAAGAAGATGATCTGTTCCTTCTTCTCAGCAAGTGGCCACATTGTGACGATTCCACTTGCAGGCCAAAAGACTGTTACTTCTAGATGTTACACCATAAAATGTCTGCCACAAG
Source organism: Deroplatys truncata (assembly GCA_030765065.1). Taxonomy (NCBI): domain Eukaryota; kingdom Metazoa; phylum Arthropoda; class Insecta; order Mantodea; family Mantidae; genus Deroplatys; species Deroplatys truncata. The sequence continues at coordinate 197,112,043 of CM060987.1, forward strand.
TGCTCAATGAACTGAGAAAGAAGCGTCCTAAGACTGCTCTACGTGGAATTTTGTTGCACCATGACAATGCCACATTGCACAAGAAACAACCCAATTTCTGCAGGAGTCACAGATTTGTACCACCATCCCTACAGTCCAGATCTGGCCCATTTAACTTTTTTCTATCCCCAAAATGAAAGAATAAATTTGAGGTGAATGATTTAAGTCACCTGAAGCCACAGTAGCTGCTTACGAAGAATGTATTTGCAGTCACTCCAAAGAAGAATGGTGTTCAGCATTTGAAAAATGTTCGAAAGGATCAAATAGTGTAAAGAATGCAATGGAACATATTTTGAAAAGATGTAATGATCAGATCTAAATTTTTAATATTTTATTGTGTCCATTCCCAAAACTTTTGGACTGACCCTCATACAAGCAAAAATGTTCATGAAGCCAGCAAACACTTGAGCAGAAATCATGTAGGTTATAATGAAATGCTAAAGAGGATAATGTCTATTTGAACAATACCAAAAAATTAGTCTCCTTATATTAAATTCTGGGATGCTGTCCCCATTTTGTTTGCTAAAGAAAACAAAATACACAGAGGAAATACATTCCTCTAAAACCAGACAGACATCATTTAATTCAAAGCCACTGCCTGATATGCAGCCTGTTGGTATGCTACAAGAACACCACTGCAATGTCTGCCAAAGAAACAAAATGAAAAAGCAACTAAAGTAAATAAGGGAGTCTCTGTGTGTGTTTCTTCTAATATTACTTGTTAATGCTGTCACTACTGCTACAACAACTACTACTACTACTACTACTACCACTACAATTAATGCTACTTCTAGTATACAGAAACCACACACAGAAGCCCCTTAAACAAAATTACAAAATAAATAAGCAGGGCATTGCAGTTCGTATATTTGTGGCATAACAAAAATATGCATTCTTGAAGCTGTTTATCAGTATAGTGCAATAGAAGCTCTGTACCATAAAAGAATCAGGATCCAAACTGTGTTCAAAGTTGTAGAAAACCTTGTGATCTCTTTGACAGATCAGCACTTCGCATGGTAGTAAAGATGTGGCTGGCATAAACTCAAATAAGACTCCTTAGGACAGCTCTAACCTTGCAAAACTAATCAGATATATCACTCATGAGGAACAGTAAAGGAAAAAAGAAGGCTAAAGTATGCAACGATTAAAACAAAATGGACGGAAGTAATCCTAGCTTTTGTTCTATATGGATGACATTGTGATCATTGAAGATTCTTAGAAAAACACTTCATAGAAAAATTGCTATATGGACTAGGGAACTGGAAAAATTAGCAAAATGATGACAGCACTAGGGTTACAGTACAAACATGGTGTGCAGAGGAGAGATACAAAAGCTAATGGGCTCCATGTGAATGTCTTAGAATTATGTTCATAGCCAATAAAAATACTGGCACACAAATTTTGAACAGGATTAAATGAACAAGTTTTACATGGAAGAAATAAATAGAAAAGAAAACAACATTTCAAATAAACAGCGAGTGCCCCAATCATAAAATACTGCAGCATAGAAGCTGTCGAATCCGTTAATGAGGAGCGATAGTTTGGCAGCTTAGTCCATAAAACAATTGGTACAAAGAATTATGTAATTGCTTGCTAGAAGACTGACACCAGCGGTTACAGAAATAACAGGAACAGAAGGCCAATTTCAAATCTTTTGAATTAGAATTTTCTGATGTTATAACTGTGCATTCATATAAATGAGGCAAGAAGAAACAGAATCACCTCTTGCAGTGAGAAGTGAGACAGTTTTACTGCCACTAAGCAGCTATTGACATGCTTCAGAAGATCAAGTCAGTAACCTAATGAAAATACTGAAATATAGAGCAACAATTTGGTGCAATACCTATAAAATGTGAATGCAGTAGGTAACATCAGGAAAACCTTAATTCTTCCATGGTTCAGCATTTTCAATAACCACAAGCTCAAGAATACCTAACAAATTTGAAATTAAACTTCTTATTGCTGGAGAGAAGCATCAATTGCAAACAAGTTGTAAATTCAATAAGATAAAGCAGGTAATACCTGAAAGTGTGCACCAGGATAATTTATAAAATCTGTGAATCTTCTGCAGGTCAATGCAATAATGATAAATGGCAGCTAAAGCAAGTAAAATGTAGCTGTTTCAATAAGCACACAAATTAATAGATTTTAAAATGTAACTAAATTTTAAACGGTAATACATATTGAAATTTAGTTGCCTTATCAAGCAAAGCAAAGAAATAAATTTGTAATTTAATTCCTTATAAAACTTATTAGTAAATTTAGAACGAATGCTGATATTCAAAAATTAATAGAAAAGCATGTATGATGTCCAACAAAATAGATAACAGCAGTTAAAGATTCCAAACCAAGAGAATTTACCAAGTAAATTCTTACCGCGTTACATTTCGCCTTTGCATTTCGGCGGGCTTCTGGCTTCTGATAAAGCCAATGCGCTTGCATCGTTCGTAAGCGCGCGTTTTAGGACGTACCACATTGCAATAAAATAGGGGAGGCAGGTAGAGCCACCGTTCATCGGAATTGTAACATTTTACACATACCGTTAAAAAACTTATTAAATAAAACGTTTTTAAACAATGCAGTTGTTTCCTTTACAGGGTTTTCGTACGTAATGTAAAAAAATAAACTGTAAAGGAATCAATTTTCATGTTCTAGTTGCAAAAGGATATTCCCGCCATTCACGGAACATATTCTATAAATAACGCACGCGTATACATTTGTGAAAAAGTAAGAAAATCTATGACAAAAGAAGTAAACTATCAATTGAGATGCTAAAAATGAAAAAAGTAACTTTTTTTTTATTTTTAAATGCCAAAGCTTTGTTCAATGGTACTGGTGAGCTGCTTAATAATTATTTTTATTTTATTCTTTATGGCATAACCGTGGTTAAATCTGTGCTTGCATTCAAATACTACACACACGGAGAGAGGTGACATAAAATCATAATATTACTTTAATAAGCAAGCAAAGAGTAGGGCAATTGTACCTGAATGGCCTTGCCGTGAAGTTCAAGTGCCACATACATTTCCTTTGCAATGGTTGGCAATAATTTTAACGGACCTTCGAGTGAGCTATCTGTAAGCGCTTGTCGAAAAAGACAAGCGCTTGCAGAAAGCTCTTCCGAAGGTGTACGAACACCACGCTTCCAAAGCGAATGTAGCGACCTCTGTCATTCTGATTGCTGAGGCTTGAAACTAAACTAAGATGGAAGTCAGCTGATAAAATAGCAATGCCGAAAATATAAAAATAAAGCAGAATTTTCGTATCAACGAGCAATTGTGTAAATGTAGGAGTTTATAGTGATACCTTATTTAATATTGAGTATCAAATAACGCGCATTCGATGTTTAAAACTGACCTGAAAACCTAGTAAGGTAGAAGACAGGTTATGAATCGAAAGTTTAGTTGGTTTTAATGAAGAATTGAAATATAGCGAAAACAAGCTAACCTTAAATATAAACTATACTTAGTATGTTAAGGTGTTAAAATGTGTGTTTGTGCTATTTAGTGTTGAAATGTGTTCGAATTAGCGACTGTATTTGGAAAAGTTTATTTTTATGGATTGCACACGAATATCGTAAAACGAACAAGAGAACTCGTGCTCAAAGGTTATGTCTGAGGTGATACCTATTTCAATTTTGAATGTGATGTAATGATAATAGTTTGGGATCCATAGTTTGATTTTGGATGTGTATTAGTATTGTGCTGTTATACCAAATAAATAAATTAGGACATAATGCTCTTTTCATTGCAAAATAACTTAAAGCATTTCATAACAGAAAATTCTCCATATGTACTGTATATCTTTGGGAATTTTTTGTCAATCTGGGTAACTCGGTTAAGCGCTGGCCTTGGAAGCACAAATAGTTGCATAAAACTTGTGATTTACCACATTATTGCTGAATGATTTCTACATATCGAAATGTCAGCTACCATATTTATGACAAAACACCCAACTTAAATTATATAAATGTATAATATGTATTGCATGGCAAAATATCTGCTGAAATAGTTATTCTTTTTTAAGTATCTAATTTATTTACATACACCTCATTTGTGAAGTCATAGTGGGAGCTGCCTTGTAAAACAACTTCTTGGTTTCATTACTTGATAGTATTGAGTAATGCTATCTCTGCTTTAAATGTTGTCTCATATTCACACTTCTAATTGGGCAGCACTATGGCCTCTCACAAAAAAGCCCGGATTCAATCCTAGGGATCAGAGGTGGGATTTTGTGGTAGATAAAATGGCACTTAGAATGAATGTTCTCTGGTTTTCCCCACCATAATTCCATCAATTGCACCATCTTCATCATTGTCATCCCTCCTCCCACCAGTCTCCAATCTCTGTAAACCTGTGAAGTTAAAAGGGACATTAAAATTAAAAATACTATGGAGGACAGAGAGCAATACTAATGAACGAGTGTCTCATCCAGCCAACCAAATTTATAAACCAGCATGTGCTGTTACATTCTTTCTGCAGTCAACATATGAAAAAACAATTAATACTGGCACACTAAACTACATGTTAAAGTGATTGACAATTATGAAGGGTGGGTGTGATATGGTTAAACACAAAGAGACATTGTTATTATTTAGAGACATTGCATTCATATTTAATAATACTGTATAATACATTTGTATGGTATTTTAAGGAACATGTGCCTACATTAATATACATTTGAATGGCCTACCCAATTAAAATGTCCATTAAATTCTAACCTCTTGAATGTCTGTTATTACAATCTATTGGAATGATCTTATAGGTAATTGCACTTAGTCACTTATGCATACACAAAGCCAGTTCTAGTTAATAAAACTTACAGTTATTGAATAGAAAATACAGTTTGATTCCTTTTCCTGGGAAAGGTTCTATATATAACATTTGATATAACACAGTCGAGGTCCTACAGCACATGGGAACCTTAAATTTATTGACAGGCCATATGGGAAAAAAACAAATTGAGCCCATACAGTGATGTTTGTTTGTTCATTTCGCTCCACTGTAAGCAATGCTCAGGGAAATTGAACACATCATACAATTATGAAGTATACAGAGTAAGTAGGAATGTACCCAAAGCCAAGAACAGCCTTTGGGGGGGGATGCTCCCCTCCCCATCATGCATTATCTAAGAGAGAAAAATTTGTAAACCATCACCATTTCAACAGTAAACTTCTCGACAGGCATTACAGTAGGACAACAATAGCAAATAAGTGTTAATCACCATCACATGCAATCTGCTCTACAATAAATTGCTTACATGAGGTTGATACTATTATGATGATTAATTCACTTTGAATAAGCTCGAAATTATAACTTTATACTTGGTTATGCTTAAATTTCAATTTCCCATGTAATTTCTATTACCGTGAAGACATGTTTGAGAAAGACATCACTTGAAACGAGAAATTCTCATTATTACTGCATGGGTATTATTTGGGAAGACAGTATACAGGGTGGAAGGTACTGCTTGAACTGTACGTTAATCATGGATTCTATATAATGAGTAGTGCAAATATGTGCAATACAATTTTTGTCATTAAATCTACAAAAATGAAACATAGTGATGTTCCTTGTGCCTGTGTCTATTAGCCATTTTAATACAGTTCAAGCAATACCTTTCACCCTGTATAAGAAAACATTTAGAAGATGGTGGAGTTTGCATATACATACATTATAACACTGTGCTACCGGTATTCCTACTACTTTCTATCCAGCAATAGTATTTACATGGAAGCTTAAGTATTTAAAGTCCAATATCAAATCTGCTATGTCTGTAGAGACTGGCACTGTAGCAAGATGACAATATTACAAAAGACATGTCAGGAATGGGGAGGAGTATAATGGTTATTTTGGGTGGGGAATTTTCTTGAAAATCTTTGTGTTGCATCTTTGGAAGGTACTGAACTTAAACCGATTTGTACTATGTATGTACAAATTCATGCTTTGAAACGCATGGCTTTATGTATTCACTTTCAATTGCCAGTCGAAATGCGCGCGCCAACGTTCCACGATACGTATTTGACCACAGCCAATGGGAGCAAAATGTGCCGGAATGGACTACCTTCCCCCTTGAACTGGAAGATCGTTCCCTTTCGTTCATTTTCGGCATTCACTCGAACCTCGTCGGGCAACTTCGGGGAGCTTTCTGCAAGCGCTAGTTTATCGTCATGCGCCAGTGTTGCCAACTCCTTATTAGTTTGACAGAGAGCTCGGTAAAATTGCTAAACCAATAGACATGTGTATTCAATTTTAACTAGGAAGAAAAATAATATTTCGCTGCTAGAGAGTTTAGAATTCCTTTAAAGTCCTATTATCTATCCAATATTTACTTTTCTTCAAAACCCCATTGCATCTATATAATCAGCAAGAAATACCTTACTGGTTTGCGGGAGAGAATCACGGGAGTGGTGCATTATTTAATGTTTTATTTCCTTTCTTGAAGGAACGTTTTGAAATTAATATGTTTTCTTGTTTGGTTAATTATTAAATTACAAATCCTCGCTAAAACCTGTAAGGCTCCCTAACTGCAGTAAAGGTAGACGATTTGCAGCTTTCCGATAAATGTTCTTGTTCCCATCAAACCTGTCCTGGATTGTTGTACCTACGTATGCATTACCTACATAAACGCTCGAATACGCGAAATCACCCATTCCGGCTTCAAATTCAAATATTGGAAGAAGGAATACCGCAACTTTAGAATTGATTTACAAAAATATTTAAGATAATGCACATTTGTTCCCAAATTATGGAAATAAAGTGGAAAAGAAATCTGCTTTTTGTAATTTTGTATCTCTTCCTTAAAAGGAGTTTTGAAGCTCGTGGAAAAATAAAATAACACAAAACTTCTTTAGCAGACACACAAGAAATTAAAATGTTAAAAATTCTGATGTGTTACATTCACATGACTTTCTCTACCCTTTATCGTTTATTAGTGGGTATACAAATTATTCTTACAAAAGTTTATTTTTCTATCTAGGAACTTCATTTAAATCCAGATAAACCTTTGCAGAAATAGCTACATTTCGTTAGGATACAAAGAGAATAGTGTAAGTTAAATGTTTATGAACTAGACGCTATACGCTTTAAGTGATAGTATCTACATTTTATATGTAGTACGTTTTCGTCTATCGCTTAATGTTTACTAGTTATACTAGATGTACAAAATTCCTTCCGAATAGAGAACTTCACAGACCATTAACAGAAAATTCAAAATATATGTTTTATTTGTCATGCAAATGTCTTTAATATAGTGTATTTTGATCAAAATATTTACAACCATTTTTGAGAAAATAAAAAATAAAGCGTTTTTCATGTAAATGGTAGTTTGGTGTAGGGACATTTTCCTGGAAGATGCTAAACTTTGAATACCAAGTTTGGTATTTAATCGACTTGTTTTTGAGTTGTATACACATGCACATGCGCGCGCGCACACACACACACACACACACACACACACACCTTTTTCTAAAAGTTATATTTGTTGCATTCAATAACCTTCTCTACTCATTCTTCTACATTCTATTTTCACAAAAATTTGTTATTCTATCTACGACATGCTAATTCAGATAGAATTCCAATTCACATTTACACATTTTGCTGTACGATACTGTTTAAAGAGCATGTCACTCTGTGATGGCTTTGAACTTTCATCAATTTTACACAACCTACCACTAAAAAAAAATATAAATATTTGAAAATTCAAAGCAACAAAAAGGAATATCTCGGAAATACTCCATGAGAAATGTTAATTGACATAAATTGTGCACTTTAATGAGATCTAAATTTTTTGTGCAGTAAGATTTTGCCAATCTCCTACGGTTTACCGACTACACTAGTCATTCAGAATGAAGAGGATTCAAAGGCTATTACCAGACAATTCAAGATACACATTTCATTTTCTGTAAAAATAATGTGACGCAGCGGCTATAGCCTAAGGTTATCGGAAGGTCGGCGCTGGGCAGTCGGAGTAAATAACGATAAGTGGCGCTCACCAGCGTAAACCACGGGCACGCCATCAGCAGGTAATCAGAACCTATTGAAAGTTTCTCCACCCTCCTCCAGAACATGTGTCGAAATAGTTCTAGAATGCGTGACAGCTGTTTTATATAACACATAAAAGCTACAAGAAATTCTCTTTCTAAATATTGAAAATGTATTCAAAAGGAAAGTAAGAGATTTTAGATTATATTTTTATATAAATATTTTGATATGTAGTTTATATCATTTATACGATACTGGGTGATCAGCACAGAGCAGAACAGGTTTCACGGCTCTCAGCCGGCCGGCGGTGAAGCGCAAGGCTTCAGTGTGAGTTGACGCAATACAGTGAGTATTAAGTGAAATGGCTCTATTCGGGTACCAGTATCCTGTTCCCCCAAAGGTATTTATTTATGAATTATACGTACGTACAAAATCAACGAGTGCCTTAAGGAATTATTTCAAGAGAGATTTCCTGATGTTCAAGTTTCAGGTCGAACTACGATTCATAGATTAGTAAATAAATTACATGAAACGTTTCTTGATAAACTCTAGCTAACATTGGACACGCTCTGGAAACGTCTCATAGAAAACCACCTCGACTTTCCCAGCAAATGGAAATTTCCTATGACTGTTCAAACGGCTAAAAAAAGTTATCCAAGTTAAAGCCCTATAAAATTACTATGGTGCAAGAACTTAAACTGACCCTGCGTTAAAGATGCGATGTTGTGAATGGGTTTTCAATCCGGTACATGACGGTTAAATGGACCCTAATCTATTTTTTACTTTCTCTACTACGTATAGTAAGTAGGGGAAGTATTGCATTCCACCCAAAAATTCGATACCGAGATTTCACCGGAAATACATGTTTTGAGACCTCCTGAATCCAAAAAAAGCATTTTTGGAAACATGTCCGTGTGTGTGTCTGTGTGTGTGTGTGTCTGTGAACAGCATAACTCAAAAACTAACAGTCGGATAAACACCAAACTTGGTATTTACGTTCAGTATCTTCCAGAGATGCGACACGAAGATTTTCAAGAAAATCCCCCCACCCCAGACTACCCTTTACATGGAACATTTTTCGAAAATTTTAATTTTCTCAAAAATGGCTCTAACGATTTTGATGAAAATATCATATGTTTAAGATAATGTCATGAGAAATGAAATGTATATCTCGAAATTTCTGGGAATGTCTCCAAAAGTATTCTTCATTATGAACGACTTTTGCATAACTGGTAAACCATAAGAGATAGACAAAATTTTACTACACAAAAAATGTAGATCGCGTTAAAATACATAACTTATATCATATACATTTTATTTGTTGAGTGAACCGTTTTCGAGATATTGCTTGTTATTTCCTTAAATTTTCCAATACTTATACTTTTTCTCAAATTCGTTATTCATTTTTTTATGTCCTGGACATGCAAAGAGAATGGAATGCGCCACATAGCAACCAGCGATAAAATATTTGACTATCGCTTAAAAGCTACCATATTCCCCTTGCATCTACAAGAAAATTACAAATAAGATTGACATCTCGATATCTCGATTAATATGAAGCATATGGAGAATAGGCGTTTGTAAAAATAGATTGTACAAGAGTAGAGAAAGTCATGTGAGTGTAACACATCAGATTTTTTTTTCGGACGAATCGTGGTTCCACCAAAGTTGGTATATAATATATATAAGACAATCGTTATTGGAGTGCTGAAAAGCCTAACCACCTTCAACAGGAACCGCTGCGTGATCAAAATATAGGAGTGTGGTATGCTATTAGCGACGAGATAACCATTTATTTCGTATTTCCCATTTTTTTCGGAAACGATAGTGAGAGATATGTGCAAAACATTTTGCGCCCATTTATTGACGAATTAACTGAGAGGGAAAGAAGTTTCGCGACTTTCCAACAGGACTCTGCGACAGCACATAAAGTCAACTTCTCCTTTCATGAAATCCATGAAGTGTTTGAAGATAGAGTTATCACTAACAACATATGGTCCCCGCATTTCCTGACTTCATCCCCTGAGATTTTTATCTCTGGGGGATTAAAAGATAAAGTTTACAAAACAAATACACACAGGAACTTAAACATAACATTCGTTAAGAAATTGCTGCCATTTGTCAGAGGGAACTGCAGCGTCTATAATTGGCGCAACAGTTCTAGACATGTGAAAATCTTAATGACAACTATGAAGCGAGTTGCCAGATCAGGAGGTGACCGGTCGTGTGCATGCTGCAGAAGTGCGTGTGACAGTTATTGTCAAATATCCGCACGCCGGTTATGCACTACACTACACTGCGCTGCACTGATAAACTTACAGTTATATACAGTATATTTAAATCCACCGCTGTAAAAAGCCCTTAATATAAAAACCTGTCAATCATTGCCTCCAATTCTTCCACATCTTACAGCCCTTCCTCTTTTTCGGAATCATTCACATCACTGCTGTCGCCACTTTCTGTACCATTTATCTTGGATGAGAATTCTTTCTATTTGATTTTCTGCAATTCCATCTTTTTCGAAATAATGATTCTCAATTTATTCAACATGTCGACATACATTTTCTCATTCTGGCCTTCCAATTTCTGCAAATCGCTGGCGACATAACTGCTCCACATCTTTTAATTTAAAAGTGATATTCCTGCAGGCCACCCATTTTTTGACATCAGCCCAGATTAATTCAATTGGGTTTAGATCTGGGTGACACGATGGCAGTCTAAGTTCATTATGGCCATGTTGTATTAATATCTGACCAAGGATGTAGGACTTCTGAGGCGGTTTGTTGGCTTTAATTAAGTCATATAGCTTTGTTTTACTCATGCTTTCATCTAAAGCTATATTATGCCTAAGTAACCAAGCTCTCATTTCTTCTTTCAAGGAATTTGAGGTAGGTGGTTTGTCAATTTGAGTGTTGACGCATTGTAAAACGTTGTCGATAACCAGAACGGATCCAGCAGGCATATTAGGTATCAACATGGTGATGATTCACTTCATGTAATTTTCTGTATTCGTTTCTTGATGAAGATCTCCAGTTACTTGTTGCGACGTATAAAAGAAAGGCATTTGGAACAACGCCGATCTTTCCAACAGCATGAAGGATAATAAGTATTTGCCTTTTGGTAACAGGTGCCTGCAAACCTAATTCGTTATCGTCACTCCAAATTTTAGATGTTGTATGGTTGCTGTGTATGTATGACTCATATTCATACACTATAGTTTAATCCTCTATTTTGTACCTCTGAGTAAGGTACTCTTCCAGCTGAGATCGTATGTCATGCTTTTCTATAGAACTCTTCTATTTGATTTCGTTTTCTTCCACTTGAACCCTAAATCTTTTATAAATTTTCTGAGATTTGTAGCACAACCTTGAAACTTTATGCTGTTATAAGTACACATTGATATAAGTACATATAAAATTATAGTCATTTGGAAAGGTAGAATCAGACTGAAAAATTCAATGCCATAGCCGAGATTTGAACCACGGATCTATAGGCTTTCCGTGCCGTTGCTCTAGCCGACTAAGCTATCATGGCAACATTGTTTTGCTTTTCTATTGGAACTCTTCTATTTGATTTCGTTTTCTTCCACTTGAACCCTAAATCTTTTATAATCTTTCTGAGATTTGTAGCACCACCTTGAAAATTTATGCTATCTTTCAGCTTGATGAGCAATCTGCTTATTGTTGGCATAGTTTTTTCTTCCACATAGAAATTGTGAATCGTGCGCCGAATAACCATTTGTCAAAATCGTCTATTTCTGTAATACGTTCCTACGTTATACATTGCCAAATTTTTGCATCTGAAGCACAACTTTTATTCTATGACTTGCTGAATTATAAGAATGCTTTCCCTTTTTAATTGAACTGGTCTACGTGCATTTTCACACCGCTGTTTGATTTCTTACCATACTGAGTCCTAATTACCTGAACCTTGAGCTAAAGCATTTCTTGTTGACTGAATTTGTCACAACCTAATTGCCTTAGCTACTTTCACTTCTACCTATTACTTTTCCTCAACATGTAATTTGCTTGGTAATGATTTGCTTATTCACTTACAAAATTATAACCCTTTCTTCTTCCATTATACATTTATTTAATATATGGAAATTGTTTATTGCATTTATTTATTTCCATTTCATGTCTTTATAAAATTATAAAGTTAATAATTCTGGTATTGAACAATTGAATATGCACATCTGTGCGCAACATTATAGAAAACAAAGCTGTCACCTGATCTTACTAATGAATCCATTTCCTTCTGGTACACAAGGGCATACTTTAGTCTCTTAATGCTCGACCATGCCAAAATGTATTTATACGAGTGATAGCAGTACTTTAATGGGCCTCATTAAAGTACACCTTTTCATTTAAGTATTAGTATTCGACCAATAAGAAGTGGCCATGTGACATTGTGAAAGTGCAAGTATCGATTATTCTGCGTAGTACGTCTCACAATGCTAGTAACTTTGTTTGACACAGGTGCTACAAGGCCATTGTATTGTAACCATAGATAAAGGAATAACGATTGTAACACATCACTCAAACCAGAAACGAATACTTATGAAACCTTTAATTTAGATACATGGTCGAGCATAAACAGTCGTATAAAACTTCACTATAATGGTGATTAAAACACTCGTATAATTATTAATCTCGCTTCGCTTGATTAATAATAATACTCACGTTTTAATTACTACCATTATAGTCTCGTTCCATAATATATTATTACCTCCTCTCTGGGTGTTTGACCTTTTTTTCTTCTCAGCAGTTTCATATTTCAATAGAAAATAAATATCTTTGTAACCTTCCATTTCACACACAGCACATTCTTTGCAGACCATATTTCACACTTGTTACACTTCAGTTTATTGAGATACATCAGGTGACATATCCTTCTTATTTGCTCTCACATTACCAACAGCATTAGTTTTTCTGTCCATCTGAAATCTGGAGATCCCTTGAATGCCACCTGTGACTTATAAAAGTAAATGCACATAATCCTATTGATCAGTGCATACTTGCGAGCTGTGCTCATCATGCAGTTTAAACACCATTACTAACTTAATGCAAGTACTGTTCGTATATGACTCAAATGGGTTAACAATAATACAGTAATTCACTCATATAGCAAACAAACCACTTTCACCTGAAGTAACACAACTGCTGAGGTAACAATAACAATAATAACAACAACAACAATAATAATAATAATAATAATAATAATAATAATAATAATAATAATAATAATAATATTTATTGCCAGTTTACTCAATAAACAAGTCAATTACAAATGTTTTATATTTACAAAGTGATAACTTCTGCTATATTTACAACTATTTATTGCAATAGGTAGTTACTAAATAGCTCGTAGTCCTCTAATTTGTACAGGGGCTTTTCAACTAAAAAGTTTTTAAGGTTTATTTTAAAAGAGTTTCCCTTTGCTGCTTTTATGTCCTCAGGTAATAAGTTAAATAGTCTGGAACCATTTACTATTGGGTCCTTTTCCAGGAAGTTTTTGGTATAGCCTTGTCGATATATGTACGAGGGCAATCCCAAAAGTAAGGTCCCCAAAGCGCTGGGATCGCAGGGAAACTGTTTGTGTGGATGTTGGCCATACTGTTTTTTTCCTTCCTCCCTCCACTCTCTTCAGAAACCACCCCACATCCCTTGTTGCCCTCAGTCTTGGTTTGACAGCCAGTTATAATGGAGCTCCCGTTAGCCACTACCGCCAGGTGCGAAGTTCGCGCAGTTATTCTCTTTTTGAGTGCAAAAGGAGTTAAACTTGTCAAAATTCATCGACAGTTGATGGAAGTGTATGGAGAGTCTTGTATGGATGCTAAAAATGTCTGCAAGTGGTGTAGAGAATTTGCAAATGGTCGCACGGAAATTCATGACGAGGAAAGAAGTGGGAGACCGTCCATTTCTGACGAAACAATCGCAAAGGTTGAACAAATCGTGCTTCAAGATCGGCGGATCACTCTTGATGAGCTCTGCATTGTTGTTCCTGAGATTTCTCGAAGCACTATTCATCGGACTTTGATTGAAGAGTTGAAATTTTGGAAGGTGTGCGCAAGATGGGTCCCAAGAATGCTGACAGAAGATCACAAAAGGCAACACGTTGAAACTTCCCGCCAATTTCTTCAATGCTATGCAGATGAAGAGGACAACCTTTTGGATTCAATAGTCACGGGTGATGAAACCTGGGCTTTCCACTTCACACCTGAGACCAAACAACAATCACGTGAGTGGCGGCATTCCGGTTCACCCAAGCCGCGAAAATTCAAGAGAACACAGTCTGCCGGTAAAGTCATGGCAACTGCGTTTTGGGATCGAAAGGGGATATTGTTGGTCGACTTTATGGATCCAGGGACAACAATAAATGCCGACAGCTATTGTCAGACATTAAAAAAATCAGACGGACAATTCAGAACCGTAGAAGAGGAATGTTGAGCAAGGGCATAAGCCTTCTCCATGAGAATGCTCGCCCCCACACCGCCCGTCAAATCATGAATCTTCTGCAACAGTTTGGATGGGAAACCATCACCCATCCACCCTATAGTCCGGACTTAGCACCCAGTGACTACCACTTGTTTCCCAAGTTGAAAGAATCCTTGGCTGGAAGGCGCTTCGGTGACGATGAAGTGAAAAATGAGGTCCATCACTTTTTCAAGAGCATGGCGGCAAGCTGGTATGACATGGGCATACAAAAACTGCCACAGCGTCTACAAAAATGCATCGACCGAAATGGCGATTATGTGGAAAAATAGACAAATGTTAAAGCTTCAAAACTCTGTACCATTTGTTGTCAATAAAAGTTTCTTTGTATTTTAAAAAAAATTGGAGACCTTACTTTTGGGATTACCCTCGTATATCATTTTTGCACCTTGTGTTGTGCTTGTAAATATCAGATTTCTTTTTTATCAGATTGGAATTGATTGTAAATAACACTTACCTATACACATAAAGTGATACAACTGTGAATATGGAATTTGATTTAAAATAGCTTCTACATGAATGTTTGTAATCTATATTATACATTATTCTGGTGCATTTTTTTTTTGCAGAATCAATACTCTTTCCAAGTGTACCTTGGCTGCTGTACATACTTCGCATAGAAGAAAGTTGGCAGCGTAGCACAGTTTTCACCCTTAATGCACAAATCTCCCCCAGCAGGGCAAACTGTAGGCTGGTTCGCAATCAGAACGGGAGCCAGAACGAGAATGGCAAAGATAATATACACGTGAGGGTTCACAAATAATGGGAAGCTTTCCCAGGTCCCAGGAACAGGAAAGAAGACTTCATTAAATTTCAAATTTCTGTTCCTGTCCCAGGGGACGGCATATTGGATCCATCTTGTGCATACTGCATCTTCACTGTAGCAATTATGCAAGGTAGCCATGACATAAATCAGTGACTACAGCTCTCTCTAATCGCAAGCTCGGAAAATTAAACCTGAAGAAATTCCAGCAAATGTGCGTCCGGACTCTCTCACATTCATTGGGCACTGTTTCTTCTATTGAAAGCATTTGGTACTTATAGTTTGTGCAACTCAAAACTGACTATTGACTTAAAAACAATAGAAAGAATACAAAAACTGGATTAAATTAGCAAAGAGCAATATAGAACAACAAATAATATTGAATTAGGAATGAGTCACCATCCTTACATAAACCTTCACTTACTAGGTTATTAAGGGTGGAACGTTTTTGAGGGCATTCATCATCATCATAAGGATAGAGATCACCAGAATGGCTTATTTTGCATACGTCCATGCTTTATTACGAAATGGCATAACATTCTGGGGCAAGTCAGCAGCAAGCAAAACATGCTTTATAATGCAAAAGAAAATAATTCGAGCCATGACCGGGGCAAGTTCAAGATCATGTAAACCCCTGTTTAAATCATTAAACATACTTCCACTCCCTTGCATCTATATATTTGAAACAATAATGTTCATCCACAAAACTACAAACAATACAGATTCACCCTTCATGAGGAACAAAACAATACACCAGCATAATACAAGGCGAACCAATAATCTACATATTTCTCAACATAATACCTCTCTGTGCCAAAAAAGTATATTACATTCTAGACTAAAGATATACAACTGTCTACCAAAATCTATGAAAGGAATTAAGCAAGAAAATACTCTCAAACACTCTTTAAAGGCATATCTGATTAACCACTGCTTTTACTCTTCAAGAATTCTTAACTAAAGAGAATTTATAAGTACTTTAACATGTAATTATAATTTATTCTTGGAAACTTATACATATTTTGGTTTGATAAATTTTGTAATATTTTGTAATGTTACCTTGATGTGTCCAGTATAGATTGCATCTTTTGTACATATGTAACATAATTTTTTTTTTTTTTGTAAACTTATACATATTTTGGTTTATTAATTTTTGTAATATCTCGTAAATATTTTGTTATCTTACTTTGACGTGTCCAACATTGACTGTACTTCTGTACGTAACAATTAACTGGATCAATAAAAATGAAATGAAATGAAATGAAAAATCAGCAGTTAGATGACTGAAGCATGTTCCTTCTTTCTCCTCTTCCTCCTCTCTTGGCTGGGTTGGATCCTGCTGCCGTCTACTGATAGAGTGACAAAGCTCTAACAAACCACTCATTGGCAGGATTTCAAAATTTATATTCTCTGCATTCTTGACAATATTTGCTCCCAAATGGTCAGTTCTAGTGATCATGAAACTGGTTTTAACAATTTTATGGCTTGACCTACAGATCAAAAATGGTGTGACACAGCAGATTTGTCTGCCTGTTCTTTTAATCTGATGCTCAAATTTCTCTTGGTTTTTCCTATATAGTATTTTTCACAATCCTCACAAATGATCTGGTAGATTTCTGATTTTAGTGCATCTGGGACTGTGTTTTTGAGAGGTTTGTTCAGCAGCAGACTGTTCAGGCTGTATCTGTTTTGAGGCGCTAATCAGATGCCAAATTTATTGAAGATTTTTTCAAATTTTCTAAATGCCCATGGATATGTGAACTTTTTATATTTCCTGTTTGTATCATTGATTGTCTCAAGAGTAGCTTTATGGGCTATTCCTTTAAGTTTACCACACTGTTTCAACATCTTAAATATTAAATCTGGATTGAAGCCATTTACATCTGCAATGTCCAGTATAAGTTGGCATTCTCTTGAATATTCTGCTCTGCTTACAGGGATGTTATTTAACCTATGAATCAGACTTTTAAAAACTGCAAGCTGGTGTGAGATTGGATTGCAACCATTCTTTTTAATGTAATTATCCAATTGTGAGTTTTCTGTATATTCCAAATGTAAATTTTAACTGGTCTCTGATTATTTTGAGGTCCAAAATGGATACAGTATTATTTTCTTCTGTTTCCACTGTGAATTTTATACAATCATCCTGTAGATGCAGTAATTTCAAAGCATCTTTCTTGAGTTTTTCTGGTATGGTTCCAAAGATACTCATATTATCTACATAGCTGAGCCAAAATATGCAGATGTGGGGAAAGGCAAATAGCTAACAACATTTAACTTTAATGTACACTATTAATAAAGGAATGGCAGTTGGTATGACTAGAGAAATTGCAAATAGTAATTTTTTGCATTTTAAAAATGTTTATTCTATCAAATTTTGACATTAGCTATCCTGCATAATGTTGGTTGAATTGGAAGCAGGTGAAAAAATATCACTAGTTAGTTATAAACACACATGACATCCCAATGCACAAAATTGACTTTCGACTTTGCTATCGATATGATCATCAAGATGCATTCCCACTCTCATTCCTGGGGTATTCTGAACCAAAATATTGTATGCTGTTTTGCTTTCTGTTCTTGGGTTATTTTGAACCAGCCTTATAGCAGAATTCTTCTGTATAATACGAGGTACGTCCAGAAAGTAAGTTCCATTTCAATTTCTCTCCGCTGCAGCGCTGCAATCGCAGTTCTGCACATGCGCGGTAGACGCTCTGTATCAAGAAGAAGAAACGTGCGCCATTTTGAGATCGCTATCAGCCACGTACGCTTTGTTGTGCTTGTTTACAATGTCGGTGTTGATTGAAAATCCCGCCGCTTGTGAAATCAAATCTGTGATTCATTTTCTGAATGCTAGGAAAGTGAAACCAATTGAAATTTATCGGCAAATTTGCGAAGTTTACAGACAAAATGCGATGAGTGATTCAATGGTGAGAAGATGGGTCCGACAGTTCAATGAAGGACGTAGTGAAGTGCACGATGAAGAACGAACTGGGCGTCCATCTTTGGTTACAGTAGAACTGGTTCATGCGATTGATGACAAGATCCAGGAAAACCGCAAGTTTACAATTAGTGCTCTCGCTATGGAATTTCCCCAAATCTCACGATCACTAATTCATGAAATTGTTACCGAAAAACTAAAATTTCGTAAACTTTGCTCTCGTTGGGTACCAAATATTCTTACTGAGCAACACAAAACAAACCGGATGGGTAGTGCACTTCAGTTTTTGACTCGTTATGATGAAGGCGGCGAAGAATTTCTGACACAGATAGTCACAGGAGATGAAACTTGGGTTTCTTACGACACCCCTGAAAGTAAGCGGCAATCAATGGAATGGAGGCACACTTCATCTCCAGCAAAGGTTAAGCCGAAACAAATCTTGACACCTCGAAAAATGATGTGCACAGCGTTCTGGGACTGGAAAGGCATCTTACTCATTGATTTCTTACCACGTGGTCAAACAATCAAAGCAGATGTTTATTGCGAGACACTTAGGAAATTGCGCCGCGCAATACAGAGATTGCGCCGAGGATTGCTGTCAAAAGGTGTTGTTTTTCTTCACGACAATGCACGACCACACACTGCAAATGTGACGCAAAACCTCATACAGGGATTTGGCTGGGACGTGTTTGACCATCCTCCGTACAGCCCTGACCTCGCTCCTAGCGACTTTCATCTGTTCTTACATCTCAATTCTTTCCTTGGTGGTCAACACTTCAACAATGACGAAGAGCTGAAAGAAAATGTTTCCAACTGGTTGAAGACACAGGCAGCAAACTTCTATGAAGAAGGTATACAAAAACTTGTGCCACGCTATGACAAATGCCTGCAAACTTTGTGCAGTTATGTGGAAAAGTAGTTTAAGAGTTGTAGAATTTTGTGCAATGAATAATTTTTCTGTATCTGTACACAATTTAATTTTATTACCAAACGGAACTTACTTTCTGGACGTACCTCGTACCTTGAATCTCACAGCAGCAAACTATTGGTATTAAAAATATTGCTAGAAATTGAACAAGAGTGCCAAATTTTACTATATATTTGTGTTTATTGGCAATGCTGATGTCTATGCCTCTCTAACTTCAAGAAACATAGGACCAGAGACATAGCAGACTACACGACACTTAAAAAAATGACACAACCAGCAAATAAAGAATATGTGGTCATCTTAGAAACCTTGTGTTTATAGGATACTGCTCAGAAATTCAAGGTTAATCTTCACAAATAATGTTACAATGAGTAATTTTCGCAAAAGACTTTATTTACAAATAAAGGATATGTCAACAGAAGTGAGCAAATACATTTTTATACATGATATAGCCCATTTTGTTCTTGCTGTTGATTCTGTTTCCAAAACAGGCTCAAAAATTTAAGCACAGATAAAACTAAAGGAAAATATATAAGCAAGGAACTAAACTGATAAAAGGAGTGTTATTGTAGAGAAGCAGGGAAAGGAAAAAAGAAGGGTCTATTTTGTGTAAAATTTTACATACATCCTTAGCAAGTGTTTCTTTAAGCAAATATTACAGCGTTAATTAAGTTCCTTGCCCTAAGATTCTTCAAGAACTGAAAATGCTCTATTTTTCCAAATTGATTTATGACGACTAATAATAAAGTTGTATTTTATATACTTCAATTAAAATAATTCTTAAATGCTGCACAGAATCCTGCAGTTCAATATCCGAAAGCTCATTTCATTGAATCTACCTCTCCATGCGAGAATGCATGTACATGTTGACCAACAGGTTTGCCGTTATCATGAACTGCTCTAGAAGTTGATTGGCTTTCCAAATGCAGCTGCAACACTTGCCTCTCTGAAGGCTTCAGAACATGTCTGAAACAAAAAAAATATATATGTATATGAGGAATTGGATTTATATGACCTTCTCTACTCATTCTTCAAAACCATTCTTCTATCTACTTCTCGTTAATCTAGATAAATCTTTATTACACATTTTGTTGTAGGTATAAGAAGAATACAGTACGCTTAAGCAACAGTCACAGGTTTAAAAAGCAGATCCCAATGTGGTGGCTTTGAAATTCCATGCTGTTTGCATGATCACAAGAAAAAAACGAATAGCAACTTTACAGCTTGACAACACATAAGTATTTGAAAACTCAAACCAATAACAAAGAATAGCTCAGAAATGGCTAATGGCAGAAAAAGTTTTATTTGACAAACTGTGTGCTTTAACGAGATCTAAATTTTTTGTACAGCAAGATTCTGTACATCTCTTATGGTTTACGAATCATACAAAATTAATTCAAAATGAAGACGTCATCTTTAACATATAGTATTTTAATAAAAATACTTTAAGCCATTTTTGAGAATTTAAAAAATAACAAAAAAGTTTTCATGTAAACGGTAGTTTAGTGTGCGGGGATTATCTTTAAAATCTAGCATTACATCTAGGAAGACGAACTTAAAATATTAAGCTTAGTATTTAACTAATGTTTTGTTTTTAAGTTATGCCATTTACAGATGTACACACGGAAAAGAAGAAGTATGAGTAGTGGTGTAAGAAGTGTTTTTAATCTTCTTGAACCAGTAATATTTAGATTACTATGAAACAGATGGAGAGTATACCTTCATTAACAACAATGGACAAAGTGTAACTGATCCATAAAGGCTTTTGGAAAGGCATAAGATGGTATGAAGATATTGAGATACAAAAACTGTTTAGTCAACTAGCAGAGAAGAGATCACTAGTATTCTATGTTTCAATGAAAGACAGTTGGGAAAGAGAGGTATATAGACAACACCAATAAAGAAGAAAGAGGAGAGAGAGCATGAATAAGATCAGAAGTGTGGGGGCTAAAAGGTCAATGAAATGGTTATCCAGAAAATGAATGCTCATTAGTGGGGGAAAAACTACACGTAATATTTGAATGCAGGGAAACAATAAATAAATATACGTTAATAAGAAAATTGACATAAATAAAATTTTAGATATAAGCTGTAAAACATTAGATCAGTATTTAGAAAAAGTAATAAAAATAAAAATGGACTGTTGAAAGAGTGAAGGAATAACAGTTAATTATGAGCATATAAAAAATGTATGACAATGTATAATGTACATTGTAATATAAAATGGGTTGCCCAACTGAAGAGTGGCCAGGGTGAATTTAGTGGGCAATCCAATACATATAATGTTTTAGTGCTTCAATAAATTATTGTTATTTATTATAAAACAGAGAACATTGAATTATTTCACTGTGCTTTTACAATGTGCATCAACAACATTGTTATTTCGTAAAATTCTTGAAAAACTGTACGCTTTGCAGCACAATCAAAATATGAAGAACTAGTGAGATATCTTTTGAGTATGGTGGCAAATGAGATTCTATCAAATAAATTCTTCATAATTGAAGATGATTTTAACTATTGTGATTAAAACCACTGATTTTGAAAGAATGCTCTGATCACGAACTTGACATGTGTGTATCTTGCCTTAAACTCAAAGAGCCATCGCAGGATAACCATCTTATTACAGCTTGCTCGGTTAGAAGGCATACCTACATTATTTAAATGCACAGCTTTTCCAGAACTATACATAATTTCGGGAAATCTTGTTAAAAAAAATCTGATGTGTTACACTCACATGACTTTCTCTACTCTTGTACAAACTATTTTTACAAACGCTTATTCTCCATATGCTTCATGTTAATCGAGATATCGAGATGTTAATCTTATTGCTAATTTTCTTGTAGATGCATGGGGAATATGGTAGGTTTCAAGCGATAGTCAAATATTTTAAGCGCTGGTTGCTATGTGGCGCATTCCATTCTCTTTGCATGTCCAGGACAAAAAAAAATGAATAACGAATTTGAGAAAAAGTATAAGTATTGGAAAATTTAAGGGAATAACAAGCAATATCTCGAAAACGGTTACTCAACAAAAAAAATGTATATGACATAAATTGTGTATTTTAACGCGATCTACATTTTTTGTGTAGTAAAATTTTGTCTATCTCTTATGGTTTACCAGTTATGCAAAAGTCGTTCACAATGAAGAATACTTTTGGAGACATTCTCAGAACATTTGAGATATACATTTCATTTCTCATGAGAATATCTTAAACATATGATATTTTAATCAAAATCGTTAGAGCCATTTTTGAGAAAATAAAAATTTTTGAAAATTGTTCCATGTAAAGGGTAGTCTGGGGTGGGGGGATTTTCTTAAAAACCTTCGTGTCGCATCTCTGGAAGATACTAAACCTAAATACCAAGTGTGGTGTTTATCTGACTGTTTGTTTCTGAGTTATGCTGTTCACAGACACACACACGGACATGTTTCCAAAAATACTTTTTTTGGATTCAGGGGGCCTCAAAACATGTATTTCCGGTGAAATCTCGGTATCAAATTTTTGGGTGGAATACAATACTTCCCCTACTTACTATACGTAGCAGAGAAAGTAAAAATCTGAATTGATAAAGATAATGGTAGCATTTCCTTTCAACCTGCCAAGTTCTGAGGTGTTTAGCACTTGTGCTATTGTACGGAAGGTTGCCCCACTTAAGCTCGGATGAACTTGAATCGCCCTCCCACTCTGTCATTAGTCAAACTGCTTATGTTTATTATTGCAGCAGTTCATTGCAAGTGCCAGCTATCTGCTGGGCCACTCTGAGGCAAAGTTTACTCATAATGCCTTCAACAATTGCTGACTTGTGGCAGGGGTACATTGTTGGGCTTTCCGATGCCATTTACAGCCTTTCAATGATAGTGGAAAGGTGCAAACAAGAAGGTCTCACCATAAGTCGTATGTGGGGTATATAACACGGTTGCATAAAAATGGATTCCCACCTGAGGCTCAGTGTGCAAAAAAAGTAGTAAGAAAAAGGCCACAACCAACACGACCTAAAGCAGTAGTAGTAGTCAAGGTGAGTGCAACAGTGACTCAAGAAAATCCACCAACCCAAAGGAGCATTTCCATCTGCATTGGAATATCCAAAGGGACTGGCTATCGTATAATACACAGCAATTTGGTTCTAGAACGGCGACATAGCACATGGACATGCCTTGAAAGAGCGGCATATCAGAGAACACTTCACCAATACAAGAAAACTCTATGAACACCACCTGGCAGGTGGCAGTGGCACTGGGTGGTTACTTTAGATGAAGCATGGGTTTATCTAGGACACAAAAAATACCCAAGCCATTTATTACCATCAAGTGGGCCAAATGGAGCATTCCAACTGCCAACTTTATTCAGGAGAACAAGGAAAAGTTTTCCAAGGGATTCATGATGGTTGCAGGTTGTTGCTCTCGGGGGAAGCTCGGCATTCACAGAGTTGCCAACAATGTAAAATTTAATGCAGCCTACTATCAAAGGAATGTTATAGACCCAATTTTTGATGAAGAGATTCCTTGGTTGTATGGTGAGGATGCCCCAAATCTTTGGTTCCACATGGATAAAGCATCCAGTCACACTTCTCGGTCTTCCCAGCATTACTACCACTGGAAAGCTATGGAAACGGGTGTCAATGTGATACCATTTAAAAGGATCCCTATGAAGTCACCAGATGCCTCACCAATGGAGTTTTGCGGATTTAGTCTGCTGAAACAGCGCCTTGCTTTTCGGGTCCCACCACAATTGAAGGACTCTGGAAAGCCTGCCAGGAAGAGTGGGCTAACATCCCCTTTCCTGTTCTTAGATGCAACCTTCTTCAATGGAAATTTAGCTGCAGAGCCATAGTTAAAGCCCGTGGAAATCACATTGAACACAATAGGTGTGAGGAAAGGGAATCTTGCCATGTAAAAACATAAGCAAAAACGTCCGAGCTTAAGTGGGGCAACCCTCCATATATTGTACCACTTATACACCTATCGAGGGGGCAACCAGGACTCTTGTTGCCAGGCCCGGGGTTTTAGGAAGCCCAGGTTTTATGAGGTCTGGAAGTCTTAAATATATTACATTATCAAAAACCCGAAAAAAATGCAATCTCAGAGCATTCGTGCATTTTAATACATATTTTGGGTCTCAGTCTGTTTATTATACCTCAACCTTTATGAACCATGGTGTTACTTATTCATAACTGCTAATGTACTACCGCCACAATGTCGTGCATGTATATTCAACTTCAGTGTTGGCATCAGCAATATTGAGTTTCAGCGGTCTTGTACTGTATGTCCCTGTTGAATGCGCTTCTAGCACAATGTTAATGAGAAGACAGTTGCACACGGAAGGTGTATATTTTGATCTTTGATGCCAACATGCACATACTGAAGTATCAAAATAAAAGTCGAAATACTGGGCATGACCGTTAGATAATAGACGTGCTAAATTCCTGTTAAACTTGTATCAAAATTTATTTTGCGGTTTCTGTTTCTGCTGCTATGGTTACCATACAATCACTGTCTTATGCACAGTTTGTACTTCTGACAGCGATGATTTTCATTTCAATCTCCATACTGTAATCTGGAAATAGCATAGTGAAATCCTTAGTCAATTTTTAAAATTTTATTGTCAGAGACAAAGTTAAAGGAGCGCGTTACCCAACTTGAAGTGGCGTAACCATATGTCCTGTATCATTAAAGTTCATGATTGTCGGTGGGTTAACGATGGCGAATTGTTTGAAAGTCTTTCAATGTAACAGTGGCTAGTTTAGTCTGTGGTGTTCTGAATAAATTTCAAATTAATTCAGTGCAATTATAATTGCTTACGGAGTAGTTAAGTAGGTAGCACACATGTTCAGCTAGTTATAAAAATCAGGTGCTAATAAAAGAGCTGAAAAGCGAAAAAAAGAAGAACACCAGGAAGAAGTTCAACAATGTGAACCAATATCCACTTGCTTCTCAAAATCAATAGCTTTGTCAAATTCTAAGACACAATCAAATACAGAAGCAGAAGATAATGCAGGTGAACATGTTCCTGATACGTCTCTTGAATTTCAGGCACCTATCTATCTACCGTTACCACCAGCCGAAGGTAAGAAGAAATTGACTTTAATAAAGTGCCAGAGTCAGAATCTACTTTGACAGGCAGTTGGGATCTCTCAGATCTTAGCCAGTGGCCACCAAAAATTATAAATGTTGTTAAGGAAATAATAAGAGGCAATAAATATTTAAAGTTTGCGATGATATTGTGACTTTAAAAAAAGGAAATTTTCAAGCATCATCTTTATTCTAAATAATCTTCTTGAAAATGTCAAATGAAAGGAAGACTGGTTAGTTTGGAGTAATACTCAAAAAAACATTTTTCTAAGGACTATGTCTGTAGTTTGAAGACTCTGATTCAGTATCATCTTGTAAATCTATTAAGCAAACAAGAGAGATTTGATTATACTTGATCATCATGAAAATATTTATACGTGGGCCTACCTCAGCATGAGAACCGTAATAGCCATAAAACTAATTATGTGTCTTGGAGAAATCTGGAACAGCGTTTATCAGGTTCTGGAATAGATAACTACTTTCAAAGACAAATATCTAAAGAACAAGAATTTATGAAAGAGTTGCTGAAAAGGCTACTGGATGTTACTTTCTTACTTGCATCTAGAAATCGATAGTAACAGATTAGAAGATCATGAAAATTATAATTCTTAGGTGTAACTGAACTCTTGGGGAAATATGATCCATGTCTAAGAAAATATACTCATGTGAAAAAGTGTCAGGAGGAAAATAAAAGAAATTGTCCATTATTTATCCTGGAGGGCACAAGATGAATTTCATTCATTGGGTGCAAACAAAATACAGGATTTCCAAGAATAAATGGTGGGATTTTACGAATTCACTGTGAACTAAGTATTATATGTAATTGATTGAAAGTACTTTTAATGATGAGGCAGTATTTTAATGCCTAAATTATATTAATTGTGTTTTATTATAATTAAATTTAATAACACCCCACCTTGAAGACAATATGTATATAATAATTATTTAAATTGTATGTAAGTCATTGTAAATACTTATTTTTTATTGTAAACACATTTATTAGTGATATGTAAATATTCATATACTCTAATAGTGCAAAAACTGTGGGAATAATATGTTTTAGGATGTTAATAATGAGGTAATAATGTAATTTTGGTGACAATTGTGTGTCTGGAATTTAAAAAAAAATACTGGTTATGAAAAGATTGATAATAACGTAATTTCGCTTACAGTTTGGAATTAGCCAATATGCACGCATGCACACGGTCACGATTCCAGAAATGCTTTATTTGGATTCAGCATGTCTCAAAACACGTATTTCCAGTGAAATTGAATTTTGGGGTGGAATGCAATACCTTCTCTATCCAAGGTACATGGTAGAGATAGTAATAAGATATAAGAAGTACTTACAGGATGAGCGTGGCATGTTCTCGCAACGTCTTCGCTAGAAGCTCCATATTCCATGGCAAGAACAGCTTCAGCAATCAGCTCACCAGCTCCCTGAGAAAGAACGGAAATTACAGTATGTACAAATGTAAAAATAATGAACTAAAGAAAAATGAAAGCACTATTCTGTAATAGGAAAAAGGTTTTTAAATATTCAATATCTTTGAATTACTATTAAGTTTTAATAACACTTCACTTGCTCCACTTATCTATACCTACGCTGCCGTATTTCCGGCCCTGATGTTTCCTGAGGGTAAAGAAAGAGACAGGTATATATTAGAATGGTCACTTTCAGCAATACCAGCGCTGTGAATTTCCATACTAAAGGAAGCAATTCTGATTCGCTTCAACAGATAAATCGGGACTTAATTTGATTTCTTGTAAGTCTGTACTAAATATAGTTTACTGTTGTGCTTAGAGCTTTGCTGCATGTAAAACACAACACGAAAGAAAGGAATAAAAAATCTGGCAAGGTTTGCACAGCAAAGGGTGGAAGCTGTCTGCCAGGACCAATTACAGGCTTCCTCTCCACATGTGTCCACTGCAGTTTGGGCTGTGTTGCCGATTCTCTTATAAGTGAAGCACGTGTTGTCAGTAGGTGAAGTTTGTTTTCTGTGCGCATGCGTTGCCCTTGTTTAAGTTTCCTGTAAATGCTACCTCCATACTTTAAATACTCTAACATAGGCAACTATTTCATCGTTTGCATTTTACAAAGAGATGGCATGTATTCACAGTAGGGGTAAGAACTGGCAACACTACCTCTCTTGGTCGCACTAAACGTCAGAACCAGAGATAAAACGGTGGTAGTATAGTTAATACTAGAACAGTTCTGCAGGCTGTTGCCCACATTATCAGCTACCATCTACTGCTGGATCAAGAGATCTCTCCAGATGAGGTAGCTCTGGTGCTAGTTTTAGGAACTTGAAAGTTGGAATATCTTCTAGGATGTCAAAATTCACAAGTTGCTTCTCATGCTTCTTTTGTAAATTTTCTCCCAAATATTCAGCTCATTTGCAGTGTATATGCACCAAATGTATATGCCTTTTTATGTCATGCGTTTCTCCCCAAAAACAATGAATGATGGTCGATTTATCCACTTGTTTCAATTTTAAGTTCCATAGATCTTGTATTTAAATTTCTTTTTGCCTTACCAGTGTAAGTCTTGTTGCAATTTGCACAGTTTATTTTATAGATTCTGGATTTCTCATTTGGTGATACTAAGGAACTTAAACTTCAAACTAGTGGATAAATTGTCCATTGCTTATAATTTTTGGGAGGAACAACTTGACATAAAAACAGAAATAATTTGGTGAATGAAATAAGCAATGCAGAATGAGTTGAACGTTTGAGAAACATTTTACATAAAGAAAAACAAAAGGCGACTCATGAATTTTAGCATCCCAGAAGATATTCCAACCTTCAAACTTCTATAATCAGCACCAGAGCTACCTCACCAGGATAGCTCCTTGAATTTGGAGCTAGCTGACAACGTGGACAAAGGCCTACAAAACCATGTCTATTTAAAACTAGGTAAGTGGAGCAAGTGAAGTGTAGTTGAAATTAACAGATATATCGAGATTCTAACAGCTTCTTTGTGTGAAAGTTGCTATGTAATTTAATTTTTAATTCAGTATCTTAATAGTGCAGCAAGTCCTGGATGACCAATTAACTTTCAATATGCTTCAGAGGCATTTGCATTAATTTGTTATTCTTGAATGGTTTTCATTTCCAATATTTACTTTAAATACAATAGTCCTTATTTAAGGCTCTCAGTACAAGATTTTTTATGAGCTGAAAGATAAAACCTTTTCTCCTGTGAAACTATCAGTAAGTGACTTACACTTCAGCTCTCAACAGCTCATATATGAGGATCATTTGGAAAGTTATTGGCCTGAGTAACAAATCACTTTATTTATTACTTTCACTAACATGTACCTACATTAAGTAAGGAAGTATTATATTCCCAAAAATTGATACCCCCATTTCACCACAAAATACTTGTTTTATGGCCCCTGCACATAAAAAGTAAAAAAATCTGAAGTGTTTAATACATATGACTCTTTACTCTATCGTTTATTAGTGGGTATACAAACTATTCTTACAAAAGCTTATTTTTCTATCTACTTTATTTTAATCAAAGTAAACAATTGCAGAAATAGCTACGTTACACATTTTGTTATACATACAAGGAACAGTGATAGTCAAATGTTTAAGAACTGGACACTATACACTGGCCTTATAATTCCATACTGTTTCTATGCTATCGCGAGGAACAACAGGACTTGCTATTTTAACCAAAATCGTTAGAATCATTTTTTCAAAGATAAAAAATTTCAAAAAATGCTGCATGTATAGAGTGGTTGGGGTGGGTAGATTTTCTTCAAAATCTTAGTGTCGCATCTTTGGAAGATACTGAACTTATATCCTAACTTTGGTATCTATTCAACTTTTCATTTTTGAGTTATGCTGTTCACAGACACACAAAAAGACAGTGTGACACACACATATCAGACCTTTTTTCTAAAAATGCTGTTTTGGATTCAGGGGTCTCAAAACATATATTTCTAGTGAAATCTCCGTATTGAATTTTTGGGTGGAATGCAATACCTTCTCCACCTACTACATATGTGGTAGAGAAAGTAAAAATGTGTGTTAGTGTGTGTTTGCAAACAGCATAACTCAAAAACAAAAAGTCTGATAAATAGCAAACTTAGTATTTAAGTTCAATATTTTCTAAAGACATGATGGATTTTCAAGAAAATCCCCCCACCAAAACTACCTTTCATTTGGAAAATTTTTTCCTTATTTTTGGCTTTCTTGAAAACGGCTGTAATGATTTTGATTAAAAGTCCGTATATTTAAAATATTTATTTGCATGACAAATAAAATGCATGTCTTAAATTTTCTGGGAATAGCCTGCGAAGTCACCTTTATTCTTGAAGGCTTTTGTTTAACTGGTAAACCGTAAGAAATAGACAAAAGTTTACTACACAAAAAATGAAGATTTTGTTTAAACACACAACTTAAGTGAAATAAGTGTTTTATGGCATTAACCATTTCTTAGATATTTTTTGTTATTGGTTTGAATTTACAACTACTTATGCTTTTTTCAATTGGTAAGTTGTTATTCGATTTTTTCTTGTGGTCATGCAAAGAGCAAGGATTTTCAAAGCCATTACATGGTGACTTCCTTTTTAAAAACCTGACTATTGCTTTAGCCTACTTTATCATTTTTATACCTACAACAAAATGTGTAACTGTTTAATGAACGTTTATCTCGATTAACAAAAAGTAGACAGAAGAATAAGCTTTTGTAAGAACAGTCACTAGATAAGTGAGTAGAGAAAGTCATGCAAATGTAACACATCAAATCTTTTTTCAACATAGTAACACTTCAACTCTATACACTTGGGCCAACGATACTCTTTAACAACCAATATCTTCAGTATACAATGACTTGTACAACTTGGCAAAATAATTTTTTGTGGGACTTTTGATCTCCACATCTGAGACAAATTTTTGTCCAGCGAGTCATTTCTTCAGATTAGGGAAAAGGAAAAAGACACTGTGAGCCAAATATGTATGTGGCAGCAGTTCAAAGTGGAGGTCATGCAACTTTGTGGTTGCAGTACACGTCTTGGTGGAAAATAACTTTTTTCTTTAACATAAGCAGACGTTTGGCCTTCACAGTATTCGTCAACTGCTCCAGCAGTAGTCTCTGTTGATGTTTTGCCCTTTCCCAAGCAGTGTACCAACGCCATATCCAGGCATCCCAGAAAACAGTGACCGTCACCTTTCCTGCTGAAAGAACACACTTGGCCTTCTTTGGAGAGCTTTCACCATCTTGTACCCATTGTTTGGACTGCTGCTTCATCTCTGGCATGTGATGACAAATCCATGTTTTATCAACAGTGATGTAATGCCACAAAATGTCAGTCAATTAACATCTCTAACCATTCCTGTGAGATGTTCATATGGATGTGTTCCTGATCGGAGGTTAACAAATGCTGCACTGATCATGCTGTGAGCTTTCTCATGTGCAAAATCTTCCAGACATGCTTTAACGAGGTCTTACCAATGTCAGCAAGCTCATATACCTTGATCTGTCTGTCATTCAATACAGCATTATCAATTTTCATGATGTTTCCTTCAGTCATAGTGATAATTAGATGCCCTGGACACTTCTCAACAGACCTGGAAGAACGGCCACAGTTCATTTCTTCACTGTTGAAAATTATAACACAGAATCTTCCAAACTGAGATTCAATATTTCAGTCGGTACTAAACCTTTTAATACAATGTCTTCAATCAGTGCACAACATTCAATTTTATTAATTTTTGGAAGAAACCTCAATTTGTTTATTTTGCAGCAGCGAACAAATGAAAGCACATGTATGAAATATGCATCTAAAGAACCATACTTGTGAACTACCCTTACTATTGATACTGCCAGCACTACCTGTGTGTCAGGCCAACAACTTTCCAAACCAATCTTGCAATAGTCGACAACAACCAAGGCAATATTGTCTCAAACTCCAGGTCTGTACCTACATCTACATACAGTAAAACCCTACATAAGTGGATTATCCTTATTCAAAACCGTCCCATAAGTTGAAAGCAATTACTCTAGCACAAAAACTGCAAGTCAATAGAAACAGATACAAACAGTACCACACAGCAGATACTATAAGCAATTTAAAAGCTCAAATAAGCTTCAGAACATATATTAATGACTTAAAATACAAGAATATAATGACAACAGAGGTAACGAGTCCAATAGAATATACTGATATACAATATCAGAATGATCTGATATATACAATACACAAACAAAGCAATATACCAGGTGAAATAAGAGCCATTGCAATAGGTACGGAAAATGAAAGATACCCAGAAAAAGAATGGCTCCAAATATATACAGATGGATCCCTCACCAATAAAAAATGCTGGTGCAGGAGTATACCGTAAACATTTTGCACAGCATCTAACATTAGGTGAAATGTCAAACCACTGTGATGGAGAATTAACAGCTATAAAAGCAGCATTACAGAATATTTTATATAGACCATAATAAAACAAAAAATAGTCATCTTATCAGACTCAAAATCAGCCATAAATGGAATAGTAAATTACAATAATAAAACTACAAGAAATATTAAAGAAATAAGAAGCCTAATTAAAGCAGTTGAAACTAGAAATCATGTCACTCTACAATGGATCCCAGCTCATGTTGGACTTTTGGGGAATGAACATGCGGATCAATTAGCAAAGAAAGGTGCAATACAACAAATATAACCTGTAGGACAAATAGACATAAATAACCAATTAAATAACATTAAACAACATTTCAAAAGACAGCAGAGACTTGATAAAGAAGATAAATTAAAGGATAAAGATTATAAGAATATTAAAGATAGAGTTGATATACAAAAAATGCCAAGGAAGACTGCAGTGGCCTTATTTAGGATGGCAACTGGCCACGATTGCCTCGCAGAACATCTCTACAAGATACGACGCCTACCTACACCCAAGTACACTCTCTGTGAAGAAGATGTCATCCTGAACAAACAGCATCTCGCCAAATGCAAAGGCCTTAAAAGTGATAACTTACAGACTTTATATTGGGAAGCCAGAGGGAAAATGATGCAAATCAATTAATCACCAGTACCATTGGTGAACAACAACACCACCCAGCTTAATCAAAATCACAGAGGAGGAAAAAAAAGAAAAGAAAGGAAGCAAGGAAGACTAAATGAAAAAATATTAATTGTTTGAAATCACACTGGTAACATTGCTGTGACAATCTTTTGCCCCAAACCTAAATTCCAATACATGTAACTTGGTATTGTATGAGGTTAATTCTCACGCCTACCCTACACTCCTGTTATAGGTGTCAACTGCATGCACACACATCGATGTAGAGGCCCACTGTTATTTTACTGTTGGTGTTGGTCAATGTAGTTTATTTGTGCTTAAGATGTCAGCCAAAAGAATGCGTGGTAATAAGCACTGAACAGAAGCTCCAAGACATTAGTGACAGTGGATGAGAGATTCAAAGCATTAGAGGTAAGAAAGACCACAAATTTGTATTCAAATCTTAATGAGAAATACTGAATTATGGTACTATCAATAAGACAAAACTTTTTGTTTTTATGTTGCTTTGTATTTTGTCAAAGCTTTGAAACAACACCAACAAATATGATCCTCATTAAATGGTGACGTGATATAGAAAGCTGCTCCAAGCATTGCGAGAAGAAAGTTCAGAAAAAAATTACTGTTTTTATGAAATAGTCTTTGTAAATACAGCATTAGCACATTTTAATACTAATTAAAATAGTAGTTTTTTAATAAACATTATTACAAGCATTTGGCACCTTCCTTTTGCTGCTTAAAATCCTTACCATTGATTATCCAAAAAAATGCATTAACTGAAATGACAGCCCTCTTTCTTTGGGGCTCCATTTTAGTATGGCTCTACTGTATGTGTTATAAATAGTTCTGATAAAAGTTTTGTCCAAAAAAATTATTTAAGGGGAGCACTTAGTTCCGATCTTTTCAATGTTGAATTTCTAAATTTTTGGTGCATTTTTCTCTGAAACCTTTCCAGATATAGTATAAATCTTTTATGGGTCAGTGAAGCATCCTTTAATAATACTGTTAAACAAAAATGTATTTGAATTAGTTCTACAGAGTTGTAATTAATTATTTTTTTACATATTGCCATATAATTTACTACAATATTTTTAATAAATAGTTTTATCTTGTACAAAGTATTTTTACAAACACTTATTCTCCATATACTTCATATTAATTGAGATAAACCTTTGCAGAAAATACCTTTAAGCGATAGTCAAATCTTTTAAGAGCTGGTTGCTACGTGTAGCATTCCATTCTCTTTGCATGTCCAGGACATAAAAAAACAAATAAGGAATTCCCATTTTAGAAAAAGTGTAAGTGTTAGAAAATTCAAACAAATAACAAGGAATATCTTGGAAATGGTTCTTACCACAAAAAAAAAAAACAAAAAAAGCACAAGACATACATTGTGTGGTTTAATGAGATGTATATTTTTTGTGTAGTAAAATTTTGTCTATCTCTTATGGTTTACCAGTTATGCAAAAGTTGTTCACAATGAAGAATACTTTTGGAGACATTCCCAGAAAATTTGAGATATACATTTTATTTGTCATGAAAATATCTTAAATGTATATTTTAATCAAAATTGTTAGAGCTATTTTTGAGAAAATGAAAATTTCTGAAAAATGTTCTATGTAAAGGGTGTCTGGGGTTGCAGGATTTTCTTGTAAATCTTTGTGTTGCATGTTTTTGAAAGATACTGAACCTAGATACCTTGTTTGGTATTTATCCGACTTTTCGTTTCTGGGTTATGCTGTTCACAGATACAAACACACAGATTATTTTTTAAGTTTTTTTTTATTCAGGGGGTCTCAAAACATGTATTTCCGGTGAAATCTCGGTATCAAATTTTTGGGGGAATACAATACTTCCCCTACTTACTATATGTAATCTAAATATGCACAATTGAAAGGAAAGCTAGTGATGAAAGCTGTTAGAGCTTGCTTGTGCAGAACACCCACGCTACCAATGAACTGGTTGGAAAGGCTATATGAAGCTGTAGTGGAGTCAAAAATGTTATATGGAATAGAAATATGGGGGGTGGCAAAGGGATGGATTAAGATTGATATAGTCCATAGAATGTTTTATAGAGAAGTTTTGGGTTTACCGAAGAGTTCACCAAAGGGCGTGGCACTGGCAGAGCTAGGAAGGGTAGGGAGAAAAGGAATAGTTGGAAAGAATTTTGAAGTATTGGTATAGATGTTTAAATTTAGAAGATAGTAATATATTAAAAGAATGTATACAGTTCCAAAAAGCTGTCCTAGGAGAAGAGTGTTGGTTAGGGGAGATGGGAAATGTCCTAAAAGAAATTGGCATGAGGAATATTTTCCTATTAGATAAACATAATAACAGTGGGTTTTGGAAAGAAGTGAGATTGAGGGTGGAAGGTATTGAGAAACAAGAGATATGGGCTAGTTTTGAGGACAAAAGATCATTGATCTTGTATAAATCAGTTAAAAGAAATTGGGGAAGGGAGAAGTATGTAGATATATGCAATCAATTTGGTAGAATAGGTCTTGCGTGGATGTGCACAGGAGTAATATTTTTAAAAAGGAATGGATATAATTGTTCAGGGGGATGTATTATATGTGATGAATCAGGTAGTACTTTTCATTGTCTAATAGAATGTGATAAGGTTAAAAGGTGGAGAGAGGTTATATGGAATAAAAAATGGGACAAGCTAAACAAAGAAGCAGTAGCATTAAGAATGTTGGGAAGCACAAAAGTAGAAACAATCAAAATGATGGGGACATTTTTAGGCAACACAAGGGATAAGTGGATAAGGAGCTTAAGAAAGGTACAGCTGAACGGGCATAGTTTGTAAAGTGGAGAGATGGTATAGTAGCTTTATTCCATATATACAGCCTAGGGGCTAAATATGGGGGAGCTAGAAAACTGGTGCACTAGACATAAGTTTTAGATGTAAGCTTTATTTGTATTATTGTAATAATGATGAAATAAATATTACATATTACTATATGTAGTAGAGAAAGTAAAAAGATTCAGAGTACTGGTGCTTTATGCTGTTTAAAAAAAAACAAAATCTTAAAGAATTCTTTGCTTCTTTGATTTTTCCACACCATCATAGACTAGTTGATTATATGCACTAATCACAGAAATCATCATTTAGGCTTTTGGTGATAGAAATGGTGTATTTTCTAGAGCCTAACTTCCTCATGCAAAATCGAAACACTTTCATTACTTAGGCCTATCATCAGAAGAATGACCTTGCCCGACTGTATTGTTAACACATGCGCAGCAATAATGTGTTCTGAAATTACTGATGCCTCACCCAACATGCCTACTGTTTTGAATTGTGATAGCAAGGATACAGTATACAGAAACCATGGTTAATGTATCTTAATGTAGCATAAACATGATGTATAAATAAGTAAATTAATATATTTGATACATGGGGACCAAACAAACGTGACATATTAATGAGAAAACGTATGATTGAGCTAAAAATTAATGGATACAGTTTGGTGCCTAAAAAATGTAATGTATATATAGTGTATAAGAGAGCTTCAACTGTAAAGATATGTAAAGAATGGCCATGTGCTTGCAAAAATCTTATAGGAAACATGAAAGTACACCGCTGACACTGGTAGCAACAGAAAGAATTAGTCTTCTTGAATATGAGGATATGTTCATAAATGTAGCTCTAAAGGGTCATTCACAATGAAAATTAACCATTATATAAGATGTTAAACTTTGACATAACTAGGCTTCGGACATGGTTGCTATTTCATTGCACTCTAACTGGAAAAGAGTTATGTGCACACAGGGTTTCATTGAGACCTCCCTCTCCCCAATCACTGCCAGTCATTCACTCTAAGCAAAGTATCAGTATATGTACAGCCTGTTCTGAAGTTACAAAGTCCTGCCGTTATTAGCTGACAAAACATGCCGAAAACAACCAGTAAGAAGAGTGTCTTACTTGTAAATGAATATTGACGTGAGTATTTTTATGTAAGAGGGGAAAATATATTTTGTAAAGTATGTCAGATTGAAATCAAAGGAAAGAGAAGGGTTTTTATTGCAAGACACTGTAAATCTATATAAACACTTACAAAATATTACGTTGCTTCCTAGAAATGAGGTGGTGAGGATATATTATCCACATCAGAAACCACGAACTCATGTAGCCAAACCCAACCTTACAGGGATTCGTCTGACATGATGGTAAGCACAAATATCCCATTTAATAAGCTACAAAATTCTGCTTTTAAAACGTTTCTGGAGAAATGTACAGCTATGAAATTTCCTTGTGAGTCTACTTTATGCAAATGTTATTTGTCTTTGTCATAGATGGCAATACCAGAGTTCTTGAAACTTGTCGATAGTTTGACACAACACTTTACAGAAGTAGACAAATGTTCTGCTGGTGGAATAGCACAGCAGAAACTGAAGTGTGTTTTAGATAAAACTCCAGGATATGCAATTATGTATTAGGCATTAATAATAATATTGTTAATGTTAAGAATAACATTATTCTAAATAATGAAAATGCATGCGTTTCCCAGAGGTGTGTGGTGTTCCTCAGTTTCGTTTTGCACTAGTAACATCATGTGATGTGGAACGGAACTTTTCAAGATATAAACCTTTTTGAGTTTGAGAAGAGGTTTTGCTTTTGATACATACAGAAAATATATTCTAATCTATTGCAATAGCAGTATTGCTCATGAAACTGATTATTTCATCTGCCACAGTTCAGATTTATTATTTTGTTCATCTTATTTATACTTTGCAATAAAAGCTCCAGTTTACCACAGAATTGTATACCTACTTCTGTGCCAACCTATACGTATAGCGTACACAGTACTCAGTAGCGCACGAGACTATTGCCTCTCTCCTCTCTGCTCGCTTGTAAACAAAGTAGCAGTATATAGAAGTTAACTTAACTTAAAGTCATGTCTGAAGCCTAGACATAACCTTAACGTGATGTGTTGTCATGCACACCAACAAATGCAAACTTAAGCAATAGCCAATTGCAAGAGAGCATTAAACAGGTGAGCTAATATGATGACATGGGAAGAGATTACCGTAAAAAGAGGTTATGTATTAGTATCAAAATGAACAAGAGCTAGCAACCTGGTTAAAAGATGCTAAACTCACAAAAAGGCACTATTTACCATTATAATTTGTTTTGCTGTAATTTTTATACAGTGTCGTATTTTCGACTCCTGGCTGGCAGCTTGGCAGATGTAGCTGTGTGCACACAGTGCTTCTAGCCGGTTCTGGCTCCCGCTGTTCTCCCTCCACTTCGCGCAGCAGTGCATGTGCAACCGTTGCTAGCGCAAGTTCGTGTTTTGTTCTTTGTGGCTAAAGTGTGATAGTCCTGTTATAATGACAAGAAGTGCGTTTACTTTAGAACATCGCATGTTTATGTATGATTCCTACGTGCGAACAGAGTTTTGTAGACAAGTGGCATGGCTATTTATAGCGAGACAGTTTATAATCTTGTAAACTGATTTAGAAAATGAGTTCTGCTCTTGATAAGAAACGCAAAGTAACTCGCTGTGTTTGTACAGAGGAAAACCTCGATAAGATAGGACAAAGGTTAGAACATAGCCCAAAAAAGTCTCTGAGTAGGTTATCACAGGAAACGGGAGCTTCACAATTCTCTTCTTGGAAAGCCACTAAACTTTTAAAATTAAAACCTTGCAAGACTACCATAGTTCAGGAACTACACCACGTGATACTGTGAGTAGAGTAAATTTTTGCAATTGGGTGTCGGATGAAGTTAATGATGGCTCTATGGACCCAAAGTTAATTTTTTTCACAGACGAAGCATGGCTTTCTTTAAATGACCATGTATCGACACAAAACAACAGATACTGGAGTGCAGAAAAACCTGCTATCGTACACACTATGCCATTGCGTACCAGAAAATTGGTGTCGTGCTGTGAATGTGTTACGAATTATAGGGCCTATGTTCTTTAAGGATACAGTTAATGGACAGAGGGATACAATAATCAAAACCATTCCTAGAATATTTGTGTGACACTGAATGCACGCAGGTATATTTCCAACAAGACTCTGCTACAGCAATACAGCTGATCTCTCGTTGAAATTAATTGCAGAAATTTTTGAAGATAAGGTCATCAGTAAAGGACTATGGCCACCTGCTCCCAGACGTTACAGTATCGACTTTTATTTATGGGGGAACTTAAAAATAAAGTGTACTGGAACAACCCGCATATGTTGGAAGAACTGAAAGACAATATCACAAGAGAAATTACTGCAATTTCAAAAGAATTAATACGTATTAATGGAAATTTTCTTAAAAGGTGTGAGAGATGTGTGGCAGCACAAGGACATAATTTCCAACACCTTCCGTGATAAATGTATGTGGTTATTGCATGCATGTAAATCTATACACTTGAGTTCAGGGTCTGTGAATATTCAACTTGGCCGGCAGCAGCAGACCACGAAGCAGCCGACCAGGAGTCAGAAATAAGGCACTCTAGAAACTCCAGTGATTCCTAGCCTGTGATCTTACACAAAAAGGGTGGCGTGCACCATGTTGGAATAAATTGCTTTGGAAGTAACGTTTACTAAAGCAGCCCCCACTACAGAAGTAGGTTACTACAGGAGCAATTTACTCCGAAAGTAACGTTGCAGAGCTCAATTACAATTTACTCTTTTAGTTACAGCTACGGAAGTACGAGCTCATTACTCCCGAAGGTATTGTTTTGTCTGCACGATTTACTTGATGCAATCATGAATAAGGTTATGTGCGATATGAAAAGGGGAGAAATGTCAGCGAAAGAGATAAATGTTTGTTGGTGGAAATAAAGAAAATCCATTTAAACAATATGAGTGTAAAAAACGTGCGATAACCTACATTACATTGGTCTTCAAAGCCAGTGAGATACCGCCAACACTTGCAATGTGCAATCCTAATTACTTGTTATTTTAGGTTTATTAGTTTTTTACGTTTCTGATTTAAGAGAGGTTAGGTTAGGGTTAGGTTTATATATATATATATATATATATATAAGCTTAGGTTCCTGATTCATGGGGGGTTACTTTTATTAACGTTTTTCAATGAAGACCCAAGTAGTGTAGAAAAGCCAAAACGCGTTATAAAGATGATGGAAAGTCGTGATTGATGAGTTTAATAATTCTAGCGACGGGAAACGTACTGAAGAGCAGTTTAAAATTCTGGAAAAAATGTTTGTAATCTTCATTTTGCATCGCAGATCACTTGCGTGTTGATAGAGAAATACTCTTTCTGATTTTGGAAAGATTCACCATATTCAAGGATGGGTACAAAATAGTAACATGCGTGCAGACAATTCCACACACAATGTGTGTGAAATCTGTGAAAGTGAAGAAGAATTGCCTTTTATTTTCTTAACACTCGTGTATATTTATATGTATAGGTACCTTGCTCTTAACCTCAAAAGCGCTCTAACAATGCAATGAAATACACGGCCAGCAGACGTGTGGTGAATATTTATTTATAAGATCACCTGTAATACAGGGATTACAATGAACTTTACTTAACATGTAATGAAAATGCTGGTA
This sequence comes from Deroplatys truncata, assembly GCA_030765065.1. Classification (NCBI taxonomy): domain Eukaryota; kingdom Metazoa; phylum Arthropoda; class Insecta; order Mantodea; family Mantidae; genus Deroplatys; species Deroplatys truncata. The sequence continues at coordinate 197,151,818 of CM060987.1, forward strand.
AAATAATTGGCATGGGAATGACATAGTTCTTTTATTACTTCAAGCTATTACAGTAAAGAATGGTTCTAATTACCATGTGAAATCAAACTTGACGTAATGGGAAGGAAAAGTTTGATGCCAAACTTTTACGTTACATCGCGTTAAGTCAATTCTAAAAATATCCATTTAATACAATGTAAGACTGTCACATTACGTTAAATTAATGCCGGCTCAAGCTTCTGAAATATTCCGGTACGAAACACTCATAGGACGCATAACAATAATTGCAGTTTGGATTATAGAGCTGAATTTGTGTCTGAGTTTTGTTGAAATGTTCTCCAAGCAGGTTCTAAAGATGTGTATAGGATTCTTTCCTAATACCGAAATGTTCATTGAACTTTCTCTCTCTCCGTATAAGTATCATATGGTTCTCGCATAGCACTATCGCATTTCCGTTGTTTTTTTTACGTCGAGATCATCAATGTAACCTAAGTAATCGCTGTTTTCTTCGAGATCATCAATGCAATCTAAGTAATCCATGAACGCGTCAAAAATATCTTCCTCAAATACGATACAGTATTCTAGTTCAATCGACAGGTTACTTACTCCATCCAATTCGCAAGAGTAAATTCTAACCTATATTTGTGCTCTATCTAATTCCGTAGTAACATACTACATGATGGTGCTCTCCGACATTTACTTCTGCAGTAATTTAATCTGGGAATATCTGAAAGGAGTAGAATTCTTCGGAAGAAGTTTACTCTCGCATGGAAGTTGCCGAGTGTTGACTTGAATAGTAGTTTACTACGAAAGCAGAGCTTACTCGGTTGGTGCACGCCACCCAAAGTGATTAATTATGAATGGTTCCATTACAATACATAGCATTTAGCTTTTAAGTTTGCGTTATTCTTACAGTTAATTTTCACTGTGAATGAACCTTAGTCTCAGAGATTGCTTAAATTCTAAAAATTAGTGAAAATGGGCAAGGCAAGATGACTCGCCACCATTAATTTAAAGCTAAAATAAGGATTTTATGAAGATCTATGGCAATTTATATTAATATATATGTTGTCAATATATAATAGCACCTTGAAACTAAAAATAAATAAATAAATTTGGTCTAACTTAAATGAAGTTGCACTCACTGGACCAATGATGTGTGCTCCAAGAATTCTGTCTGTCGTCTTATCTGCCAATATCTTCACAAATCCATCTGTGTCATTATTTGTCTTTGCTCTGCTGTTTGCTGTGAAGGGGAACTTTCCAACTTTGTACGCAATACCCTGCAGAAAATGAAAAGTGTTTTAATACACCAGTTAGCAATATAAATCTATATCCTAGTCTGGCCTTAAGTTCTATTACAAAGTGCTTGATAGTGACAACAATGCATTTTACTGTTTTTTTTTTCTATGGGACATGGCATATTATTTTTCAAAACGATCCCCTTTTGCCCTGATACACAACTTAAGTCTATCAAGCCATTCATCAATAGAGTACCATGGGAAAATCTGCTACTACTGACTCCAGCGATTATGAGTCAGTGTATTGATATGAATGTGTCTTTATACAAGCAATAGCTTGTTTCACTTACGTCATTTTTCAAGTCTTCTTCTGATCTACCAACCCAAGCAACTTCTGGATGCGTGTAGATTACTGACGGAATACAGTTGTAGTCAATATGTACAGGTGCGCCAGTAATGCCTTCCATGCACACAATACCTTCATCCTCTGCCTTGTGTGCTAACATTGGCCCATGGATACAGTCTCCAATGGCGTAGATGCTTGAAAATAAAAATAATTGTACTCAATTAATTCTGGAAACTCCCATTTGCAAGCAATGTTAAGAACTATGGATGTCCACTTTATACACTGAACTTGTTTCTTTCTTTCTTAATTACCATATTTCTCCAAACACTAATTGTTTTTATTTTTTCTAGCACCTACTTATGGTACGTATGTAGATGAAGTCCTGTATTCCACACTATACCATGATCTCAACAGAGAGAACAGCCGGGATGGGTGATCAGCCCGAAGGAAGGAATGATATGAAATGACGGTGAGATGAATGAAAAGGAAGGTGATGGTGGAGCAGTTGGTAAAATGAATGGTGGAGGAAACCAGAGAACCGGAAAGAACCTGCCCAGATGCTGCTTTGTTCACCACAAACTCCACATGTGGTTCCCTGGGATCGAACCTGGGCTGCTTCGGTGAAAGACAAGTGGTCTAACCACTCGGCCACGACACCGCCTAACAGCATAAATCAAAAACAAAAATCCAGATAAATATCAAACTTTGATTTAAGTATCTCGGTCCAGGAATGTAAAAAAAAAAAATCTGATGTGTTACACTCACATGACTTTCTCTACTCTTGTACAATCTAATTTTACAAACGCCTATTCTCCATATGCTTCATGTTAATCGAGATATCGAGATGTCAATCTTATTGGTAATTTTCTTGTAGATGCAAGGGGAATATGGTAGCTTTTAAGCGATAGTCAAATATTTTAACGCTGGTTGCTATGTGGCGAATTCCATTCTCTTTGCATGTCCAGGACATAAAAAAAATGAATAACGAATTTGAGAAAAAGTATAAGTATTGGAAACTTTAAGGAAATAACAAGCAATATCTCGAAAACGGTTTACTCAACAAAAGAAACGTATATGACATAAGTTGTGTATTTTAACGCGATCTACATTTTTTGTGTAGTAAAATTTTGTCTATCTCTTATGGTTTACCAGTTATGCAAAAGTCGTTCACAATGAAGAATATTTTTTGAGACATTCCCAGAAAATTCGAGATATACATTTTATTTGTCATGACAATATCTTAAACATATGATATTTTAATCAAAATCGTTAGAGCCGTTTTTGGGAAAATTAAAATTTTCGAAAAATGTTCCATGTAAAGGGTAGTCTGGGGTGGGGGGATTTTCTTGAAAACCTTCGTGTCGCATCTCTGGAAGATACTGAACCTAAATACCAAGTTTGGTGTTTATCCGACTGTTCGTTTTTGAGTTATGCTGTTCACAGACACACAGACAGACAGACACACACACGGACATGTTTCCAAAAATGCTTTTTTTGGATTCAGTGATTCTCAAAACATGTATTTCCGGTGAAATCTCGGTATCTAATTTTTGGGTGGAATGCAATACTTCCCCTACTTACTATACGTAGTAGAGAAAGTAAAAAGAAGTTTTTCTTGCTTTGTCCTGCATTTTAATATTTGTTAAATTTAATGACATCTGAGACGAATTGATATGAACTATGGCTTTTCTTATAAACTGCTTACTGCCAATAGAATTTTATCTAAAGAGAAAAATATTTAATTTAAAACTAATATGGTGTAATAAAATAAAACCAACATTCCTCCTAAATAAATTAATAGTACGATACAGGAACATAGAAATGATACATTGTTCTCAAAAGATCATAAAGACATTGAAAACCTATATCTTTGGAGCTTCAGCAAGGATACTGGGAATATTCTTACAAATTTCTAAGTTTTCCTAAATTAGATTCTGGAAAAAGGCAGATTATGTTATATTTGGAGAAAAATGGTAGGTATGCCACATATATCTGGAATTACATTCTGTAAATCCATATCTCAGGTATTTTCACTAGATTTTGTTGTGTTCTGCCATTTAGTGCACATTTTATGAACATATCCTAAAAAATCATACATTTTTAGCAGACTTCTCACATAAACTACCCTTAAACTTCTATACATTTCAAACACATTAAATCCATGAAATTTGCTTGCACTGTTCATTTAACACCCTTACTGATTTAAATAATACTAACTTACACGATATGTTGTTTCTTTACATACACCAGTGTGCAGTTTGCAAGCCTACCTACATGAGCACGCTTTACTATTACATTATGCAATAAGATGTTTTTAAAGCTATAAAGTTCCCCAAGGTTTTATTTACTTTTAATGGCAGCTTTTGTGTTGAATTAATTTGAAAATATCTTATGTGGTGTCTAGGAAAACTTTGCATTTATGAGTGCATGCTGATTTACCTGAAACATTCCAAAAAAATTCTGATGTGATACATTCACATGACTTTCTCTATCTTCTATCATTTATTAGTGGGCATACAAACTATTCTTACTTAAGCTTATTTTTCTATTTACTACGTTTTAATCCAATAAACCTTTGCAGAAATAGTACATTACACATTTTGTTATAAATACAAAACCAATATTTAAGACTGGACGCTATATACTGGCCTTAAAATTCCATACTGTTTCCATGACATCACGAGAAACAACTGAATGTTAACAAGACTTAAAAGAATGACCAAGTAATGAACAATCTAAACCTTTAATAACAGATATCTCAGAAATAGCTTATGCCACAAAAAAACTTATTTGAAATAAATTGTGTGTTTTAAAGAGATTCACATTTTTTGTGTAGTATGTTTTTGTCTATTGCTTAATGTTTACCAATTATACAGGGTGGAACTGAAATAGTCCTGTGTATTGGGGGAGGTGGGAGAGTGGATGTAGATGAACAGAAACCTCCAATACTTTTTTGTAATTAAATGCACTGTTAACTGGGTAATCACATTTAAAAGTAAGAGTATTTGGCAACATGGCGCAACTTGTTGATTGACTAGTCTGCTTCTACTGGCAGCGCCTTGAAATATTCCAACAGTCTATAAAATCATTTAAGTAACATTGGCCATATATCGAATTCAGATGTTTTGTCACTGGCATGCGAGACACCATAAAAATTCTGAGAAAAAGTCAGGTTATTGTTCACTGCACCGTATTAAACATTGCCTCAAATTCTACATTCCCATGTAATTACAAATATTTTATTTGATATGTTTAAAGGCCTGAATATCTGGGCTATTCTGTTTGAGAGGCTTATGCCATGGCAAGGTAATAAACTCACATGGAATTGTTACTGATATTAAACAGTTTTAATGTTTGTGTACACATAATACCTATGTATATAGTTTAAAAGGTACATTTTAATTATTACACAATGCCATACTGCAGATATGAAAAGGAAAGCATAATTTATAATGTGAATTTATACTCCAATGCAATATTCTTACAGGAAATTTATGTGCAATTCTTTACAGTTTTGGCTAACCGGGAAGTGTACGCTTCTATTTAATTTTTAATATGGCCATTTAAGAATGGGACTAATGTGCCTCATGCCAGTACGTACATCTAATTACCGGTCTAAAAAAACGAATATCTGTGTAAAATGATGCAGAAGTTTTTAGAAGTAATTTCGCCAACGGTTACTCCAATATGATTTAACAATAAGCTTATGAGTGCAAAAAAACTTGACTTGGTGAAATTTGCACCACTAAAGTTACTGATAAGATGTATGTGTGACAAATATTAAAAAAAAGGAATGTAAGTAAACAAAACTGACACTGCTCTTCATGCCTAATAAATTCCAGTCACAGACTACCATTATTTACTTCGTAACTTTAGGAACAAAAATGACCATAACCTTAATCACTAGCATTTATTAAATTTACAAGTATGCGAAAACATTGGGATTAATTTAAAATATCTGAACTTGCCTCCAGGATGTAAATTTGAAATAAGAGTTTAGAGGAAGTGTTCCATATGCCCTTGGTTACGGCAACTCGGAATTACACTATCTGTATCACGAACCTGCTGGCAAATGGCAACAAATGTGTCTGCACTTGGCACAATCCTGTTAGAAAATCTTTCAGCATACAGCCATTGAGCAGATTGAGAATAGCACTGTGTTTCTCCGTAAATTAAGATCATATCCAGATATTTGGACATTGAAAATCGTGGCATATGTGCGTTGTTCTGTAACAAGATTTTCTGTCCTTTGTTTGTTTTTTTTTTTTTTAATCCATGCCTTCTTTAACTGCTCTGATCTTAACTTGTGGCTTTGAATAAAAACAAATGCATGTGATTAAGTAAACAATCTCCGCAATCTACACAGATATCGAAAGAAAGTAAATGCAGCTGATGCAATGTTGCCAGTTCTAACAGAACTAAGGAAGCGACAAATTGTGAACAAGATACGATGCCTACCTACACCCAAATGCACTCTCTGTGAAGAAGATGTCATCCTGAACAAACAACATCTCACCAAATGCAAAGGCCTTGAAAGTGGTAACTTACAGACTTTATACTGGGAAGCCAGAGGGAAAATGATGCAGATCAATTAGTCCCCAGCGCCATTGGTGAACAACAACAACAAAACATTGTGAACTTTTTAAATTTAATTTACACAAAACCATTCATTCTATTGAAATACGCCAAAGGAAAAAGTTGTTTATTTCACAATCAATATAGTAATAAATTAAGAACCTTTAATCTACAATAATCCACAAGGTGATGATAAATTTTTTGGATAAAAGCATTTTTTTTTCTTGAAAACGCATTTAATTACAAAAAAGTGTTGGGGTTTTTGTTCATCAACATCCACTCTCTCAATTCCCCCGTCTGCAGGACTATTTCACTTCCACCCTTTATAATTGGTAAACGTTAAGCGATAGACGAAAACGTACTACACAAAAAATGTAGACATCTTTAAAATTGACAATTTATTTCAAATAAGTTTTTGTGGCATAAACAATTTCCGACACATCTGTTATTAATGATTCGAATTGTTCAATACTTAGCCAATATTTTAGTCTTGTCGATTTTCAGCTGTTTCTTGCAATGTCATGGAAAGAGCATGGAATTTTAAAGCCAGCATATAGCATCCTGTTCTAAAACATTTGACCATATCAATTCCCTTTGTATCTATAATGAAGTGTGTAATTTAGCTATTTCCAGAAAACTTTATCTGGATTAAAATGAAGTAGATGGAAAAATAAACTTTTGTAAGAATAATTTGTATATCCACTAATAAGCGATAGAGGGTAGAGAAAGTCATGTGAAGGTAACAATAAGATTTTTTCACCTGCATCCAATTCAGCAGTCATAAATGTGGATCCATTACTATTTTCAATTCCTCTATTTTTGCCAATTGTCATTCCTTTATTAATTGTGTACATTAAAGTTATTTGTTGTTCTTTGTTGATTTCTGATAGTTTTTGATGCTTTGTAGTTTTTTGTTGGTTTTTTTTGAGGAAATATCCAATTTTGAGTTGCATGTAAGCAAACTAGACTGACACTTATGCCAGAGGAATCAACACTCAATAAATCTGAGGGAGTCAACACACACATTTGCTGTAATTTCTTGCAGTTTCATTTTCCCAGCTTATGACTAGAGAGAGCTCTAGCAACTGTTTTATATCATGGCTGCCTTGAATAATTTCTACAGCTAAGAGTCTCATGTGCACAACATGGATTCAATATGCTGTCCGCAGGAATGGGAACAAGAAAGTCAAAATTTGTCCAAGTCTTCTTTCCCTTCTCAAGAAAGCTTTCTGTTAATTGTGAATGCTCAAATTATAATAGATATTTTATTTTAAATTTGTTGTTCTCGGTTACTGTGAACCAACCTTAATAAGGTGCAATTTTAAACAACAATGAAAATTAAATGAAACAGCATATTTATTTTCTGCCAAGTTTCAGTCCATTATATACATGTATTTGATTGCAGTATTTGTTTTAGCTAGCGAACTAGCCTTTGTTTGGAAAACTTCAAATGCAACTTCAATTCAGAAGTATCTGCCTATGTAATTGATGGCACAAATTTTTTTGAGTTCCGCATCTAAACTACCTTAATTTTGTATCAATTTCAACCAAACTGGAAACTCCTTAACAAACTTTCTTTGGCAAAGTTGCTTTTCTTGGGCCCACCTAAAAAATGCTGAAGGAAGTGAGAAACAATGGAATAAATTACCTTAGGAGCGAATATAGAAGTAGATGTGAACTGGTCAATATCTGGTGCCCACATACCCACCCTTTTTAGGTGTCTTACTTATATAGGTGAATTGCGATACGAACATGAAAAAACGTGGCCATCTTCACGGTAATACTGATGCTCATTTGGAAGTGCCAACTTAAGTAAGAAATTGGGGAATCCGCTAAATATGCGATGTGTTGTTACTTCTTCTTATTATTATTCATGTAGTATAGCCACAGAAAAAAGCGCCACGCATTCAGAGCAAGTTGTGCAGAAGAGGCGGAACAAGTCTAGAATACTGTAGCATGAACTTGTGCCATTCTTCCCCTAAACCGGGATAACGTGGAAATTTGGGGTTTTGGAGGTAATCATAACTATCGTAATGAACGCACGCTTGCTTCGCTCGCATGCTTTGATGTAGCTATTGACTGCTAATTAACCTAAGTTTTTATATAAAAAAAAAACTAAACCTAACCTCCCGAAAATCACAAACTTAAGGTTTTATAAATAGGTAATCATAATCATCATTAAGGAACGCATGGTTTTGAGATAGCTAAGGCTAACCTTGTGTGAATTCAGAAACGTAAGCTTATTTAAAAAAAAAAAAGGAAACCGAGAGAGCTGGGGATATATCTCTGCCTTTGGTGGCATTACATATTCATATGTTGCCAGCTTTGCGTTACAGCCAGAGAATGACATACAGTGCCATCTGTTGTACATATAAGATATCACTTCCGTCGCTAATGTGGGCCCAAGAAAGGCAACTTACCCTTTTCTTCAAACTTCTATGCAGTAGACTCTGGATTATCCACGCTAATGGGGGAATACTACCGTAAACAAAGCAAAACCAGAAAATGTCACAAACCCTATAGTATGTACTAATGTACGTATAGCTTCACTCTGAAGTTTGGTTAGTTACGTGTGCAAGTCTGGGTGCACTCCAACAATGTGCAGCATCAGCATTTCTGTGTATGCTATACCATACACTGGGCTGAATCTCAAGCGACAGCATTTTGATGCTATGATTTTCTTTGACTTTACAGTGGTTTAGGAAAGAGAGAGTGCCTTGAAAGACTGCATCAGGAATTTGGGGATCTTTGTCTTTCACAATCCACTATTTATCGATGGTTTACAAATATTAAAGAGGAAGGGATTCCCTCGAAGATGAAGACCATACAGGACGGCCGGCTACAGCAACAACAGATGAAAATGTGATGAAAGCAGAGTGCATGTTGCAAATATTTTCAGATTCAAGAAATCCTGAATATTGCATCAGCAGCAGTGAACATCATTCTTAAACAAAAGCTTCATGTCAGGAAGTTCTGCAATTACTAGAACCCCTATCACCTACAGATGAACAGAAACAAGCACATGTGCAATGGTGCCAGGAAGTGATAGCAAAATTGGCAAGTTGATCATCTGTTTGCTCTTCTCAGCTAATGGCCAAATTGTGACAATTCTGCTTGAAGGACCAAACACTGTCACTATCAGATTGTACACCACAAAATGTCTGCCACAAGTCTTCAGTGAACTGAGAACAAGGTGTCCTAAAGACTGGTCTGCGTGAAATTTTGTTGCACCACGACAAGTAAATTGTATTGTATAGCTATAATTGACAGTGTCAGATGCTCTTGTAAGAGTCTATTGACTGCAATAAAGTTATTATTATTATCAGGCCTCTGCCCACACTGCACTAGAAACAACCCAATTTCTGCAGCACTCAAATATTTCTCCCTACCTCCTTACAGTCCAGAAGTGGACCCATGATACTTTTTCTATTCCCCAAATTCAAAGAAAAAATTCTAGGTCAATGATTTGAATCACCGAAGTTGCAGTAGCTGCTTATGAAGAATGTATTGCACTCTCTCCAAAGAAGAATGGCGTTTGGCATTTGAAAACCGGTGTGGAAGGATGAGACGTTTGTATAGAATGCAATGGATAATACTTTGAAAAGATGCAATGATCAGATCTAAATTTTTAAAATTTAACTGCATTCATTCTCAAAACTTTTAGAGTGACCCACATACATTTAACATCATTACATTGCAGAAATTAATACTGAACTCATCATTTAATAGAAGATTCTCCATCACATGAACTACTTAGCAAGCATCCATTGATCCATTTTGCGTATCAAGTGTCTTTAAAAATACTGTAGTACTTCATCAAAAATAAACCATTTACACTTCATAAAACCTATACTATGTATTCTGCTCTATTTACACACCACTAAGGTCTTTCAAATGTTAATGAAAGACTTTAATTGACTTCTATTTAATGAAGCACATTATTTTCTTCATAGCATACTTCTTCTTAATTTATGAAGCATTAATCTGTCAGAACAGACCTGTTATTCAAGGTAATCCAGCAATCTATCTGACCATTCAAGAGCTGCTGAATGACAAGATATGCTTTTCTGGGACGATTGGATCATCATAACTGGATTTTCTAAATCATTCTTCCCGTCCCATGCATGCATCAAAATTCCTTCATCAGTCAACGCCACGTGATCTGGCAATGTTCAGTCAACTGCAGACTATTCTTCAATGTTCTAACTCCAGGTGCAACTTTTAATGCAGAAGCTGAGGTTACATTTTCTGTTCCTTTACATATTCTGACCACGGGATTCCCATTTGAACGGTGAATGGAGAGAGAATAAAGTTTCATAAAAGTGAAAGCTTATTCGGCGAGAGTACTAAATAGTCCTTGGCAATCAGTCCACCTAAATACTTTGAGAGACATGAAATTCCATTGGTATGCAAACTAAACAAACTGGTAATGGAATTAAAAACAAAAAAAATAAGAATCCAATAGACATGGGTACATAATTATGTACAAGAGTTTACTATACATAAAATCCCAACTCCATACTTGCATCTGTTGTTTCCTGCATATAGACAGAAATAGTGACACTAAAAGGTGCTCTGAACAGTGAACACACATAAAAATCAGTTACATTAAGTTTACAGTTCACATGAATACTAGTAAAACAGTAAATTCTTACAGTTCTATGAAAACACACGCACATTGAATTTACTTACTTAGGAATTATGGTCTGGAACCGTGAGTTGACTGGTATCCGCCCCTTCTCATCACGTTCAATCCCCATTTCTTCAAGACCAAGGTTAGATGTATATGGTCGTCTACCCACACACACAAGCAGAACATCGCAATTCAACTGAAATTATGCAAAATAGGCTTAAATGACAAAAAACAACCGATAAAGATGAATGCAACAAAGAATATCAACATATTATCAATACCAAACTTGGTATTTAAGTTCAGCATCTTCAGAAGATGCAACACAAAGATTTTCAAGACAATTCCGCCCCATCCCCCCACTCCTACCTACCTTATACATGGATAATTCTTTTTTATTTATCTATTGTCTCAAACAATTTTGATTAAAATAGTATATGTTTAAGATATTTGCATGACAAATGAAACTTATTCCTTAAATTTTCTGAGAATAGCCTGTGAAGTCCTTAGGAAAGCCGAAAAGCTATGGTTTAAATCCCAGCTATAAGCACTGAATTTTCCCAAGATGGCTGCAATGTCTGTCAACTAGGTTAAGGCTGGTTCACAACCAACAAGAACGGTAACCAGAATGAGAACATTGAAATATATGTATTCAAATAGGAGTGTTCACAATCGACGGGAAGCCTTCCCGGGTCCCGGGCACAGGAAAGAAGAGTTGCCCAACTTTTAAGTTTCTTGTTCTCGTTCCCAGGCATGGCATATTAAATCCATATTGTGCATATTAAACTCTTCACTCTAGAGATTATTCTAGGCAGCCGTGACATGAAACAGCCTCTAGTGCTCTCTGTAGTCACAAGCTGGAAACAAGAAACTGGAAGAAATTAGTAGTAAATGTGCTTCCTAACCTCATCCGACACCTGCAAATCCAATGAGTGTTGGTTTCTCTGGTAAAAGGGTCATTTGTAGTTTGTTTATATGCAACTCAAAACTGGCTATTACCTCAAAAACAATGGCAAAAGCTACAAAGAACAGCAAAAACCAGTGAAAATTGAAAAAGAACAACAAACAACTTTAATGTATGCCATCAAATAAAGGAATGAAAGCTTGGCACAACTATAAGATCAGAAATGTAATGGATATGCATTTAGATAATGTTTACTCTATTGTGTTTTGACGTTGGCTAACCTGTGTTATGTTGGCTAAATTAGAAGTAGGTGAAAAAATATCACTGGTTAGTTAAAAACAAATGAAATCCCAATGCACAAAAACGACTTTCATTTTGTGATTGATATGCATTCCCATTCTCGTTACCGGGCTGTTGTGAACCAATATCTTGTATGCTGCCTTGCTTCCCGTTCTTGTTTCCATTCTGGTTACCGTTCTCGGGCAGTTGTGAACCAGCCTTTACACTGGGGAAAAAAGGAACATTGAGGTGAGGCGCAAAGAACATCTGAGGAATGTTAAAAAAAAGAAAGTGGAAAAATCTGCGCTTGATAATATTTTTTCTTTCAGAAATCACTGCATCCGTCAAGAAATATACAGTAATTATTGATGAGAAGATATAATTAAATAAAAAACCGATAGTAAGATAAAGAAATAATTGCAGTAAATAATTTCCATATATTAAATCAATGTATGATGTAATAAGCCTGAAGTGAAAGGTTTGTCTAGAGCAGGCATTATTCAACAGATCTCCTATTTATAAGTCCATGCCTTGGCAACCTCAGCTACTGGAGCTCCTGATTTGATGATATGTGACAGAGATATGCTTTATCACGCAAACATTGTACAACCATTACATCAGTACTGCACGTATCTGGCTGTGGCATAATGTACTCGAGGAAAATATCTGCTGAAGTGTAGCCATGCAGAGTGGGAGCCAGTACTGAGTGACAGTGATGAGCAAATAAATTCGGAATCATCAGGGGCTGACACTTTGTAACTGACATGTCCCACAAGCTTGCAGGAGGAGGAGAAATTGATGATGTTGCCAAGTGGCTGAGTGAGGAAAACTGTGAGGTAGACCAAACTTTAATAGATGAAGAACTAATCAAAAGCATGCAGGAAAGCAATGAGGAAAGTGATGAAGAAGGTGGACATAGGAGGAGAAAGCATGAAGATTTTTCACACTGCTGAAGCTGCATCATTGTGACAACTACAAATTCTGGACATGTTTCACGGTGTGATACCACTGTACATGTACACACTACTCAAGGACTAAGTTAATATATCTTTGGATTTAATATGGTCCCTAAATGTTTAAACTAAATTTTAGACACATTCAATAATCCTGTACTTCCATCGTCTACTACATAGTAGAGAAAGTAAAAATGCGACGGTATTAATGTTGTATTATTTATTGTAACATTATTGTAGCTCCACGTTTGGAAGCCAATTTGATGCGGTATGATACGGTAATTTGTATCACAAATTACTCAAATGTAAATAATTATTTTAATATGAATATGTATTTTTATGTAACATTGATTTCAGAGGTTTAATAATTGTAAATATTATTGGTAAATAATAATATACGGCTCTACTGAAACTGTTAACAATAACGCAATACTGCAGCAAGGAATGAGTTGTTTATCGTTACCGGGAACCAGGAAGTTACGTAATGTTTCGCGCCTTTTCGGTAAAAAAAGCTTCCAGAATGTTCTCTAAAAGAAATATGTATTAGTGGTTTTCATTGGATGTTAAAATAGACGCTAATATTGGCGCGTTTTGTTAGCCAATAGCATTTCATTTATAATCATTAGGCGTATCTTGAGGCAAGCCTATAAATAGTGTAGATTCAAGGTAGAGCGTCCCCCAGTGTTCAACAAGATTCTCAACACATAACACGTCAGCTCCCAGTCGGTAAAGTTACGCGCAGCAGAAGTACGAGAAATCTTATAAAGTATTATACAGTTGAATATATAAAGTTGAAGTACGTGAGTTAAAAGTGATAAGCAGTTATTACAAACAGTTTCAGTATGGCGATTATCTAGATAAATCTGTGAAAGTGTTCGTGAACGTGTTCTGCAATAAAGATTATACAACTAACTTCTTCGTCAATATCATTTCTAGACAAAAGATTCCTTTCCGCTTCACACCCTGCAAGAGAAACATGTTCGATCCCAAACAGTTCGCCGGAGGACATTTAAAATAAATTATTTCAAAAACTGATACAAATTGCTACGCCAGAGGGAATTATGGACCAGACCAACGAATGACGTCACACAAGATGGCTTCGCGTGAAGTAAACACATATTTGCTCTCGTAAATTGGCTTCCAAACGTGGTGCTATATTAATATTAAACATTAAAACAGCCGCAAATTGGCGCCCAACGTGGGGCGAAGTGACCAGGAAAGGAATAAGATGACCATAACGTGGGGCAAAGCTACTAGGAAAGGAACAAGAATAACCAGGAAGAGGGGAACGCAGCAGTGAAACGATCTACAAGACGCAGATTCCGAGACAACAGGGAAATTCAACTACAAAAAAAATCGAGACAACGTAGATTCATCATCATACAACGCAGAAGCGACATACAAATCTAGGAGAATGGGGCAGAACGCTGGACATCAAAGTAACAGCAACGGACAGCATTAGTAAGGTTAGAGTATCCTAATTTTTTAAGTGTAAATAACTTTCAATGTTATTGAGGAGTGGTAGGATAAAAAAAACAATGGCTACCAATAATTCAGAGGAAATAATTATGGAAGATGAAAATGTTAGTGCAGAAAATAGCCCAGATTTTTTGGGGTTTGAAGATGAAAATGTTAGTGCAGAAAGTGAGAGTAGAATAGCAGGAAATGTTTGAGAAATATGAGGGAAGAATTAAGGGAAGATATGGAAAAGAATAAGAGGGAATTGAGGGAAGAATTAAGGGAAGATCTTAGTAAGAGTATTACAGATCAATTAAGGGAAGATATGCAAAAGAATAATAGGGAATTGAGGGAAGATATTGGTAAAAGCTTAGAACAAAACAGGGAAGAAATTGAAAAGAAATTCATGGAGCTAGATAGTAGTATGATTAGAATGAAAAATGAAAATCAAGAAATGATAGCACAGGAAATAGGTGAAGTTTCAAAGAAAATGTTAGACATGAGCAGGGAAATATCTAACCAAAAAAATGAGGTTAATAATAAAATAAAGCATGTTAATGTAAAATGTACAGAGCTAGGTAGCCGAATGAGTAGCATTTCAAGTGAGTTGAAAGAGATGATGGAGGCTACAAATGCAGATTTAATACAGGTGCAAGTTAATTTCAGAGGGGAAATATCTGAAATTCAGAAGGAGTCAGAAAAACAGAGAAATAAATTGTCTGATGAAGTTAAAGATTTGTCTAAAGATTTGAATCAAAAGCTAACTTCTGAAATTAACAAACACCAAACTGTTCAAAATGAGAATAATAAAAAATTGGAACAGACAATAGAAAATCTGCAGGGTACTGTAAATAGGTTAGAATTGAATTCAAGGGCAAATATATGTGATGTGAATGTATCAGATGTACAAAATAATGATAGAGGTAGTTCCTCAGGTATGACAAATAATGTGAGTGATGCGGCAGCTTCATCCATAGCTAATGCTGAAACTCAGAGTGCACGAGTTACACTAGAGAATTTAAATATGGGAATAGGGAATTTGCAAAATTACAATCATATCTTAAGTGATTTTCCACTTCCAAAATTTAATGAAAACTCCAGTCCAGTACAGTTCATTGCAGAATTATCAGAGTATTTTCAAATTAAAAAGATACCTGAAGCATTGAAAATGATAGTTGTCAAAAGATGTTTGGACCAGAAAACCTTAGATTGGTTACAAATGGTATCAGGGGGTGAAATTTCATATGAATCCTTTAAAAGATTATTCATGAACAGATTTTGGAATGTTACGGTACAGCAAAAAATACGAGCAATGCTTAGTCATGGTCAATTTAATCCACGAGGGGGAATATCGATGACTGATTACTTACTAAAACATGCAAGTCAGGTTAGAAACTTGTCACCTCCAATCAGTGAGGAAGATTTTGTGAGTTTGCTCGCAAGGCATTATCCTATAAGGATACAAAATTACTTATTAATTGCAAAACCACGGAACATATATGAGATGACAGAATTAATAACAGCTTTGGAACAACAGGAAGAAGATATGTCTCGGGAGTGGGAACATAGATTTTTAGATGTACAAGATAGAAGAAATTACCAAGGTGGTTATCAACAAATAAGAGGACAAGACAGACATCATGAAATTAATACCAGACAACGGTATCAATCATATGTTCCACAATTTGAAAGATCAAGGATAGATAGGAGACCAGGCCGGCAGGAACATATAAATTATGTCAGGACAGAAAGATTGCCTGAAAGAGGGCAAAATTATGGAAGGAGGTACACTAGACAGAGGGGAAATTTCACTCACTGGAGGGAAAATAATAACCGAGAAAGATCTGAGGAACGGCAAGAAAATTACGTGCCAAGGGGACAAAGTGTCAGAAATCGAGGATTTCGAACTCGAGGAAGGGGAACTCAAAACAATGGTAGCGACACGGAGATAGATTTAGCGCCTGTTAGGAATGGCAGTCCCGTACGTGAACATGGAAATAACCAGGAAAACTGTTAACAGACTCCTGTGCAGTAGGTTCTCAGGACGTCTTTAATAATTCAGTATCCATTACCAATACAAATCATACGCCTACACATACACCCTGTAATAAGATTACAGCAACAAAAGATAAGGGAGAAAATTTTGAGTCACCTCATGTTAGAATGGAAATTGCGAAGAAAGAAATCATTGCAACTATAGATTCTGGTTCATCAGCTTCAATTTGCTCACAGAAATTTTACATAAATTTAATTAATGAAGGTAACAAGATTATGGCTCTTCCCACTAGTAATTTAGTTTGTCGTGTTGCAATTGGAAGAACTGCACAGGTCATAAAAACACAAGCTCTACTTAGCATACTTATTGGCGGAGAGAATTTTGAGGTTATGTTTCTAATTGTAAACCATCTGATTTGTGACATAATTATAGGATGTGACTTCCTACATGAATATGAAGCATGTATAGATTTTAAACATGAAGAGTTAAAAATAACAAAAGAAGATAGAGAAATAAGGGTACCATTTATAAAAGAAAAAGTTTCTGTAATCGATATGACAAAGGATGAGAAAAATATTTGTGACCAAGAGTTTTTTGTGCAAATAACAGAAACTGATAGAAATAGTCAGATAAAGCAGGTAGTCACAGAATATGAAGGGAATACCACGCCATATTTTCAACAGCTAGCAGAAATGCCAGAAGAAGTAGAGAAATGTGTAATCCAAACAAAAAACGACCATGTGAGCGAGACAGATAACAGCTGGAAGGAGAAGAGAAATGAGGAAATAATATACAAGTGTGAAGAAGCTTATAATCTTACGATAATGCAAAAACAAATCCTTCATGATGTTTTGATGAACAATAGTTCAGTATTTAGTAATATCCCAGGCAGATGTAATGTATATCAGCATACATTTCAAGTAGAAGACGTACCATCATATAGGCACAAGTATGACAATTTACCTATAAGTCTTCGAGACAAAGCTAGACAATTAATAAATAGCATGTTAGAAAATGGGATTATTGAGCAAAGTAATTCTCAATACATAAATTCAATCTGCTGGAGTATTAAACGAGATGGTAGTTTGAGATTAACTTTAGACGGTAGATATGTCAACAAGTATATGAAACCAGATCATTTTCAAAGTGAGGGAATTGAACAACTAATTACAAAACTTTCAAGAGGAAGATTTTTGACATCCATCGACCTCACTGCATCATATTGGCAAGTGGAATTAGATCCGCAAGTGCGTGATTACACTTCATTTCAGTACTCAGGGATCCAGTATCGCTTTTGTGTAAATCCTTTTGGTTTAAAAAACTCGGGAAGTGGATTTTTGAGAGCCATTCACAGTATCTTTGGAAATTCTGCAGATGACTTTTTAATAAAGTATATTGACGACTTCTTAATCATTAGTCAAACATTTGAAGAACACATGAATAATGTCCATTATGTGTTAAATAAACTACAACAACATGGTATGACTGTGAACATACTAAAATCAAAATTTTGTGTCAAGGAAATAAATTTTCTGGGTTATGTAGTGGATGAACGAGGTATAAGACCTGATCAGAAAAGAATAGAAGCAATAATGAAAATTCCGCCACCCAGGAACGTAAAACAAATTAGACGTCTCTTAGGGGTATTGAACTTTCAGAGTAAGTTCGTACCAAGATATTCGGCTGAAATAGAACCACTGCGGCAGCTTCTCCGAAAGAACAATAAGTGGAAATGGACAGAGGATCATCAAAAATGTTTTGAGAGAGTAAAGGAACTCTTTGCTAAGTCCATATTACTTGAGAGGCCCAGAGAAGATTTGGAATATGAAATTTATGTCGACGCATCAATGCAAGGATACGCCGGAATTTTAGGACAGCGAGACATCAACAATGACTTTCACGTCATTAGTACAGCTTCTAGAGGACTTACAAATATTGAGCGAAATTCTTCAGTGACTCAGTTAGAAATTGGAGCACTATATTTCTCATTAATTCGTTTTAAAACCTATATTTATCAGCAAAAGGTGAAAGTTTATTCAGACCACATCAGCTTAACTTTCATACAACGGTGTAGATTATGTAGTGGAAAACTTGCTAGATACATTCATGCAATATCTGCATTCGATATTGAGATTATCCACATTCCTGGCAAAAATAATACCTTCAGTGATTTGCTGTCAAGATTGAACTACAACCCACAAATTCCCGAAAATATTGAAAGGCCTAGAAATGAAGTCAAAATATTGACAATTGAAATTCCTTTAAGCAAAGAAATGATTAAAAAATTGAAAAATATGGGGGAAATTCAAAATGAGGATGCAAAATTATTTGAACTAAAAAAAAATGCACCATTGATTGAGGAGGCAAAGAAAGAAATTATAGCAATTCGAGATGGGACATTATACAAAAAGCATGGAAAAGAAATGCCTAGTTGGAAGGTAATGGTTCCGAAAAGCATGGAAAAGGAACTAATTAAGAATTTTCATGAAGGGTTAGCACACTCAGGGACGGACCGAACAACTTCTATGATTTTAGAGAATTTATACATATCCAAATTGCGTCAGAAAGTTCGAAAATTTATATCATGCTGCAACCTGTGTCAGAAGGCAAAGCAAATAAATGCAGCATATGCATTTGAAACTAATTCGGTTATAAGAGATAAGCCGAGATGTGTAATTAGTATTGATATTCATGGTCCGATGCCTCCAAGTCAATTTGGAAATAAATATATATTTGTCTGTTATGATATATTCAGCAAATATGTAAGAATTTACCCTTTGAGAAAACCTACAGGTTTAGCATGTTTGAATAGACTACTTAAGTCATATGTGATAGAAGAAGGACCTATTCAATCTGTATTGAGCGACAATGCTTCGTACTTCACAGGAAAAAAATTTATGGATGGGCTGAAAGAAAATGGCATTAAACAATATTTTTCATCTAGATATAGACCGAACTCCAACCCAGTGGAGAGGGAAATTAAGGAAATTTCAAATTATTTAAGGGTGTTATGTCATCGAAAACACACCCAATGGTATGGATACGTGAACTTTGTTCAGAACCTACTAAATGAAACCATAAACAATGTGACAGGATATAAACCATGTGAACTTAAGCTGGGAAAGAAGATCAATACAATGTGTAAAAAAATTCCAGGAGCCATTCCAGATGCGCATTCGATACCACCAACAGAAGAAGAGATGTTCCGAAAAGCATTTGAGAGGATGAAGAAAAAAGCCATAAAAAGAAAAATGAAACATGAAGAAAAGAAGAGAAAGGAATGGAGGATCAAAATAGGAGATTTAGTTTTGGTTAAAACCAAGAAATTGTCGGACAAAGAAAATAAACTTTATTGGCGAATGTTTCTCAAATACCATGGACCATATGAAGTTGTTGAAGTGTATGGAACTAACACATATGAGTTATGTAATCCAACAACTCGAAAAAGCATAGGAAAGTTTCATATTGAGATGCTTAAACCATACAACCATGAAGATCATGGTGAAATAAAAGACAAAGATGATAAATAGTAAATGCTGGATAGTTAAAGGCGAAATGAAGAGCAATGTATTGGAACGTAAGAGGGTTAAATAAAAATGTACGTCATGTAAATGTAGAAATAAATTGTGGTCATGACTAACTGTTTGAGAGGAAAATAACATGTTATTAGTAACTGGACATGTGAAATAAAGCATGATGTTATATTAAAGTAAAGTACATAAATACTATTACAAGAGTATTGTTAAAATAAAATTCAAAATAACAAAAATGGTAAAAATAATTCAAAACAAATACTTATGTAGCAAACAGAAAAGGTGAAACATTGCCTAGATATAAGAGATGTAAATATATGTAGAGGGTAAATATTTTGGTAAATATGTATAATTATTATAAAAAAAAAAAAATTCTTGAATTGATAAATTTTTGGTAACAATATAAGAAAGTAAACCATTTTTTGTAACACTAGTTAAATAATTTAGGGTAAAGTATTTGCTATAAAAAAAAAAAAAAATTTTGTGATGTCAGATTAATATCTAAATTAATTAAACCAAAGCCAGTAAGTAGTGGCGAGATAAAACATGTCGTGTGCTAAATGCGTGTGAAGTGTTAAGTGAAAGTGATAACGTGTGTTCCAAGATTTAGGAGACTAAAAACAAAATTATAAAATTCTAAACAAGTTATAAATATTTATAATTATGTTTCTAGTGGGGCATATGATACGGTAATTTGTATCACAAATTACTCAAATGTAAATAATTATTTTAATATGAATATGTATTTTTATGTAACATTGATTTCAGAGGTTTAATAATTGTAAATATTATTGGTAAATAATAATATACGGCTCTACTGAAACTGTTAACAATAACGCAATACTGCAGCAAGGAATGAGTTGTTTATCGTTACCGGGAACCAGGAAGTTACGTAATGTTTCGCGCCTTTTCGGTAAAAAAAGCTTCCAGAATGTTCTCTAAAAGAAATATGTATTAGTGGTTTTCATTGGATGTTAAAATAGACGCTAATATTGGCGCGTTTTGTTAGCCAATAGCATTTCATTTATAATCATTAGGCGTATCTTGAGGCAAGCCTATAAATAGTGTAGATTCAAGGTAGAGCGTCCCCCAGTGTTCAACAAGATTCTCAACACATAACACGTCAGCTCCCAGTCGGTAAAGTTACGCGCAGCAGAAGTACGAGAAATCTTATAAAGTATTATACAGTTGAATATATAAAGTTGAAGTACGTGAGTTAAAAGTGATAAGCAGTTATTACAAACAGTTTCAGTATGGCGATTATCTAGATAAATCTGTGAAAGTGTTCGTGAACGTGTTCTGCAATAAAGATTATACAACTAACTTCTTCGTCAATATCATTTCTAGACAAAAGATTCCTTTCCGCTTCACACCCTGCAAGAGAAACATGTTCGATCCCGAACAGTTCGCCGGAGGACATTTAAAATAAATTATTTCAAAAACTGATACAAATTGCTACGCCAGAGGGAATTATGGACCAGACCAACGAATGACGTTACACAAGATGGCTTCGCGTGAAGTAAACACATATTTGCTCTCGTAAATTGGCTTCCAAACGTGGTGCTATATTAATATTAAACATTAAAACAGCCGCAGGTATTAAGGTTGTGTGACTTCATGTGTTGCCATCTTGTGACGTCATTCGTTGGTTGGTTCGTAGCTCCCTCTGGCGTAGCAATTTGCATCAGTTTTGAAATAATTCACTTTAAATGTTCTCCAGCTAGCTATTTTGGGTCGAGAATGTATCTCTTGCAGGGTGTGAATCGGAAAGGAATCTTTTATCCAGAAATGATACTGATGAAGAAATTGGTTTTATAACTTTTATTGTCGAACACGTTCACTAACACTTTTTACATATTAATCTGGATACTCGCCAAACTGAAACTGTTTGTAATAACTTCTTATTTATCACTTTTAACTCGCATACTTCAACTTTATGTAATTTTTTAAATGTATAATACTTTATAATAATTCTCGTAATTCTGCTGCGTGTAACTTGGCAAAATGAATGAACTGAGAGACCGACGTGTAGAGTACTGAGAATTCTGTTGAACTGGGGGACAAGCTACCTCAAACCTACACTATTTATAGGCCTGCATCAAGATACGCCTAAAGATTATAAATGAACTGCTATTGGCTAATAAAACGCGCCAACATTAGCGTCTATTTTAATATCCAATGAAAACCACGAATACATATTGCTTTAGGAAATGTTCTA
This sequence comes from Deroplatys truncata, assembly GCA_030765065.1. Taxonomy (NCBI): domain Eukaryota; kingdom Metazoa; phylum Arthropoda; class Insecta; order Mantodea; family Mantidae; genus Deroplatys; species Deroplatys truncata. The sequence goes on from CM060987.1 coordinate 197,173,930, forward strand.
GAAGCTTCTACCGAAACCGCGCGAAACATTACGTAACTTCCTTGTTCCCGGTAATGATAAACAACTCACCCCCTTGCTGCATTATTGCGTTATTATTGACAGTTTCAGTAAAGCCGTATATTATTATTTACCAATAATAATTACAATTAATAAACCTCTGAAATCAATGTCACATAAAAATACATTCATATTACAATCATTATTTACGTCTGAGTAATTTGTGATACAAATTACCGTATCAAAAAGTAGTGAGGCTTTCAAGTGACATTGATCCATTGGAATTATTACTACAACAATACCACCGAGAAAACAGTTTAACCTCATATTTGAGACATTTTTCTTCTTTTGCTACATTTCAAAGGCTTGGAAGAGGACAGCAATGTAACATAGCACAAAATGCAGTCTGCAAAAATAATTAAAGGAAACGAAGCACTTCACCAGCAAGGACTGCACGAAGAACATGTCAACATCAACAAATATGACATTGTCTGGAGTTTTGTCTTAGCAGACTGTTAAACACAAATAATTGCAGAGAAGCTTTTAACTTACCTAAGTACATCCTCTCTGACTTGATAGGTTCTATGAAAATAGTTATTGGAGTTTCTACTGTTTTTACTTTCTCTCTCGCATAGTACATAAGAGAAAGTATTGTATTCTACCAAAAAATATGACAATTTCCCCCCAAAATGCATGTTTTGAGGCCCCCTGAATAAATAAAAAAAATAGCAACTTCAGAAAAAACAATTTCTGTTGTGCGTAAATAACAGCAACTCAAAAATGAAATGTTGGATAAATTCCAAACTTGGTGTTTAAGTTCAGTACCTTCCTAAAATGTGACACATTTTCAAGAAAATCCCCCATCCCAAATTACCCTTTGCAGAGAATATTTTTCCAAAATTTTTATTTTCTCAAAAATAACCATGACAATTTTGATAAAAATATAATATATTAAAAATAATTACATAACAAATAAAGTGTACATCTTGAATTCTCTGGGAAGTCATCTTCAGTAGGAAGGAATTTTGTATAACTGTTAAATGTTAACTGATACACAAAAATGTTTCTCTTTTTAAAACAGAAAAATTTATTTCGAATATTTTTTTCTGGCATCAACCATTTCCGAGATGTCCGTTATTATTGCTTTAAACTTTACAATACTTTGTGATTCATAGTTGTCCCTCTTGCATTGTCATGGAAATAGTATGCAACTTCAAGGCCAACTAAAGTGACCTTCTTTTAAACATCTGACTATTGATTTGGAAACATAACGCCCTTAAAAAAAAAAAATTCTTTTCTATCTATTCCCTGATAACTAACCATGAGATTTTTTTTTTTTGAGTTTTATTTATGGATGCTCTTTAACTGTTGTGGTCCTTAGCTTCACATTCTATAATGGGTATGAAAGACCGGTAATTTTGCTGAGGCCTCTTTATAATGCTTGAGGTTCTTTTACATGCCATAAATCTACGACACAGGACCACCAGCTTTACTTCCCTCCTGAAGGAAGCCATGCTAAGAATTTTTACACCCGAAAAAATCCATCGCCCTCCGCCAGGTTTGAACCTGCGTCCTCGGGAACTAAAGGAACAAGGTAACCACTACACCACGGAGGACAACTAAGAAATAATTTCAAATACAGTATAAACTAAGTTATGCATTTTCAAAGAGAGATGGCTAAAATAATGTATAAATGACAAAAGTAAATTTTTTTTATGGAACTGAAACTGTTTTATTAGATTACTCTAATTATGTAATATTTAATATGAGAAAGCAATAAATTAAACAAATATAATACACTATTTAAAGTACTAATACGCAAAATATTTGTATTTATATTTCAAACTAAAAAAGAAGGTACAGGTGCTTTACACTTGTTTAAAAAAGCTGTAAATGTTTCTTTGCTTTTTTGATTTTTCCATTGTGATACACTAGTCCATTAAATGCACTAATTAAGAAATGCTGTCATCATTTAGACTTTGCGATGACAGAAAACCTGTAATTTCTAGAGCTTGAATTGCCTCATACACGCTGGGAACACTTTCATTATTTAGGCCTATTTCATCTCCGTCATCATCGGATACAACGTAGGGAAGAATGAGGTTGCCCAACTGTATTGTCAACACTGCGCAACAATAATGCGTTCCGAAACTATTGATACCTCATCCAAGATACCAACTGTTTTGTGCTGCGACTGCAAGGATACAGAAACCATGCATCAAGTATCTTAATATAGCATAAACATAACGTATAAATGAGTTAGCAAATTAACATATTTCGTACATGGGGATCAGAAAAATGTGGCATATTAATGAGAAAATGTATAATTGAGCTAAATATTAATGGACAAACTTTGGTGCCTAAAACATTTAGTATACATCAGGGGAAAATATAGAAGTGAATAACTTATTCAACATTTAAAAATACAAGCCATAATCTTAAAAAATCTTGAAATGAGCTTATGAGAAACCAAAGAATGGCTATTTAAAATTTAAAAGTGTACTCTTAGAACATGGGAAAAATTAAATAAACAATGGCAATTATTCAAGAAATAGTTAAGCTCATAAAATATTTTATTTAACTTAAGCTGTATATTTTCAGCAGAGCTAGTTTTTCAGGAATATGGTTTTGTCTATGTCTTAAAAGTTTCAAAATAACATAAAACTCAGTTCAAATGAAAAGAACCGAATTCAAGATAAGTCATGCTATTATCTCACACATGTATTTTAATCAAGAAGTTATTGCTATATTTGAGAAATTAAAGAACAAACATTTTTTCAATGTAAAAGATTGTTTAGTATGGGCAAATTTTCTTCAAAATCTTTCCCTCACAGCCTTAGAAGGTAAAATGATTTATGTATGCAATCTGATTATTTTCTGGCTTTTTCTGTTTTTGAGTTACACTGTTCACAGACACAATAGGGAGTTCTTTTAGCACTTATCTGCAGTAAGTAGGAGAAATAATTTCACCCAAAAATGTAATATCAGGATTTCACTAGAAATTCACATTCTGAGACGCCCTGAATAAAAAAGAAAGTATTCTTTGGAAATAGGTTTGTGTGTGTGTGGCATTAACTCAAAATGAAAATAATGGATATGTGACAAACTTGGTAGGTTAAATATCTTCTAAAGATGCAACGCAGTTTACAAGAAAATTCTCCTACTTCACACTACCCTTTAAGTGGAGAACTTTTCCTTTCTTTTGATTTTCTCAAAACTGGCTCTTTAACAATTTTGATTAAAATACTATTTGCATGACTAATAACATTTTCTGGGAATGGCCTGTGAACTCCCCATCATTCCGAATGAATTCTGTATACTTCTATATGGCAAGAGAAAGACAAAACTTAATACACAAAAACTGCAGGCCTCTTTAAAACAAACAATTTGTAAAATTTTTTGTAGCATTAACTCTTCCCAAGATATTTGTTGCTATTGTTGCCAAAATGTCACTCTTTCGTGTGTTGTGGTAAAACCAGCATATAGCAGCATTTGCTGTATCCTCCTTGTACCTTGAGGCAGTATTTTTTATCGCTTAAATGATATCAGTCTAATTATATAAAATAAAAATATAATACCCCGTCTATAAGCAATATGCGTATATTACAGTATATAAAATGTATATTATAGTCATTGTATTATGTTTATTTTATTGTGTATATTTCTTAGTTTAATAATGTAGGAGCTGTGAGAATAGAAGCAAGCTGCTTTTCGTAGCAAACAGAGTTACAGAGTAGAAGCTGAAAGTTGCTAACAATAAGGTAACCTTGAGACAACAATAACTTAGAAAGTTAAAAAAGGCTCCAACAGTCCATGGAACTATACCAATATAATGTTCAAAACAGTTTGTAAATGGTCACATGGGTGCAGAAAGCAAGTCAAAGTAAAAATAAAGGTATTCTATTGGAGTAGGCTTAGCCAATCAGAAGCTAGAAATATAAAAATGTACAAATTTAAACCACACACGCTAGGAAGTAGCGTGCCCAAACAGTTTGGTTCGGTTATTTGTATGTGAGAGTGTGTAGAGATGAGAATTCAGTGCAGTGCAGATAATATATTAATGTTGAACCTTTTAAAAGTGTAATTAGGAATAATATATTACAGCTCCATATTTAGATACGTTAGATACGTCAGTAAATTGTTATTCAACTGCCATGAAGGATTAATAAAGAAGTAAAAAGCTTTGTTATAATTTGTGTAATGTGTGTAAACATTATTCTGCAGCCGTACCAGCCCTATTCAGAGATACTTGCTCTAGCAGATATTACTGACACAGCCAAGGCATAAATAATAAATAAATAAACATAAAAAAAATGATTATACATAAACTTTATTAACACACTACACTGCTGCAAAAGTTGGTTCCTAAATGTGGGGCAAAGACCACCACAAATTTTGGTTCCCATACATGGGGTCAACCGCCGCAACCTACAACGAAGTGTAGTGAAACCATTTCTGCAAATGTTTAGTGGAACTAATATGAAGTAGTTAGATGAGAATGTACGTGAATAACATATCAGAGTTTTCCTCCATATGTTAAAGAGTCAACTCATAGCTAGTGGTATGAACATTAAATTAATTTTCATAATATTTCTGATTTTTAATCTTTGCATCAATCACTTACCTCTTCTTTCTTTGATGGGTCTTTAGCATTTTCGATGTTAACCTTAATATCACTTCCTTCCCTAGAAGCACCAGTAACTTTGTGGCCGAGTTTAAACTTCAGTCCTTGCTTAGTTAATATTCGTTGAAATGTTTTTGACAACTCTGCATCAATTCCAACACCACCTATTGAATTTAAGAACTCGACGGCTGTTACATCTGCACCCAGTCTACTCCACACTGATCCCTGAAAGCAGATAAAGGTAAAGAAACCCCAGTTTGTGGTAATGTTGCACACAGTGTGTTCTCATTCTCCTGTCAGACACTAGTGTTACTCACCAGTTCTAGACCTATCACACCTGCACCAATTAGAACTAATTTCTTTGGCACAGCTTCGAGAGATAATGCTCCAGTGGATGATACAATTGTTTTCTCATCAATCTGTTAGGGAGAGAAATAAGCAGGTAAGCCATATATTACTACTCAAATAATAATAATAATAATAATAATAATAATAATAATAATAATAATGATCATAATAAGTAGACAGATATTTGGATTGGAAGCCTCACATTAACAGCTGGTTACACAGTTTAAGCTAAAGCCGAAGATTTTATTAACTATTGGCAGCGTGCAACATGCTGGAGTAAATCAGTTTGGATGTAATGTTTATTAATGAAGTCCATACTATGGAAGTAGGTTACTACGGGAGCAATTTATACAGAAGTAATGTTTGGAGAGTTCAATTACAATTTACTTGTTTAGTTACTATACCCCCGCCGCTGTAACGTTGCACTTGACAGCTAGCATTTAAGTTGGTACACTCGCAAAAAAACAGATGAAAAGCTTCAACCGTTTGACTTCCTAAACCAATCACAAGGCAGCATTCCGGATGGTCAATGACAAAGCGGAACCGGAACTAGAATCGGCTCTGTTGCCGGATGTAACTATTCCCAACCACGTGCTTCAGTTTGTGAATCTCTAGCACGAGTGTCGACTTGTTCTTTGCAAGCTACATATTGTTCATTGTTATTTATATTTGTGGTTATTGTTTGATAGTTTTGTTATTGTTCGTTTATACATATTTATTTATATTTATCTATTTTATATATATTTCATTCATATTATTTATTTAAACAAAACTTAAGTGCGACAATGTCTGAAAAACGACGCCGATCGGCGAGTGATGATTCACGAAGTGAAAATCCTTTGCGCCGAGGTGTGCCACTTAATAGTCGTGCATTGGAACTATTAAGGAGAACCCGGGAATTCTTTGAACAGGAAAAGGAGTACGTGAAGCTTCATGGCAATTCCTCTATTCCTGCTGATAAAGCCGTACAATGAACTGCAGCAGCTCTTGGACTAAGCACGAGAACTGTTATTCACAAGGCTATGGTGGACGCGGCTTCGTGGAAGAAAAAAGTAGATCATGTGAATAAGCTAATACGAAAAGCACAAGAAATAGACAGAATTATTAGTGAGTGTGAACCATTGATGATATACCTTGGTGAAGATGATGATTCCGAGGATGACGACAACGGGGATTTGGATGGAATTGAGCCATTGCAGTTTTAAATGGGTGAGTGAAAATAACTTTGTTATGGCATGCTTATAATTAGTTTTATTTCCCCTCATTGTAGCAGGAAGTTTGTATTATTTTGTTCCTATATTGTCAAAAGTGCGTAATTTATTCTACATATGCTGCAATGTTTATGCAGAGTTATTTTCAATTAACAATAATAATACGAAATAGTTATTATTCATTGACGTTCGCTACTTACGTACACTTTTTGTATGCGGTTTAGACACGATAGAAAGAACAATCAGCTGTTGTTGTTTACTACGTACTCTGGCAACGTCGCAACCACAATGTAGCCAACCTTACGCAAAGCCACACGAACTGTCAAGTGCAAAGATACAGCGGCAGGGGTATACTACAGAAGTAAGAGTTCATTACTCCCAGAGTACTGTTTTGTTTGCACAATTTGCTTGAAGTGATCCTGTATAAGGATATTACTAATCTCATATTTGCTTCACAGATTTTTTGCGTGTTGATGGAGAAATACCCTTTCCAATTTTGGAAAGGTTCACCATTTTCACCTGATGGACACAAAATAGGAAACATGTATGTCTTACTGTACTATATGCACTATCACACTCGCGTTGTTTTCTTTGTCAAGATCATCAATGTAATCTAAGTAATCTATGAACATAACAAGATATTTTCTTCTGACTATAAGAATATGCTTAAACAAAATATCAGATATGCAAATTAAATGGTTGGAAAGGGTTTACAAAGCTGTAGTTGAAGCAAAAATGGTCTATGGATCAGAGATTTGGGGAAGTGACAAAGGATGGGAGATGATTGATAAAGTACATAGATCGTTCTGTAAATGTATGTTAGGTTTATCTATTTCATCACCTAATGGAGCAGCAATGTTGGAGTTGGGAAGAGTAGGTAACAAGGGCATGATAGTAGAAACGATACTTAAATAATGGCATAGATTGAAATCATTGGATGAGCATAATATCTTGAGGCAATGTTTAATAATCCAAGAAAAGTCCAGTGCTGGGATGAATGGGAGAAGGTTAAGAAGTATTAAAAGTTAGGATAATGAAAATACAGAAGGAGAGGGATATAAAAACAAAAGGAGAATATATGGGGAGAGTAAGAGAAAAATGGTTTAGAAAAATAAAGCAATATGAATTTGTTATGACCCACCATGCATAAATAACCAGTGTTAAAATGCATGATGGACTAAAGAAAAAAAATAGCAACTCAAAGTAATGTATTAACAATTTTAAGATTTTTTTATAGCATTATGGAAATAAATAAATACATACTACATGACCGTGCTCTCCAACATTTACTTGTGTAATTATTTACTCTGGAAGTATCTGAAAGGAGTAAAATACTTCAAAAGTAGTCCACTCCTGTATGGAAGTCACAGGGCAACGTGCAGCATGTTGGAGTAAATTACTTCGAAGTAACATTTGCTAAAGAAGTCGATACTACGGAAGTAGATTATTATGGGAGCAATTTACTTCAGAAGTAATGTTGGAGAGCTCAATTACAATTTACTCTTTTAGTTACGACTACGAAGTAAGAGCTCATTACTCTCTAAGGTATTGTTTTGTTTGCGCGATTTACTTGACACGATAATGGATACAGTTGTGTGCTATAGGAAAAGGGGGAGAGGTTCAGCGAAAGAGATAAATGTTTAATATATAGAAGTGGTTGCAAATATACAATTTCAGTAGAATAGCTTAAATACTTCAGAACTAGGAATCACTTCCTCATTGTCAGCTGATATTTTATCTTTTCACTATGTCTTCCGATTTAAAAGTATTAGATAAATGTTTGTTGGTAGATACAAAGAAAATCCATTTAAAACATACCTATGAGTGTAAAAAGTGTGTTATAAAGTTGCTGGAAAGTTGTGATGGACGAATTTAATGCTTTGAGCACAGGAAACATACTGAAGAGCAGCTTAAAATTCTGGCAACAATGTTTCTAATGTTCATTTTGCATTGCAAGTCACTTGCGTGTTAATGGAAAAAATACCCTTTCCGATTTCGAAAAAGTTCACCATATTCACGAACGGGTACAAAATAGTAACATGCATGCACTTAATTCCACCGAAAAGGTGTGGGAAATCTGCAAAAGTGAAGACGAACTGCCTTTTATTTTCTGAACACTCATGTATATTTATATGTGTAGGTATCTTGCTCTTAACCTCAAAAGTGCTTTAACAAAACGATGAAATACCTGATCAGCAGACGCATGGTGAACCTTTATTTATAAGATTGCCTGTAATGCTGGGATTGCGGTGAACTTTACTTAATGTGACAAGCTAAGAAATGCTGGTAAACTAAAGGTCTAATTGGCATACACTTAATGCAATAGGAATGATTCTTGATTGATAGTTCTTTTATTACTTTGAGCTAGTGTTTCATGTCGACTGGTTTCTAATTACCATGTGACATCAAACTTGACATAATGGGAAGGAAAAGTTTGATATTGCCAAACTCTTTATTTTCTTCGCATTAAGTCAATCCTGAATATCTGCAGTGTTAGACTGTCACATCACATTAAATTCACTGTAATGCCAGCTTAAGTATCTGAAATGTTCCGGTACGAAACACTTGTAGGACACATAACAATAATTGCAGTATGGGTTATAGAACTGAATTCCTGCCTGAGTTTTGTTGTAAATGCTTTCCAAGCAGGTTCAAAAGGAAAAGATTCTTTCCTAATACCGAAACATTCGTTGAACTATCTCTCTCTCTGATAAGTATTATATGGTCTCGCATACCACTATTGCATTCCGACTGTTTTCTTCGTCAAGATCATCAATGTAAACCATGTAATTGCTGTTCACTTCATCAAGATCATCATCAAGTAATCCATGAACACATCAAAATGTCTTCCTCCAAATACTATATAGTATTCTAGTTCAATCGACAGGACAGTTCCTCCATCCAGGTTGCAAGAGTAAATTCTAACCTATGTTTGTGCTCTATTTAATTCTGTAGTAACATACTACATGATGGTGCTCTCCAACACTTACTTCTGCGGTAATTTAATCTGGGAATATCTGAAAGGAGTAAAATGCTTCGGAAGTAGTTTACTCTCGTATGGAAGTCGCAGAGTGTTGACTTAAATAGTAGTTTACTATGAAAGTAGAGCTTACTCTAGGTTGGTGCAGGCCACCCACAGAGTGTTGACTTTAATAGTAGTGTGCTATGGAAGTAGAGCCCCTAAGTTGATGCGCACTGCCCTATGGATGCCGATTAAGCAAGGCTTACACTTCGCAAGTTTCACAGTAGGGGAGGTAAGTTCGACTTTACTGAGCCGAACAACTGCACAGAACTAAAAATTTGGTAACACTTGTGCATGCACATAAGAGTGAATTCCCATAAATCAAGCTTTTGTAGGTTATCTGTAACATATAGTCAAAATGACAGAAAAACAGAGTCAAAACATAATGCAAAACTTTACTTCTAAGAAGTCTGCATTCCCCTAGAAATTGTGAAGCACTATAAGCATAAAATAGACTGCCAATTGGACAAATTACTATGGAGTATAAGAAAAACCAAACATGGGAAAAAGTTGCGTTACGGAGAGTGGATTACAATGGTGGTAAATGATTTTGACGGGCTCTGCATACTGTAAATTTTGAAATGCTGGAAACATCCCCAAGTGCAATTAGCACGCTTCCACTTGCATAAAACCTCACTGTAAGCAACATTGTTTCTGACAAGAGGGCTTGGTTTCTGAAATATAAAGCAATACATAAGAAGCGAAGGAGTGCAACAAAGTATAAAGTATCAATATAAAATTAAATTTTGCTTACCAGTCAGTTTTATGTTTAATGTATCACCAATAATGTATGGTCCATCATTGCTGACTGTTTACTTAATCAAAATCTGTCATAGAGTTCTTGGTCATTCCATATGTGAAAATGGTTTAGATGCATAAAGATAATATATAAAAGGCTCATGTTTTTTTTTTTTAAATCCAAGTGTGTATTAAAAAGCTATCAACATGGCTTCCGTAAGGGATTGTCAACAGTCACAGCTATATCTGAGCTTATACATAATGCGTTTACATATCTTGAGTAGAATGAAAAATCTGTTGGTATGTTTATAGATTTATCTAAAGCTTTTGACAGTGTGTCTCATGATATAACTCACTCACTATGGCACAAAACGTAAAATGCATGATCTCCTCTCTTTCTATTTGCAAAATCGAATGCAATGTACTGAAATATACTGGAAGAATGGAAATAATTTAAGTAAATTTAAACCAAAGTATGAACTGGTTAGAACAGGAGTACCACAAGGGTCAGTTTTGGGTCGTCTCCTATTCCTATTGTCAAGAAATAAGTGCTGCCACAGCTAGTGTTGCAAAACTTATGTGCACACATGCAGCGTTGAACACATGGCAGGTTGAGTCAGCTCCTCCTCATTGTTTACAACTGGATCGTCCTTGTCTGAGATAGATTAAAGGTATTATAATTCTATTTACAAATTGTTAGATCTGTACTAAGGTACACAGACTGCCTCCTTGAGAGCTACTATATTTTACTTACCTCAATACCTGGGAAAGGGGTCACTTCTGAACCTGTAGCAATGCAAATGTTTTTGGTTCTCACGACTTCTGTACTCCCATCTTCTTTCATTGCTGTGACCTCATTGGTTCCTGTGATTTTACCATGGCCTTTAATTAGTGTAACCTGAAGTGGAAAATGCAAAGTACAACAGATTTTTCATATTAGCTTTTTATTCTATTCATGTAGATAGTAAAAAGGTAACATAACAATTATGTGGAAGAGGTCCAGGAATGCATCCATTCCAAATTCTAGCCATAAGTCATGCTTTACAGTTCCTAAAGTAACACACGTTGATCACAGAGCACAGAGGGTCACTAGATACGTATTGAGACAGCAAAATATGAATAGTCACAGAAACGTTTTGTTTATCCCAGTTTCTCAAAGTATTCTACCTGGCACTGTATGCAGCGTTCCATCCTCTGGAACCATTTCTGGAAGCATCCATATAACTCAGTTTCTGGCACTGCAGATAACTCCTCTTTGTATATAGAAACTGCTTCTTCAGGGCTAGAAAATTGGTGACCTCGAAGTCAGTTCTTCACCATAGAGAAGAGGAAGAAATCACATGGTACCAGATTGGGACTATAGAGTGGATGAGTCAATAGCTTCGCCTCAGTTCCTTGCAGAAACTCCATTGTGACATTAGCGGTGTGAGCTGATACATTGTCATGATGCAGCAATCTGCCCCTTAGTCCTGTCTTTTGATGCTTTTCTTGGATTCTTTGAAACACTTTCGGAAGACAAACTTCTGTGCACCATTTTGCAGTAACAGTTTTCTGATTTTCGAGCACAACTGTTGCCAAGTGACCACTTGTACAGAAGAAGCAACCGTTTTCTTTCCGGTACTTTTTGCTCTCTTGACCTTGACGGGTGGTTGGTCATCTGAAAACACCCAAATGGAGGACTGGCATTTTGTTTCAGCATCAAACTGATAGATCCATGTTTTGTCACCCGTAACAATATCTGAAACACGGTGAGACTCTCCACAGTTAAATCTTATCAGCATTTCTTTCCACATTCCACCTATGGAGCTTATGTGCTTCAGATAAATTATGGGGCACCCATCTTGAAATCTTGAAGATTTTTTTTTTACACGAATGTGTTCATGAAGGATGGTTGAAACACTTGGTGAACTAATCCCTAGTGCCAACTCAATGTCCTTGTAGGTTAGTCTTGGATCTTCCCTAATCATTGTTTCCACAGCATTGTTTTTGTCAGTCACTACTGTTGCTGGTCTGCCACTCTTCTCTTCATCTTTAAGAGATTTCCGCCCCCTCTTAATTTCTGCAAATCAGTGGAACACAGTGGCACGTGATGGAGAATAGTCTCCAAAAGCCCCCCTCAAACGCTCAAGTGACTGCGTTTCATTTAAGCCATATTTGAAGTCACACAAAATCAGTGCACGAGAATCTCTCCGAATCTCCATTGTACTTGAAAAAATGTCCACACTTTCTAGACTTCAAACATAAACTGAGCAAAAATGAATGATGCAACAATGGTCTGCCTGCTACAATTGCATTACCAATGAATCAGCCATTTTGACAAAGCAACAATGCTTTCCCAAAGGGTGGCCAATTTTCCGTGTCTCTATGCATATCTAGTGACCCTTGTACAACAGTTACAAGTATGAGATCTTTCAGTCTCTCCACAGTATTGCAGGTCAATAGCCTCCTGTACTATCCCACAAAAGTTGGTAGCAAGCTATTTGCTTACTGCCTTACAGCAGTCTCATTCCATGTCCAAAACACCATCCCTATTGTAACAAGGGTTGTGAATGATGGTTGATGTGCAAGTGTGTTTTCATATAAGTTGTAAATGTTTTCAATTGAACAGCATGTGTTTTAAGTAGAGAATGTTTTAACAGAAGGCGGTAAACATACAGTGAAACAAATATTTACACATCCTGTCTCCAAATTACCATTTTGGGATACAGTTTACAATTTAACAAATAAATTTTCTGAGACTGCTGTGTTCATGATGCTGGAAGAAGTGGTAAACCCTGATTATCTTTTACAGTGATATGAAGTCAACAAAGTATAAAGATAATCCGAAAACAATAGATGAACCAAAATTGGTAATAATACATTACACGGATTCAGTGACAAAAGAAACTTTAATCAAAGCCTTTTAACAATAAAATTAAACATGTGAATTTAAGCCTTCAACAGAATGAGGAACATTTTCAAAGTCTTCTGTGAATGAGCAAGTTATGGATTTTAATTTATTTGGAAGCTACAAGTTGGAAACGGTGAAGTGAAACAATAACTTGAAAAATTGTTGAGTTTGTTAATGACACTAACTTCACTTACTTAAATTTGGTTTTGGAACATGTTTCAAAACCAACTGCTTCCATCTTCACTCTTGGTCTGACTGGCAAAACCAGCAATGATGTTTCTAGTATTGCCAGTTGGGCCAAGACTGAAGATGGAAGCAATTGGTTCTGAAACATTTTCTGAAACAAATTAAGTGAAGTTAGTGTCAGTAACCAACTTAATAATCTTTTAAGTTATGATTTTCTACAAAATTAATTCCAACCACTCCACCACATTCACATATCTCAGTTATTCCAACACCGTGGAAGGACTAAAAGATCATACTAGGTTAGATGTGAGACCTTGAGTCCCTACTTCTTAGTCACAATAAAGGGCAATGCCCAATACAAATCATCCAATCAGATTTGTGCTACTGAGCTCTAACAATGCACATGCAAAAGGCAATTGCCAAAGATGCCATTTTGGAACATGCAATAATAAGTGACAAGAAAACTGAAACAAGGCAGTTATCTACTATGACAATGGATGTGAATTTCTTTAACATGAGTTAGGTGAATAATATTGTAAGTATTTAGATTTAACATGGCATATGCATTTCCTGTAGGTTTTCTTTATTGCTTTCTTTCTCCCAATTTAAACTAGCATTTGTTTCTGTTTTCATTACTAAATTTTCAGAACACGTTGGCATTGCTTTTAAAGAAGCCGACTTATGCTAGAAAAATTAAGAATATTTATTATGGTTTACAATTTATATAGAAGAAATGAAGTTATTTTCATTTATGGGTCTGTAACTCAAAGCGCAAGTCATTATACAAGCGATTAGTTCAGAAGTTACAGTTGAAGTGCTAGGGCATGTGAATCCAACAAATTCCCTACATCAACCATTCTCTATTGGACTTTCAATGAGTTTCGTGCATGAATAAAAAATGCCTGACTCGATACAATTTAACTGATTTGACTTTCTGTCAAATGTGAACCTTCTGTCATCTTTCAACTAATCACAGCCATTGAGAAAGGACAATAATTAATCAAATAATGCTACAATTCATATTATGAAACATTTTAAACATCTAAAGATTTAGATCTTATTTTGTGTAGAGACTTTTAGCTTTGTAGGAGAACAGTTTGGCGAGTTCTCGGCCTAACACTGAGATGGTGCAATGTGTAATTTAATTTTTTTAGCTGTTTAGTGCTGCAAAATTAACAATTTGTGGTTTCTTCTAAAAATTTATAAAATCGAAACATGCTGCAGTGATTAAATAGTGCATATTATAAGATTTAACTCCAACAGAAACAAAAAAGGAATTGGATTCTATTTTGGAAGATTCATCACATTCTGCGGTGAAGAAGTGGGCTTGAAGCAGGAAGTAGTTATTATCAAATAATTATATTGAATCATATCAAGAAAAGAAGAAAAGCCTAAAAAAAAATAATATTAATAATAATAATAATAAATAAATAAATAAATGTAAATCATAACATTATATTTAGAAATTATAAAACATAATGAAGATAATAATAGAAAAAATGAATAAAATTTCAAGAAAAGATAGGAAAAGAACGATAGAAAACATTTTAAAAGTATGATGTGTAAATAAAATATGCAGAGAAATAAAGGTATATAAAAGACGAATGCTAGCAACGAGAGAGATCAACAATATCTTATCCATTGTCAAAGGAGCAGAAAAATCAACATGCCATACTAACATTTGGTGAAGCAGACACCAGAACAATGCAGAAGAGAAGATTTCTGCAGAAGAAATAAGCAGAAAGAAGTAGTGTACAAATATTAGAGGATGGTAGAGTATTAATCCCATGGAATCTACAAAGGTGGAAATATCCCATGTTGAGATAATTAAAAAATACACTCCACGAGATGCACTGAGAAATAATATATAGTATCCGCATGTAAAAGATGCATTTGAACTTGTATTTTCCACAATGTATATTTTTATTTAGCTAACTATAAATATAGAAGCAATTATTATTAAAAAGAAAGTAAAAAAGAGATTAAGTTCCCGTCTCACAAAATAAAATAGCAATTCCTTCAAAACTGATAAACAGAATCCGGAACATAGCTAGCAATAGAAATCGTTCTTGAAGTCTTGTAAGGAAAGAATCAATTTGAAAGAAAAGGAAATCTTAAGTTATATTAATAAATAGTAACGTAAAATTGAAAAATTGTAATATTACAATTTACAAGATTCAAAGAAAAACAAGAAAAGTCTCATAGCTCTTGGGCAAAACAAATTAAATCACAAATATATAACTGATTTTCAAAAAAGGAAAATCTGTTTGTTCATGTAAACAGTAGATAGTAAAATCACGTAGCAAAACTCTGAATTTCCGGAATGTCACGAAGCTATAAAGTCAGCTGCATAATCGGCACACATTACATTGCATTCCCAGAACAGCTGCATGAATGGCCCATTTTACATCCACAATCCGTTGCAGGCTGCAAAGTTTAAACAAGGCCATTCTTCCATGTTTGATGGCAAACATCTGGGATGTACCACTATGACTATCATGAAAATCCACAATGCTGTGTTCAGTGACAGAAGAATCAAGGTACATGAGGTTGCTGACATTGTCAAGATCTCATTAGATTGTGTCTTGGTCACTCTGCAGGAACATTTGTACACGAGAAAGCTCGTAGCGGGATGGGTACTGTGTTTGTTAACCACCAATCAGAACTATATCTAAATGAACATCTCATGGGAGAGCTTGGATAATTTCAAATGCAAACAACTGAGTTTGCCACAATGCACGGATTCATCACCACATGCCAGAGATGAAGCAGCAGTCCAAACAATGGATGGAAAGGCTGAAAACTCTCCAAAGATGACCATGAAAAGTGATGACCACTGTTTTCTGGAATGCCCAGCAAGTGCTGTTGGTAGACTACCTGAAAAAAGGCATGACCATCAGCATAGAGTACTGTGCAGCTTTACTGGAGCAGCTAAAGGGCCAAATGTTGGCATTTTTTAAATAAGAATGTTCTTTTTCACCAAGACAATGCACTGGTGCATACTTCAATTGCCATCCAAAGTTGCATGATTAGTGCTTTGAACTGCTGCCACCATATTCACCAATTTGGCTTCCAGTAAATTTTTCCTCTTCCCAAATTTGAAGAAATGGCTTGCTGGACAGAGATTTATCACAGATGTGGAGGTCATAAGCCATTCAAACTCTTATTTTGCAGAGTTGAACAAATCATTTTATACTGCTTAATTGCTCCACTCTTAGACCGAACTTAATGTAAACACATGTCATTAAAAAGCTCATGTTACACAGAAAACAAAAGGACACCAATAGCACCTTAAATATACATGATTATCTGTGGGTTTTATTCAAATTAATCAAACGTAGTGTAAAACTTTTAATTAATATGAAACAGTAAAACTTAACAGGATTGTGGCTTCTGTTTAATTCTGTGTGATGTCTTCTGCATTCATATAATAATGATGGGCAATCAATAAGGCAAAAAACATGGCCTATAACAAAAATATCTAAGAAATGGTTAATGCCACAAAAAGTTATTTGAGATAAATTGTGTGTTGTAATGAGATCCACATTTTTTGTGTAGTAGGATTTTGTACATCTCTTACAGTTTACCAGTAATGCAAAAGTCATTCAGAACGAAGAGGACTTCACAGGCTATTCCCAGAAAATTCAAGATATATATTTCATTGTCATGAAAACACCTTAAACATACAGTATTTTAATCAAAATTGTTAAAGGCATTTCTGAGAAAATAAAATTTTTAAAAAATTCTTCATGGAAAGGAAGTTTCGGGTGAGGATTTTCTTGAAAATCTTCATGCAACATCCTTGGAAGATGCTGAATTTAATTAGAAAGTTTGGTATTTAACAAACTTTTTGTTTCGAGTTATGCTGTTCACATGCGCATGCATGGACATGCGGGCCTTTCTCTAATTTTTTTGGGGGGGATGGCTTCAGGGGGCTTAAAGATGTATTTTCAGTGAAATCTCAGTATTGAATTTTCTGGTGGAATATAATACTTCTAAATTATTATTATTGGAATTAATTGTTCTTTCACACAAGCCGTGTGTTGGACAGGGTTGGAAAGGTAGAATCAGATGACTGAAAAATTCAATGCCATAGCCGGGATTTGAACCAAGATTTTATTATTATTATTATTGGTGGCAGTGGTGGCGGTGATAATAATATAAAAAAAGGTTTGGTTGAAAATCTTGTGCTTTCTTTCTCAGGTAAAGAACTTTCTGAACATACCTCATACACAATGTACATACTGAGGCTTTCACAGCCGGCGTCATAACTAATAAATGAATTACAACTATCGGGCTTGTAGGCCATGGTCTAGAAGGTATCGTATATACCGACGTTTCGCCAAGTACAGCGCTTGGCATCTTCAGGGTGAAGTGATTCAGTGTCTGCGGTGGTCGGAGTCTGAACACTGATAGAAGCCCAGATAGTTGTAATTCATTTATTAGTTACTCATACACAATATTTATTCAGCATATATTTACCTTGTTTTGTTTGAACAAATGCACAATTCCGCTTGTGAGTGCCTTCACCACAGATCTCTTCTCTTCCATGAACTTATCCATGTTCAGATTAACACTTGAAACTAGAAAAACAAAACCATTAGTTACTTCTTTGGTTATGTATTTTAACTTTTCCAGTCACAGAGAATGTTCTGTAGACACGTAACTTTACCTTCTATTCCTCTTCTTTTGAAATCGTCTGAGTGTGCCATGTGATAGAAGTGTGAGTTATTTAGCAAGGCTTTGGAAGGTATGCAGCCGACGTTTAAACAAGTCCCTCCCAGTGTTAGATCTTTCTCTATACATACGGTCTGAAAAGAGGAAATTGTAAACACATCTAAATAAACACAATGCGGTGAACTCTCTCAACTTTCTTTATCAGGAACATAGGGTCATGGAAGCTGGAAAACATTCAATTTTACCTTCTCCACTACATAGAGGAAGTATTAAGGCTCGCTTACAATAACCCAAGAACAGAAACCAAAATGGAAATGAGAATGGGTAGCAAGACAGCACACAAGATTTTAGTTTACAACAGCCCAGTAATAAGGATAGGAAATGCATATCGATCATATTGATCACAAAGTGGAAAATCAATTTTGCGCAATGGAATTTTTTACTTCGAACTGACCAATGACATTTTTTCACCTGCTTCCAATGCAGCTAATATAATGTGGGTTAGCCAAAGTCAAAATTTGATAGAGCAAACATTTATCTAAATACAGATACACTATATTTTCGACTCCTCTAATCGTGCCAAGCTTTCATTCCTTTATTTAACGGCATACATTTAAGTTGTTTATTGTTCTTTGTTAACTTCTACCAGTTTTTGCTGCTCCTTGAACTTTTTGGTATTGTTTTTGAGGCAAGAGCCAGTTTTGAGTTACACATAAACAAAACAGATGGGCCTTGAGGTACAACACTCAATGGATCTGTGGGTATCAGGATCTGAGGTTAGGACCACGTATGCAAGAATTTCTTCCAGTTTCAGTGTCCAGCTTGTGACTAAAGAGAGCACTAGTGGTTGCTTCATGTCACGGCTACCTAGAATAACCTCTACAGTGAAGAGTCTAATATGCTGTACCTGGGAACGAAAACAAGAAGTTAAAACTTGGCCAAGTCTTCTTTCCCATTCCTAGGGGCAGGGAAAGCTTCCCAAAAATTGTGAACACTTCTATTAGAATACATGTATTTCAATTTTTTTGTTCTCGTTTTTGTTACCGTTCATATTCATATTCATTTTCATCCTTTGGGAACAATGTATATTGTTATTGGACATGTCACCATATGTAATATTTACAACAGTGTATATACATAAGAGGTGTGATAAAAAAGTAACAGGAATTTTTGTTTTTCTTAAAGAATTTTTATTTGATAATCAACTTTGTCCCCTTCAAAGTAATCCCCCTCAGATATAATACACTTGTGCCAGTGCTTTTTCCAATTTTGGAAGCACTTCTGGAACTCACTTTTCGTTATGATGTTCAGCTCCTTCAGCAATTCTGATTTTATCTCATCCATGGTGGCAAAACATCGTCCTTTCATGATTCTCTTGAGCCTCAGGAATAGAAAGAAGTCGCAGGGGGCCATGTTTGGTGAATACGGTAGCTGACATAACATAACAGTTTTGTTTTTTGCCAAAAGGTCACGAACAAGCATTGAGGTGTGAGCGGGTGCATTATCGTGATGCTATTTCCGCAAGTAGTTTTGCTGCAATTCTGGTCGTTTTCTTCAGATTGCTTCACGCAAACAGTGCATAACTTCCAGGTAGTATTCCTTATTGACCGTATGACCATAAGGCAGGAACTCCTGATGCACTATCCCATTGTAATCGAAGAAAATAGTGAGAAGAACCTCCACATGTGATCAAACTTGTCAAATTTTTTTCGGTCTTGGCTCTTCAGGCAGTTTCCATTGGGACGATTGGGCCTTAGTTTCGACGTCATTCTCATATACCCATGTTTTGTCACCTATTATAACCTTCTTTAGAAGTTCTGCTTGGTTTTTGACTTCATTCAGCAATTCCTGAGTGATGTCTACACGAAATCATTTTTGGTTGAAACTTTGCTGCTACACGTTTCATGCCCAAAACATCTCAAAAAAATGCTTGGCATGAGCCAAAAGATTTGCCAACATCATCAGTAACCTCTCTGATGGTGATTTGGCAATTTTCTAGAACCATTTTCTTTACTTCTTCCACATTGTTGTCAGTAATTGATGTGCTAGGGTGTCCAGGGCGGTCGTCGTCTTCAACGTCTTCTTGACACTTTTTGAAACGTTTATACCACTTGTAAACTCTTATCTTACTCATAGTAGATTTTCCAAAAGCAACAGTCAATGTTTCTAATGCAGTGTTGCACTTTATTCCGTTTTCAAGCAAAATTTAGTGCGAATTCTTTGATCCATCTTTTTTGAAAGTCAAAATTCACTAAGCGCTCAAAAACATGTATAACTTTTTTGAATGTCAGCAATAAACTAAATATTCAAAACAGCTGAAAATACAAACATACATCAGGAACATGTGTACCAACAAGATAAAACAAAAGTTTTGAACACCAGTTGTATAAAGCTTGCAAAATTAAAAATTCCCATTATTTTTTCATCACACCTCGTATATACCTTGACAATGCTTTAGATAAATATAACAGTTTCAAATCTTCATTGAAGTTTTCAAGTTACAATTAATTTAAAATACACATTTGAATGCAGACATACTATAATAGTGAACAACTGTTTATATTTGAGAAAAACACAGATCATTCAAAATGTAATTTATATTTAAATAGTGTTTCTTTATGAGCGCATTCTTAGTTTACTTTTGAAGGATTTGAGAACTGAGCTTTTTAATGCAGTATCTAATTTGTTGTACATTAATATACCTAAGTGTTCTCGGTTGTTATGAACCAGCCTTAACACTCAAGGACACAGCCGACACAAAGATTTTAAAGAAAATCCCTGCTGATAGCTATCTTGATTTCTACTCATGTGAACTGCTCTTGTTCACTTTAAAACAGCTGGCAGATGCTTGTTAGTCCCTGAATGTATTTTAAAAAAAGAGAATATCAGAAACATGGAATGTTACCTTCATCCCCAACTGCGCAGCCTTGATTGCTGCTACATATCCACCAGGCCCAGAGCCGATAACTACAACATCAGCTTCCTCTCCACTTGAGTATAGTCTGTGTTGTATAGCTGCGAGGGCTGGAAGCACCCTCTGGCTTTGTTTCAAGCATTGTGGCTGCAATTAAATCAATCAACATAAAGTATATTACAACTGCATAATCTACATAAAAGAAAGTCTAAAGCAAGTGACGCAAGTGATAATTACAAGGGTGGATCAAATATAGGTATGATTTTCTTTTTATAGGGATGGAGAAAAGTAATGTGCAGAAAATTGTAGAGTAGAAAGAAGACAGTACCAAGCTAAGCATTTTGAAGTTAGGAATATGGGGTCGCACATGTGAATATTGTTGCACTTTGAACTGGTATTGCATCACTTTGGATTGTTGTATTTGGGTGAAGTTGGTGACATTCGAAAGAAAAATTCATGTGCATGTCACAATGGACAACAATGGACAGGATCACAGGAATCAAACACAGAAACTAAATTCACTCAAATTTTATTATTAGTCGATATGGGTTCATTGTTGGATATTTAGCAGGCAGGTTACATGTGAATGTTTACTTTTAAAATTGCGTTGTTATTAAAGAAGTTTTAAGGAGTTATGGCGAACCCACAAGAACGTAGTTGGTGATGACAGCACACAGAGTCTGGTACAGGTTCAGGGTGCTTTTAGGTGAAGGTTCAAACATAAAGCTCTTACACACACATCAATTTTTAAGTAGTACCGTGATTTTGTGGATCAGCTGCATATGTCGTCAAAGGAAAGGCCATTCAAGGAGACCATCTGTCAATGCAGGAATTGTGGAACAAGTGCGGGAGGCATTTGTACGTAGTGCTATGAAGTCTGTCCGTAGAGGTAGTCAGCAGTTAAACATCCCTAAATTCACTGTATCTAAGATCCTGCATGCGCTATTGAAGTTTCACCCCTTCAAACTGCAATTACTGCATAAGTTGAAACCTGTTGATCCTGCAAAACGTGCAAGCAGTGCAACTTCGTACCACTGCTGCCATACACTCCATTTCATCAGATATGTTGGAGCATGTGTAGCATGAATGGGAATATCGCCTTGATGTCTGCAGCGTGACTTGTGCAGCTATATTCAATATCTATGAGGTATAGTAAAAAATATTTGAGTTTTTCTCTCAACTGTTACCAACTTCACCCAAATATGACTATCCAAAGTGACGCAATACCAGTTCAAAGTATGATAGTATTTTTATGGACACACTGTATAATAACGGAACATAATTGAAATGTGAGTTTATGAAACATCTCACACAACAAGTCTCAACTAATATGTACTAGCACACAATGAGACATTACAAGTTCTGAACAAGACGGTGTTACCAGTAGACACATCTGACACTAGACTCTAACACGGTATATAATTTTTGGTCAAGCACAGTATTGCATGTGACATAACTCAACTAGAATGGCATCCATTATGCTTCAGCAACTATTTTAATCTTACTCAGCGGCACGCACATCTCTCCCATATCTTTTAACACCTTCAAAGCAGCAGTCCACTGGGATCCATTCCCCAAATAAACAATGAAATACGTGTATTTCAAATAAAATAAATTTTGTTCATTGTAATTTTAATATTCTAATAAATTGAATTCATTTTCTTTGCTTTAATACGTCTTGTCAGTGAAGCATAACTCAAAAATGTAAAACTGGTTAAATACTGAACTTGGTAATTTATGTTCAACATCTTCCAAAGAATAAATTTCCCTACTCCATAATATCCTTTATATGGAAAAATTGCTGTTATGTTTGATTTTCTCAAAAACAACTCTAACGATTTTCATTAAAATCTCGCATGTTTAATACTTTCATGTGAAAAATAAAATGTATAAAGATCATGAATTTTCTGTGGCTATCTTGAACTTTTCTTTATTTGATTTAATGTTCTATAATTTTGTGCAACAAGAAAATGTTAACAGGTAGACAAAAATTTACTACAGGAATATTGTAGAGCTCATTGAAATTTGCGTCATCATTTTTATAGCATTACTCCTTTTTGCAATATTCCATGTTGCAAGTTCACACGTCTTCTAAGCGTCACCTGACAGACCAGTTTGAAAGTTAACAATTCTTGCTTTTCCAAAAAAGGATTTCAGGAATAAAAATGCATATATCAGTAGTTTTAAGAGAAGATGTGACCACTTGGACTTCATACAGAAATGTCAACAAAGTACACCACTTTGTTAATACTGTGCGTGCACAGAAGAAATTCCAACCCAACTATGTAGGGAGAGCCAAAAAACTATGAACCACTTGAGCAGTGTTTTTCCTGTCTGCATCCTCGGCGCTTGTTGCTGTCTGCTGCTATCATAGAAAGGTGAGGATGAAACCATACAGCATTTTTAAAACTACTTTTAAAGGCTTTGCTTACCAACTTTATGAAAGGAGATGCTGAAACTGGCCACTGTCGTCCATGCATTTTTGGCACCTCTTTAGGATACTATCCATCACTTGCCAATTTTTTTTCGAGTCAACAGTTGAAGCCCATACATATGTGAATATAATTTTGCCCCCCCTTTTTTTTGAGAATTAACAGCCAGGGAGTATGATTTTGCCCTTTTTCAACAAGATTCTACAACAGCTTACACAGCCAATATTTCAATGAGAAAAATTTAAAGTGTGTTTGAGGACAGAATTATTAGTACAGATTTGTGGCCCCCTTGGTCCCCCAACCTAACTCCCTGTGATTTCTATCTCTGAGTGGCTTAAAATGGATAGTTTCCTAAAGAGGTGCCGAAAATGTATGGACGACGGTGGCCAGTTTCAGCATTTCCTTTACAATGTTGGTAAGTAAAGCCTTTAAAAGTAGTTTTAAAAATGTTGTATGGGTTCATCAGCACCTTTCTAGCGGCAGACGGCAAAGGGCAGTAATGACGGTACCCAACAGCACAAATAATCCATATGGCCTTTTTTTTGTAGTATAAATATTTACTTGCTGTGCACTGAATTATCCCAGAAGATAATTCTATATTGCAATAGGGAATGAAAGTTGGCAAAATATACTATTCTTAAGCCATTTTGGTTAAGAGGATTATTCAGGTTTCTTAAGGCAAAGTAAGCCAAGCTAAGTTTTGGTAGCATGATTTTTATGTTTTTTCCAGCTGAGCTCTTTATCTATTGAAGTCCAATAAATGCTATATAATTGTTTGTAATCATGCAGCCAATGTGATGTTACATATATTGTATGCTGTATGAGGTGTTCAATATTCCTAAGAGTTGTCACAGTTTTCTAAGAATAAATAGCAAAGAAATTTCTCTGAATGCCTTAGTTATGGTCAGTGGAAATAGCAGTTATATATAACATACATTACAAGCTGTCCCGTTTAAAATGTACTTTGTTATGCAATTATATTATTTGGTTCTATACGGTTCCAATTTTATTACCGATATTTAAATGATGTAGTTTGTCATTTCAAGAGATTTAACTACTCACTGCATTCAGAACTCTGACTCACAACCACTTAATGAAAATATGTATATATCCAATGGAAATAAAATAAGCAGTATTATTTAATAGTTTATTAATTTGATTTCTACCTAAAGAACCCAGTCTTCTTGCCCTGAACAAGATTCGGGGAAATGAAATTGCGGCCGTGTTTAAGCTTTGGATACTTATGTCTACATTAATGTGTATACTTAAAACTACAATTAGGTACACCCACAACACAAAATATGTTAAATCTAACCTTTAAAGAGGAGGTTAAACGAATTAAAACATTCGACTGCATATTTAACACCATTCCCTTTTGGGAAGCAGTAAAGAGACCTGTTTCGTTTGCACCAACAGTAGAAAAAGATTTATTTTGAAAAAGTTTCATGAAGTAATACCATATTCGCGCAATAAAGTTAAATACTATCTTAATTTTTCAAATTTTGTTATATTTTCTTATTATGATTGACCAAATTAATAAATACGTTTATTTTCTAATGGGTTCAACTTGCACATATTGGTGCCCTTGATTGCATTTCGATATTGCGAACTCCAACCAACATTGATGATAATAATTACAAATTATCAGCAGAAAATGCTATCTTGTTACAATTTAAGCTAATAAATTAAAACATTGACAAGTTTAGGAAACTATGCAGACTTTTTTTATATTAAATGCAGAAATATATCCTTTTAATTAACTTATAACTGAAAGCTTTGTTTTTATTTTCATTAAGAATTCCTTCGTATTAGGGGATTTTCTTCGACTTTTGTTGGCAGATTTCTACCTTATTTCTGTTTCTCTTTCAATTTTTTTCAGGTGAAATGTTGAAATTCGCGCGGGACAACTTGTGTTAAGTGTAATGCTTTAATAAAGCACTTGGGTTGAAATAATGAAAGTAATATTTATGTTCCAAACACGGAGATCCTAGACTGCTTATACATTCACTTGATGCATCTTTTATTTTAATTCAACTGACATTTGCATCTAACCTAGAGGTTTCAGAATTACTGTCCACGGTACCATAGTGGGACGAATGTTAACCTAATCAGTAAGTTATTGGTAGGTAATACAGCAATAATGAGGTCAAATCATGACAAATACAGTAACTGTAGTTAACAGATTCGGTACTGCATTTTGTAGTAGAACATGAATAGTAATGAAAATTATAATCTTTAGTTATACGTTATCTGTAATTAACCATGTTATAAATTCTGACTATTATTATTATTATTATTATTATTATTATTATTTTATTATTATTATTATTATTATTATTATTATTTAAGTGCTAAGCTCTTACATAGTTATATACTGACCTTTGGCTCTAGTTATTTTGCCAGCTATAACTACTTCAGTATAAAAATAGAAAAATTAACGTATTGCATAGATGTCCTTTGTCATCTAAAAATGAATCTAAATTTCCATGTTTTTCAACTGATCATTTCCATTTCATCTTCACTTTCCATAAAACACTCCTAGTTTGGGAATTTGCTTCTTATCTCCAAAAATCTTGTAAATGCAACTTCTTTGATTCTCAGTAACCATTTCTTACTTATTAAATTTTCCCTCTGGTTATTAGTGGGGGTAAATTGCTCTTTCGGGATCCCCAACAGCGATGGGAGTGATGTCACTCTGTGTCATTCTCTAGCCCTACAGATGTCACTCTGTGTCGTTCTCTAGCTCTAATGCAATGCTAGCAACATATGAATAACTAATGCCGCCAAAGCCGGTAAGATACTCAGCCTCAAGGCGTAGCCGAGGGATCTGCGCATCTAAAACTTGAATGATTCACGTTTGCAGAAATTCCTTATTTTGCAGATTTCACTTATTTAGGTTGGTACTTCCCATTCAGCATCTGTTTTAGTGGGAAGATGGCGACATTTGTTGTGTTTATATCGCAATTTTCCTATAAAAGCACCTAAAAGGGACGGGCCGGTGGGCACCAGGTATTGGTGGGATTACATCTACTTATTTCCTCACTATAACTTAAGGTAATTTATTCCATTCCTTCTTGCTTTTTTTTAGCATTTTCAACGGGGATCCCAGAAGAGCAAAATAGTCGTTAGTGGCTTTACATTGAAAGATGATGTGAATATCATCTTCCCTCTCCCCACATATAGTTCAAATTCCAGGGATAAACTCTTCCTTCATCCCCCTTAGTTTCCAAATCCCTAATCGAAACCTGGCTAACCCTTCTCTTTCATTCTTTTTGCAAATTAAAATGTACTTCTCTTTTTCTGGGTCATCTTTTAATTCCTTGTAGTAAGTCAGTGAGTCTTTCTCCCTAACCTGGGTAAATAAAATTTGTCTATCCATGTCTTCCATTCTATATCTCACTTCCTTCCAAAAGCTTCTTTCGAAGTGTCCAATTGTAACCCAAAAGTCTCCTAAACCATTTTTAAATAACTGCTCTCTAATTTTCCTCAATCAGGCATTTGACATAATACCTAAATTTTGTTCTTGATATGTCAGGAATATTTTCATATTTTCACTATATCGGTATCAGATAACTCTTGGATTTGAAATAAATGTTTCAGTACTTTCTCCATCATTAGCCCTCTTATACTTATCTTTCCTAGCTCTATTAAAGCTGCTGCATTTGCAGTATTGCTAGGGACTTCCAAAATTAATTTACAGAAACTTCAATATAAAATCCATATTATGCCATCCCTCATCTATTCCCAAATTTCCTCTCCAATAATCCAATGAGATTCAACCAAGGCTGCATAAAGTCTTTCAAACCACTTAAAGCGCATTACTGGCATCAAGTATAAATATTTACATATCGCTGTGAAGGCCATTCTTCCTTTAGCCATTGCAGTTTAATTCGGTCTCTCCCAGCCTCCATTACTACCCAGCTTAATACCCAGATACAAAAAATCACTAACAACTTGAATTTCCTTGTCTGTCATAAACTATTTTTCATCTTTATGCAGTTTATTTCCCTTCATGAATACCATGACTTTAACTTTATCCCGATTTACCTTCAGTCCCTCTTCTTTGCAATATCTGTCAATCTGCCCTATAGCTAGGGACCTGCATTTTTCGCGTTTGCGATAACGCCGACTTTTTAAAAATATTCCCTAAAATGCTTGGGAAACAGTTACTTATACATAACGTTGTTAACAATTCGAAAATGAGATAGAATTATTTTGCGAAATAAAACGAAATGAGCCAATAACCGAATATGTAAATTTTATAAATATTATATGCACAATAATGCAAATTCACAGTGTTTGCCTGGCCGTATTTCTCAATACGAGAAAGAGAAGGCACCTGCATGTTCGATTTCTCAAAGAAAAGTATCCATCTGAGAAACCTGCACGGTTTCCAATACCAGTGTTGACAAGATGGAATACTGGGTTAAGGCTGGTTTCTTCGTTGAGAAGCATCTTCGTGATATAACTGAGTTTATGCACTTAGAAGATCTGGAGTCAGTCAGCAATGCTGGTATCGATTTCATGAAATCATTTACGAACGATGAAGTAAGTATAATTTTAGCTGAGGCAACATTCGTCAAGGAACATGTCAATGATTTAGTGGAATACATCACTGAATTAGAAGGATCTTCATACCCAACAAGTTCTACACTTTATGGAGAACTCAGGAAAATATTGAAAAATTTTGAAGTAGCATAAAAGGGGAATTTTTTTAGTGAAACAGAAGAAAAGCTAAATTGCATCAGAAGCGCAGATGTTCTAGGAGATTTTAGATCAGCTGTGAAAAACATTGCAGCATTAGCATTTGCAAAATTACAGTTACTAATGTTTGAAAACCCTGCTAATAAGTTGTATTCAGCACTTGAAGTGTTTAGACCAGTATTCATCATTAACAGTAATATCAATTCAGCACTAGTGAAAAAAGTGAAGTCTATTCCATTCTTTAAAAATGTGAATGATTCAGTGATCACAAAATGGTACAGTGAACTTCAAGAGCAAACCAATAAAATTATGTTGCGAGATGGAAAAATAAATATTGTGAAAGTTCCGCGTAGTTTGCTTGACAGTCATCCTGGCTTTACTGGCAGAGCTCCCCGGTCAGTATGATATCCATATGCTAATGTTCACTGAACGTTTCTTTTCTTGCTACTCAGGAGTTTTGAGCGACTTGCATTGCAACATGAAAGAAGAAAATGCAAACATTATGGCAATGTTCTCCTATGACAGAAAACACAACATAATGTACTGTTCTTTTATGGTATTATGTCCATTTCAGTGAGACTCAACAGTCAGTCCTTGTAATATCAGTGACTAATGTTGACTATGAAATTTTCTTCTCTTGCTACTCAGGAATTTTTAGCGACTTGGGTTGCAACAGGAAAGCGATAATGTTTTCCTTTGCCAGTTAGAAAAAGGAATATGTATTTTTCTTTCATGTTCTGCCTTCTTCAGTGATAATTGAAGGTTAAAAATGTGTGTTCTTTAAAATAAAACTCCACATTGTTCTTCAATAATCTATTTATATGAAAAAGTACCTTTAAAATCCCAAAATATGATAACAAAAACTAGTAAAAATAACGCGAAATTCTGACAAAATAATGCAAAATTCCCCAAAAATAACGCAGATTTCTATAAAAAAATAAAACGAAAAATGCAGGTCCCTACCTATAGCTATCTTTAAGCCAATTACTGATATTGAACATATCACTAGATCATCTGCGTAGAGTAACCCAGGGATATCTACATTTTTAATTGCAGCCATTCGTCAAACAATCCAAAATATTATCAATAAACAAATTAAACAAAGTGGGACTCAATTTACATTCTTGTCTGAGCCCTCTCTCCTGTTCAGCTTCTCTAGTTACTTCCCCATTGCCACACTTAGCACAAAATATATTTTGATAATATAACCCCTATAGTATACCGATCACATTAGCACTTAAACCTTTCTTATTTAATTTGTACCTTAGCATTTCTCTATTCACCCTATCATAAACTTTATCTAAGTCAATAAATATAGCACATTACCCCTGTATTTTACTAGATATTTATCTATCGTCGTTTTAATTATGAAAACATTATCCATTGTTCTTTTCCTAAACCCTGCTTGGTATGGAGATATCCTTTTATTCTCTTCAGCCCAATTTTGTATTCTTTCTGCCATTATTCCCGTGAACATTTTTCCAAAATTAGATAACAATGCAATTTGTCTATAGTTATTAGGGTATGTTTCGATTCCTTTCCCTTTATATATTGGGTATATGATAGCTATGTGCCAACTTTCCGGCACCTTCCTTTCATTAATTATATTCATAAGCCATGTCAAACATGATAGCCTGTCCGGATCTTCACAGCATGCTTTAAAAAACTCTACTACAGGTAGACCATCAATTCCTGCTGCTTTGTGTTTCTTAAATTTACGAACTTGGTTACCAACTTCTTCCGGTGGGAATGGTCTGTCCAACTCTTCCACATAATTATTAAATACTTCCAGGTTCATACTACTTCTGCCCCTGATTTCCATAATAAACAAATTCTGAAATTAATTAACCCATTTATTAGGACTAATGGTTATTTTTCTTACCCCCCCTCTCCACACTGATTATGCCAAGCTTGCTGTCTCATCTGAATCCAACTTTCACTCGATTTCTAAGGCTCTAGCTGTTCCCCATTCTTGTTTCTTGTGGTCAAGTAGCCACTTATATCTATCATGCAATTGAATCATGATGCACTTATCTATTTCATCACTTCTCTCCCTCCGTATTACCACAGCTTTCCTTACCATAGATCTCGTTCCTCTGCATTCCTCATCAAACCAGTGGTCATAAACTTTCTTATTCCAACTATTCCTTACAATCATGTCACTTCCAGCCCGAAACTCACATAGCTTTGTTGCATCGTCGTTTTTATCTAAAGAAATCATTAAGTTAATCCCATATAGGCATATCTTAGCCATAGCTGAATCTATCATCTCATGAAATCCATTGGCCCTTTGTAGGATCCACTTATAACTAATTATCTTAGCTCCAGAGTCCCATATAACATCTCTTTCAGCTTCAGAGTTCTCTTTGTTATAACAAGATAATATAAGTGGAAAATCTGAACTCCTTCCAAATATGTTCGTTACCTTAAATTCACAACTCTTCACTACATAACACATAATCTACAACATTCTGACCCTATGCACTTATAAACATAAATTCACCCATTTCATCTTCCCCCCAGCAACCATTCATCATTACAAATCCATTATTCTCACAGAACTGAATTCATTTTAATTCCTCCTCGTTTACAACCTTGTCTTTGCTGTGCCTAGTCCATATTTTGCTAATGTCTTCCAAAACATTTAATACCTTAATCTCCAACTTCCCACTCTCACATTTAAATCCCCTATTAATATAAATTCTATAAAGGGAATTGCTACTATCTGGGCTTGTAGGTCGTGGTCTAGAAGGCATCGTAGATACCGACGTTTCGCCAAGTACAGCGCTTGGCATCTTCAGGGTGAGGTGATTCAGTTGCTGCGGTGGTCAGATGTAATAATACCTTGCCAAACCCACCCACTCCTAGAGACGCGAGCCAATTACTGCACAGAACCTCACAGTAAGCCCCGCCCATCCCCACTATATAAGAGTGCCATTCTCTGATCTCTGCATTCAAGCTCTGACCACCGCAGCAACTGAATAACCTCATCCTGAAGATGCCAAGCGCTGTACTTGGCAAAACGTCGGTATCTACGATGCCTTCTAGACCACGGCCTATAAGCCCGGATAGTAGCAATTCAATTATTATCCATGACGCCGGCCGTGAAAGCCTCAGTATGTACTATAAAGAGAAATTCTGTTTTTATATTGTAGCGTATGTGTGTGCATTGTCGTGTCGGACACATAATTGCTGTGTAGCTTGGCATTGTCGTGCATAATCATTTTGATTGAGGGTTTGAGTGCCATCCGATGTGACATTTCCCTCCGCACCTCCTCAGTCTGGTGACGTCCCTAGTAGTGTCAGTCTTGTGTGTGTCTTGTGTGGTTTGTGTATGTAGCGTTCGTGGTCCGTGTGTGTGTAGAGCATCTCCCTCCAATGTTTGTCTGTAACCTTTTGTGTACAATGTAGTGGCACCATATCAATTATAATAAACCACAGGTAATGTGTTAAATGTGTATTTTGTTATGAAAACCCCACGCCTGCTTTAGATTTGTGCAGCAAGTTCCTGGTATCTCTCGTTTGCCTCTGAGTCTACATCCCCCAATGTTTATGACGGGTAACTAAATGTAATATCTAGCTGCAAAACCTTTTGGCCTCACCCCGGTATATAACAATGTTTAGTATTTTTCTTTTCTAGCAGATTCAGGAGATCTGAATTGTGAAACTTGGAATTCACTGGATTATCATTATTATTATTGTTGTTATTGTTATTATTGAAAGCCAACTAAAAAAGTTCAAATTTCAATTAGAGTATATCTCAGTGTATTCCATTGTTATATGTTGTATTAAATTGATTTTTAAATCTTTAATGCTTTTTGTACTGACTTAAAAAGAGCAATGTAGTTCATGGGGGTAATAAGTAAATAAACGCACAACTTCGGTAATTCTTATGAATTATATAGATGTGTCTTCATTAGAAACTAAACAGAAACAGAAGTGTTTTTAGTTGCGTAGTTTAACTGATTAGGAAAAGGAATTATCACTTTTGTGGTCACATCCTTACATTTTGAATTTCATTCACATAGGTACATCATTTTAATAAATTAATACTCAGGTTATATTGCTAGTAGTAAAGTTTTCCACAATATACAAATACTGTGCATGATAGCTCTCTCGGATTTAAAAATTATTTTTAAGAATGGGCTTTATTTTCAGGAATCATCATGCCTGAATATATGATAAATGGAATACCAGTCAACTTTCCATTCGTGCCTTACAGTGTACAAACTGATTATATGGAAAAAGTAATTGAGTGTTTGAAGAAGGTACATGCTTTAGATTTTATTTGTAGAATTTAATACATGTAATTGATTGTAAATGAATGTAGTACATTATAATGTATGATTTAATATTTTGAAGGGTGTGAATGGAATCCTGGAATCACCAACAGGCACAGGGAAAACCCTTTGTTTACTTTGTGCCTCGTTAAGTTGGCTGACGCTAAAAAAGGCACAGATACAGGCAGAATCTCATGGAGCACTGATTGGTCTAGAAAATGGCGACTTTATAACAGGTTTACAGAACACACTAAACAATCCAGGAGGGCCTCTGAACAAGGCAGAAAGTAAAATGTGGGGTGAGTAGCAAAGTATTGTTGATACAGTCAAGTTTTCAAAGAATTGAAATGTTTTTTACTTTGATTCAGACTCAAAACCATTGGTTTTTGCCTTTTTTATTTTCTCTACCATGTACATAGTAGGTAAAGAAGATGTTGCATTCCACCCAAAAATTTAATATCGAGATTTCATCGAAAATACATATTTTGAGGCCCCCTGAATCCAAGAAAAGCATTTTTAGAAAAAGATCCATGTGTGTCTGTGAACAGCATAACTCACATAAGAAAGTCGGATAAACACTACACTTGGTATTTAGGTTCAGTACCTTCCAAAGATGTCACACAAAGATTTTCAAGAAAATCCCCTCTATCCCAATTACCTTTTACATGGAACATTTTTTGAAAATTTTGATTTTTTAAAACAATGGCTCTAACGATTTGAATTAAAATATCATATATTAAAGATATTTACGTGACAAATAAAAACATATCTTGAATTTTTTGGGAATAACCTGTGAAGCCCTCTTCATTCGGAAGGAATTTTGTATAATCTTGTGTAACTGGTAAACATTAAGCGATAGACAAAAAGATTCCATACAAAAAATATAGATTTCTTTAAAACACACAGTTTACTTAAAATAAGTTTTTCTGTGGCATAAGCCATTTCTGAGATAAACATTATTAAAGGTTCAAATTGTTTGATGCAGTAATTTGTATCACAAATTACTTAAATGTAAATAATGATTGTAATATGAATATGCATTTTTATGTGACATTGATTTCAGATGTCTATTAATTGTAATTATTATTGGGAAATAAGTTTATACGACCTTACTGAAACTGTCAATAATAGCGCAATAATGCAGAGAGCGGGGTGAGCTGTTTATCATTATTGGAAACGAGGAAGTTACGTAATGTTGGCGCGTTTTCAGTAGAAACTTCTGGAATGTTTTCTCCCTAAAGCATATGTATTCATAATTTTCATTGGATATTAAAATAGATGCTAATGTTGGTGCGTTTTATTAGCTAATTGCAGTTCAGTTATAATCTTTAGGCGTATCTGGATGAAGGCGTATAAATAGGGTAGGTTCGAGGTAGCTTGCGTGCAGTTCATCAAAAATCTGTGTACACTACACGTCGTCTTCAGTCAGTCAGTTCGTCGAAAGTATTAGTACGGCATACATCGGATATAAATTCACAAGTTACGCGCAGCAGAATTATGAAAGATCTAAACTATGGTAAAGTTAATTATACAAAAGATTGAAGTACGTGGATTAAAAGTGATCAGTAAGAAGTTATTATAACAGTTTCAGTTTGGCGAGTATCTAGATCAATATGTAAAAGTGATAGTGAACGTGTTCGACAATAAAAATTATAAAACAAATTTCTTCATCAGTGTTCTTTTTGGATAAAAGATTCCTTTCCATTTACACAACCCTGATCAAGACACATGTTCGACCCAAGATAAGATAATAGCTAGCCGGAGGACAATAAACAAATTTTTAAAATTCTTTCAAAAACTGATACTAGGTACCACAAATTGCTAACACTAGATGGACCTACAAACCGAACAAATGAATGACGTCACAAGATGGCTTCAACACACGTGATGTAAACAAACATTTGTAAGTAATTCCATTACAAATTGGCTACCAAACGTGAGGCTCAAAATAAATACAATAAAGTTACCTCAAATTGGCTCCCATACGTGGGGCAGTTAAAATTATGTAACTAAACAAAACAAAAGCAGCACAATATAAGATCTTCGAGTTCTAATAATTTACGTAAAAACATATTACGTAAGCAATAATGTTACATCAAATTTGCATGCAGAACGTGGAGCATAGTGACCAGGAAAGGAACACGATGACCAGGAAAGGATCAGCATAACCAGGAAGGAGCAGAGTGACCAGGAAAGGAACCAGGACGTGGAACGAATGCAGCAGTGAAATGATCTACAAGACGCAGATTCCAGAAACAACAGGGACGACAGACTACGATCGTAATTCCGAGATTACAAGGCAACAGGGAAATTCAAACTACAGGACAACAAAACGACGAAGATTCATCGAAGCGACATACAAATCTAGGAGAGAGGGGCAGGAAGCTGGACATCAATGTAACAGCAACAGATAGCATCACAAAGGTCAGAGTATCGTAATTTTTCTTTAGAAAACAAAATTGTAATATTTAAATGTCCCTTAGGAGCGGTAGGATAAAGAAAACAATGGCTACTAATAATACAGAAGAAATAATATTTGAGGGAGGAAATATTAGTGCAGAAAATGAGAATAGAACAGCAGAAAATGTTAATTTTGATGCTAGTATGATGATGGAAATTATGGAAATGCTGAGAAATATGAATGAGAATATGGAAAAGAATAATGAGAAACTGAGGGAAGATATTAGTAAGAGTATGAGGGCAGATATACAAAAGAATAATGAGAAATTAAGGGAAGATATTAGTAGGAAAATAGATCAGAATTTTATGGAATTGAGAGAAGCTATAAAAAAAGATCATAGGGAATTGAGGGAAAATATTGGTAGGAGGAATGAGAAATTAGAGCAAACAGTAGATCAAAGCAGTGAAGAAATTGAAAAGAAAGTTATGAAGCTAGATAGTAGTATGCCAGAAATGAGAGATGAAAATGAGGAAGTGATAGCAAGGGAGACAGGAGAAGTTTCAAAGAAAATGCTAGACATGAGCAGGGAAATAGGTAACAAAAAAAGTGAGGTTAATACTAAAAGTGAGGTTAATGTAGAATGCACAGAGTTAGGAAATCAAGTGAGTAGTATTTCAAGTGAGATAAGAGAGATAAAAGAGGTTATGAATGTAGATGTGAATCAGGCGCAAGTTAA
This sequence comes from Deroplatys truncata, assembly GCA_030765065.1. Lineage (NCBI taxonomy): Eukaryota > Metazoa > Arthropoda > Insecta > Mantodea > Mantidae > Deroplatys > Deroplatys truncata. The sequence continues at coordinate 197,209,090 of CM060987.1, forward strand.
TTTCAGTGGGGAGATATCAGAAATTCAGAAAGAATCAGAAATGCAAAGAAACAAATTGTACGAAGTAGTTAAAGTTTTGCCTGTAAATAATCAAAAGCTAACTTCTGAAATTAATAAGTACCAAGCTGTTCAGAATGAAAACTCCAGTCCAGTACAGTTTAGTACAGATTTGTCAGAGTACTTTCAAATTAAAGAGATAGTAGAAGAATTGAAAATGAAAGTTGTTAAAAGATGTGTAATTCAGGAAACTTTAGATTGTTTTCAAATGTTATCAGGGAACGAAATATCATATGAATACAAGAGGTTATCCATGAACAAAAATTTGAAGGTTAGGATACGGTTACGAGTAATGTTTAGCCACACACAATTTGATCCAGGAGGGTAAATAGCAATGAGATGTAAAGTAAATGCTGGATAGTTAAAGATGACTTGCAGAGAAATGTATTGGAACGTAAGAGGGTTAATTATTTATATGTCATTTGAAAAGAGAAATAAATTATAAAAAAAAGAGAAATGTTTAAAAAAAAAAAAAATTAAATTTTTAGTAACTGTAACAACATTTGAAAATTAAGAATGCAAAGATTGAAACTTAATATGATATTAAATTAAAAGTACGTAAATACAATTCCAAGAGTATTGTTAAAATAAAGTACAAAATAACAGAAATGGGTAAAAATAATTAAAAACAAATACTTATGTAGCAAACAGAAAATGTGAAACAGTACTTAGATTTAAGAGATGTAAATATATTTATGTAAAGGGTGAATATTTTTTGGTAAATATGTTTAATAATTACAAAAATCTTAAATGTATAAATTTTTGTCAACAACTTCAGAAAGTAAACAATTTGGTAACAGTAATTAAATAATTCAGGGTACAGTATTTGCTATAAAAAAAATTGTAATGTCAGATTAATGTCTAAAAACATTCAACCAGAGCCAGTAAGTAGTGGCAAGATAAAAAAAAAAAAAAAAAACATATGTCGTGTGTTAAATGCGTGTGAAGTGTTAAGTGAAAGTGATAGCGTGTGTTCCAAGATTTAGGAGACTAAAAATCCAATTATAAAATTTCCAAACAAGTTGTAAATATTTATAATTATGTTTCTAGTGGGGCATATGATGCAGTAATTTGTATCACAAATTACTTAAATGTAAATAATGATTGTAATATGAATATGCATTTTTATGTGACATTGATTTCAGATGTCTATTAATTGTAATTATTATTGGGAAATAAGTTTATACGACCTTACTGAAACTGTCAATAATAGCGCAATAATGCAGAGAGCGGGGTGAGCTGTTTATCATTATTGGAAACGAGGAAGTTACGTAATGTTGGCGTGTTTTCGGTAGAAACTTCTGGAATGTTTTCTCCCTAAAGCATATGTATTCATAATTTTCATTGGATATTAAAATAGACGCTAATGTTGGCGCGTTTTATTAGCCAATTGCAGTTCAGTTATAATCTTTAGGCGTATCTGGATGAAGGCGTATAAATAGGGTAGGTTCGAGGTAGCTTGCGTGCAGTTCATCAAAAATCTGTGTACACTACACGTCGTCTTCAGTCAGTCAGTTCGTCGAAAGTATTAGTACGGCATACATCGGATATAAATTCACAAGTTACGCAGCAGAATTATGAAAGATCTAAAGTATGGTAAAGTTAATTATACAAAAGATTGAAGTACGTGGATTAAAAGTGATCAGTAAGAAGTTATTATAACAGTTTCAGTTTGGCGAGTATCTAGATCAATATGTAAAAGTGATAGTGAACGTGTTCGACAATAAAAATTATAAAACAAATTTCTTCATCAGTGTTCTTTTTGGATAAAAGATTCCTTTCCGTTTACACAACCCTGATCAAGACACATGTTCGACCCAAGATAAGATAATAGCTAGCCGGAGGACAATAAACAAATTTTTAAAATTCTTTCAAAAACTGATACTAGGTACCACAAATTGCTAACACTAGATGGACCTACAAACCGAACAAATGAATGACGTCACAAGATGGCTTCAACACACGTGATGTAAACAAACATTTGTAAGTAATTCCGTTACAAATTGGCTACCAAACGTGGGGCTCAAAATAAATGCAATAAAGTTACCTCAAATTGGCTCCCATACGTGGGGCAGTTAAAATTATGTAACTAAACAAAACAAAAGCAGCACAATATAAGATCTTCAAGTTCTAATAATTTACGTAAAAACATATTACGTAAGCACAGATGTTACATCATGTTCATTCTTATTGTTTTTTAAAGTCTTGTCGATTTTAAGCTCTTTCTCGCAGTTGCACGGAAGCAGTATAGAATTTAAGATCGCATATAGCATCCAGTTCTTAAACATGAGACTATTGCTGTCCTGTTTATATCTATAACGAAATGTGTAATGTAGCTGTTTCTGGAAAGGTTTATTTGGATTAAAATGTAGTGGATAGAAAAATAAGCATTAGTAAGAATAGTTTGTATACCGACTAATAAAGATAGAGGGTAGAGAAAGTCATGTGAGTGTATCTTATCAGATTTTTCATTTAATCCATTCAAGTCATATGACAAGCTATACTTACATTAGGTAGTAATGGCATTTAAATCGCATGACAAGCAAGGTCACAAGTATGCGCTGGTCAATAACACTAAGTGCGTTTGCATTTTTAACTCTCAGGTTGCATTCAAACAATCTCTTTAAGTCTGTAGAAGGTAAATGGGCAAAGAAACTTATGCAGCATTTATGGTCAAAGAAAATAGAAGGAATAGTTGCCTGATATATCCCATAATAAAGTGAAATGTGTTGAGTATGAATAGGGACCGCAGATTGTTGGTAAATAAAATAATGTAATATCAGTGTAAAAATATTATGGTGAGCGGTGTTTTGGGTGGTAAATAAAACTGCTTAACGGTGTTATCTCGTGCAAAAAAAAAGGGAAAAAACAAAAACACAGTTTAAACTATTTTACTGTGGAACAAAGGGCACTTTACATGTAACTTAAAAAAGAGGAGCATGAAAATATTTACATAGTATACATTTCGACTGATTTACTTTGTTAGAGACAAAGCCACCATAAGTTTGGTGTTCTCTTGCTTAAGATTTGTTCTTAAGTTTGTCATGATGTTCCCATATGCAGAGAAAAGTCTTTCACTGTCCACATTGGACATAGGTACCCACAATAGTTTCATACACTTCTCACTGAAACACAAGTGGTCACATTGAAGTCCAGAAAGTAAATCCATATGTTCACTTCAGCAGCATCATCTAATTTCTCACACACTATGTTTTTCAGAGCAGCATATCCCTCCTTGAATGTCTTCTCTGGCAAGTCTTGCAGAAAAGGTAACATTCTTCTTGCTTTTTCTATAGTTATATCAGTAGATGCCTCATTTGATACTATTTTTCGTACATCAAACAATTTACCTGCAGAATGAGTAATATCAGCAGCTGAATCAGCTGACATTAAGGAATTCAGCTTGGTAACTGACTTTATGCCCAATTGCTTGAACTGACTGATAACATAAGACTTCTTGAGGGTTGGCAGTCTCTGAAGAAGACTTTAAGTTTCTCTCCAAACGAGCCCTCAGCTACTATTGTGAAGCCATTTGATATATCTTTAAGTTTGCTATATAGTTTATGAACAAATGGATATTTAGATCCCTCAAGCACTTCAATAAGGTAAATGGTGTCTTTGCAGTGTTCAAGAAGGAAAGATGCCTGGCAGTTTATTATATTTTGAGACCGCATTGAAATACTACTGTGGAATCGGTTTGAATTCCCGCGTGCCGCAAAACTAAACTGACCTGGCAACGTCTTGCACATGCTGTCTGTACGGCGCGTGAACGTCACATTGCCAACTCCACCGTCAGCTTAATTGTGCATGTGCTAGCTTAATTTGAAACGTAGCTCCATCGGCATAATTCCTTTTCTTTTTCAGAGCAGAAGTAAACAGACTCCTTGCGCTAAATTTTAACGTAATTTAAAGAATATAACTTGACTCCAAACGAATCTTTCAGTATAGCGGACACAAAATATACCTAGACATGCGTTCACATTATGGCAACGTCGCGAGACAGCTACAATTTTCGTGCGAGGGGTACAGGAAACGGAGACAGTGATTGGTAGAAGAGGCTGTCTACTGTCAAAATTGACCAGACTTAGAAATTCATGCATTATTTAACGATACTTTTGCAACAGTCTTTTCCAGCCGGCATGAAATGGGGCGATGCAAGCACGAATCGTTAAAATACGGCATTAGAGAAGAATTGCAGGTAGTATTGTCATTTGAATCCAAAGAATAATTTGAGTGAAATGAGAAATCCATCACTGATTCGGTGTTGCTGAGTTCCGATAAACATGGCATTCCTGTTGTTGTGCATGCGATAGGTGAAGAGTGAAGGGGACGGGGTATTCGAAGCAGTACCAATGTTTGCCGAAGCTCTGGTTAAATCACAGTGCAGTTTGGTGTTCTGTGCCGTGCAGCATGGCTGTAGCGAATGACAATGCACGTATCCGTAAATGATTGATAAGCCAAATATCTGATTGTGTATGTGAAAAGGAGAGACAAACGCCAAAAAAAAGGAGAGAAAGAGAAAAAAATTTTGGGTTATTTTGCACATTTTTTTTTCATAACAGTGTTATTTCGCGCTTTCGCGATATAGAACTAATGTCGCGTTATTTCACAACTCAGAATGGATATATACGTGGAATTTAAAAATAATTGATTAAAGGTTTTCCTTATTGTTAATTTTCGGCCAATTTCGCGAATTAACTACTTGCGAAAATTTGGGGTCCCTAAGTATGAATCATGTGCTGTGTGTGAAGTGGAAGGATAACAAAGATGTGTGTTTCCTACTGATGAATACGAAACTACTAACATCACAGCAATAGGCAAGCTGAGAAGGAGAAAAGCTCAGACATCCAGAGAGGAGGTAAATGATAATAATTTTATTGTCATTGAGCTTTACAGCAATAGACAACGTCAGAGTGGTACAGTCAAGTTATAAATAATATTACATTTATATAATACAATATATGTACAACATTTAAAGTGCAAAGTTATACATAATGATACAGCTTACAAATTACAAACTATACTGTAGAGGTTCCCCAAAGTCCTACCAAGTATTGAGATGTAGTTATTATACTTCAAAATATTCTTGTATAGAATAGAAAGGCGAGACGACGAGCCAGTTGTATAATTTATGTTTAAAACTTGCTGTAGGACATTGTTTTAGTTCAAAGGGTAGCTTATTATACATCTTAGAACCTATTACTTCAAAACTCTTTGAGCTGTAGTTAATCTACAATATGGAACATCAATATGTTGGCATGATCTGGTATTATATTCTGAAGAACGACTTTTATATTTAACACAGTATAAATATATAGATTTGTTACAGTCATTATTCTTAATGACAGAGGTTTGCAGTGGGCTAATCTTGATTCATCAGACATTATTGTAATTATCTTTTTCTGCAGCAAAAGTATACTAGAAACATGTGGGCTGTTGCCCCATAGTACTATACCATATGCTATAATGCTATAAAAAATGCAAAATATGCTGATCTGATATAAGCTTCAGGCACATGCATTTTCAAGAAACTTAAGTGTGCCCTTGAGCACCAGAAGGGAATGAGTGGTGTTGATTTGTAACATCAAGTGACAGCTTTGTTTCCTATAAAATCTCTCTGTCTTACACACGCGCGCGCGCAGGCGCACACACAGATAGTGTTGAGTTTTTTAAAAATGCTCCTTTTGGATTTAGGGTGCCTCAAAACATGTATTTCCGGTGAAATATTGGTTTTGAATTTTTGGGTGGAATACAATATCTTCTCTACTGTGTGGTAGGGAAAGTAAAAAAATTAAACCTGGGTCAATAGAGCAATCATAAACTTTATCCAACACCCAATTGTAGAAATTAACTATATTCACATATCACGATTCCTGAACTACAGTTATTTTATAAATTTTAGTTTTAAGGCTTTAGTGGCATTGAAAGCTAGGATTTGCAAAATTCCTGATTTCTGTGCAACCTTTCTCAGGGATTTCTTTGGACTCCATTCTAACTTTTCTATAATGTCATCAAGTTTTTCCTCTGTAAGAACATGGTAATTTACTTTCAGTTTCTTAGGAATAATAGATCCTGTTTCCCTAAATCTGTTCACAGGATTATGAACCATTCCTGTGTGAGATGCACAAGTAGCAGGGAATCTGTCTATAAATCACTGTCTCACTTTTCTACACAAGTTTGTTATCAAGGAGTAATGCATGAAGATTTTGTGTACTCCCTGTTAAGTCAGCTATACTTTCAAACAAGGACTCTGAATAATTAGTACACATTATGTATAATAGAATTTCCTTGAGAGTGTTATTGAGTGATATTTAGACACTTTAGTCCCACGTTGGTTAGAACATTGAACATGTTTTGAGACCTTTGTCATGATTGTCAGCAATATGTCAACTGATGCTCAGAGAGGAAGCCACTGCTGTTGAGATCATTGTGCTGCCACCTTGTCATCTGGTTGAGAATATGACATCACAGTCACCTCAACAGGAATGGTTTCCTTTTCAAACATCAGTTGACATTACTGATGATGAGGACGAAGGCCCTTGAAACATCTTCACATTTAAATCTGAGTGAGTGAGTAAGTGAAAGTGAGTAGTGAGATGAGTGCGTGAGTGTGAGAGAGTGAGTGAGTGAGTTTAAAGTGTCTAAAGTTGACTCAGCAATATTCTAATTTAATAATATAATTAATTCCACTGTCTTGAATGGTAGCTTATATAGAGTGATGTGATTTAGCGACTCTGTGTGGAGTTCTATCCATGGTCGGGGAGTTGCATCAGATTGCATAAGTTTCAAAATGTGGTGTAATGAAGGAAGTGCTAACAATGAGGGCATCAGGTTGCTGAGGTGTCTCTCAAACATGTATTTATTGACTATGGAAGTGGGTCAACAGTCTGTATTCACTTTACGACTTGCTTCAATGCAGAGGCCATGTCTGTTTAGGGCTCTGTGCCCCACGTTAACAAGTTAACACTTAAAACTGTGTTTCTCAAGTTCTACCAGAATTCTACATATAAGTCATGTGTGGGTACCATTAAGCTCTCACACAGCAGACTTCTTACTGAAGGGCCCCAACCTCATCCTAGCTTACCTAAGAATATAGCCAATAGATTTTTATAGACTTCTGGTTAGTTATTTCACACACCTTCTGTCTTTCACCCTGGTTCCACCAACTCGACCATCTGATCCTACTACGCCCATTGTATGTAACTCCCAGGGCAGACAGCCCTAAGGGTCATTACAGTATTAAACAATTTAATAACATTATTGAGAGTTGGTTTATGACACATCATTTTTTATAACAATGGGACATGTTTCGAGAGCTCAAGTGCTCCCATTATTAACCAGTTGCTGACTGCCAGAACATGCTGTCTGTCGCTGGAGTTTGTTGTGCTTCTCAGGAATTTTGCTGAAGTTGTTACTTGGTGGTAATTCAAAATTGAAGACTTGATCTTTGTTTTTCAAAATGAATATGTTCTTCCTGGCTGTTAGCTTTGTGTCATTCAAAATGTTTTTTCAAAAGTACCGGTTCCGGATCAATTTCATGGTTTTCTTGCCAAAAGTGAGCTGCTACTGCCAATTTTTCTTCTTGTGTATGCTTCAACTTCTTGAGGAGTGAGAAGCCACCAGAGGATAGAGTTCTGTACAGACTGGATTCAGGCTTAATTTGAAAAAGGTTTATTGGGCTCGGGCTTGAAAATAAAAAGAAAAGAATCAATTTATGACATTCAACATATGCATTTTATCTATCATGTAAATATCTTAAACATATGGTATTTAATCAAAATGTTTAGCACTATTTTTGAGAAAATAAAAAATAACAAAAATTGAGATAAAAAAATTAATTAATCACATTTTTTGGTTTACAGTGTTGAGCTGCCCAAAATACCAGAGTTATCACAGTTATTAGTATGTTATTTAGATGTAACATAATCTTTCCTTCTGTGTTTTCTTTCTTTCTTCATTGTTTCTATCATTAAATTCTTCCTTTGCCTTAATCGCTTTCCTCCATTACTTCTCTTTTACCACCCCTGCATAGTTGCCATATTCCTCAAGCAAATCCTTCTCTTCCCGTTTTATTGCATCCACATATTTTTCCCATCCCCATTCTTTCTTACACCTCCTATGATATTATATGATGTTTACAGGATCAACCCCTAAGATAATCTATGCATCTCGAACACATTCCCAGCTTTCTCAAGCTATGCAGGAGCTGAGAAAGACAGGCTACGAGCATATCAAAGTTTCAGTGATAGGTTCTAGAGATCAGATGTGTGTTCATCCAGAGGTCTCTCAGGAGCAGAACAACATGACAAAGGTAAGGTCCTAGAGACAGGCACAGTATGAACAAAACATTCCAAAATAAAACAAATCATGTTAGATTCACATGACTTAGTCTAGTTACTATCCTTTATTTTTACATCTTTTACAAAGTGTTCTTACAAAAGGTTATGTTTCTATATCTTCATGTTAACTGAGATAAACATTTATCAAACAGTATCATTACATATTTCATTGTACAAGAGGGATACAGGAGACTCAAGTGAGGTCATATCTTCAAAAACTGGGCTTTTAACTTCCATGCTCTTTGTATGACTGCAGGAAACAAAAGAATGGTGACTTAGCACTTAAAAAAATATGTGATAGTTTACTGGAAAATTCAAGCCAATAGTACAAAAAAGTTAGACATAAAAATGTGTTTTAACAAGATCTACGTTTTTTATGCAATAAGTTTTAGCATCTTAGGTTGAACAGTTAAAGGAAACCATACAAAAATCATTCACAGTAAAGAGGACTTCACAGGCTATTCCCAGAAAATTCAAGAGGTACATTTTATTTGTCATGCAAATATCTTAAATATATGATATTTTAATCAAAATCGTTAAAGCCATTTTTTAGAAAATAAAAGATAATGAAAAATTTTCCATGTGAAGAGTAGTTTGGGGTGGGAGGATTTTCTTAAAAATGTTTATGTGACAAAGTTTGTTATTTAAACGACTTTTCATTTTTGAGTCATGCTGTTCAGATATACACACAGACAGACATTTTTCTAAAGATGCTTATTTTGGATTCAGGAAAGATGAAATCTTTGTATCAAATCTTTGGATGGAATGCAATACTTCCTCTACTTACTACAGGTAAGCAGCAGAGAAACTAAAAAAAATCTGATGTGTTACACTCACATGACTTTCTCTACTTTTGTACAAACTATTTTTACAAGCCCTTATTCTCCATCTTTTTCATATTAATCGAGATAAACATTTGCAGAAACGATCTTTTGACATGCAAAGAGAATTACATTTTACACATAGGGACCCGAAAAATATTTGACTATCGCTTAAGGCCTATGTTCCCCTTGTTTTGTAATTGCAAGGGCAATATAGAAATACAGTAGCCTTAAGCATCAACATATATCTTAATAGCTGGTTGCTAGGTGCAGCACCATACTCTTTGCCACAGATTAATACTCTTTGCATATTGTCGTATACCTCACTTAATATTATTATTCAACTTCAGAGGAGAGCTACTCGCTTGCGAGAGGGATCGTTAACCAAACAAAGAACTTTAATTTACGAGGCAACGACGAAGGGCGCAGCTAAGTTAAATCACGAAATAATTAATACACCAACACAATGCCTGGCTCAAGGGAGAGGAAAGGATTCTATTCTACCATAATTAAAAGTTAAAAGGCGTGGATGGCACACAATTTATTGGATGAAGTTAGTTACATACCTTTGCCCATTGCCTGCCGACGAGGACATCGTGTGTTAGCAGTTTCCCGTCTGTCTCACCCGAAGCCTACTCACTGAATCCTACAAGAAGCTACGCCAACTCGGCGTCAGTAACGCTATCCCCTCCTAGACAGTTTCCCCTGACTCGCCCCTACTCAAACAAACTGCCGTGCTTCGGAGTCCAGAGAGCGTCTTAACATTAATATCTGTGCACATGCCACATCTCCCCCTGGCCACCGAAGTCGGCGCCCTCGTCGACACAAGGAAAATAAATATAATAAGAAACAGGAAAAGAACAAAAAAAAAATGACATACCAAAATGACATACACATGTGTGATGAACCAAAATATAACAATAATATACATGTGTGATAAGCACCCAGACGACGACACAATGTTGCTGGGCGATGTGGAGACACGAGAACTAGAGTGCTGTCGACTAATATTGTTAATGCACTTATCTTGAGCACCCCGCACACGCACACACCACGCTGCCTCAGTTCACAGGCACACTACACTGCGCAAAATATCGATGGTCTGCTGTAACTGTTTGTGGGTGATTTTAGACAGTGCCCACAACGACGATTTGTCCTGGTGTAGAATGATCACCGCAGGTCTCTGGTGATGACAACAGGGTGGGCAGTCGCTGGCTTGGACTGCCCCCCGACATGGTGGCTCCTTATGCCACGGCAGTGTAGTGGCTGCCTGACAGCTTCCCTGTGGTGTTTCTTGACTTCTGGTGTGCTACGGGGATGCTCCTGGATGTTCTCAAGCTCCGCCACAGCAAAAGACTAGAACAAAACCACCAAACAATAAACAGGGTGCTCCCACAAACAATCACACATAAAAAGAACGGTATGTCATGTACAATTAAAGATTTTAAAGGTTGAAAAGTTTACACTAAAAATTCTTTTGACATGGGCAAAGAAAGAGAAAAAAAAAATAAGTACAAATTGGCATAAGAACTAAAATTTATAGAGAGTTGCCATCCAAAATTTAACTCACAATGCTTCACAAACCAAATAAAACAGTAAAACAGACTCAGAATACATGAACATGACAGAAAAAAACATAACCTTATTTGGGATCCCAATATTAAATCTTAATGACCAGCTGGTATCACTAACAAAAGAAAATAAGTGCACTTACAAAACAATCATACATGACAATGAAATGAACTCATTCACACTGACCATGGCCCAAATTACACACAACACTCACTTAACTATCTACTCAAACTAGTGTATGCATCACTACAAACTACATCCACAATACATCTCCAAACTACGCCACGTGACATGCTTTCAACTACTATTGTCCTACTCTTGTCACTAATACAGTTTCTCGTCCACAGTACTATCTTCCTCATCTCATTAGTATCATCAACTCAATCATAATCATCATCAGCATCATCAGCAGTATTGCAATCAGCATCATTACTTCAGTCATTAACATTTTCATCTCAACTTTCAATTTTCTCTTCAAAACAAAACATCTTCACTTATGTGTCTCATTTAACATGCTGTAAATTCAAAACATCTAACATAGGCATAACCTTCAAGAAATCACATTAAAATTTCAGGAATTACACAAATAACATGACATTATACTGTTGCATCCACATCCTCCAAATGAAAATTAAGCTGGAAAACAGGTGGTATTAAAATTTGCTATCTAAGATGGTAATAAACTTGTTGCATAAACAGAAAAAAAAATTATTCACATTACAATCATTTCCATCCATTTAATCTCTCGTGTGAATTCATCACACACGCTATACTGGGCACGTTACAGCAACACCAATAAGCCAAAATCTCTGAAATCATACAACAACTGTCGGGGTTACACTGTGGCACTTCCACCGAAGCTGACATCATCTCATCTCTTCTCATCTCATCTCATCTCATCTCACATTAACACCGTCGGGGTTACTCTTACGCACATCCACCGAGGCAAATCTCAACTCACATTTCTCACATAACCTCACACTACGCCATCGGGGTTACTCTTTGGCACTCCCACCGAGGCAAATCTCACATATATCACATAACCTCAAATACACACACTATTCATGCAACAATTTTCTGCAAATAAAAATCACAGCATCATTATGAAACCCAAAATCAAATCGAGTCAAATCAAATCAAATCATATCAAATCAAATCGAATGCAACAAAACAACATCACATCATTACTCAAAACAATATTGTCACATAACATTCCTGAAAATGAAAGCTCAATTAAGCACATAGTACACATGAAACACATTCCTGCAGCATAATACAACAAAACAAATGATTTGCAGTTCCCAAAACATAATTCAAAATTTAAGTTACACCCACAATAATAATACACTTTTAATTTAGCAGAGACATTCATATCACACATTCCTAAAAGCAAAACTTAATTAAGCATCACAAACTCAGACTTTACAGTCTATAAGGACCCACAGGATCATAGTAAGGGTAAAGGCGTGACACATGAACACTCTGATGTTTGGTACGGGGAGCATGAGGTCGACCAACAAGGTAGGTAACAGGAGTGATCTGTCGGATAATTTCAAAAGGGCCAAAATATCTATGTAGCAACTTTGTACATTTACCTTTCTTCCTAATGGGAGTGAAAACTTTAACTAATTGACCTACATTATAAACCACATCCCTGTGTTTAGCATCAAATGCTTCTTTTTGCTTCACCTGCTGCTTTGTAATGTTAGCAACAGCAACCTCCCGTGCCTTCTGAATCTCTTGCAATGTCTGTCTCACAAAAAGGTCATTAGACATAGCTTGTAGCTGAACCTGGTTAGGTAAAGAAGGTTCTCGACCATATATCAAGAAAAAGGGTGAAAATTTAGTAGACTCTTGAACACTTGAGTTATACGAAAAGATAACATAGGGCAAAATTGAGTCCCAATTCTTCTGATTATTGTCCACAAAATGGCTGAGCATATTTAAGAGGGTTTGGTTAAATCTTTCAGTAAGTCCGTTGCAAGCTGGATGATAAGCACTGGTGAAATTGGAAGACACTGATAAAGATCTCAACAATTCTTGTGTCACTTCACTTAAGAAAACTGAGCCACGATCAGATAACAAGGCAGCAGGGGCTCCATGCTTACAGATGATGTTATGCAAAATAAATTTAGCAACTTGAGGGATTGTTGCTGAAGAAAGCGACGCAGACTCGACCCAGCGAGAAGCATACTCAGTCGCAACGACAACATACTTGTGTCCAGAATTGGAGCGTGGGAGAGGCCCAAGCAAATCAATACCCCACCGCTCGCCTACAGATGTAACCGGAATTGGTTGTAATAAGCCTGCTGGTTTCTGATTCTTCGGTCCTTTTCTTGTTTGACAGCTGGGACAGGTTCGTACAAAATGTTCAATATCTTTCTTCATACCAATCCAGTAATACCTGGAGTGAATTTTGGCAAATGTTTTTGAGAATCCTAAGTGGCCTGAAAGAGGATCATCATGACATGAAGAAAGAATTTCATGTTTTAGAGCTTCTGGAATAACCAGCAGATGGAGAGGGCCAGTGGAGCCAGCATTTTTACGATAAAGAACACCTGATTTGAGTGTGTAGTTGGAAACTTGTCTCTGAAGCTTAGCAGGGGCCGACGGAGGACCATGGAGAGCATTAATAAGCTCAAGTAACCCAGTATCTTTCTTCTGGTGTTCAGCAACTTCAACTGATGACAGCAAACATGTGGGAAGTTCTTCAAGCTGTTCAAGATCACTTTCTGTAGGTTGTAACACAGGAAATCTCGATAGAGTATCAGCATCATGATGTTTCTTGCCAGAATTATAAGAAATGGTGTAATCAAACTCTTGCAATTTCAAACTCCATCGTGCCAAACGCCCAGTCAAATCTTTCAAATTATTTAAATAATAAAGGGAGTGATGATCAGATACAATATGAACCTTGTAACCATAAACAAAACTGCGGAAGTGGGTAAGTCCAAACAGGATGGCCAACAATTCCAACTCAGGAACACTATAATTACGTTCACATTTAGATAGTGTCCTCGAAGCATAGCCCACTGGTTTCAACACATTATGATTCTTCTGATACAACACTGAGGCAACCCTTAATCCACTGGCATCAGAGTGTAGTTCGGTATAAGCACCAGGAGTATAGTGAGCTAAGACAGGGGCCGAAACTAATAAGTCCTTCAAATTTTGAAATGCAGTTTGCTGAAAAGTCTGGTTTCGAAATTTTAATTTTGAGCTCATTTTTGCTTTTTTCCCATTGTCTGCCGGCGTGACGCTAAAACTTCTGACTCCATTTTCCCCTTGTTTTGGCTTCATTTCCTTTGAATTGTATTGCTGAGCTAAGTGGTTCGTGCTGGTTATTTTCAAAAATGTTTTTGTGAAAGTTGAGTTGTGAAACGAGTGAGATAACGAGCGAGATAGTTGCAGCTTTGAAAATGTGCTCGTCATGTGTTGGCCATCTAGTTGAAAATCTTGTTTTCTGTGCTTATTAGCAGTGGTTTGGAAACGTATAACTTTCTATTCCAGTGATTGTGATTTCTAGCTGTTTACTATACTTTTCTGGGACATTTTTCGTGTAACTTTTATGTACGCACGTGTGTTATGTAATTCCCGCGTGGTCATGCATTTCAGCAGTAATTTTAGCTTGTGAAACCAGTCTTCCTCAGCACGTGTTTTGGCGCGTTTATTTGCGTGTGTATATCAGATCAGATACATTTGTTTTAAGAAGAAAAAAAGAGAGAAGGAATTTTTGTGTGCTACGTATAAATTACAAGTCTGTATTCTGCTCCTTTTGAGATAATGTTAGCGGTGGTCACAGTAGGTGTGACATGGTTTTTTTTTAACTTTCAGTTCGAGGTTTCTCACTGAAGCTATCATTTTGCTTTTCTTCCATGTGTTCATTCTGATTGAAAATCTTGGTATTGTGTGTGCGAGAGGTACCGGGATCGATACCCGGCGCCTCCACCAATTGTCGTATACCTCACTTAATATTATTATTCAACTTCAGAGGAGAGCTACTCGCTTGCGAGAGGGATCGTTAACCAAACAAAGAACTTTAATTTACGAGGCAACGACGAAGGGCGCAGCTAAGTTAAATCACGAAATAATTAATACACCAACACAATGCCTGGCTCAAGGGAGAGGAAAGGATTCTATTCTACCATAATTAAAAGTTAAAAGGCGTGGATGGCACACAATTTATTGGATGAAGTTAGTTACATACCTTTGCCCATTGCCTGCCGACGAGGACATCGTGTGTTAGCAGTTTCCCGTCTGTCTCACCCAAAGCCTACTCACTGAATCCTACAAGAAGCTACGCCAACTCGGCGTCAGTAACGCTATCTCCTCCTAGACAGTTTCCCCTGACTCACCCCTACTCAAACAAACTGCCGTGCTTCGGAGTCCAGAGAGCGTCTTAACATTAATATCTGTGCACATGCCACAATATCCAAGACAAAAAAATGAATAACAAATTCCCATTTGAGAAAATAAGTATTGAAAAATTTAAGGGAATAACAAGCAATATCTCAAAAATGGTTCACTCAACAAAAAAAAAATGTATATGACATAAATTGTGTATTTTAACGCGATCTACATTTTTTGTGTAGTAAAATTTTGTCTATCTCTTAGGGTTTACCAGTTATGCAAAAGTCGTTCACAATGAAGAATACTTTTGGAGACATTCCCAGAAAATTCAAGATATACATTTTATTTGTCATGAAAATATCTTGAACATATGATATTTTAATCAAAATCGTTAGAGCCATTTTTGAGAAAATTAAAATTTTCGAAAAATGTTCCATGTAAAGGGTAATCTGGAGTGGGGGGATTTTCTTGAAAACCTTCGTGTCGCATCTCTGGAAGATACTGAACCTAAATACCAAGTTTGGTGTTTATCTGACTGTTCGTTTCTGAGTTATGCTGTTCACACACGGACACACACACACACACACACGCATGCACACATGGACATGTTTCCAAAAATACTTTTTTTGGATTCAGGGGGTCTCAAAACATATATTTCCGGTGAAATCTCGGTATCGAATTTTTGGGTGGAATACAATACTTCCCCTACTTACTATACGTAGTAGAGAAAGTAACAAAAGAACATCTCTCATACCGTTATGGTTAACAGCGTAGGAGGCAGAATTTTTCAAAACATCCTTGTGTTATGCCCTTTAACGAGAAACAAATAAAAAATCAAAAAGTGCTGCAAGAATGACCCTTAAAATGGGGGAGGGGTGGCTTTGATAGAATTTGTCAGATAATGGCATGATGGGTGAATTAAAAGAGGCATGACAGAATGTTTTTCGAGCATTAAGATACAGGAATGTAACCTTTGTATGTTAAAGCAATAATATTTTAGTTTTTACGGTAGCCCAGAGTTTTGTCCTTTATTAGATACTGGCTGTTGAAGTGCTGTCATGATAGTCATAAGTAAAGACATACCTGCCAACTTTTGCAGTTTACCTAAAATATAGGGAGCAGAGGCCTTTTTATGACTATGGCAAATGAGCTATTTTACAGCTTTGTGGGCAGATTCAAACTGTTACATATTTTCGTAACAGATATGAAAAAGCATTAAATTCAATTGTACTATATTGTAACTTAAGATTACAGACTGGTTGCACTGCACTAATATACAGTGCTATGAAAGACCAGAGCTTATCTGTGTGCCCATCATTCATTGCAATCATGGTCCCCCTTCACTGGCCTGCAACAAAGTACATGCAGATTTAAAATTTAATTGCACCACTAATGGCCTCTATTATTAGTTTCAAATGGGAAGAGTTCTGAGCTGCAGCGAATGAGGTGCATTTGCGTGCACAGCGTTGCCGCCTCGTTACCCCCACTCTTTTCATATTTCCCTCTCACTCACACATCGGCCTGGCGCTAGAATGGTCGAAGTACAGCAACCCAAACTGAATTTTCTAAACTTTTATAATTCTCCTGGTGTTTAAATTCATAATTGGGAATATACTCGCATGTTACGTACATATTTTTTAAGTGTTATATAATTATAGGTTATGAATTACCTGTGCTTTTAATCTTGCCTCTCCGCAAATGCTAGACACACTTGCTTTACCGACACCACACGCTTTAGTAGTTGAGGATTTTTTAAATCAAGTTGATTTCTGTGTTCCTCATTGTTGTATTTTTTAAAAAACGAGTAGACCCTAAATATAATATTTCGAGCTTGACTTTGCAATACCTGCCTCTTTGACTCGCCACTAAATTCACCACAATAAGCCACTGCACTATTTTACTCTTGCTGCTTGCTCTCTGAACAACAACTGCATACTGATATTAACTGTGTAGGGTAAATAAACTCCAACCCAGATTTAGAAACAACACGCAATAATAAACATGTGACGGCTCACGTTCTGCAGATTCAGCATTCTACAAGTAACACAAGTGAGCTGGGTGGGCTCTCTCAGCTTTAACAAACGCCTTGGTTTTTCAACATAATTCTTTATCACCATCAAGTCAGTAGTGCTATATAATTACAAATATACATACATAATGTATACAATAATCCATACATACAAATAATGTGACCATTACAGTGCTTACGTGGTTATGATATAACATATGGGTATGTTTATTCGTTTGTATTATGAAAACTATTTGAGCTAAAAATATGTGGTTTTTACGGTTGTGTTACGAAAATTACTCCCTACCTTCTAGTGGGTTGCTTTTTGCAAAATTTGAATTTTTGTCTTAGCGCAAATTATATTTATTAGAAACAGATTCGCCTAGCGCACGTCATGCTTAGCTTACGGCGAATGCAATATGACAACACAGCGGAACTCCGATTGGTTGCCGCTCTGGCCGCGCTCAAGGACAAACATCATCCCATTTGAAAAACACAGTAGTAACCAGCAGTGAATGGGTGTGAACATTCAGTAATGGTTGAGTGAATTGGAAAGTCAACTTCTTCACATAAATTATCACATTGACGTTCTATGGCTCTGGCATGTAAGTTTCCCATTTTTGTGACAATTTTTATTTATAATTATGTTATGAAGTGTAAAGTATGAACTAGAAATGTGTGTATAGCCTAGGAAGTGGTGTTCTTTACTTTAATACATGTTTATTGTGGTACCAGGAAGAGTTTCAGCATATGTGACAGAAACAAGCAGTACTTCGGGTCCTCAAGGATTCTTATCAAATGGAATTCCCATTTATTTTACATGTAATTTTTTTAAATTTGCTGCACTGAACTTTTTACAATTCTAAATTTCATCATAATAAAATTATTACACTTTGCTGGATAGGAGAGTTTTATGGATTTCAATTTCAGGAAATTGGCAAGTATGTAAAGACATACTTGAACAGATAATGTGACATTGCAAGTCTGAGATGAATATAATTTCAGATCTTTATGTGCCAAGTGCGTACCAAAAGTCGATCCTGTTACTTCTATAACAATGTGGATGCTAAAAAGGAAGATAAGATGATACAGGAAGCTGGTATTTTGGACATCGAAGATTTGGTTAAAGTGGGACGCAAACTGAGATGCTGTCCATATTTCCTAGCCCGAGAAATGAAGGATAGTGCAGATGTTATTTTCATGCCATACAACTATCTCTTGGATTCCAAGAGTAGGAAATCTCATGGCATTGAACTTCAGGTAAGCATTCATTTTAAAAATATTTTAGCATGTGTTTTATCTGTATGAAGATGAATCAAAGATGTATGGATTACAACTTTGGGGGATATCAAAAGGATGGTTATAGATTGATAGGGGTAGTACACAGAATGTCCTGCAGAGATGTTTTGGGATTACCTAAGAGTAGGACTGGCAGAACTAGGGAGGGTAGAGAGAAAAGGTATATTAGTAGATAGAATATTGAAGTACTGGTACAGATGTTTGAAATTGGATGGCATAATGCAACAAAAGAATGCTAAGGCCCGGTTTCACAATTTAAGCTTAAGCTTTAGTAAGCTCGGATGCTGCTTAAGCCTTGGTTTAAGTTTTGCAAGTTTCACAGTCGGGCAGCCAGGTTTGGCTTTACTGAACTGAGCAATTCCATAGAACAGTAAAGTTGGTAACGCTTGCGCAGGCATATCGAGTAAATTCCCATTGTTTGTTTATGGTGACACGGTTCCTAAAATAAGCTTTTGTATGTAGGTAGTCCAGCAACATAAAGTCAAAATGGCCGAAAAATCAGAGTCGAAACGTAGAACTTTATTTTTCAAGAATTCAGCATTCTCCTAGAAATTGTGAAGCAGCATAAGCATGAAGCAGTACAAAAAATTGGACAAATTACTGTGTAGTAGAAAAACCAAATGTGAGGAAAAATTGCAATACAAAGGGTGGATTAGAATGCTGTGAAACAATTGTGATAGCTCTTGATGTAAATTTTGAGATGGTGGAAAAATCTCCAGCTGCAATTAGCATGCTTTCATTTGCATATAACCTCAATGTTAAGAGAAGCACTGTTTCTAACCAGAGGGCTTTGTTACTGAAATATAAAGCAGTGCATTATATATAGATGTGATGACAATGAGTGTGGCAGTGTATATAATAAAAAAGTATATGACATAAATTGTGTATTTTAACGCGATCTACATTTTTTGGTTAGTAAAATTTTGTCTATCTCTTATGGTTTACCAGTTATGCAAAAGTCGTTCACAATGAAGAATACTTTTGGAGACATTCCCAGAAAATTCAAGATATACATTTCATTTGTCATGAAAATATTCTTAAACATATGATATTTTAATCAAAATCGTTAGAGCCATTTTTGAGAAAATTAAAATTTTCGAAAAATGTTCCATGTAAAGGGTAATCTGGGGTGGGGGGATTTTCTTGAAAACCTTCGTGTCGCATCTCTCGAAGATACAGAACCTAAATACCAAGTTTGGTGTTTATCCGACTTCATTTCTGAGTTATGCTGTTCACAGACAGACACACACATGGACATGTTTCCAAAAATGCTTTTTTTGGATTCAGGGTGTCTCAAAACATATATTTCCGGTGAAATCTTGGTATCGAATTTTTGGGTGGAATACAATACTTCCCCTACTTACTGTACGTAGTAGAGACAGTAAAACTATGAAGTATAAATTTAAAATTAAGGGCATGCCGCATAAAGTTTTGCTTCTGATTGCTTGCACTCTATTACATACTTATGCTGCTTCACTAGGGGAATGCTGACTTCTTGAGAAGTAAAGTTCTACGTTTTGACTCTGATTTTTCAGTCATTTTAACTATACATTGCTGAATAACCTACAAAAGCTTATTTTAGGAACAGTGTCACCCAAACGATGGGAATTCACTCAATACACAAGTTTTACCAACTTTACTGTTCCATGGAATTGTTCAGCTTACGGCCTGTATTACGATCTCCGGTTAATAGTCATGGTTTGTAACCTATCAGTTATCGCTACCTGAAGGTTAGGTGCATTGCCGCGTATTACAAACGCATATCAACCGATGGTTAGTAACCCTAAGGTTTATGATGCTGGGCGAGAGGTTGGCAACACCAAAGAGATATGTATTTCTCCTTGGCAATAGTTTTCTGAAGTGATTTCACTGTTTATACAACGCTATCTTGTGGTAACCTGCAACATTATAGCGTCATTATTCAGTAGTAACAAGGCGAGCGGACAGACTATAATAGATTGTGAACAGTTTTGGAGATTGTTTTAGAGCACTTTGTATATTTATCCTACATTTTTAGAGTATTTCTATTAAAAGTTAGCTTGTTCTAGTGTTTAGGTTTAGTTTCGTTATAATTAGGTAGAAAGTATAGTTCTTGTAGGGAAGTAAGTAGTGTTAGGTTATATAGTGTAATATTTTTTTTGGATAGCGTTAGTAATTTCGGTAGTTATGGACGGAGAGAGGAAAAGGAAACGTTCTGCTAACTACACAGAAGAGGAGGGAATGGTGCTTTTGGAGCTCATTCACGAACATAAAGATGTGGTGGAAAACAAAGCCACAGGGGCGACCACATGGAAAGAGAAGGTGTGTTGAGTCATATTTCACTTGCTTTATACTTGTTTTTTTTTTACCTGGATAAGGTGTAAACATT
The DNA here is from genome assembly GCA_030765065.1 of Deroplatys truncata. Lineage (NCBI taxonomy): Eukaryota > Metazoa > Arthropoda > Insecta > Mantodea > Mantidae > Deroplatys > Deroplatys truncata. Next base: position 197,229,904 of record CM060987.1, read on the forward strand.
AATTTGATAATCTTACCATTTCAGGAGAAAGCTTGGGAAACAATAGCTAAAAAGTTTAATGCTACTACCGGCAATCAACGAACATCGACGCAGATAAGGGAAAAATACGATACAATGAAAAAAAAAAGCCCGCCGGGCAAATGCAGAGCAGAAGAGGGTTCTATATGGTACAGGAGGAGGAAAACCACCTTCCCCTAAAACCTCATCGGCAGACGATCTCCTGAATTCTTTGATGGGCACTACGGCCAGTGGTAGAAAATCCACCTGTGACTCGGATCTTCTTGGTAAGAATGGCAAGTGTTTTCTGAAGTTAATCCTATGAAAATATAGATGAGATCTTATCTTTTAATGTATAATGGTATTGCAGATGAGAGCACTGATGTTTCGGAGGTGGTGATGATGCCAGACAATGCTGTACCCAGCACCCCAGCCGAAATCCTGGAGGTAATAATGGTGCCTGAGAGTGATGTGCCTCAAGATTCTGCTGGTGTGGATCAAAGACCTGCCCTAGTAGAAGGTAAGGAATTCCTGTAATAATACATCTCTGCTAAGTTGGCGATGGCCAGAAGTGTGGTATTGTCTATATCATGCAGAGTGCTCTTGGTGTATGTACAGTAAAGAGCTGGAGCAGCATTTTCCCCTATAAATTTGAGGTATCAAGTATATATGTATATTAATTTGTCCTATAATGGGACTTTATTCAGGCAGTGAAGGGGGAAGGTGCCAAAGCTGTGTCACATTCACGTATAGGGGAACATAAAGTATCACCCTTGTTTATGAAATTAGTTTTTTTCCTTCTACTTTTATGATATCTATTCTACATATTTCATCTATGAATGTTGTATGAACATGAGGCCTGTTAGAACAACTGATATATGTAGTGTGCCTGCCCGCTGTACAAATGTTCCAGAATCAATTCTAGTTTTAATCAAGAAGGTTCCTTGGTATGGTCAGTTGGTGTGTGATACTGAGCAAAATGTGACATGTCAGTATATTTACTGGCGTGTAACATGACACCTGCACAACAAAATTGTACCTTACTGCTCATATGACTATTTTACAGATGCTGCCTTAAATAACATCTCTTGAGAGTGAAATTGTCTCGTGACTCACAATATTTAAACCAACGTTGTTAGTAGAATTTCTTGAAAACGTAATCCTCCATATTTTTTAAGAACTGTTGGAGTAGGGGACATCTTTGCATCCGCAGGAAATGTCTGCTAAATTCCAACTCAGTAATGTTTATGTAATCTGTATTCTGCATGTCAGATGGATGTGTTTTAAAAGAGCTTGTTTTTATGGATGTAGGAGAACTAAAAACAAGTATATCTAGTGATATATGGCTTTTAAGTTAGGTTCTTGTGTAATTCTGCTTCTGTTACAGGCGAAGAGGGCATAGAATGCAATATGTATATTGAATTGTAACTCAGTGTAGTAATAAATCATTTTGTAATTTTCAGACCCTGACTGGGGAGATTATTCTTCGAAGATGTTGAAAACCCCCAAAAGTGCTGCACTGCGAACCACCAGTACTGCAAGTAAGTTTGTTTAGACATGAATGGCTGCTAGCAAGTCTTAAAAGATACCTTGGTAGATACATTCCACCATCCAATAGGTTTTGAGCATGGAATACCCTGGAAATAAATGGCCCTTTACTGATGTAATTCAGCTTTACTTAAAACAGTAAGAAATGCATGTGGGCGAAGACAGAATAAGCTCAGTCCACATGTATATTGGGCATATTTTAGTTTATGTCTGGACACATTTACATAGAATTTCTTTGTACTTTTTCTGCTGCTTACAAAAATATTGTATTCCATCCAAAATTCTAATACAGATTTCAGTAGAAGTAGATGTTTTGAAACTGAATAATAAAAAAGGTCTCCCCAACTCAACTCGTGATGATGGGAACAAACTGTCTCCCGAAACGCATTCAAGTAAGAATGTTTCAGTGATGTAGTGTAACAACCTTCAACTCTCTTTATTTTAAATTATGACACATCACTGTTACTAGCTTCTAAATCTTCAAAATTAGTCAAAAAAAGGTCTGTTTGTAAATGGCATAACTCAAAAACGAAAGGTCAGTTGAATATGAAACTTAAATTCTAAGTTCAGCATTATTCCAAGGATGCAACTTTAAGGTTCTCAAGAAAACCCCTCAAGAAACAGCTTTTATGTTAAGAGACAAATTGTCATGCTTGATGTATGAGCGAACCAAATAATTTATAAAAATAATCTTGTTTGAATAATGGTGCACTTGCCCATAATAGAACAGCAATCGTGGTCATGGGTTATCCATTCCAGAGGGTTGTAGACATTAGCTACAATTTCTTTGTTGCTCAAATAAATGTCTAAAACCACATCAGCAAATTGAGACCTGTGGCATCAGATAATTCTCTCACAGAGAATGGTGTGTGGGTGAGAGTCATTTTTAGGCAAAGAGAGAAGAAATTCTCAATACTCAAGTGTTTTCAAAATAGAAATGTTGTATCTTACTTCTGTTCATGGTATAGAGCATTCAGATAAAAAAAATGAATCATACCTAGCATAAGAAAAAGAGCATTTATCAAATTACACTTTTAAAGAAATGCAAAAAGTCAAAAGCTTACATTCCACTGAAACATTAAAAATGATTCATATTAAGTTCGAGGGCAAACAAAGCAGTTTGTTTTTAAGGTTTTGAAGACATTTGCTATAAACTTAATTTCAAAATTGTTTTGTCTTAAGGGAATGTGAAATTTGACACATTATCAAAACCTTTATGTTTAACATAAAAATAGCTAAAAAGTCTCAGAATATCTTGGACTCAGTGGTGAGTTGGAACATACAGCTTGTGTGAATTGTCATGATAATCCATATGCACAAAAGAGGAGAAATGAGTAGTGGTGGTGAGCAAGTGATATCACAACTCAGAGGCAGCCACATACACAACACATTGTAAACAAATGTGTAAGGTTACCTTGCATTTGAGCTCGCAGCAGTTGGAACACTGACCCCCATCTCTGTTATTATGCAAGTGATCTGGTCAGTGCTATTGAGCATATGTGCTTCAGGAGTGGGGGACTGTCATGACAATTTACACAAACTTTTATTTAAATTTGTACATGTGACATTTCCCTACCTAAAGCTTCAGTTTTGAGACAACCTTCTAGTTTACAAACCTTGGACCACTATTGTCCCTGAATGGCAATGTTTCCATGTATATGCAAGAAGCAATAAAATTGTGGCTCTGTAATAGCTGCATGTTTTATTATCTGCATTTACAAAGAAGAGAAATAAACTACACCTTAGTTTCATTAGTGTGTAATCATAAATTTTGTGTTGTCCACAGATAGGAAACCAAGACTGTCACCATCTCTTCATGGGAAGGACCTCTCATCTTGGGCGGCAGAGAGGAAAGTACTTGCAACACTCCAGCATCAGCTGCTTCAGAGAGAATTTGATGCTAGAGAAGCAAGGGAAAAAGAACTGCATGAGCACAAGCTAGAGCTTGTGCAAAAGCAAAAGGCAAGGGAGAAGGAACTGCATGAGCACTGTTTGGAAGTGCTGCAAAAGGAAAAAAATTACTGGACCTAAAAATTATGGTGGCAGAAAATAAGTTAAAGAACAAATAAAGCAGTTTTTATTAAATAAGTGTTTTATTCTTAGATACCCTAATTATTTACACTGAAAATATCTTTATTCAATTGATAAACAGAAATTAGCTACACTTCATTAGAAAGAAAAACAAAATTATGAGTACGAATCTGAAGAGAGGTGAATAATGAACATAAAAATTTAACACAAAGTAATTTACAACATTACCCAGAAGATTCATTAATTTTCTCTGAGTCCTTCCACATCAAGTCGCACAATACTTCACCAGGATTACAAAAGCGAAGTGATTTATGTTTGAAATTGTTTTTATTTTAAATCCAACTTCTGAAAAGCGGCTCACCTATCTGCCTACAGGTGATGAAATTATGTTTTACAGTCCAATGTAAAACTTAATATGTAATCTTTTACTTGATATAATTAATTATTTACATCAATTTTTAAATTCCAACCATTCTTAAAAAGTATATATTCCTATTAACGCGCATATTTAAACTTCTATAAAAATTATAAATAAATTCCTTGTAGTTTTTTTAATATCTTTGCATAAAACAAAGATAGGATCCTGTATAGCTAATTTTAGATAACATTATTTAGAAAGCAGTGCATAGAGGGATTCCAGCGCAGTGCAACAGCAGTCTGTCATTGGATGCCTTGTCATTTGTTTACAGCATTTCAGTTGCACTAATTTGCTCATATGTAACTGTTAAATTTGGCATACAATTGAGAAAAATTCCAACTTTCAATCTTATCCTATATGAACCAACTTAATCACAATTTAAATGCACACTTTTTTTACCTTTGGGTTCTCAAATGAATACCATCTGGTTATTATTGGTTGATAGAATAAATTAATTTAGCTCCAAGCTACCAGGGATCACTTGCATTGCTGTATCTTGCCTGAAAATGATCACTATGTTCAAAACCGCTTCTTGCTTTGAGGCACATAATCACTGTTAGCAGTGGGCGGTACTTTGGGAATTTTTTTTTGACCTGGATCACATAGTTCTACGTAACTAAGCTTAATGATTTCTGCCTTGTGTTATGCTTGGAAACAATGAATGGATTGAAGCAATAGTCATAGTCCTGTTTCTCATTATGCACAACTAACACAAAAAGCAACATTTAAAACGAAACAGCGGAGAAAGGCTTAATAGAATGTCAAGATTCCAGTTGCCAACTTACACCATTAGTCATAGCCTATCACGTTTGTACGGCATAACCATTGACCGTGCTTCTGCAGTCTATGTTCTGAAACCCTATGTGCTAATACAAACTGTTTAAAAGCGTACTTCTAAGGAAAATGCCATCCTGATATTAACAGATTTGAAACAAAATATATCACATTTCTTCTGTGTTTTTTCCAGATTTTAATATTAAGGGATTAAATTTTAAAATTTTCATCCTAAAAAAGTGATTGTTTTCTTATTATGAGTAAATATTTTGAATAAGGAAATCCACGATGTATTGCTCTTATCCCCGATTATTCTGTATTCTGAGAATAAATCGCTTTTATGTAACCTTGTGCATGTATAAGAAAAATGTTAAGCTGTAAATCCTAAAATAATTTGATTTTCTGCAAAATAAAAAATGTGTGTGCATTTAATTTATGTGCCGAAAACACGCAAACTAAAACTCAGAGAAAGTGATGTTTTATGTATGTTCTGTTTGATGTGGAATGACTCATAGTGCAATAGGAAAGATTATATACTTCTAGTTGTTAGACTCTATCTGCCTGTAGCCTATTTCTGAAATAGTCCACAAATGTTCTGCGAGTAGCATCGCGCGCATGGTGAGGGGCATTTCCTTCCTGGAGTGCTGCCAACACATGCTCCTCCTGAATGTATTCCTCCAACTGGGCCTGGATGTTTGCATCTATTGGAGGAACATCTTCATGGTTGATTCGTGCAATATTATGCAGCACAGCACATGCTACAATTACCTCCTGAACGAGATCAACATTTGTCTGGATTCCCAGGGAAAGAATGGGGAATCTTGCTTTCAGAACACCATAGCATCTTTCAACAATGTTTCGTGTTCGAATCTGTGATTCATTATAGAGCTGTTCCTCAGGTAACTGAGGAGCCTGCAAGGGTGGAAGGAGGTATGGGCCTACCGCATATGCCGAGTCACACAACACAATACTGTTTGCAAATTCATTATTCTCCAGGCGGTTTCTCAACCTGGAGTGGTTATAAATTGTGGAATCATGTGCAGATCCAGGCCATCGTGCCACAATGTCTCTTATCATCAATTTGGCATCCACCAAGGTCTGCACATTGAATGAAAAGTAACCTTTTCTATTGCGGTAGTGCTCTGCCTCCTCACCACCTGGAGATTTGATCCGCACATGGGTACAGTCAATAGCTCCTAAAACTCTTGGAAAAGCTGCAATTTCAAAAAAATTTGCCTGAACACTCCTCACTTCTTGTGCTTGTGGCAGACTGATGTATCTCGGCCGTAATGAGGCAATGGCGGTAGTGATGCTCTTGATGACTCTGCCTGCTGTGGTCTTATGCACACCACTGAGGTCACCAACAGAGGTGTAGGTGCCAGCTGTTGCATAAAAGCGCAATGTCATTAATAGCTGCTCTGTGGCTGAAAGGCACGCATTTCTGAAAAAAGAAAAGTTCTTATTGTTTCTTTTTGTACAAGTAGAATCGAGGCTTTACAGCACATTACTGCTTAAGTCATGAGCATCCTGACAGAATCATAAAATACAAAAATCAGCTCTAGTTCTGTCTGCAATATATCTAAAACAACTCTTTGTAATAACAATTATGTGGGGAGGTGGCATATACCTTTATATAATCTCAGATTCAAAGGTTAATGATTTTACAAAAGGGATACAAAAAATGTGCTAACACATCTGTAAAGCATTTCAGCAACATATAAAAGTAAATAAGTCTCATTGCACTACAGTCCATGAAGGGCCTGCCAGCCTCATGCCCACTTATGCACAGCAGAGGTGGGTGATGTGGCCATCTCTCAGCTGGAAAATTTTAACTTACGAGGCCAGGAGTGCCTACTGCATCTCCTCACTTTCGTTACAATGCTGAGTGGGCACCAGTCCTATACCCAGGACTTAAAATTCTCACTCCCATGAGTGGGATGTAACCAGAGCTCCATACACTAGCCCAAAGTGCAGGGCAGTAACATCATAGAAACAGCACTTATTCTTTAAGAAATATTGTGAAGTGACTAGTAAAACTGCATGCAACAACATTTTTAAGGATTCACACAAAACAGGTTTACTTCGAAAAATGGAAATATGTTTGAAAGAAATTGCATTAATGTTGATTCCTTAAAATATATACATAAGCTTTTGTTTGAACTAATATTTTCAAAGTAGGGAAAAACGTTTGCATCAGCAAAGTGTCCCAATGCATGTGGTTAGCACCATTTGATTTTTGTTTCTCAAGCATTTATTTTGCAGCTGATGCAAACAGTCAAAAGTGTCCCAATGCATAACAAAATGTGATTAGCATCATTTGATTTCAGATTACTTAAGCATTTGTTTTGCAGCAAGTGTCATTTACCAAGTACATGCTTTTTCTCTTCTTTTCCTACTCTGATAGTGAAGCAGATCAGGTAAGACCAACGAAGTAGAACCTCCTACTGTAAACACTACTTATAATACAGCAAGCTTCCTGCTTGAGCAGTTTACTTTAGCATTTGTGCTAAATAGTATTACAAATGTGTTATGCACAGCTTCAGTACCTTCAATATCTTTGGAATTTCTGGTGATTATTCAGCTGAACTTCCTACACATCTCTTTCTTACATTATACACATACATTCTTGATATCTCTCAAAACTATAATGTATCTTCCATTGCTTTGCAATCTGTGCAAGGTCCCCATCAAAGATAAATACCTACTACAAATGAACCTGTTATAATCTCCTGTTTAAAAACAGGAGTGTGGTATTATTAAGTAATGATGATAAGAGGAATATGAATAAGCAAAGTTACAATTTGTATAAAATCTGGAGTGTACTACATGAAACATTTGTAACTAGCACTGATTTGGTTTTACTGTTTGTTTTTCTTGACATTTAAGTAGCCTGTACTAGCTATGCACAACAGGGATAATGGCTGCACTGGCCACAAGTAATGCTAAAGATATATGTCCTGAGTAGTGGTTTAACATTGCAAATCTCTCGAGTCACAACTACAATACTAGTGTGATCTATGGGAAGAGAGGTTGTCCAAAGCTATGTGTAAGAAAAGTAAATAAATAAACCATGCTGCAGGAATAATGATCTGCCATTGGTGGTCCCATGTCGTAGATTTATGGCACATAAAAGTATTTCAAGTGTGATAAAGAGGCCTCTGAGGAAAATTTGTGGTCTTTCACACCCAATACAGAATGCTTAGAACCATACTGGTTAAAGAGAATCTATAAATAAAACTCAATTTAATTTTCTGCCAATTGGTTTTGTTGAAAATAGCACATTTTATAAGTAAAATGCTCTACTCTTGTTTGGATTATATTACATAACCTCTTGCTGATTAGGATAGTAAAAGTTTGGGAGACAGTGCGTACTTCTATATTCCGTCAAGCTGCAGTATGTATTTCCTTTAAAAGCAGTTAGACACATGATCTGAATAATTGGTAATATTCTGTTTTGCTTTGAAAAATAGCTTCATCAGCTAGATATATATGAAACCTGTTTAGATTTTGGCACTTTACCTCTTGCGAAAACTTGAATGAAATTATATGCCTTTGAGATAAAAGTTTAATCATGTATATGAGAAAATTTATTAATTTATTTTTCGCATTCCATGCTGATATTCTCATTTATATAAATCCTGTAAATGGTACAGGTATGTATCCAATTCTAAAGCATCTTAAGTTTATAGTTGTAGTGCAATTGCAAAATCTGTAGCACAATATAAATAATTTCTGTTTTGTAAGTTAGCTTAACTGAAGTCGATCACATATATGGTACTGCATGCTATTCAGTTTGTAATTAGCAAATGGGATTTCGATGCAAGTGTAGCTAAGGATATTACAATACATTAATGCTTCTTCAGATTTACATTAAAGATTTTACGCAAATTTTTCATGAATAGCACTTACAAATAACTCTGTAAACCAATTGATAATTTTAAACACTAGACATGAACATAACCTAAAATGTAATTTATATACATGTCATTGAGCATACAAGATGCGGTTATAGTACGTTATTGGATTACTGAGCTACAATAGGATACCGTAAAACAATAGTTATAATTACCTTTTTATTAGCTTTTCCGTTCGCGAAAGCTATTATATTTATAGAAAAGCAACATCGATGGTTCTAATGTTGATTCGGATTTACACATGTCTGACATTTGTTCAACAAAATATTCTTAGGTTTGTTGCATCTTTCGAATACCGTTCCTTGGTTATTCTATTTGGAAAACTATGCCACACTTCAAGGTTTCGTTAAAAATAGTGTTAAGAGTTTTGACGTAAAAGTTTTACGAATATCACTTTATTAACGGAAAACCATACTCTTTTGACGCAAACATTTCATGAATGTCACTTAAAACTAACGTGGAAAACCATTCGACAATTTTAAAAACCAACCTAAATATAAACACGCAAAATACGTTTACCTTTGCCCATACTGCTTGTCATTTAACCTAAAATGTTTGGCCTTACAAAAACAATCCAAGCACAATGGTTAGTTCCTTACGCCCTGACAGTAATATTTAAGACTGGGTGTTGGAGTGAACTATTCTAATGTATAGATAACATTTCCAAAAACTTGAAAATATATTAATACTTGCTGAAAACTTACCTGTGTGTCGCAAATTCAATGCGATGTCTTATGTGTTCCAAAATTTCTAACGTGGTAGTTTTTGATAACCTGTAGCATTGCCGAAACTCTTGATCATCCCACTCCTCGAAATTGTCCTTTCGTTGCCTTATTTTCTTTGCTTTTCTCCTATTGTACAAATATTGCTCCAGCATTTCGTCTTCTGAATCACTCTCAATAATCAATCGCTGCCGATGGTACGCCATGTTTCATTCGGAAATACGAGTTAACTCCAAGGTATCATCTTTATCCACCACTTGAGGTGGTGGTTAGTTTACCTCCAAAAATAACTCCCGGGTAGCCCTTAACCAAAGATTGTAATACAGTCGCAGCACGTAACTCTCAGGTAACTCTTACCCCAAACCTTAACCGGAGATTGTAATACAGGCCGTTAGTAAAGCCGAACTTGGTTGCCCTACTGTGTAACTTGCAAGGCTTAAACCAAAGCTTAAGCGGCATCCATAGCTTACTAAAACTTTGGCTTAAGCTTAAATATGAAACTGACCCTAAGAGATAAGTGGATAAGGAGCTAGAGACCAGACATAGTGTAAAAGGTAGAGATTCATTTTAGTGGCTCTATTCCATACACACAACCAGCAGTTAACGTATGGGAAAGCCAAGTTTTTATGGTGCCCAATTTTTATAAATATATCTTATATAAAATCTGTTAACGTATATTTGATATTGAAAAAATAAATTCATTCATATGTATTTTACTTTAGTAACAGTTTTATCATTCTGATACAGACCTGAATATAAGAGAAAGTAGCCCAAATAAATACAGTAGACTCTGGGTTACCCATGGTAATGGAGGGGAACACTACTGCAAGTATAGCAAAGCAGCAGTTAATCCAAAAGTTGTCATAACCCCTATAGTATGTACTAGTATGTTGTATACATATTAACATAGTTACAGTGCAGAAATTAGTATTTAACTCAGCATTTTGTAGAAGATCCTCTGTCGCACAACCTATTTAGCAAGCATCCATTGTTGATCTATTTTGCATGTCAAGTGTTTCTAACAATATTGTAGTAGTTTCTTACCAAAAATAAATATCTAAATCATACTATGTATTCTGCTCTATTTATACACAAATACTCTAGAAACGTCTTTCAAATTCTACAGAAAAAGTCTTTAATCGACTTTTGTTTTAAAGAAGCACATTCCTTTTTTTGCATCATGCTTCTTAATTTACAATCCATTAACTTGTAAGACAGCAAGAAATCCTCTTGTTGTTCAAGGTAGTGCAGCAAATTGTCTGACTACTCAAGAGCTGCTGAATGACAGATATGCTTTTCTAGGACAATTGGATCATCATATTTTGTAATTTTCCATCTTTTTGCAGCTGGGTGCAACGTTTAATGCAGATTAGATTGTATTCTGTGGGTTCACAGCAGCCATAAGGCTTGTGAACATAGAACATGTCAAGGAAATGTACAAAAATTACATATAAACATAAATATTACACAGAATATGGAACATTTGAAATAAAATAGACACATACTATATGCATGTCAAGCATATGTACAATAAAGTTACATATATACATAAATATTACATAGTATACAGAACATTTAAAATAAAATAAAGACATATTATATACAAAATGAAACAAATCAAGTGTAATTTTGTACAGAGTTGAATACCTCCTTACTGTTATAAGGTTAACATACGTATAAACAAGAACAGTTATTTTAACATTCACTAGGATTTTACCTTTGTTCGTCTGATCATTTTGTTCTATTTGATTTGTAATGCATAGCATTTACTGTCAGTTCTTAATATACATACATTTAAATAGCTTAATTAATTCTAGAGCAGGCATCAAATATGACTGGCAATTGTCATTAATATTTACTAATACTACTTACAGAGCTATATAAGTATTATCATCAGGATAATTTGTCATTCAGATAATCTTGTACAGAATAATATGCTTTTGAGCATAGGTACTCTTTAACAGCAGTTTTAAAGACATTGAAATTGTCAACTTTTCCCTTAAGATCATTAGGGAGAGTATTAAATATTTTTATGGTCTCATAATATACACCTTTTTGGAAGCAAGAAAGCTTTGTACTGGGATGATGGATGCTACCCTTTTGTCTAGTGTTTATCTCATGAATTTCCATGTTTGTAATAAATGTGGTTTCATTCCATGCATAGAATTTTAAGATTGAAAATATGTACATGCAAGGTAGGGTTAATGTCTTCAGTCTTCTAAAAAGATGTTTGCAAAAGTGTCTGCTATGAGTGCTGGAAATTATTCTTATAACCTTCTTTTGCATGAGGAATATTCGTTTACTTTCTACCGAATTTCCCCAAAATAATGTTCCATATTCAATGATAGAGTTAAAATATGCATAGTATAACTGAGGTTACATATTTCTGTTCCTTTACATATTCTGACCAAGGGATTCCATGTGAAGGCTTACTTGGCAAGAGCTACTGTATAGTCCATAACAAAGCACAGTGTGCAGAAACACTTTGAGGTACATAGAAATCACTTTGGAATGCAAATTATGCAACCTGGTTATTTTTTTTTTAGATTTTTTTTAGTTTTTTATTTTTACCCTGGAAGTAAATTTCTTAGTGTGCTGTAAGATGCATTTTAAACATGCATAGACTTAAATTCTGGCTTCTTTGAGAACAGTTTTGGGAGAATAATTGATTCTGGTGTATAATTTGCTACCGGAAAGCTAAAAATTACTTAAACTTTTTGTTCGTATATGTACATATGTTACATTTTCACTTAAGAATTATCAAATTGTTATGGAACTTGATGTATAAAACACCCTCAGTCCAACTTAGAAAATATGTGATATCTTAATTCCCTTATGGTGGGGGAAGGGTTTTAATGGGGCATGAAATCAAAAGATTCATAAACTATTATTGAGACTTCACCCCAAAATGTTGTTACGTGGCAAAAGTTTATAAGCAAAATATTCCTGATAAGCTTTGTTATTTACAAAAGTTTGATAGTGTGAATATTTAAGAAGTTAAATGAAATTTTTTGTTGCAAATATTTGTGTACGTAAATCGTTTACTAGGGGAAACTGTATAGTTGCAAGTGTGTAACAAGCATAATGGACACACACAAGTTTAATATTTTACTTAAGTTTTAAGGTTTATAAAAAACCAGTTTTATTGCTTGGTTCTCAAAGATGTCCCCAAAATCTGGAGGACAAATGTGGTTCATTGATGCCTCTCAGTTGGGGGATGGTATGGTGGCTTGGGCCTCCCCTGGGAAGGTATACCACTGCTTTCCAGGCTGAGATATATGCCATCATAGCCTGTGTATTACATATCATAAATATTCCAGGAAAACGAACGGAAGTGAATATCTGCTCGGATAGCCAGGCAGCCTTTAAAAGCCCTTAAGGTGGTTAAAACCACATCCAAATTTGTCTGGCAATGCCAAGGGATGTTGGATAGACTGTATGCCAGAACCTGCTCGCCTTTGTTTGCCTCCTGGACATGCAGGTATTAGAGGCAGTGAGTTGTTGGACATGTTTGCAAAGAGGAGCTTGTATCTTAATTCCATAGGATCTGAGCCCTTTGGAGGCATCTCCAGTAGGGCTCATCTTGAATATTGGAATAAACAAACTACTGCCAGGCAAGCCCATGAATCAATTTTGGGTCCAGGCAGCAAGCAAAGTAAGATTGTTTTGAATTTAACTAGATCTAAACTCAGAGGTGTTGTTGGCGATCTTACTGACCACAACACACTGCACAGACATCTACACATAATTGGACTTATACAAGAACCTTTATGCAGGAAATGTGGAAGGGAACATAAAACCACCCAGCGAGTGTGAAAGCTTTGCCATACATAGATATTGTCTGCAGTGGCTATGGCCCAAGGTTATCTGGAGGTCAGCACTCCAAGTCAAAAGTAAGCAGAGATAAGCAACGTTCTCGCCCAATGTAAACATCAGAAGTGTTATCTGAAATAACCAGAATTTTCTGGAAGTTCCTTCCCCCTGCTTCCAGAATGTGCATCCAGATAGTTCTGGAATGTTCGTGGAAGATTTTATTGCCTATATAAGCGAGCATTCTCATGAGAAGAGTCAGTTAGCGAGTGTGTTTCTGGTGCGATGAAAAGTGCCATTCTCCGAGTGAGTATGTGGTGACTGCTGTTACATGCAGCGAATGCTGCTGCTGCTGCTGCAGGAGAGATTATAAAAGTCTTGTATTCGACACTCCAGCGAGTGAACCGTCCGGAAGAATTGGCTACATTGTGTGTATTGCGTTACGCTGCTATGTCAAGAAGGAAAGTGAAGTTGCAGTGAACTTCTAGTGAAGTTGAACTAGATAAAAATGTGAAAAGACATTGAGAAGTTAAAGAATTGACAGTTGAAAAACTGGATGAAGTCACAATATGTATCATTAGGCTCTTTTTGCTTGGAACCTGAAGATATAAGAAGGACATGGTCCATTTTATCGAAACTATATTATTTACTAATTTTGAAGATTTAGAAGCTAGTAACAGTGATGTGTCATAATTTAAAATAGAGAGTTGAGGGTTGTTACACTACATCACTATGATATTCTTACAATAGAATAAGAAGTAGGAATATCATAGTGATGTAGTGTAACAACCCTCAACTCTCTGTTTTAAACTATATTATTTGATTGAAAGCCCAGATTAAGAGCCACAAAGGACCCAATGATCTTATGTGCAGCCTTCTGAAAAGTGCCACTCATTTCAGCATCGTCATCAGCTGGTTCTCCAAACATCACACGACAATGTACATTGCATAGATGGAGAGGGGAGTGGGAGATAAGAACTGCAGATTCTGTTGTTTAATTCTAGTGCATTTATATTCTTGAACAGTGACAAGCCTATTAACTGGTTTCTGTATTATTTTCAGAATAACATAGTTATACTTGATGAAGCACACAATATTGAAAAAATATGTGAAGAGTCTGCATCTGTTGACATTCGCAGCACAGATGTTGCTTTGTGCATACAGGAAATCACTCAGGTGAGTCCAAACTTGAAAAAAAGTTTTGTACTTAACACATAAGTTAGTATGTGTACAACACCAATTTCTTACTTAGGTTTTACTCAGTCAATTTAAGTCTTTTGAACTTGTTTTGAATTCTTTGGAGAAACAAAACAAAAAAAAAAAAATCAGTACATCCAATGAATAAATTCTATACATTAAGATGTAAATAATTAATAGTAATTATACTATTGCATCTTATATTTTTGAGCTTTATTGCAAGTAGTTAATAGCCTGTATATTATCCAATGTTTGTCTAGTATAACGTACTTAATATTTATAGTAATTTAATTTAGTCTTGATTTGTTTTCCATGCACAGGATGGACCACTTAAATTGAGACTGTACAATATCTCCAAAACTAAGCATTGTAGAAAGAAATGTCTTTTATAAAAGTTGCTTGATATTAAGGATCCATATCCTCCAAACAGAACATGACTAATGGCATTTACTTTCACCCTTAATATCAACCAACTTTTATAAAAGACATTTCTTTCTACAACACTTAGTTTTGGAGATATTGTACAGTCTCAACTTAAATGGTCCACCTGTATAATACAGGGTGAGCCAAAAGACTCCGAACCGCCTGTGCGGTGTTTTTCCTGTCTGCATCCTCGGCGCTCTTTGCCGTCTGCTGCTATCATAGAAAGGTGCGGATGAAACCATACATTTTTAAAACTACTTTTAAAGGCTTTACTTACCAACTTTATGAAACAAAATGCTGAAACTGGCCACAGTCGTTGTTCATACACTTTTGACACCTCTTTAAAAACTATCCATCATGGAATTTTTGGGGTGAATTTTTCAAATGATGACTGATATCGTCTGATGTTTCTTCGGTAAGAACCGAATGCCGTCTTTTAGATTTCTTAACCTGAACACTTCCTGTGGCCTGAAATTTACTGTAAAGATCATGGATTGTTGTACGGCCTGGAACTTTTACACCTGGAAATCTTTCTGCAAATCGTACTTTCACTTGGCGAGCTGACTGAGTTAACACATATGAACCATAAATAAATACACGCTGTGCAGTAGAAAACATATACTGAGCCATAATATACTTTGTGACTAAGTACAGGACAAAATAATAAATAAGTTGTAATAACTGAATACATCACAGTCAACTCAAAATCACACTTCACAGCAAAACCACAACAGCGTGACTTTGTTTATAGCAGCAGTGCGTTATCATGTTTTTATCATATTTCCATATGCCCAGTGGAAAAACACCGCGCAGCCAGTAATATTGTTCATAAAATACCCCTCCGGGGTAACTTAAAACATAAAGTGTATAAGACAAACCCACACACCCTGGAAGAATTAAAACAAAGTATCTGCCAGGAAATTTCTCAGTGAGTGATGGATAGTTTCCTAAAGAGGTGCCAAAAATATATGGACGACGACGGTGGCCAGTTTCAGCATCTCCTTTCATAAAGTTGATAAGTAAAGCCTTTAAAACTAGTTTTTAAAATGTTGTATGGTTTCATCTGCGCCTTTCTATAATACCAGCAGACGGTAACAAGCGCTGAGGACGCAGACAGGAAAAACACCACGCAGGCGGTTCGGAGTCTTTTGGCTCACTCTGTAGTAGCTTAGCTCCATATTCCATTGTAAAGGACAGCCCTTCTTAGAGTTATCAGCTCATTGGGTATTCTATATGCATAAATAAATAATAAATAAATGCTGTCTTATAAAGAGAGAAAGAATCTGTTTATTAATTTTGTCAGATGTGCAATAAAGCTTAGTTAATTTTTGAATGTGTGTGCATGCGCGCATGTGTATGCATGTGTGCGCAAGAGACAGAGAGATTTCTTCCACCAGTGGAAAAGTATTCTTCTAGATAGACATAGGTTATATAATATTCCCTAGAATATTTAAGTTTAGGTTTTAGGGGAATTTTCATATTCTATCCACCAAGCTTTAGTACTGTGGTTGAGGATTTACTTTTTGACTCTTTATTGAGGACATAACTTCCCACCCTAAAGACTAAAAGGGGACGTGTAAAATCTTTAAAATGGAATGGAATGGTGTAAAGTATTTAAAATGGCATATCATATTCATATCACCAAATTTCCTTCTGAACATTTTGTATCCTTAGCATTAAGGCTGGTTTACATTAATATGAGAAAGAAGATGCAAACAGGAGTGAGTACATATCAATAGCAAATGGAAAATGGTTTTGTGTATTGGGACATAATTTATTTGTAACTGACCAATAATATTTTTTCACTTGCTCCCAACTCATCCGACACAAGGCAGGTGCAAGCATCAAAATTGGATCGCATAAACCTTTTCTAAATGCAGATCCATTACTATTTCCGATTCCTCTAGTCTACCAGTCGTCATTAACAGCTACATAAACTTATTTGTTGTTCTTTTTAAATATCTGCTGGGTTTTGCTGTTCTTTATGGCTTTTGCTATTGTGTTTTGAGGCATTAATCAGTTTTGAATTGCATATAAACAAACTACAGTTGATGCTTTTGCTAGAAGAAACAACATTCAAAGAATCTGGAGGAGTCAGGATGCACATTTACTGGAATTTCTACAATTTCATTTTCCTACCTTGCGAATAGAGATAGACATAGGAGTTGTATCACATCATGGTTGCCTTCAATGATTTCGACAGTTAAGAGTCTGATACGCACAATATGGAGCTAATATGCTGTCACCAGGAATGGAAACAAGAAAGTTAAAACTTGACAAGTCTTCTTTTCTGGCACCTGAGAAAGCTTTCTGTTAATTGTGAATGCTTACATTATAATACCATCCGACCAATTACAACAAAACTCTGGACACTTATGTTATAGGTCTCAACAAAAATAAAAGAGTACTCACACTTTGAAAAACTAGCCTTATCCACATTTTCAACCCTTTACATACAGAATGTGTCAGTGCAATGTCAGGTAGCATTGCTAATATATACACACAGGGTGAAAGTGAAATGGTCCAGCAGAATGGCGGACGGGGGAGAGTGGATGTAGATGACAAGGGGCTTCTGATACCTTTTTTAAATTAATTGCACCATTTTCTTAGAAAAAATACTTTTATCCGAAAATTTTATCATCACCTTGCTGGATTACTGTTGATTAAAGATTCTTAATTTATGACTATATGCATAGAAAATTGAATAAACGGCATCTTTTTACTTTGGAGTATTTCAATAGAATAAATGGTTGTCAAGGTAAATATTGGATTGGATATATAATACCATGACCCAAAGTTCCACCTTTAGTCTAAAACAATAGTAAAACATGAAAAATAGATGCTAAAACGAATGCTCTGCCATCTATCCAGACATAATGAAAGCAGGTAGACTGGACCCTAATGCTGTCTGCCCATCTCAGAGCAGAGGTACAGTTGCTATACACATGACTGTGCGCATGTGATGAAGTAAGATGGCATGGTATAGGGATGAGACCTAGAAGGCTAACTATAGGCCACGCCTCAATTCACAAGGCATCTCCTAACAGCATCGTTGTGACATATGACCACTACTGTCCATTCCAAACCAGAGTGCCTTTCACTGAAAACAAACTCTTTGTATTATCCGTGCGAAAGTAGTTCGCAATCCCCACCCATAATGTCTGCTTGTTCCCCTCCCACGTGCTTGTTGAACACTATTTAATCTATAAAAAGGCGCCATGCCTGAGAATTATAGTTCAAAATGCAACCTGAGGTAACAATCGATTTTATAAGTATGCTGCAATGAACATTTTACTTACGTTAATCACAATCCTTGGGCAAAAGTGCAACACCCAAATCCGAATCCTCCGAAGATGACTCAGCTGCCATATCAGAATCAGAAATACTCTCCAAAATAATGACAAGCTTATCCACAATTCCACAGCACTGTCGCACTTAAAACAAGTTCCCACATTTTATCCTCTTCTATGTTGTATTATGTCTGTTTATATTCCCTGCTCGCTTTCGTTACACTTCTCACTGAAACGCCTGTAAAATCCGATATTAGTTTCGTAATATGCAATAATGCAAGTGTCTGGTATTTTTGTAATAGTGAGTTGAATAGATGAAGTATTGTTTGTTTTTAGCCACTTTTTAACTGTTTCGCGCTTCTGTGTTTGAACAGTTGCACCTTCCTCTGCCATGTGAGCTCAAATACCACCTGAACTAAATCACAAGATTTGACCTGAGCTGAGCATATGTGTGTTAGTGTATTATGAATGACTGTTCGCTTATCATATATCCTGTGTTACGCAAAGTGTTTATTTGGACTCAGATAGCACCTCTGGGAATTCATTGCTGCATTTCTTGTATACATAAGAGAGTGGCAGTCATGCATACGGTTGGTATTAACAAACAAGATGCTCTCGGCGTTAGCGCAATAGCAGACAAAAATCATATTTTGTTATCTCTTTAACAGCTAGTATATATCCATTACCTTTAATGAGTTCTTATGATAACAGCAATAAAATGTGCAGTTCTATACCTTTCCTGCTCTAATATTTCATAATACAATACATGTATTAAGAACTATTTACGTTGGTATAAGAGTATATTCTTAGGTTCGTGACAAGCCAAAGCACGTGCTTCTGTTTACATCAGAGGGAACTCTGGTTTGGAATGGACTATAGTTAAAGCAACGTAAAATAAGAGAGAGAAAAAATATAATTAAAGATTGAGCATTAAAACTAATAAGTAACTTTTATGGTGATGTTATGTTTTCAGGTAATGAAAGATGTGTTTGAAAATGCACAGTCTGGATCCGACTTCAACCCTACTGGAGAAAGTTCAATAAGTAAGGACTTCATACCAGAGGAACTATGTTTACTCAAAACGTTAATCCTGGAGCTGGAAAAGGCGATAGATGATATCCCTCTCCAACCTGGAGGTTCAACATTTCCAGGAGGCTACATCTTTGAACTCCTCGCAAAAGCTGAGGTATTAAATATATCATTCTTCATGATCAGAAAAATTTTTGTATATATTGCTCTCTAGTTCTGGAATAAATGCAGCAAACTTCTGTAACTGATTGAAAATATGAGAATGAGTTCTATTACTTTCTGTTCCACTCAATTGATAGGTAGAGGAAAGACTTATGCTTTATCAAAAGTTTGATATTGTCGTGACCTCTTATATTCTCACATATTACGGGGGGTAGAGCATGGTACCGGAGTTTAAATCATAGCAATCTACACGAGGTCCGACGGGGCGAGCTAATAAAAGTTCCTGAAAACTCTTTAAATATTCCTAGGTCATTATGGGTAAGAAAAGAAGGATCTGTCTACATCAAATAACTACATAGTAAAAGTTTAGATGGTAGGATTTAATGAAGATTAAATTTGATACATGTTACCTTCCGCTTGACGGTGCGTTCTGATTCACATGTCTGCACTCTTAGCTAGTTGCGTTACAAGAGAGTGAAAGCGTCATACACGCTACCACAAGATACAACCAGTTTACCCCCACTCTTATTGCATCATTACCGATCTGTACTACCAACCAACAGTCACTAAACAAATTTTGCCATAACCGCATATGTTCTTACAGTGTTACCACAACCAAATGCCACAATATTGAGATTTTACTACAAATGAATGGTTTTAGGTCCCCTGGAGAAAAAGGAGAGAGAGGGGGGGGAGAGAGAGAAAATTGAATAAATAAAACCATGGATAAAAGTTCATTTTTTTTATTTTCTCAAAACTAGTGTAATGCTTTGGCCAAAATACCATATGCTTGAAATTTTGATATGACAGATAAAATATATTTTTTGAATTATCTATAAAACCCACTTTATTGTGATTGAATTTTGTATAAACTCTGGTTCACAATAATGCAAAACAAAAAGAACAGGAAGAAAAACAGCATATAACATTTTGGTTCACAACAGCGGGAATGCGTATCGATCATATCAATTACAAAGTAGAAAGTCAATTTTGCACATTGGGATGTCATGTCACGTCATGTCATGTCAGTTTGTTTTAACTGACCAATGATATTTTTACTTTCTCTACTACGTATAGTAAGTAGGGGAAGTATTGTATTCCACCCAAAAATTCGATACTGAGATTTCACCGGAAATATATGTTTTGAGACCCCCTGAATCCAAAAAAAGCATTTTTGGAAACGCATGTGCGCGGGAGTGTGTGTGTGTGTGTGTGTGTGTGTGTGTGCATGTGAGAGAGAGAGAGAACAGCATAACTCAGAAACGAACAGTCGGATAAACACCAAACTTGGTATTTAGGTTCAGTATCTTCCAGACATGCGACACGAAAGTTTTCAAGAAAATCCCCCCCCACCCCAGATTACCCTTTACATGGAACATTTTTCAAAAATTTAATTTTCTCAAAAATGTCTAACGATTTTGATTAAAACATCATATGTTTAAGATATTTTCATTACAAATAAAATGTATATCTTGAATTTTCTGGGAATGTCTCCAAAAGTATTCTTCATTGTGAACGACTTTTGCATAACTGGTAAACCATAAGAGATAGACAAAAATTTACTGCACAAAAAATGTAGATCGCATTAAAATACACAATTTATGTCATATACATTTTTTTTGTTAAGTGAACCATTTTCGAGATATTGCTTGTTATTCCCTTAAGTTTTTCAATACTTATTTTCCCAAATGGGAATTCGTTATTCATTTTTTTGTCTTGGATATGCAAAGAGTATTAATCTGTGGCAAAGAGAATGGTGCTGCACCTAGCAACCAGCTATTAAGAGATATGTCGATGCTTAAAGGCTACTGTTTTTCTATATTGCCCTTGCAAATACAAAACAAGGGGAACATAGTACGCCTTAAGCGATAGTCAAATATTTTTAGAAGTGATCGCTATGTGTAAAATGTAATTCTCTTTGCATGTCAAAACATCGTTTCTGCAAATTTTTATCTTGATTAATATGAAATAGATGGAGAATAAGAGTTTGTAAAAATAGTTTGTACAAGAGTAGAGAAAGTCATGTGAGTGTAATGCATCAGATTTTTTCACTGTTTCCAATTCAGCCAACATAATGCAGGTTAGTCCATATCAAAATTCAATAGAGTAAATATTATCTAAATGCAGATCCATTACATTTCTGATTCCTCTAGTCGTACTAAGCTTTCATTCCTTTATTTAATGGTGTACATTAAGGTTGTTTGTTCATTTCTACCGGTTTTTGCTGTTGTTTTTTGAGGCAATAGTCAGTTTTGAGTTGCATATAAACAAATTACAGATGATCCTTTCAGAAGAAGAACCAACACTTAATGCATCTGCGGATGTCAGGATCTGAGGTTAGGATGCACATATGCTAGAATTTCTTCCAGTTTCACGTTTCCAGCTGGTGACATAAAGAGCACTAGTGGTTGTTTCATGTCACAGTCGCTTACAGTGAAGAGTCTAATATGCACAATATGTATCTAATATCCGTGCCCAGGAATGAGAACGAGAAGGTTAAAACTTGGCCAAGTCTTCTTTCCTGTTCTCGGAGGCCAGTAAAGTTTGCCATCAATTGTAAGCGCTCACATTAAAATACATGTATTTCAATTTTGTTGTTCTCATTCTGTTTACTGTTCTCAGTTGTAGTGAATCAGTCTTTACTGGGAAACAATTAACCTTGGTGCACATTTCAGGGAACAGGAGGTTGAATATGCCATGCACCATCAATCAGAATGGAAACGGGAAGCATCAACGCCAACCTCACTTTGATAATTACAATTAATTGGTTTTTGACAATGGACATTGAAGCTGGTGCAACTGCCAGGTGTCATTGCTTTTTTGTTTTTCCAAGTCTACTACTAGCTATGAGAGAACTCTAGGAATTGTTATGGGTCCAGCCTGCTTGACTGTCTTCTGTGATCAAGACAGATATAAACAATAAACTTACAGTGTTTCCTTGAACTTACATGAACTTTCCTGTTGCCATTTCTAGGATCATGACTGCTGTGCATATTCATGTATGAAAATGAGTATTTTAACTCTTTTCATATTCTAGTTCTCGTCTCCATTCCCAGGCAGTTGTGCACCAGGCTTAAGATATAAACAGAAATTGACTGCAGAATATATGCAGAGGTCATTAAAATGTGCAATTATTTAGCATCTTATTCTTCATATTAAAATACCTCAAACATAATTATGGTATTTCAATAAGCTAGTAACAGTGATAGAATACAAACACATAGTTAACACAGTCAACATAGCAATAAACATTGGCCTCAACAAATAGATCATTGACAAGAAAATAGCAACATTCAAAACACAGAAACACATTAAGGATATCACAAACTCACCCAACGAAAACCAAATGATTTTTGAAAAGTTCACTTTCCACTCAAGTACTCCTTATAAGTTCCACATCATCTTCAAAAAAACAATCTAATTAGCTCCATAAAACAAATTTAGCAAAGAGAAATTACTCTGCAACAAATCAAAGGACCAAATACTTCAAAGCAAAAAAGCAGGGATTTAGCAAATCAGTTGCCCAGAATGTGACCAAATTTAGATGAATAAAAGTAAAAAAAATTTAGAAAACAGATTAAATGAGCAT
Organism: Deroplatys truncata; assembly: GCA_030765065.1. Classification (NCBI taxonomy): domain Eukaryota; kingdom Metazoa; phylum Arthropoda; class Insecta; order Mantodea; family Mantidae; genus Deroplatys; species Deroplatys truncata. The sequence goes on from CM060987.1 coordinate 197,252,808, forward strand.
ATGAGACACATCAAATACTGAGATGAATCTGCAGTTGCTACTTATGGATGACCAATAACAACTTCACACCAAACATAACACTCCCAAAACCTACAAGATACACAAAGAGTTGGATACTTCGGAAAAGATATTTAATCATAAAACATAAACACTGTAATGAATATTGAATTGCTGCCACCAAATCTACTATGGAAATTCATCACTTCACCACTAGATGTCACTACACACCAGACAACACCACCAGGAACCACTTTGATGAGAGAAAGTAGCTCTCAAAACTGGTGAAGACAAAAAACATGTAAGTAATGTTAAATGTTTCGACTCAGTTTTTCTATAATTACAAACACTGTTACTAGCTTATTCAAATATCATACAAATAATTATAGTGGTTTAATTAAAATTGGTAGAACTATTTTCCAGAAAATAATATATTGCAAAAGCTTTTCCATATAAAGGTAGTTGGGGTGGCAGAAATTTATAAAAATCTTATTACATACTTGGAAAATGTTGGGTTTAAATACCATGTTTGTTATTTATTTGACGTTTCACTTTGAGTTATACTATAATATTTTTTAATTTATTTATTTATTTGAGGAAGGGAATTAGGCGATCTAAACATATATATTTCCACTGAAATCTTGATAAAGAAGCTTTGAGTGAAATACAACACTTCCTCTCAGCACCATAAGTAAATCGTAGAAGAATTAAAAATGTATTTTGAAAAATGTTAAACAACACTAATTGCTCCACTTACTTAAAATTTAGTCGGACATGTTTCAAAGAGGCATGCTCTCCATCTTCAGCAGGTCGGCTGACTGAAGTCCACATCAGGTAACTGTCTCCCCCTTCCCTCGTTACCTAGGTGCACCACTGTTCCCATTGGTCAGTCGTAAGACATCATCTATTGCTGGTATTTTGAAGTTCATAGCTCGATTTATGTTCTTGATGATATAAATGTTTTCCCACACTGTTAATTCCTAATGGTTTATTTGGCGGGCTTTAAAAGTTTGATTTCTTGACTAATATTATGATTGCATGACCAAAAGTGTTGGGCTATGTCTGTTAATGTTTTATGTTTCTGAGATGCTCCTTCAATGGGTTTTCTAAGTTTCTCTTTGTCTTTCCAATATACACTACGTGATCAAAAGTATCCGGACACCTGGCTGAAAATGACGTACAAGTTCGTGGCGCCCTCCATCAGTAATGCTGGAATTCAATATGGTGTTGGCCCATCCTTAGCCTTGATGACATTTTTCACTCTCACAGGTATACTTTCAATCAGGTGCTGGAAGTTTTTTTGGGGAATGACAGCCCATTCTTCACGGAGTGCGGAACTGAGGAGAGGTATTGATGTAGATTGGTGAGGCCTGGCACGAAGTCGGCATTCCAAAACATCCCAAAGATGTTCTATAGGATTCAAGTCAGGACTCTGTGCAGGTCATTCCATTACAGGGATGTTATTGTCGTGTAACCACTCCACCACAGCCCATGCAGTATGAACAGGTGCTCGATCGTGTTGAAAGATGCAATCACCATCCCCGAATTGCTCTTCAACAGTGGGAAGCAAGAAGGTGCTTAAAATATCAATGTAGGTCTGCGCTGTGATCGTGCCACGCAAAACAACAAGGGGTGCAAGCCCCCTCCAGGAAAAACACGACCACACCATAACACCACCATCTCTGAATTTCACTGTTGACACTACACACGCTGGCAGATGACGTTCATCGGGCATTCGCCATACCCACACCCTGCCATCAGATCGCCACATTGTGTATCATGATTCGTCACTCCACACAACATTATGCCACTGTTCAATCATGTAATGTTGACGCTCCTTACACCAAGCGAGGCATCGTTTGGCATTTTCCTGCATGATGTGTGGCTTATGAGCAGCCGCTCGACTATGGACTCCAAGGTTTCTCACCTCATGCCTAACTGTCATAGTAGTTGGAGTGGATCCTGATGCAGTTTGGAATTCCTGTATGATGGTCTGGATAGATGTCTGCCTATTACTCTTTATGACCCTCTTCAAATGTCAGCAGTCTCTGTCAGTCAACAGATGAGGTCGGCCTGTACGCTTTTGTGCTGCACATGTGCCTTCACGTTTCCACTTCACTATCACATCAGAAACAGTGGACCTAGGGATGTTTAGGAGTGTGGAAATCTCACGTACAGACTTCTGACACAAGTGACACCCAATCACCTGACCACGTTCGAAGTCCATGAGTTCCACGGAGCATCCCATTCTGCTGTTTCACGATGTCTAATGACTACTGAGGTCGCAGATAATGAGTACTAGGCAGTAGGTGGCAGCACAATGCACCTAAGTAGAAAAACGTATGTTTGTGGGGGTGTCCGGATACTTTTGATCACATAGTGTATGTGTTATGACAGTCTTCATGATTGATGCAGTAGACTCTTGATAATTTATTGCTGAGTGGTATTTTTTTAAAGGGTGGTTAAGCAAATTTCTCACACTATGTTTATTTTGTTGAGCCAGTTTTATATTATTAGGCTTTGAAAATCTTGTTGACTTTATTGAACACTTTAAAAAATACCATTCCAAGCAATAAGTTACCGGGAATCTACTGTATCAATTGTAGAGACTGTCATAAAATATATAATGGAAAGACAAAGAGGAACTTAGAAACCGATTGAAGGAAATATAAAACATAAACAGACAGATAAATCAGCCATAGCCCATCACTTTTGGTCATTCAATCATAATATTAGCCAAGAAATCAAACTTTTAAAACCAGCCAAGAACCATTGGGAAGTAACAGTATGGGAAAATGTTTATATCATTAAGAACATAAATCAAGTTATGAACTTTGAAATACTGTTAATAGACGGTGTGTTACAACTGACCAATGGGAAGAGTGGCACACTTAGGCAACAAGGGAAGGGGGAGACAGTTACCTGACTTGGACTTCAGTTGGCAGATCCACTGAGGACAGAGAACATGCCTCTTTGAAACATTCAATTTTAAGTAAGTGTAGAAATTAGTGTTTTTAAATGTCGACTACTGTTTTTTAACACTTTATTAACATACCCCACTGTTTTAAACACTTCATTTTTATCATCAATTTTATATATTAATTGCTTTGTAAGGTTCACACAGCCTTTGAATTTGTCCAAATTCAGACATTTGTTTATTAAATTGTTACAGATAACACATGACAAGAGCAACCTTATTATTGACTTGTTAACAAAGATCTCGCAGTATCTTGCCACAACCAGCAACTCTCCATTCCAGAACAAAGGCACAGCTTGTCAGAAACTTGTGGATCTGTTTACTGTAGTGTTCAGTGGTGTTGGAAGTGGTCATAACTCCTTGCTTTACACAGAGAGGATAAAGAAGTGTTTCAAGGTCAGTTTACGACTTCTTGTTCCTTATATTTGTTCTGTGTGCATAGGTAAAACTAAGCATTTCTTTTGTAATAAAAAGTAAGAACCACATAAACCATTGAAATTGTATTCCATCCAGTCAAGGAAGGATGTTGGTGCAAACAAATGCATGTGTGTTCGCTGCAGACACCTTTCAGATATATAAAAATAGTTGGTTACTGCACTTGATGTATCGTCATTCTTTTTGTATTTCAGATAATAAAGATGGTAAATAGCATAATATTTTTTTAATAATAATAGTAGTAATAATAATAATAATAATAATAATAATAATAATAATAATAATAATAATACTTTATTATCACCTTATGTTCAACAGAGCATTGCTGAAAACAGGCAAGTTGTCAGATTTAAATATACATATATTATGTTAAAAGCATTGTAATCCTAGTATAACTGATATTCTATATGGATTAAAAAAAAAAAAGTAAAGTATATAAGACAAGATGCTAGATAGTACATAACATTGAATTAATAATTGAACTAGTAACTTATTTTAAAAATTCCTCAAGTGAATAAAAGACATTGTCAGGTAAGACTGCAAAGCAGATTTAAATTTTCTGTAATTGTCATATCTTTTAATTTCTGCTGGCAGCCTATTATAGAATTTTACATCAGCATAACTAGGCAGCTTTTCATATAGACTATGTCTGTGCCTCATGATAGCCAGATTACTTTTTTTTTCTTGTGTTATGATCATGTATATTTAAATTTGTTTGCATGGGAAATTTGTATTTTATAATGTATAAAATGGTATTATAGATATAAAGACTTGTAAGGTCATTATTTTTAGCTGTTGAAAGGCTTCCTTATATGAATCTTGTATTTTTAAGTTTGACATATATGTGATTGCTCTTTTATTTAAATTTGATTTAGAAGTACTGCCCCATGTTTCTATGCCATATGAAATATATGACTGGATGAGAGAGAAATAAATTATACTAATAGTTGCTGCAGGGACATAGATGTTTAAAGAATTAAGTAAAAATAGATTTTTACTTTTTGATGTAAATTGAGTCACACTTTTTTACGCTCACCTTCACTGATTAAAAGTCATATAAAACAGAAACGTTTTCGAGGGCATTTGTCCTCATCATCAGCGACTGGGTGACTAAGGGTAGCTTTCTCCCGTGTCCTCTTCTTCCTCATCCTGCAAATTCTGACCCTGTTGCCATCTGGTGTTGGGTGCACAAAGTTTTAACACATTGCTCACAGGCGGGATTTAAAAATTAATGACGTTGCCATTTTTCATGATGTGTATTTTTTCCCAGATGTTCAATTCTATTGGTGTGGTGAGGGGTTTTAACAACTTTATACTTTGGCCAATGTTGTGGTTTTCTGTCCAAAAATGGTGTGATACAGCGGATTTCTCTATTTGTTTTAGTTTTATGTTCCTTTGGTGTTCCTTGAGTCTGGTTTCCAAGTTCCTTTTAGTTTTTCCTATGTAGTATTTCTCACATTAATCACAACTAATCTGGTAAATTCCGGATTTTAATGTGTTTGGGATGGTATTTTTGAGAGGTGTGTTTAGTAAGTTCTTCAAGCTGAATTTGTTCTGTGGAGCTAGTCTAATGTTAAATTTGTTGAAGATTCGTTCAAATTTTCTAAGGGCCCAAGGGTGGTATGTGAATTTCTTGTATTTCCAATTTGTGTTTGAGAGAGGTGTTAGAGTGGTGGAATGTGAAATTGCCTTGAGTTTTTTCTTCTTGTTTATTATGTTCCTTATGAGATCTGAGTTGAATTCATTAGTTACTGCTATTTTTTCTATATGTTGTTCTTTTAAAAATTCTTTGCTCAAGGGGACGCTATGCAACCGGTGGATCAAACTTCTAAAGGTGGCTAGTTGGTGCGAAATTGGGTTGCAACCATTTTTCTTTATGTAATTTAATTATGTGAGTTTTACTTATTTTTAATGTTAGTTTATCAGTATGCAGAATAAATGATAATGTTTTATGGAGCATGACACCAAGTAACCTGCACTTTGTCAACGCTATTTACTAGTTTATTGTCAATATATAATTGTAAAGGTGCATTAAAGGTTTTGTTACCAAAAGTAATCAATTCGCATTTAGTTGGATTTATACTTAAATTTATCTTTGTAAAATACTCAAATAGTTTGGTATGCTTTCATTCAATATTTTGCTTGAGGCATTGCTGGCTGTGACACTAGTGTTATCTGCATATTGTACAATTTTTGTACCAGTGGGTGTATATTCAGTTATGTTGTGGATGTATAGGATAAACAAAAGAGGCCCAAGGATTGATCCCTGTGGGACACCATGTGTCAGTTCCATCGTAGTTGAAATAGCATCACTATCTGTAGAATTTAGCACTACATATTATTTCCTATTTATCATGTAAGATTAATTAAATTATGTCCCAAACCTCTAATCCCCAGACTGATAATTTATTGAGTAGTGTTTTTTTTTTTTTTTTTTTTTTTTTTTTGGACGCAGTTCAAAAGCCTTGATAAGATCTAATCAAATGATTGTTGCATATTTGCCAGAATCAATAATTTTTATATTTAAACATAATTCAAATAATCAGTTTGTATTTATTGTCATGGCCATGCAGCTATTGGTATTCCCACATTGTTTACTTGAGTGAAGCACTAATGCTAACAGAATACTATGTATGTCACAATCATGGCTTAGTGCATAGCAGGTCAGAGCACTGTAATTAAAATATAGAAGTGACAAAGCCCTTAAAATAGTGAAACTGTGTTCAACTATTTGAGCATTATCATACCCATGCTGTTAAGGATGTCATTAAATTAACATTGGAGCAACTGCTGGGTTTGAATGTTGAAGAAAGTGAAAGAGGCAGAAACTGTGAAAACCCTGCATAGCTGTTTCTTAAACAATTAGCTCCCTACCATAGCTATTCTGAAGCTATTTAAAGCAAAGATTATGTAGAACTACAACCAAAGAATAGATAAACTTGTTTATATACATCTCTTTCATTTCTTTTATATGCAGCTTCATGTGGCAGTTGAAGAACCTAAGAACAAGAAGCAAAAGTCAGACTCATGGGGAGATTCAAAGGCACCATCTGTTGGTAAAGGTCAAGGACGCATAATTAGCTATTGGTGTTTCAGCCCTAGCTTTGGGTAAGTGTCATTCCTCTGTACATTTTAAACTATCAACAGTAGTAGCACTAGTGCTGATAGTTTTACGATTATTTAATTGAGATTAACGAATGCTTCTTTTCATGATAATTATTTTGAGACCTTTGGTATGAGTTTGAAACCGAAATTAAATTGTCATCTAAAACTAGTAGCAAAAGTGCCACTTGGCTAGATAATAACACACAAAGCTTATTATGAACTTAACTAGTTTAGCACCAACCTCATTTGTTGGTCCTGTAGAACGAGAGCAATCTCTCTGTCAATAACTGAGCTGTCAATTTTATAATTTCTCTCCATACAGAATTCTGAAAATTGGTTCCACACCATACTTTTGTTCTTCTTTGTGTTTTCTGGTGTTCAGTTATCTACAGCTGCTTTTATATTACCAATATTTTGACTTCAAAAGTGCGGCATTTTCAGTTGCTATTATTATAGATGCAGCCTACGTGATCTCACTCACTGCATTCATACAAATTAAAAACAAGTACACCACCATGAAATACTACCAGTGCAGTACGGCTTTGATTGGCCAACTGACTAGCATACTGTACCTGTCATTAGCTAATGGCATACTGACTGTGATTATCATACTAATTTTGTTTGCATACTCAGAATTCTTTGTGTGATATTACAGAGTGAGCCAAAAGACTCCGAACCATCTGCGCGGTGTTTTTCCTGTCCGTGTCCTTGGCGCTCTTTGCTGTCTGCCGCTATCATACAAAGGCACGGATGAAACCATACAACATTTTTAAAACTACTTTTAAAGGCTTTGTTTACCAACTTTACGAAAAAAGATGCTGAAACTGGCCACCATCGTTGTCCATACATTTTTGGCACCTTTTTAGGAAACTATCCATCACTCGCCACAGTTCATGTTGAGAAATTTTCTGGCAGATATTTTGTTTTAATTCTTCCAGGGTGTGTGGGTTTGTCTTGTACACTTCATGTTTTAAGTTATCCCAGAGAAGTATTTTATGAACAATATTACCGGCTGCGCAGTGCTTTTCCACTGGGCATGTGGAAATATGATAAAAATATGATAACGCACTGCCGCTATAAACAGAGTTTATATTATACACACAGCGTGTATTTATTTATGATTCTAATGTGTTAACTTGGTCAGCTCGCCCAGTGAAAGTATGATCTGCAGAAAGATTTCCAGGTGTAAAAGTTCCAGGCCATACAACATTCCATGAACTTTACAGTAAATTTCAGGCCACAGGAAGTATTCAGTCTAAGTAATCTAAAAGATGGCGTTCGGTTCTTACCGAAGAAACATTAGATGACATCGGTCATCGTTTGGAAAATTCCCCCCAAAAATTCCATGATGGATAGTTTCCTAAAGAGGTGCCAAAATGTATGGACAATGACGGTGGCCAGTTTCAGCATTTCCTTTCATAAAGTTGGTAATAAAGCCTTTAAAATAGTTTTAAAAATGTTACATGGTTTCATCTGTGCCTTTATGATAGCAGCAGATGGCAGCGAGCGCCAAGGACGCGGACAGGAAAAACACCGCACAGGCGGTTCGGGGTCTTTTGGCTCACTCTGTATTACTATCATGTTAGTTTTCTTTCTCTTTACTTGTGGTAGGTAGAGGAAGTGTTGTATTGCATCCAAAAATTCAATATCAAGGTTTCATCTGAAATACAGATCTTAAGGACCCCTGAACCCCCCTCCCCCCAAAAAAATCATTTTTAGAAAAAGGCTTCTGTGTATGAGAGAGAGAGAGAGAGAGAGAGAGAGAGAGAGAGAGAGAGAGAGAGAGAGAGAGAGAGAGAGGGGGGGGCAGAAAGTCTCAGAACACATTGATTTTTCAAGAAAATCTTACACACTAAACTTGCCATTACGTGTAAACATTTTTTTATTATTATTATTTTCTGCGAAATGGCTCTAACAATTTTGATTAAATTACTATACGTATAAAATATTTGTATATAATTATATATAATTAATAAAATGTATATTTTGAATTTTCTGGGAATAGGTTGTAAAGTCCTCCTTATTCTGAATAAATTTTGTGTAACTGTTAAATCATAAGATAGAGACAGAAACTTACTGCACAAAAAATCTAGACTGCCCATGATTCATTGGTCAGGATTTTGGCTTCTCAACTTGGATGTTCTGGGTTTGATACCTCTCAGAATGAGGGAATTTTGATTTAAATAGAATCATTCTCTACCTTCTGTAGAGTTATGTGAATGAATATGAATGTGTTTCATGACAAAATTTAATAAAATCATCATAAAAAAACTACAATGTAGTGGAATAATAACACCATCGGATGTTTCTTATGATGGATCCCCACTATGACTATAGAAGTTAAAGGGGTCTATAGAAATGAAGAAAGAAGGAAACAAAGAAAGGAAGAAACAGAAGTTTAACCTTGCTAAAGCACACTATGTCACACTGTTTTGTAGCATTAATAATTTTTTAGATATTTGTTGCTATTGGTTTTAATTTTGCAGTATTTTCTATGTGCTACGTCATGTTGTGTTTCTTGTGATGACATGCAAAGAGTAAGGAATTTCAAAGCTGGCATATAGTGACCCACTTTCTAAAGATTTGACTATCACTTCAGCCTCCTGTATCGTTCTTCTACACACAAGAGAATGTGTAATGAAATTACTTATGCAAACAATCTAACTGACACTTAACATGAAGTAGAAAAATAATTTTTGTAGGATATATTAAAATAAATAATACAGTGAAACCTGTCAAAATCGAACTGAATAAACTGGAACCCTGTCTTATTTCTGAAAAATGTTATGGTCCCGGTGGAAAGCATGTACTTCATGTGTAATTATTCCTAAATAATATGTAAATCGGTCAACATGGAAATGAAAACTGCTTAAAACAGGATGTACTATTAACACACATTTGTTTTGGGAAATGCTGTGCTTCAAAGGAAACTGCAAATGTTTTATTTATTTTGTTTTGGGAACATATCATGCTTCCAAAGAAACTGCAAATGTAGGTCATTAAGGTGAATGAGAAGTGTTTCTAGATGTACTGTGATGGATGTGTTGGTGGATAGAAAAGCTAAAATAATGTATATGATATGATATCTTTATTGAGTGTTGAGCTAATACAATACGTTTGGGCATGATCAGCGTTGAGCCCTGGCTCCTTTTGCTGATCGTACCCAAGCTTCCACATTTACAAAGCATGTGTGTTGAGTTAGCTTCATATCGCTAATGTTTCTCATTTAAATTCACTATACTGCTTACTGTTCTTCTCCCCTTCCCATCTCCTTCCCTTGCTTCCTCCGCCGTCTTTAATACTTCACTATCAGCGGGAAATGGGAACTATTAGATGCAATTTAGAGAATGTTTATTTGTACCCCGTACTGATCGTCCATAACAACACTTGCTCGTTCATACTAAGAAATGTACCTCTCCCTCCTAGCCCTCTCGTATTTACCGTCCTTTATATCTAAACCATTCACTTCACGATTTCATAAAATCTATCACTTGCTTATCAATACCTTGTCTTTACCTTGTCTAATTTGTTCCTTTCTATACATTCTATAGTCACTCTCCCTCCCTATTCTATTTACTTCCTCATTATTACTGCTTCTGTTTTCCCATACTTCTCACAGAGCCTGCACTATTTCTATATGTATGGCACACTTTCCTACTCCATAAATCTATTTCTGTTGGCTCCTTTAACGGTCCCACTTTGTTTCTGTCCAAAATCCGTAGACTCCCATTGGGTGTCAACACAATACTTTCTTCTTCCACCAATTCGCCACTCTGAAACCATGCCTCTGCCCTGCCCGCAATCATATCACGTGGCGATTGAACTCCCTCCCTCCTTGATGATGCCACTTTCCTAACTTTGCCAGCTGTTGTCCATACATCACTCTGATCTGACGTCACTGCCTCAGCTCCTAATCTCTTCTCTGACTCAGCCATCTTGTTCCCGCCAGTCCCACATAGCAGTCACGTAACTTCCATTTTCCTTGTTTCGCCAGCTGATGCCCTTGCGTCACTCTGATCTGATGTTCTGACTGCGTCTTGGCCAAGCCTACTCTCTAACACCGTTATCTTCTTTCCGCCAGCCCCACGTGCCGGTGACGTAACTTCCATATGTCGATCCTTATCCTCTGGTCTCCAATCGCTCTTTGGACTTCCTCTGCATTCCTTCTCTCTGGTCTCGGATGTATTTCGTTGAATCATATCCTGCTCCTGCGATCTGCTGTTCGTTGTGTCACTTTCGTATCCCATCACCATGCGCCCATCGACCCATAATCGTAGATTCTTTATGAAGGCCCGTTTCCCTTCCATTCTTGCCAGCATCATTTGTTGTATTAAATCCTTCTTCAAGACCCGTTGTTCCACTGATAAATGTCTATTTATAAAGATATTTGTTCCTTTTAGTAGCTTTGATTTCTTCAATACTTCATAAACAAACTGCACTGACGTAAATCTTGCAACTATCATTCTGGCTCCTGTTGATCTCCCCACTCTAAATGCTTCTCTAATCTCCCAGCCCTATAGCTTCAAACCAAGCTTTCCTTCTATAATCTCTCTGACCTCATCTACAGTCCATACTCCATTCGTTTCTTTCACTTCTGCTATAACCAAATTAAATCTTCGGTGTTTCTCTTCCAGCAGCTCAACTCTTCTTTTAAGTTTCTGTACCTCATTTCGTATATCTTGCATTTCATTTTTAATCTCTCCCTTGATATCTATTAGTTCCTTTTCCATTCCATTGAGTTTATTTCCTAATCTCTAATCCATATCTTTAATGTATGCAAACGTTTGTTCCATGATGTTTCGATTCCCATTTGGCCCAGGGTTGATTTCAACTCCACCAATTACCAATAGTATACCTATTACACATGTGAGAAGAAACATGTTTACCATCTCTTCTACACATTTGTTTGTTTTAGAATCCTTCCATTTTAACTTGTTAAATGCTCCAATTCTTGCTCTGTACACCTCAATACCAATTCCCATGGTTACTTGAGCCCTTCTTTCTTCCACTCCAGGAGCTTCCTCCTCACATATCCATTCTCTTCCACTGCTTGCTAAGCACTCCCACATAATGTATATAACATATATAATATGTACTGTATTATGCAGTAGATGTAAAACCACATATATACTAAAATGAGTGGTTTTTTAAAGCTCATGATATTGAAACGGTTCTCATGGTGTTTGCATTCAATATTCTTAAAACTACACATAGGAAAAAAAAATCTGGAATGTGTGCATAGTATGGAAAACAAAACTTGGTATTTAGGTTCAGCATCTTGTAGGGATATGACACAAACATTTTCAAGAAAATCCCTCCAACCGAAACTACTTTTTACGTAGAAAATTTTTTGAAGTTTTGTATTTTCTCAAAATTGGCTATAATGATTGTGATTAAAATAACATATGGCCGAGATATTCACACAAGAAAGAAATTGTATAGCGTGAATTTTTGGTAATAGCCGAGGAGCTCTGCTCATTCAGAAGAATTTCGTATAACTGGTAAACCATACCAGTTAGACCAAAACATACTACATAAAAAACACAATTTATTTAAAATAACCTGTTTTGTGGTATCAGCCATTTATAAGAATACCATTGTAATTGATTTGAATTTTTCAATTGTTATTTGCAATGTCATGGAAAGAGTATAGAATTTTTAGGCCAGCTTTAGCAATCCAGTTTTTAAAAATCTATCGTTTCGGTTTCTTGTATCCCCCTTGTACCTTTAACAAAATGTGTAATCAAACTTTTTCTGCAAAGGCTTATCTTGATTTTAATGAGGTAGATAAAAAAAATTAAGTTTTTGTAAGAGTAGTTTATTGAAGCTATGTAAAAGTAAACGATAGTCGATAGTGAAGGCCATGTAAATGTAACACATCAGAGTTTTACTTACAGAATGCAGCAGTTGCTGGAACAAAACCTGAGATGTCTGATTCTCACAAGCGGCACTCTGTCTCCATTACCTCCACTTATTTCAGAAATTGGAATACCAGTAGATGTTACTCTGGAAAATGCTCATGTAATAAAGCATAATCAAGTTTATGTTAGTGTTGTTCCCAGTGGACCTGATAATCATGTCCTCAACTCTTCATATAACACAAGGTAAGGTACCAAATACTTCCACTATATCTGTGCTACTATTAAGAACAAAAATATTTTGTTGAGAGGGGGAGATAGGAGAAAATAACATACACAGCTTCCATATGGATGCATGGTCGTATTGCAGGGAATTGCTTGCCCTACACTGTGCTGTTTCTAACCAGATCTGTTCTATCTTCATTTCCCTCCACTCTGTGTAGTAGCTAATCATTTGACTCAGTCTTTGTACACAGGTTACTACATTATGAGACCATGTGTTTCACTGTTATAGTGCATTACTGCTATTATAATGCCAAAACATCTGTATACTTTTAGCACACAGAATCTTCATGTACAATTCCTATATGACAACAAACTCTTGTAAAGAACTAAGATGGCGATTTATACATACAGATTTGTGCATCTCACAGAGAAATGGTTTGTAATCTTGTGAATAGATATAGGGAAATGTTCTTGATAGGAAACCGAAAGTAAATCACTGTGTTCTTACAGAGGAAAAACTCGATGGCATCAGAGAAAAGTTAGAATGAATTCCAAAGAAATCTCTGAAAAAGCAAAAGCCGGCTTGGAATGCTACTAAGCTTTTAAACTTAAAATTGTATAAGATAATGTAGTTCAGAATTGCAACTGCATGATAATGCAAGTAGAGTTAATTTCTGTTGGGTTTTGGATAATGTTAATGATCTATTGACCCACATTTGATTTTTTTTTATGGTTGAAGCATGGTTTTATTTACATGACCGTAAAGAATTAATGAGTGTTAATGCAAATTTAAAATGTATGAGAGATATGTGGCGGCACAAGGACATCATTTACAACATCTGACACATCAGAAGATATCAAGATTTCACTGGAATTTTTGCCAGGGTTAGACTACAGATAGTGCTGTGATCCTAATTTAAAACTCTGTTAATCATTTTAAATTACTCCATAAACATAATAAAAGAGGTAACTTGGACTATTTTAGGCATAGTGTAAAAAAAAAGTGTATCTTTAAAGGATATATATATATTTCTGGAATCACACTTTTTAATAAATTACCACTGGAAATCAATTCTGTAGTTGATGGTTCTATAGAGCAATTCAAAAAGGAAATTGAGGGTGTATCTAATAAACAAATGTCTATATGGAATTAATTGTGCTTCCACACAAACCATGTGTTGGGCAAGGTTGGAAAGGTAGAATCAGACGATTGAAAATTTCAATGCCATAGCTGGGATTTGAAATTTTCAATCGTCCGATTCTACCTTTCCATATGCCTGTATGATTTAAAGGATTTGTAAATATGTAATTGTATTGAAATATCCAAAATCAGATGTGTGATAAACTGGATGAAATTATTATCATCAATCATCATCATCTGCTATGATGAATGTATGTGGTTATTGTAGTTATAATTTACATGAAAAATCTGTGCTTGAATTTAAGAAGCTATGAATATCTGACCTCACTGGGAAACTGCATGCTTTCCCGTGCTAAGAAAATTCCCATTAGGCCTACCATACATTCAATAAAGGTTCTGTATTAGAAATGGTTCTGAGGATTAAACTGTTTCAAAAATTGCCATAGGTCCAGTTTTATAGTTCCAAAACAACAGTCCTGAAATTTTGCACTAATATGTTCCTTCAAATATTTTTATAATCAGTTCCGAAAATAACGTTTTGATTGTAGAGAGTATGTTGCATTGCATTACAGCGGTTACAAGTACTGTATTTATCCAAATACAAAGACAATGTTTTTTTCCCAAAATTTTAGTTTTAAGAACCACAGGTCACCTTGCATTAGGGCTATAGATTTTCCAATTAGTGCGTGTGTCAACAGCGGAGAAGCACACAGAAAATGTGCAAGGTTGCTGTGAAGCAACTTCAGTATGGTGTATCAGCTGGATTTTGTGTGCTTCATTTTGTATTGTAAAGTTAGTAAGTTAACAACATGCCTAGAGGGATTACAAGGTTCCTGTTGGTAAAAAGGAATATCTAGCTCCCCAAATCCAACTTTTTAACCAGACTATCGAGAAAGTGGAAAAAACAAAATTTCCTGGTCTTTGGGTCCAAAACAATTTAAAATGGGAAAACCACATAAGTCATATTAATAAAAAGCTAGGCACAGCATGTTACATGATGCGGATATTAGCAGGAAGCACAAGGATTGAGACCACCAGAATGGCTTATTTTGCATACGTCCATTCTTTATTACGAAATGGCATAATATTCTGGGGCGAGTCAGCAGCAAGCAAAACATGCTTTATAATGCAAAAGAAAATAATTCGAGCCATGACTGGGGCAAGTTTAAGATCATCATGTAAACCCCTGTTTAAATCATTAAACATACTTCCACTCCCTTGCATCTATATATTTGAAACAATAATGTTCATCCACAAAACTACAAACAATACAGATTCCCCCTTCACGAGGAATGAAACAGTGCACCAGCATAATACAAGGCAAACCAATAATCTACATATTTCTCAACGTAATACCTCTCTGTGCCAAAAAAGTATATTACATTCTGGGCTAAAGATATACAACTGTCTACCAAAATCTATAAAAGGAATTGAGCAAGAAAATACTCTCAAACACTCTTTAAAGGCATATCTGATTAACCACTGCTTTTACTCTATTCAAGAATTCTTAACTAAAGAGAATTTATAAGTACTGTAACATGCAATTATAATTTATTATTAGAAACTTATACATATTTTGGCTTGATAAATTTTGTAATATTTTGTAAACTTACCATAATGTGTCCAGCATAGATTGCACCTTTGTACATATGTAATCATAATTTATTTTCTTTGTAAACTTATACATATCTTGGTTTATTAATTTTTGTAATATCTTGTAAATATTTCGTTATCTTACTTTGACGTGTCCAATATTGAATGTACTTCTGTACGTAACAATTCACTGGATCAATAAAAATGAAATGAAATAAAAAAAAGCTTTCTTTTAAGGCTAAAATAGAAATTGGGGGATTTTCTTCCTATGTCCACGGTTGTAATATTGTGTTGACATATGATGGTCATGCAGTAAGTGGCAAACTTACATTTCTCTACTTCCATCCCTGCCAGCCTTTTCCATCCTTCTTGTGCATTTTTGTGTGATATGTATCATTAACTGTTTACAACAATGCATTGTGCAATGTCTAGTCACATTCATCATCATCTGATTGTGGTTGCTGTGATTGTAGTGTATAACACTGATAACTAGAAAATGAGGGTTATGTGGCCATCTAGTCTTCGGATAATTGAGACCTAAGTTTCAATAGAGGGCAATCAGTACCCATTAGAAATCTTTTGACCAATAGATTTGGAACACACAATTGTTAGCATCATGGAAACTGATAGAGATTAGTTAGTGCAATGATGATGGAGGTGAATTCCTTTAATGTGAGTTAAGTGAGCAATAATTATAATAAGCATTTAAATGTATCATTGTTATCAGTAAGTTACAGATTTATGTGTGCATGATAGGGAGGGGAGCATCATTTTCCAATACCAGAACAAAGAATGACAAAGCATAGTATTTTTTGAAACTGTAGTAGTCGGAAGCGTTTCTGAAAATGAATGAAAGAGAGCAGTTGGAACTTCTCAACCAATTTGGATAATCCTTTCACCATTGAAAAGCTGTTAGAAATCCTTCCATAGAGATTCCTATTCATTACAGAGCTTACAGAAAGGTAATACTTGTAACCCATTATGTTATATTGTGTGTTCCAATTGAAATTGAAAAAGAACTTGATCCCATAACTACTTTACATTAAGTTTTTTTTTTTTTTACCTTGGAACATGTTTCAATAGATGTTGCTCTCATCGTCAGCTGATTCTGACTGGTGAGGTTGGTGGACAATGGTTGGTTGGTCCCCCTGGTGATTTGGATGTACTGATGAATCAAATTTTCTTCTGTTGTTAACCATTTCCAAGATATTCCGTCTTATTGGTTTGAATTTTCAAATACTTATGCTTTACTCGTTATTGTTTTTCTCCTGGTTGTACAAAGAGAGAAGAATTTCAAAGCCATCACATAGGAACCAGGTATTAAAAGATTTGACTATCGCTTAAGTGTACTGTGTTCTCTCATTCCCACTGTACACACAAGGAAACATGTAATAAAACCATTTTTTACAAGTGTTTATCTTGATTAACATGAAGTGAATAGAAGAATAAGTTTTGTAGGAATAGTTTGTTGAAAAATGGTTAAAGAAAGTCATATGAATGTAATGCACCAAATTTTTGGGGAGAAAATCTTCCACACTCTTAGCTTTTCTGTGTTGTTGAAGTATTCCACTAATTTAGCATCTTCATTTATTCCATGAGGAGTTCCCCAGAAATGCACATCTGTCACTGATTTCCTTATACAGTTTAACCTTTGTTATACATTTTCAAAGGGAGACAGCTAAAATTATGTATAAACAAGAAAACATAAAGTGAATTTCCTTATGGAACTGAAACTGTTTTACTAGTTAATTTTGAAGATTTAGAGGCTAGTAATAGTGATGTGTCATAATTTAAAATAAAGAGAGTTGAAGGTTGTTACACTACATCACTAAAATGTTTTTACTTGAACGCATTTCGGGAGACAGTTTGCTCCCAAAACGCGTTCAAGTAAGAACATTTAAGTTTTATTTTTTTAAAAAAAAAACTATTTTATTAGGTTACACAGGCCTGCAAATTTAAAAAAATTTTCTGCATCACAGAATTAAACAGGTCCCTAAGCCTAATTTTGGTATGCTAAATTCAAATCTGCTTTCCATTTTTTCATATCATGTGCCTTTTTTTTTTTTTTTTTTTTTTGGTCGCATGCAGAAAGGAAGTTTATTTCTAGTTTTTAAGTACAGTTTAAAATGCGTCAAATCATGTAAACTAAAAATCAATCTCTATTCTACAGATGCAACAGTTTACATTGAACTAGGAAATTTCAAACGTACCTTATGATTTTATTTGTTCCTCTGCTTTGTTTATTTATTTATTGTGCTAAGAGTTTTACAAATTTGATTGCCTACCGTGCTTTGACCCTGGTCACTCATTCAGTAGACAATCACTACAGTTTATTTACATTTTACAATTTTTTGTCAATAAATTATCTTGCTCTTTTTTTTTCCCAGTTTTTTTTTTTTTTATGTCCCATTTCCACTTGTTTTTCACTTTTCATTTATTGATTACTTAACCATCACACATTCACTATAGTTTTCCAATTAAAGTAAGATGCACTACCTCTTACTTTTCTCTTTCCACTGTCCAAAGCCATTTATTTTTTACTTTACACAAAAACTGTCCAATGCTTCTAGCGTCCTTACATATCATTTCAATCATAAGTGTATTTCTATCCCCCTTCAACCACTTCTTATTAAAAAATTCTTTTCTCCAATTTTCTGTTCCTTGGCACTTAAATACTATGTGTTCAATGTCTTCATTACCACCACATATCAGACAATGGTTCTGGGGAATACCCTGTCTTAGCCCTTTTAGCCTCCATGCTCCGGTTCTTAACCACGCAATAGATTCTCTCTCTTCTTTATTTACTGTGTCTATATATTTTTCCCTACCCCACTCTGCTTTGTTGAAAACGAATGCTGAGTTGACTTGTATTTGTGGTCCTGACAAGAGTTGTCTCTAATTAAACACCAACAATAGTTAGCCATCTTGGAGACGTCCCATCGATCCTGGTACCTTCTTTCCATCTCCTTTAGTCCTGGTGGAATCTCTCTCCCTGTCCTTCACTTAGTGCATCCAAGTTTTCAGGAAAAAATCCAAGATGTGAATGCATAAAATGCAATTTTAAGCCATTGTGAAACCACGTGCCTTTAACTTTTCGAGCATGGTTTTAACAATATGCTCATATTGCTCATCTTTAACATTACCCAAAAACTTGTTTATAACTTCATTGAATGAGTCCCAAGCTTGAAGTTCTATGTCTGTCATGATATTTCTAAAATGAATGTCCTTCATGAGTTTGTGAATCTATAAGCTGTCAAAATTGCCTTCTTTCACTTTTGATTTAGAGAACATTGGAAATTTCTAAATAAGATGTTGGAAATGGACCACATTTGTCCAAAGCTTTGACAAATTGCTTCATTATTCCTATTTTTATATGTAACGGGAGTAGAAAAACCTTTTGTGAGTCAACCAGCAGGTGATTTATTACATTTTTTGTACCTGGCACTAAATTTTTCAAAATCTGTATGTGATACATAAAACTATTATTATTTTGAAAATCAGAGCATGCAATTTTACCGTTATGATGTAATATATTCCATGCCGCAAAATCTTTGCAGGTCTGTGTTATTGATCAAACTAGTTATAGATTATTTAATATAAGAAAGCAATAAATGAAATAAATACACAAATGATAAACATAATACACTAAAGTACTGTCGTCCTCCGTGGACTAGTGGTACCGTGCTAGCCTCTAGTTCCCAAGGTCGCGGGTTCAAACCCGGCGGAGGGCGATGGATTTTTTCGGGCGTAAAAATCGTTAGCACGGCTTCCTTCGGAAGGGAAGTAAAGCCGGTGGTCCCGTGTCATAGATTTACGGCACGTAAAAGAACCTCAAGCCTGATAAAGAGGCCTCTGAGCAAAATTACAGGTGTTTCACGCCCAATATAGAATGGGACGCTAAGAACCATAGTAGTTAAAGAGCGTCCATAAATAAAACTCAATTTTTTAAACTAAAGTACTGGTGCTTTACACTGGTTTAAAAAATGTCATCAGTTTTTCTTTGCTGCTTTGATTCTTCCACACTAGTCAACATATGCACTAACTGCAGAAATGCTGCCATCATTTAGGCTTTGGAATGATAGAAATTGTTGTGTAATTTCTAGAGCTTGAATTGCCTCATGCACACTGAAACTCTTTCACTATTTAGGCCTACTTCTACATCACCATCATCATTAACATCAGCTGCACTTTGGGGAAGAATCACCTTACCCGACCGTATTGTTAACACATGCGCAGCAATAATGCGTTTCAGAAATGTTGATGCCTTGCCCAATATGTCTACTGTTTTGTGCTGCAACACCAAGTATACAGTATACAGAAATCATGTATAATAATATATTGTGATACAGCAGCTATGGCTCAAGCTTCAGCAGGTCACCACTAGGTAGTTGGAGAGACAGAGATAAGTAGTGCTCTCACACAGTATAAACACCAGAAGTGCTATTGTTTGATGACCAGAATCTTCTGGAAGTTTCCCCTCCCCCTGCCTCCAGAACGCGTATACGGTGGAAACTTTCAATGCTAATGAGTGTGTTAGTAAGTGTTGGTTATTCAGTGCATTCTCCGAGTGAGTTTGTGACAATTTCTGTGACGTGTTGATGCTGATACTGCAGGAGATTAGACACACCGTTGTGTTCAACTCCCCAGCGAGCGAGCCATCTAAAAAAGTCTGCATACTTCATTACCTTGCAAAGAAAGTAAAGTAGCAGTGAAAACTAAGTGAATGACAGTGAAAAGTTGAAAACTTTACAACGCTATAATATAACATAAATGAGTAAGTAGATGAATATATTTCCTGCATGGGGACCAGAAAATTGTGACATATTAATGAGAAAATATATAACTAAAAAGCGTATAATTCAGCTAAATATTAATGGACAAAGTTCTGTGCCTAAAAAAAATGTAACATATATACAAAAAAATAAAAGTTAATAATGAATATAAGTGAGGCTTTGCTGTATTTAATGTTCCTAAAATGTTCTTGAGTGCCTATGTTCCAGTTTGTTTGACCTATACTTGTCACAGTTTTTGCATTAAACAAATAGATAAATCAGCAATTTCCACAAATTTCTGCATCAAATAAATGAGGATGCTAATTTAGAGGAGTATATTGTGACTTCGTCCAGTTTTTTCAACTGTCACTTCTCTCAGTTCTCACTATCACTGTTTCGTTTTTATGTGGCTCACCTTTACTGGCAGTTCACTTCACTAAGGCAGTTCAATTCTATATCACTTCACTTCCTTTGTGATGCAACCTCTTCACACTGGATGGTTGACTTCACTTGGGAGTTGAATACAAGACCTCCACAACCTGTTGCTCCACAGAAGCACTCACTGCACGTCACAACAGTCATCACCGACTCGCTTGCTCTACAACGCAACCCAGCTCACCTCAACTGGCATTGACTGATGCAACTCACTCTGCTGTTGCTACTCGACTGCCGCAAGTGTGCTTGCTTATATAGTAAGTGGAATCTTTTGAGAAGGTTCTCGAACATTCTAGAACTATTTCAACACTTTCTGTATGAAGGGGGAGATAAAGCTTGCAGAAGATTCTAGCTTCCTGCGAATAACGCGCTTGGCATTTACACTGGTGAGCAGCCGTTATCAGTGTTTACTCTGACCGTTCGGCGCTGACCTCCCGATAACCTTGGGCCAGCACAGTAGGGCCAAGGGTGTGGGAGAAGATTTTCATCCAAAAAAACTGGTACGCATTTTGATATTCTGATGGAAGAAAACTTGATTCCCCAGTACATCTAAATCTCCAAACGTGAGCACCAGGGGAACCATTTCACCAGTCGGAATCAACTGTTGATGGGAGCAACAGCGCTTGAAACATGTTCTGAGGTAGGAAACCTAATATAGTTGAAGTATTATTTAAATAAACTTCTAGTGGCAACACACTGTAACTTCACTCTTTCAAGATAATTACCTTGAACGTGTTCAGAAGACACCTTATCTTCATCATCAGCTAAGAGCCACTAACAAGTCTGTTGGTTCCAGTATAGAGGTTGCCGTTGGGCTTCCTGACGTTGACATCATTTTCGGCTTGATGTATTTAAAGATGAGATCCTTTTCCGGAGGGAAATTGAAATCAATTAGATGGCTTTTGTTTTTTTGTATGAGGAGTTTTTCCCATATCGTCAATTCTATTGGATTTTGGATCAACTTGATTAGATTTATTTCATTATGGATGTTGTGGTTTGAATTCCAGAAATGATATGCGATGGCAGATTTTTCAGCTTCTTTGTGTCTTATATTTCTAAAGTGTTCTTTCAGTCTCACCCCTATGTTCCTTTTTGTTTTGCCTATATATTTAAGTTTGCAATCACTACAATTTATCCGGTAAATGCCTGGCATTTTAGTTCTAGGAATTTTATCTTTTGTGTTTGTTCTTAATATGTTATTTAAACTATGTTTATTGATGGGTGCTAGTTTGATGTTCCACTGCTTGAATATCTTTTGGAATTTTTTATGTGACCAAGGATGAAATGTGAACTTTTTAAAACTATTGCCTTCTGTTATTTTTTGTGTGGTAATTTCCTTTCTTTCTTTATCTTTTTTAAATTTTTGGATTTTCTTGTATACTAATTCTTTTGTAAAGCCATTTTTGTAGGTTACTTCTATGATGTTTTGGAGCTCTTTCTTATATTCCTCATCTTTCAAGGGTATGTTTACCAATCTGAAGGCCAAACTGTTGAAAATTGCATGCAGGCATTTACCAGATAAATTGTAGTGATTGCGAACTTAAATATATAAGCAAAACAAAAGGAACATAGGAGTGAGACTGAAAGAACGTTTTAGAAATATAAGACACAAAGAAACTGAAAAATCTGCCATTGCATATCATTTTTGGAATTCACAACATCCATAATGAAATAAATCTAATCAAGTCGATCCAAAATCCAAAAGAATTGAGATATGGGAAAAACTCCTCATACAAAAAAACAAAAGCCATCTAATGAATTTCAATTTCCCTCTAGAAAACGATCTCATCTTTAAATACATCAAGCCGAAAATGACGTCAACATCAGGAAGCCCAACAGCGACCTCTACACCGGAACCGACAGACGCGTTAGTGCCTCTTAGCTGATGATGAAGACAAGGTGTCTTCGAAACGCATTCAAGGTAATTATCTTGAAAGAGTGAAGTTAGAGTGTGTTGCCACTAGAATATTTAAATAATATTTTAACTACTTTACTGTGTTTCACATTAATTGTTATGTTAAAATAGTTGAAGTAGTTGTGGGATCAAGTCCTTTTTCAATTTGAATTGTTTCCTTACTTCTTGTTCAGTCTTGAAGTCTTATTAATTAAAGTTATATCTGCTGCAACTAAACTGAAAAGTGCATAATTACTTTTATGTTTTTCTTTCTTTGCAGGAATGATCCAAAGTACATAACTTCATTAGGTATGACAATATTGAATATGTGTAGAGTGGTTCCTCATGGAGTGCTTGTGTTCTTTCCTTCCTATCCCATAATGAACAAATGCCAAGAGGCGTGGCAACAATCTGGCTTGTGGAGTAAGATATGTGAAATAAAGGTAGGTTACAAACATCAAAAACTGACTTTGGAACTCCTTTGCTTCATTCTGCATAAATATATAAAATCCTCAGGGTAATCTATGATTATAGAAAACTCATGCAAGCTCTGTGCAGAACTTTCAGAATTCCATTAATCAGGGATCTTGCCACATCCTGCATTTTGATCGCTCTGTTAAATACCAAGTTTTGGTATTGTGAGAAGTTGTTTTATTCCTGAAAAATCACAATTTTGGACTTGTCAGTTTTTGTAATCAACCCCTCAAATAATGATAAGTAATAAGCAATTACATTAAAAGACTCTGAGTGTTGCATTCACATTATTTTATATCCACTATAATTTATTGTTATTACTTTCTCTTCTACATATAGTAAGTAAGGGAAGTATTGCATTCCACCCAAAAATTTTATATCAAGATTTCACTGGAAATACATGTTTTGAGGTGGCCTGAATCCAAATAAAGCAGTTTTGGAAACATGTCTGTCTGTCAGTCTGTGAACAGTGTAACTCAGAAACAAAAAGTCGGATAAATACCAAACTGGGTACTTGAGTTTGTTATCTTCAAAGGATACGACACAGAGATGTTCAAGAAAATCCCCCCCCCTCGCAGACTACCCTTTACATGGAATATATTTCGAAAATTTTGATTTTCTCAAAAATGGCTGAACGGTTTTGATTAAAATATTATATTTAACATAACACTTGATAGGAAACACAGTGAAGTAGATAAAATATTAATAAAAATCTAGTGGCAACACACTTTAACTTCACTCCTTCAAGAGTGTGTGATATGCCATCGCATATAATTTCTGGAATACAAGCCACAACATCCATAATGAAATAAATTTAATCAAGTCGATCCAAAATCCAATAGAATTGACAATAACGGAAAAACTCCTCACACAAAAAAACAAAAGCCAGCTAATGAATTTCAATTTCCCTCCGGAAAAGGATCTCATTTTTAAATACATCAAGCCGAAAATGACGTCAACGTCAGGAAGCCCAATGGCAACCTCTACACCGGAACCGACATACTTGTTAGTGACTCTTAGCTGATGATGAAGACAAGTTGTCTTCGAAACACGTACAGGGTAATTATCTTGAAAGAGTGAAGTTACAATGTGTTGCCACTAGATTTTTATTAATAAAATATCATATGTTTAAGATATTTTCATGGCAAATTAAATGTATATCTTGAATTTTCTGGGAATGTCCCCAAAAGTCTTGTTCTTTCTGAATGACTTTCTTATAACTGGTAAAACGTAAGAGATAGAAAAAATTTTATTACACAAAAAAATGTAGATCTCGTTAAAAAACACAATTTATGTCATATACATCTTTTGTTTTGTTGCGTGAACCATTTCTGAGATATTCCTTGTTATTTGTTTGAATTTTCCAACACTTCTACTTTTTCTTAAATGGGAATTCATTATTCATTTTTTATGTCCTGGACATACAAAGAGAATGGAATACTCCACATAGCAACCAGCTCTTAAAAGATTTGACTATCGCTTAAAGCCTACCATATTCCCCTTGCACCTACAAGAAAGTTAGCAATAAGATAGTTTCTGCAAATGTTTACGTTGATTAACTTGATTAGATGGAGAATAAGCATTCGTAAAAATAGTTTGTACAAGAGTAGAGAAAGTCATACGAGTGCAACACATATTTTATCTCTTTTACAAACTATTCTTAGTTGGTTAAATACCAAGTTTGGTATTTAGCCAACTTGTAAAGATAGTTTCTTTGCTTTTTACTTTCTCTACATCTTTGTGGAATAGAGGAAGCATTATGCCCCACCCAAAAATTTTATATTGATATATCGCCAAAAACACATATATATTTTTAAGTCTCCTGCAACCAAAAACAGCAATTTTACTTTCTCTAGTATCTACCTGCAGGAGTTAGAGGAAGTATAAGTGTTAAGTCGCCACTCTTTTGTTTCTTGTGATGTCATGCAAAGAATATGAAATTTTCCTAAACATCTTAATTTCTGAAATGTTGACCTTGATTAATAGGAAGTAGACAGCAAAGTAAGCTGTTTTAAGAATAGTTTGTAAAAGAGATATAAAAATAAATGATATTCAGTATAAGTAATGTGAATGCAACACATCACATTCTTGTAATGTAATTACTAATTACTCATCATTATTTAAGGGGTTGATTACAAAAACTGACAAGTCTAAATTGTGATTTTTCATGAATAAAAAACAAATTCTCATAATTTAAATTTAAGCATGCAAAATGTCCAGACAATATTCATATGTTAAATAGAAAAACCTCTTTCACTAATGTTCATTTTTAAGTGTACAACCTATAATTAATTCTTCAGAAGCATTTTTCTTTGAACTTGTCCAGTATTTGTAGAAAAGTAACGAAAATAAATAATCCTGTCATATTTTTATGGAAAAAACAAGGTATTAGTCTGCTTTTTGTAGAAGAGCAATATTTTCAGATGGCTATTTCTTTGGAGTGTATAACTTTTGCCACAAAATAGATGCGGTGACAGAATCGAAAGATGGTGTTAGCTCAAAAAGTCAGTTTTAGACTTGTATCATTGGTTTGATATTCCTTGATTGTTTTGCAGCCAATTTTTGTGGAACCTAGAAGCCGAGATGGGTTCAATAACACCATTACAGAGTATTACAGTAAGATACATGACCCAGCACATCGAGGTGCCTGCTTCATGGCTGTAATGAGGGGAAAAGTGTCAGAGGGATTGGATTTCATGGATTTCAATGGTCGTGCTGTTGTTGTCACAGGATTACCTTTCCCTCCTGCCATGGATCCACATGTTGTCTTAAAGCAACGCTATCTGAGCGAGAATGAGAAAAAAGATGGCAGTAAGGTATAGCATAGTAACTGTACTAAGATTCTGTATTTTGTACCCTGTGAATTAAATACATTAGTGGGTTTATTATAAAGGGT
Organism: Deroplatys truncata; assembly: GCA_030765065.1. Lineage (NCBI taxonomy): Eukaryota > Metazoa > Arthropoda > Insecta > Mantodea > Mantidae > Deroplatys > Deroplatys truncata. The sequence goes on from CM060987.1 coordinate 197,278,610, forward strand.
GAACCAGACTACCCGTAAGTAATTTATTTTGGAAAATGCAGTATTAAAATTTTTAAGACAATATTTGTAGTTAAAGCATATGTGGACTTGAGCTTGATTTAATCAATCAGCAATAACCGGAAGAGGGGTCTCTTGTCTAGTCTTGTTCAATACAGATTTCCGTTATTGCTCCAGATGCACTTCAGCCTTGGGCTTATTGTGCTACCTGTATCATTTTAAAGCCAATTCATTATGCCTGCACCCTTTACCAAGTCTCATAACAGATATGGTTTCAAATTCTTCTGGTTCTAAATACATTTTCCGAAAAGCAATATATCTCATGTGAGCCAAAGCCTCACAGGCTGGGCTGTGTCAGTTTTCTTTCTTGCACAGTCTGGAGTCAAAGTTACTCTGAAACACTTCCATTGTGTTAAGATGCGTTCTCACAGGAGCATGTACTGTGAGAAATGCAATAATTGTTCTCAGCTGAAGTCTCTTACATTTAAGTAAGCTTTTAGTTCTTTCCTTACATGGTTTTCTAATAAATAGTTTACCATGTTTGTTTCCAGGAGCTTTAAGCCAGGTTTTATGATCTACTTTGGACCAGTTCTTAATAGCCTCTCTTACTAAACATCCAGATGTTCCTAGAGCCGGCTCTTGTGAAGTTACTCCTTGAGTTGCAAGTTCATCAATTTTTTCATTTCGCTCTATGCCACTATGACCTGGCACCCAGATGGGTTGAGCTTCATTCTTTTCTGCCAAGCTTGTGAGCACATTTAGGTGGTTTAAAACCAGTCGTGACATTGCCTTATGACTACTTAGACCCCTAAGTGCAGCCTGGATATCCTTCTGTTTTTATGTATGCATTGAATAATAGCATAAATTTCTGTTTCAAGAACAGTAGCATATTCACCAAACGGGGGGGGGGGGGGGGAACTTTTTGCACTTTGGTCTTATGCCATATACTTCTGAGCCATCCTTTGCCCTGTCTGTAAACGACATCAAAGTTTTCTTAGGAATTTCCAGTGTTTTACTCTGGAAGTAGGGTCAGTGACGTACCAGTTTAAAATTTAAAATGGGAGTGGGGTCAAATAGTGTACCATTAGATAGAGCTCTTCAAACAAACAACTTTCATAGAAAAGCACACAAAAAGGCAGCACACTTGAACCCCAGATATTCAGATATCAATGCCATTTATATTGTGACGCAGTGGCTATGGTCCAAGATTATCGGGAGATCGACACTAGGCAGTCTGAGGTAAACAAAAATAAGTAGTGCTCACCAGTTAAACATCAGAAGTGCTATCAGGAGATAACCAGAATCTGACAGTTTCCTTCCCACTTCCTTCAGAGCATGTGTCCAGAAAGATCTAGAATGTTCTGTGGAAGATTCCATTGACTATATAATTGAGCATTCTTGCAAGTAGAAGTGAGTTGGTAAGTGCATTTCTGCTGCGACATCAAGTGTGTTCTCCGAGCAAGTTGTTGTGATATGCAGTGAGTGCTACTGTGAAGCAAGTGATTGTAGAAGTCTTGTGTTCAACTGCTCAGTGAGTGAACCATCTGGAGGAAGAGGCCACTACATCATGTGTATTTCATTATGTTGCTACATCACAAAGAAAGTGACGTGACAGGGGAATTGAACTAGTTCACATAGCGAAGTGACAGTGTGAACTAAGTGAAGTCCTAGTGAAGTTGAACTAGATAAAAACAGTGAAGTGACATTGAGAACTTAGAGAAGTGACAGTGAAAAACTGTACAAAGTCACAAATGTTACAAAAAGAAAATGAAAATTAATGTTGGCAAAGGCAGTTCAGATGGCCTTGCACAATGCAATGACAGTCAAGTGTTTGTGACTAATGAAATAAGTATACAAGTTAACACAAATACTGTACTTCTACTACAAATAATGTTTGTTTTGGTATGTTATAGTATTGGGCTGCCGAGCATATGTACATGCTTGACAGGCATCTTGCAGCTCTTATACAAGCAACTGGACAACTGCAGCACAACGAAACTAGACATACACTTTTCTTGAAATATATAAAGAGTCACATACTAAAACATACTTCACTCATGTCAGATGGTTAAGATCAGGAAACGTTTTTCGTAGGCATTTGTCTCCATCTTCAGCTGTTAGGTGACTGATGACTGGCTGCTATTCCTAATCAATGCATTGTGACCTTGTTGCTCATCTAGTGGTAGTTCTTCGTAACTTCATTAGTTCGTTTGGCAATGGTATCTCAAAATTCAACAAATGAACTTCTTTCCTGAATCTTAACCATCTGACATAAGTGAAGTATGTTTTAGTATGTGACTATATATTTTTATATGTATATTGCTTCACTTTTAATAGTGTTTGAATCTTAATAGTTTTAAAAATTATACACTTTTCTCCTTGAAAGAGTATAAATTAATAAAACCTTTCCTATGAAAGTTGTTTTGAACAGCTCTAACTACTGGTACCGTATTTGACCCACACTCTCATTTCAAATTTTAAAATGACATGCCACTGACCCCACTTTGGATTATGCTGATTGATGAAATCATGCTCAAGTGAAACCAACATGAATATTTTCTTCCCAAATTTTCTTTACCAAATATCATTTCATGTATCGCTAGTGTCCACCACCAGTGGTGCCATATGCAGTAAGAACAATGTTAAAAACTACTTTAAAAAAGAAGAGGACAAGGGAGAAAAAGAAGAGGAGGAGGAGGAATTGAAAGTTGACATGTGCTCTAGTTATAAACTTTTTATCTTGAAAACTTCAATCCTGCATTTTCCAAAATAGAAGATTGTAGAGTGATCTGGTTCACCCATATAGACTGTTTTTAAATAACTGCAAACAAAGGTGATAATAGTAGATGTAGGAAAAAAAATAATGTAACCTTTATTTTTGGATGGTTCCAATGTCTTTGTTTTTTAAGTTTGTATGGAATGGTGCACATGTAAAAGTGCACACGCATTCCTTTCCAAAATATAAACAAATTCAGGTCAGTTAGAACATCTGAGCTTCATTATTTTAACAAAATCCATATTTTTAGTTGCATGTTTTGAGACAGATTTACATTTTATGTTATGAGTTTCAAGTTAAGAAGGGAAAATGTTTTAGCTTTCTGTAATTATAAACAAGATGCAGAAAAGTCACTAAAAGGCAGTACTGGATTGTTTCTGCAGTGTTTAAGTGCTCAACAATGGTACCTTCTTGAGGCTTCAAGAGCTGTGAATCAAGCAATTGGTCGAGTAATTCGACATAAAGATGATTATGGAGCCATATTGTTGTGTGATGTCAGGTTCAGTGAAAACAGATTCACAAAGTCTCTTTCTACCTGGATTCAGTCTCATATAAGAGTTCGCAAAACTTTTGGCCATCTCCTTCGAGAACTTAGGGAATTCTATTCAGATGCGGAAAGATCAGTAAGTATTTTCACCTATAAATTTAATTACTTTTACTTTAGTAATAAAGGTAGACATTGAGGCAGTATTTTTAACACTTAAATGATTTCAGTCTAATTATATAATATGTAAATTCAATAACAGCCCGCCTTGAAGCAATGTGTATGTAATAATTTGTAAAATGTATGTAACAGTCATTGCATATGCTTATATTATTGTAAACATGTTTAATAATGTTATGTGAATGCATTACATAATTTAATAATGTAGGAGCTGTGAGAAATAGGTTTAAAGTTGCTAACAATGAGGTAACCTTGAGGCAATAATGAGTAAGGAAGTTTAAATGCTACTAGTCATATTAGAGTAACAATAATGTAATTTTAGTGACAGTTTAAAAAAATAGCCAATCAACAACCAGAAAAAGCTTTAGTTAAATGAAGGTATTCTATTGGAGTAGGATTAGCGTATTGAATAAAAGAATCTCACAGCTCTCAATATCAGTGAAGTGCTATTTAATTTGTGTCAAGGATTAATAAAAAGGAGTGAATTAAAACTTAAAATCTGTGTAAGCCTACATTCTTTGTCGCATCACGCCCTGCCAAGATATCCATGTCTCTAAAATAATACTGACGCAGCCGAGGCAAACATAAATATATAATATTTAAAGAAACAATTAAATTACAAAGCTATTATTTTTTTAAACTTGGGGTAAAGACCACCTGAAAATACATTTGGGGCAAAGGCTACCGGAAACTGTTTACCATACGTGTGATTGCAAATACTACAAGTTCGGCTCCCCAACATTTGAAATATAATACAACTCCTTCAATACTCCTACTTCAACATTGCATACAGGAATATGAATTATGTTTAAAACATAATGAGTCAGAAATTCAAACACTTTTACGCTTCAAAAACTTTATACTGATCAGAAAGAAGTCAGTGAAGTGTAAAAGTGTTTCAATCTCTGACTCATTATGTTTTAAACATTTTTAAATTTACTTTTACTTTCTCTACCACTTATATATATATCCCTGCCGCTATAAGATTGTATTTGACAGTTCATATCAAGCTGAATGTGCTACTGTTGTGATGATGCCAACAGCTGATAATGCTGCTTTCCATGCTGCCCAGAGTTTGCAGTGATTGCTCTATAACTGTGTCAGCAAGAATAGAAGGTTAACCATACTCCTTCCTGCCTGTAAAATGTACTTGTCCTCCATAGCAGTTCCAATGGCTGGCTGTTTAGCAGCACAATTTGATGCATACGATTATACCTTTGTAAATCATTGCACAATGATGTACCACTCTTAGGCATTTTCATACTAAAATGCTGCTGCTCTTATAAATATAAAATAAACAACAAGAACATCAAATTATCAAAGTGAATTGCAAAGCCACAACTGTACTGTACACTAGTGAAAGAACTAAATAATTAAATCATGTGGTTGGAATTAGCTAAAACTGGCAACTGAACTGGTTACACTTCCATTTTATATTCCATGACCGACTGATGGAAATGCTGTGTTACAGTTGGTTCAGAAAGTTTAGCAGATAGAGACTTTCAATAGTTATTTTGCAGGTTCACTAACTTAACTGATAGCAGGCAAGTGCAGAGTTATATTGACGGGTATATAGTACGTAGAGGAAGCATTGTATAGCACCCAAAAATTTAATATTGAGATTGTAACAGAATTTTTATAAAAGGTCCGACTTTGGTGATCTCCAAGTTTTACAAAATAATAGTATTCAGGCAGTCGGAGGCTATTTGCTGAAAATTCCAGATATACCATTTATTAATCATACGAATATCTTAATATCACAGCCATTTTTGAGTAAATAAAAAATAATCAAAAAGTTTCTGTGTAAGAGGGAATTTTTCACAATACATCTTGATGTCACACCTTTGGAATATGTTGAATGTAAATACCAAGCTTGGTATTTATCTGAATTTGTTATTTAGTTTATGCTGGTCTTTCTCTCTCATATACACCCACACCCACCCATGCATACACAAACCTTTTTTTCTAAAAATGCTGTTTTCTTTTTTAGGTTCAGTGGATCTCAAAATGTGTACTTCCAGTTAAGTGTCAATATTGAATTTTTGGGTAGAACATTCTACTTCCTGTACCTACCGTAGATAAGTGGTAGAGAAAGTAAACAATCTCTTTGGCAGGAAATCACAAAAGATGTGGTAATTGCTCCCATCATCAGAAGTGGCCAACTGGTTCTTCGTGGTGTTGTCCCATATGCGTCTGTGTGTGGTGGAATCTGGCGTAGTGATGAAACTCCATAGTGGGTTTTTGTGGCGGCTATTCAAAATTCATCACCTGGTGTTTCTGTTTTGTGATAATAACTTTTCCCAAGTAACTAACTCTGCTGTGTGTTTTGTCGGTTTTAAGAGTGTTATATTTGGTGTGATGATGTGATTTGTTGTCCAAAAGTGATGTGCAACTTCAGATTTGTCGATCTGTTTGTATTTGATGTGTCTCATATGTTCTTTTAATCTGGTCTCCAAATTTCTTTTTGTTTTATCTATTTGGTCACATTCTGGGCAATTAATTTTATAGATTCTTGCTTGTTTGTTCTGTTCCTTTGATTTGTTGCAGAGTGATTTCTCTATATTTAATGTGTTTTGTGGAGCTAGGCAAATGTGTTTTTTGATGATGTGGAATTTATAGTGAGTCCTTGGGTGGAAAGTAACTTTTTGAAAATCATTTTGCTTTAATGTGTTTCTGTTTCTTGAAATATGCTACTTTTTATTTGATGATTTGTTTGGTGAAGCCATAATGACCAAATCCCTCAGAACAAAAAAGCAGGAATTTATCAAATTAATTGTCCAGAATGTGACCAAATATGCATAGGTAAAATTTAGAGACCACATTAAAAGAACATATGAGACACATCAAATACAAACAGATGCACAAATCGCAGTTGTACGCCACTTTTGGACAACAAATCACATCACACCAAATATAACACTCTTAAAACCAACAAAACACACAGCAGAGTTGGATACTTGGGAAAAGTAATTAATCACAAAACATAAACACCATGTGATGAATTGCCGCCACCGAACCCACTATGGAGTTTCATCACTACACCAGATTCCACCACACACATACGCATATGGAACAACACCACGAGGAACCACTTCTGACGAGGGAGCAATTAGCAACCAGCCAAGTTGTAAAACATGTAAGTGATGTTAAATGTTTCAACTCCAACTCAAATGTTCTATACAATTATAAATTCACATCACTGTTACTAGCTTATCCATATTTTATACTAATTACATTGTAAATATTTTTGCAAAGCTTGTAGTATCAGAGTTGTTGGTGTCTGCACCTTTTAATGATTACTGTTCTATGTTTGTCCAGCTACCCGCTCCTAAACTGAAGCCAATAGCAAGCACTGCTGCAGATAACACTAAAAGTAGCAGCAGTGTAGCAACAGTACCAGACATCTTTGATAAGGGTGTCTCACGATTGGCTCCAAAATATGGGTAAGTAATATCTTAAGTACATCATTCTGTTGAACAAGGTCTAGAAAGAGGATAATACAAAAGAAATTGTCAACTGAAGAAATAAACTTGAAGTCATGAGTTCTTTTCATTACTATTATTGAACATCCAGAAAAGAAACCCTATTGTGCAGAGCATATTAGTGTTGTAGCCTGACAATTATATACTATCAACAAACAGATTGAATAATTTTGAAGATTTAGAAGATAGTAACAGTGATGTGTCATAATTTAAAATAAAGAGAGTTGAAGGTTGTTACACTACATCACTAAAATATTCTTACTTGAACGTGTTTCGGGAGACGGCTTGTGCCCATCGTCAGCATGTTCTCAACTGATTTTTCTGGTCATTGTCTGGGAGATGTGTGTGGCTAGTGGTGTTCTCTGGTGCTGGGCTGATGAACCTCCAAAGGCTGCTGGGTGGCCGCAGTTCGAAATTCATTAGGTGATTCCTGTGTTTGACAATATGTATTTTTTCCCAGATGTCCAATTCATTACTGCTGTTGATCGGTTTTAAGAGTTTTATGTTCAGAGTGATATCATGGTTTGAAGACCAGAAATGATGTGCTACTGCTGATTTATCTGGCTGCTTTTGGTAAATGCATCTCATATGCAGCCATATTTACCAAAAGCACATAAATGGCACATATTGCAGGAAGCGTATAATTACAGACATGTAAAAACACATTATAAACATATGGGACACTTGCAAGTGAAAGGGAAAACGTTTATTCTCGGGATGTAAAAGGCATTAAAGTCTGAACATTAGTTGAAATACTGTTTAAGCTGACATATTACCAAGAGTTAATACTTCAAATTTATTTTAATACTCATATATGTTGTTTGTATCTAGGTATCAAGCAGAAAATAAAAATACGTTAGCAACAAATGCAAAAGATTGGGAGGTGGAAGAGTACTTGAAGACTGCTGGAAGTTCTAGTATGTCTTCATCAAAACCTGGGCCATCAAGTAATGCTGGAGGTAAAGACTTCTTTGGGTCCTTGGAGAAGTCTGCCAGTGCCATAGACTTTAATAATATCAACTGTAACTCTCCATCGTCAAGCAGTAAATCTCTCTTCAAGTGGTCTGGTACCATAGGAGAGGTTAAACCTGCAGCTAAAAGACTCAAGATGCGTGTCTCTGCTCCAAAGGTTCTTCCCACTTCACAGGTACTTAAAACAGTAATGGTTTATTTTATACAATTTGAGTCAAATTGCTTTTTCTGTAGCTTTAGCTGTTTGCGAGATATATCCTGTTGTTGGTTAAAATTTCCAATTTTTCAAGCTACACAGTTTTGTTATATCTATTTTTTGTTTCTTATCACACGATGCCAAGAGTATGATAAGATAAGATAAGATAAGATGCTTTATTGTCACAAAACGCTTACATATCAGTTGAGCAAAGCTCAGTAAACAGGTGACTCGTCAAGTATAATAAATACATTAATTAAATAAACATTACAAACCTTGGAGAGTACTATTTATAAAACTAATTCTATTGTTACATTCTACTATTTACATGGTTATGTATTCAGTTACTGAATAGTAAGCCTTATCTATTAAGAAGCTTTTCAATGTCCTGTTAAATAAACCTTGGTCCTTTATGGCTTTAATTTGGTTTGGTAGTTTGTTATACGCTTTTACGCCTGTATATAGTGGGCTATTTTCGTACAGTTTAAGCCTATGCATGGATGGTTTTAAATTGTTTTTTGTTCTGGTTCCATAATTATGTTGATATTGTAAGTTGTGCAAGTTATTATAATTAGTATGGATATATTTGTTTAATTCATATAAATATTGAGATGGTAGTGTTAGTATTTTAAGCTTTTTAAATAGCTTTCTACATGGTTCTTTTGATCCAACTTGAGACATTATACGTATGATTCTTTTTTGGCATTTGAAAATGGTGTTCCATCCCACTGCGTTACCCCAGAGTATGATTCCATATGTCATTATAGAGTGAAAATAACTAAAATAAACAATTTTTCTAGTTTCTAAGTTAGTAACCTGGCCTATGCAACGCATGTTGAAGCAAGCTATGTTTAATTTTTTGTTAATGTAATGAATATGATCGTCCCATTTTAATTGTTTATTTAGATACACTCCTAATATTTTTGCAGTGTCTGTCTGGTTGATTGGTAGGTTATAGGCCATCCCTTTGTCTCGATTGCAGAGATGCATAAAACATGTTTTTGAAGTGTTTAATTTTAAGCCATTGCTGCTGAACCATTTCTTTAACTGAGTTAAGGTTACTGTTGCATTTTGTAGAAGATGTCCATTGTTTATGCCTTTCAATAGGATGGACGTATCATCTGCATACATGACTGTTTTAGAATTAATGCAATTTGGGAGATCATTGGTGTATATTATATATAATAGGGGGCCTAACACGCTTCCTTGTGGTACACCAGTGGTTATTCCTTTCCAGTTAGATTGGACCGTTCTTGTTGAATTATTCAGAATGACCCTCTGTTTCCGGTTTTTTAAATAGTTTTTAAACCAGACTAATGCAGTATTCTTTATGCCATAAAATTCCAATTTATTTAATAATATGTCATGACTCACGCAGTCGAAAGCTTTAGAATTATCACATATAAGTACTGCAGTATGTTGTTTCTCATCTATCATTTGTGAGACATCATTTACTAGATTTGTTAATGCTGTTATTGTTGAATAGTTAGCTCTAAAGCCATGTTGAGAATTATTTAATTTGGAGTAGTGTTCTAAGTAAGTAATAAGTTGAGAATGAACAGTTTTTTCAAATATGATTGCAAATGTTGGGAGAATCGAAATTGGCTGAAAATTTTTTGGTTCAGTATTTCCACCTTTATATACAGGTTTCACCACCGCATACTTCATTCTTTCCGGAAAGAGACCCATGGATAAAGATTGATTAATTATTTTGCTGAGTGGCACACTTATTTCATGTTTTATTTCCTTTATAAGGAACGGGGGTAATTCATCCCAACCGTTTGAGGTTTTCCCTTTTAACTTTGTTATTACATTTATTATTACATCCGGTGAAACACTAGAAAAATTGAACAGAGGTGTTAGCAGCCTACAGCCATTTTTTAAGAGTGCAAAATTAGAGTCTTGGACAGATGGAAATTCCTCACGAGTATGCATAGCTATATCCACAAAATAATTATTTAATGATTCCGCAGTTACATTATCTACTACATTGAGTTTATCATTTTTGGTGTTACTTAATCCCAGTTCCCCTTTTATTACACTCCATGTTGCCTTGCATTTATTTTCAGCATTTTTAATAAACTTATCTATGGCTAGCTGTTTTGCCTTTTTAATTACGTGTTTATAAATTTTACAGTATGTTTTGTAATACTGGATAAAGTTTGTGTTGGTAGTAGTTTTATACAATTTATGCAGAAATCTTTTGCGGGCACTGGATATTCTTATGCCTTGAGTGCACCAATCTAGTGAAAACTAGTATGCAAAATACTAAATCCAGCTTCTTTTTACTTTCTCTAGTACTTATTGATAGTAAGTAGAGCAACTATTGTATTCCACCCAAAAAATTTTATACCAAGATTTCACAAAAAATACATGTTTTGAGGCCCCCTGAATCCAAAACAAGCCTTTTTAGAAAAAGGTGCATGTGTGTCTGTCTGTGTATGTCTATGAACAGCATAACTCAAAAACGAAAAGTTGGATAAATAACAAACCTGGTATTTAGGTTCAGCACCTTGCAAAGATGCGACTCAAAAGATTTTCAAAAAAGCCTCTCATCCCAAACTACCCTTTACATGGACAATTTTTTTGAAATCTTTGATTTTCTAAAAGTGGTTCTAATAATTTTGATTAAAATACAATATAATAAACGTATTTACTTGCAAGTAAAATGTTTATCTTGAATTTTCTGGGAATAGCCTATGAAGTCATCTTCATTCGGAAGGAATTTTGTATAATCTTGTAAACTGCTAAACGTCAAGTGATAGATGAAAATGCACTGCACAAAAAGTGTAGATCTCTATAAAACACACAATTTATGTCAAGCAACTTTTTTTATGGCATAAGCCATTTCTTTGATATCTGCTGTTAAAGGTTTGAATTGTTCATTTCTTGGTCATCTCTTAAAATCCTGTCAACATTCAGTTGTTTCTTGCGATGTCATGGAAACAGTATGGAATTTTAATTCCAGTTTTTAAACATTTGACTATCGCTGTTTGCTTTGTATCTATAATGAAATGTGTAATATAGCTATTTGTGCAAAAGTTTATGAAAATGAAGTAGATATAAAAATAAGCTTTAGTAAGAATAATTTGTTACCCACTAATAAACGATAGAGGTTAGGGAAAGTCATGTGAATGTATCACATTAGATTTTTTTATATATTTGACTATTGCTTCAGTCTTATGCATTACTCTTGTATCTATAAGAAATGTATAATTAAACTGTTTATAGATGTTTATTTTAATTAACAAACAGAGAAATAGGTTTTTGTAAGAATATCAATAAAAACAAATTCCAGGCTTTTTGGTTTGGACGAAACGTTAGGCGATGTGTTATCATTTCAAATATGGTCTTGGCCAAAAAGCCAGAAATTTATGTTTTATTAGGTTGATGTGGGCCATGAAAGCTTAAGTATATATATTTTATAAGAATTCTTCATAGAAGAGAGATACAATTAAGCAGCAATTGATAGAGAAGGTCATGTGAATCAGATTTTTCAAATCAGTAGTCTTATTTTTTATCTGTTTGTACCTTGCTTATTGACTATGCAGGAAGTTAACTTGCTGTTTTTCTGTATTTGAAGGAATCTGTGGACATGTTTGCTGAAGAGGAATCTGTTAACAAAAGATGCAAGCTTCAGATAACAAAAACAGAGGAAAAGAAGAAAAGTGCAGCAATTTATTGTGCTGAGGTAAGGCTTTTTATTAAATAACAAAAGTTAGTCCTTGAAGATGAGTATTTTAGCAAATGATAATTGTGTTGAATGGAATGGGTCATTGGGTGGTATAAATAAAAGCAAGCATTAGCTCATTTCTCACTAATTCCAAGCATTTGCTCGGTTTCGTATAAATAAAACATTTCTGCTCAACCTCCTCGCGAGCAAAAGCTTGCTTACCTTGATCGCTGAGCTATTGCTCGCGATATGGTATAAATAAAAACAAGTCCTGCTCGCCTTTAGTAAGCTTTTGCTTGCTATTTCTTGAGGTACCTCCGTAGGTACCTCAGCTTGCTCAACTGCATTTTAATGCATTGGTGGAGTTCATGATCATGGTTCCAGAGAGGAAAATAAAAATCACATGACTTTCTCTATCACTCTTTTTACAAACAATTCTTACAAAACCTTATTCTTGGTAGCTAATTCTTGTTAATCGAGATAAACTATCATTGTAGGAATAGAAGATTGCAGTAAACTAAAGGGATAGTCAAATATTTTAAATGTGGGTCGCTATTTGATGGATTTGAAATTCCGTTCTTTTCAGATGAACGCGGAAAAAAAGAAAAACAAATGCTGATGTTCTACATTCACATAGTTTTCTCTAATCATTCTTCTACAAACTATACTTACGAGAGCTTATTATTCCAGCTTCTTGTTAATCCAGATAAACGTTCAATTTACATTTACAATTTTGTTATACGATACAGTGGGTAAAGTGAGTCAGCTTTTTAAAGAGCGCCTGGCTATATGAAGGCTTTGAAATTCGAAGCTCTTTGCATGATGACCACGAGAAAATATCGAATACCGACTTCCCATTTGAGAGAATTATAAGTAGTTATTTGAAAGTTTAAACCAATAACAAGGAATATCTCACTTATGATTAAGTTAAAAAAAGTAAGTAAAAAAGAAATGATTTGACATAAATTGTGTGCTTAACCAGAACAATTTTCTTTTTGTAGTAAGATTTTTTGTAGATAGATTTGCCTATCTTATGGTTTACCAATTGTGCAAAAGTTGCTGAGAAATAAGAGGACATCGGAGGGTATTCCCAGGAAATGCAATATTTGCATTTGACATGAAAACATTTTAAACATGTTTGCCTTTCTGAGTTTGCTGTTCAGAGACAGATGCGTAGTAGGACTCTTGTAGTAAAATCTCTTACAGTTTAGCGTTACATAAAAGTCATTCAGAATGAAGAGCACATCACTGGCTATTCCCAGAAAATTCGAAATATACCTAATTATATTTGTCATGCAAATATCTTAAACAATAGTGGATTTTAATCAAAATTGTTGGAGCCATTTTTGGGAAAAGGGATAGTTTTAGAGTAGACGAATTTTCTTGAAAATCTTATCACATTTTGGAGGATACTAAGTTTGAACTAGTTTTTTTTTTATTTATGCTGTTCACAAACACATTTGCTAAAGATGTTTCTTTTTAATTCCGGCACTCTCAAAACGTGTATCTCTGATGAAATCTCGGTATCGAATTTTTGCGTAGAGTGCAATACTTCCTCTACTTGCTATACGTAAGTGATAGTGAAATTAAACTTCAAGACGCAAGAACTGGGATATGTGCTGATATAAAGAGTTATTTAAAAGAGAAAATGTAAAAGGTTGCGCAACATTTTCTTCCGGAGGCAAATGAAACACGAGGTGGACCTTCTAACAATGCTGAAAAGATCCTGACGTGTTTTCATCTGGGTAAATAATGCTAAACAGAATGTGAGTGAGATCATAGCGAGCCGCTCTTATTACCGGAAGACTGGTAATATAATCAAAGCGATATACAAATAAACACTTACATAGAGTAGAATGTTTGCACAAATCAAACCGGATTATAACTAAAGAATTTCAATTAAAACTCAAAACCGGATTATTACTAAAAAATTTCAATTAAAACCAAACTTAAATTTAACTTTCAAATGAAACTCTTTAATCCAGTTTAACTTTAATTCATGATAACATCTTATAAATTCTTGGAATTACGTAGTGATATTTTATATAGATGCAGAGGATATCAATATAAAGGTGCAGAAACAGAAGTACAAATAATCTACTTTCAATATATCAGTTGGTGACACGTTTGTAATACTATCAAATTAGGAAATGAGGGATTGGATGTAGAAAGGGGATGAGCGTTATCTGTTAAAAGTTGGGTGAATCTCAGTCTGTTTCATTTGCGAAATCTTTAATTATAATTGTGTTATTTAAAATTTGCATGTCTATTAGATTTCATAAATGAGAGTATGATTAACATGAATGAGTATATGTATATTAAGGTGCAGTAAAGATTTAAATCGCCTCCTGACAAATAATGGGCGTGTTTGTTTGCTCAGCAGACGTGTCGTGGTGAAGGTCACTGAGCAAAAGCTTGGTAGGTGATAGCAATAGCTCATCGAAGAGGGGAAATTTTTATTTATACCAAACCACAACCTGATGCTCGTTTCTCAACTTGCTTGGAGCTACAGCTCACAAGCTTTTGCTTTTTTTTATTTATATCACCCATTATGTATTCTCAATCTGTTCATTGTTATTCATGATAAGATCACATCTCATATACAGTGGAATCTCGTTAGTACGTTCCTCATTAACACGTTTTCCCGTGTATTACGTTGAATTATAAAAGTCCCGGTACCAAATCACCAAATATAATAAATAATGTTTGCTTAGTGCGTTTTCCCGGTCCCGCCTACTACGTTTGAATTTTGACGTCCTCATTCGCGGTTTTGGCCAATCCTTGATCGGTACACTAGGAGTAGGCGTTTATTATAACACGTTCATAGTTTGATGTCCTCATTTGCTACTTTGGTCAATCCTTGGTCACGGGGTGGATATCGGCAGCCAATCACATGCATGCATTTAAATACTTGTGTGACACGATTTCTGTGGGCGGGATAGAGAATGCTTTACCTTGGCGTGGTAAACGCGGTAAACACTAACGATAGTTTCTAATGTTGAGTGATGACCAAACAACCGTAGATTGTATTTTAACTTTTCATTTACAATGAAAAAAAGAAAGTGTAGTAGGTAAATAACCAACAGTGAAAAGCTGAAAATCCTTGATGTAATCACAATCCAAATATAAAACATGTCGATATAGTGCGGAAGTTCCATCAACCTTAAACACGATTGTTAGCAAACCTAAATTGATTGAAACTGCTTTTAAAGAAGGGAAAAATACTAAAACAAAATTTTTCTCTTGGAAAATAGGATCAGAAGAGGACCGGAACGAAATTTGTTGCATGGAAACACCTCCGTATTCAAATCGTCTTGTATACACCAAAGATAATATCGTCTATTGTACTCGTAACACGATGCACGCTCATAATTTTTTCTTTTTTAGCAGAAATTGTTATCACATGTGTAATAAAACACACAGCAAAACCACTATTGCCGCTTCCACAATTCGAAATTTATTTTCTCAAAAACATTCATAACCTAAAAAATCCAAGTTGACCAAAATAAAAGCTTAAATTATTTATTCTCAGGCTTTGTGTATCCAAATCCATTTAAACATATTCAATTTAACATGGAAACGCGGATCGTATTCAGTATGAAATTGTACTCAAAATCGATTTAAATTGCCCATGGAAACGTAGTAATTATTAGATTTTTATTACCTATGTTCTTAAATTGCAAATTTTGCATTTTCGTTAACACGTTTTCCCGCCTATGACGTCCAAATACTTAGGTCCCTGCAAAAACGTACTAACGAGATTCTACTGTAGTAATGAAAATTGGATCTGCACATAATTGTCTGCATCCTTATTGTTTTAATTTTTTACTTTCTCTGCTACTTACCTATAGTAAGTAGAACAAGTACTGCTTTCCACATAATTTGATACTGAAGTTTTCACTGACAAATTAGCTTTTGAGTTCTCCTGAATAAATAATTAAAAAGAACAAACATTTTTAGAAAAAGGTGTCTGTTTGTGAACAACGTAACTCAAAAATGAAAAGTGAGTTAACATGTTAAGCACCAGAGCAGTTCCTGGGGCCCACTGTATGCAATTCTTGTCAGGCCGTGGTGGTCCATATCATCACTATGTTTATGCACCAACTTCAGTTTTCTACAAGCCAGCGGTCCACTGAAACATTGAGCTTTACCTATAAAATGGGTCTCTGTGACACTTATCTAAGCATTACTACTACTGGCTTGGAGTTAGTATATTATGGAGGTCTAAATTTCAATATAAAAAATCTGATGTGTTACACTCACATGACTTTCTCCTATTTTTACAAACGGTTATTCTCCATATGCTTCATGTCAATCGAGATGTTAATCTTATTGCTAATTTTCTTGTGGATACAAGGGGAATATGGTAGGCTTTAAGCGATAGTCAAATATTTTAAGAGATGGTTGCTATGTGGAGTATTCCATTCTCTTTGCATTACCAGGACAAAAAAAATTGAATAACGAATTTGAGAAAAAGTATAAGTGTTGGAAAATTTAAGAGAATAACAAGCAATATCTCGAAATTGGTTCACTCAACAAAAAAAATGTATATGACATAAATTGTGTATTTTAATGCGATCTACATTTTTTGTGTAGTAAAATTCTGTCTATCTCTTATGGTTTACCAGTTATGCAAAAGTCGTTCACAATGAAGAATACTTTTGGAGACATTCCCAGAAAATTCGAAATATACATTTCATTTGTCATGAAAATCTCTTAAACATATGATATTTTAATCAAAATCGTTAGAGCCATTTTTGAGAAAATTAAAATTTTCGAAAAATGTTCCATGTAAAGGGTAATCTGGGGTGCGGGTATTTTCTTGAAAACCTTCGTGTCGCATCTCTGGAAGATACTGAACCTAAATATCAAGTTTGGTGTTTATCCGACTGTTTGTTTCTGAGTTATGCTGTTCACAGACACACACATGGACATGTTTCCAAAAATGCTTTTTTTTTGGATTCAGGGGGTCTCAAAACATATATTTCTGGTGAAATCTCGGTATCGAATTTTTGGGTGGAATGCAATACTTCCCCTACTTACTATACGTAGTAGAGAAAGTAAAAATGTCAGCATAAACAAAAATATTTTTATTAACTGTGTTTATATACAGTCAGGCAATAGAACACTAATGTCAGCAAGCAACAGCTTAATTGGAATTGCTGTCAAAGAATGTGTTTAGTTCTAATGTTCGAAGTATGCAAATATGGAGTATCAGAAATGTTTTGCTTTTAACTTTTAATTATGAAAATTAGCAAAGCATGGCAAGCAAAAATGAGTTTTTCTGCCGCATTCTTTACAGTAGGTGGTTACTTTCTTAACTTTATTTTTTGTAAATTTTCTGTGAGTTTCTTTCATAGCATCCTTTACAATACTTTCGACCTTATGAGCTGGTCTGTCGTGTTTGAGGGTATGCGTATTTAGAGATTTCCTTTTTCTAGAAATTGACATCTGTTGCTGCTGAGAGGGATCACTCAGAGTTTCATTTGAGAACAACAATGCTCCTATGATTTTTTCTTTTCTTTGAAATCTGTGATCCAAGTGCGAGGACAAAAATGCTGTTCAATGATGGTAAACATTGCAAAAGCACACTTACTACACTACAGATAAGGGCCGCCAACCTAACAATACAGACATATCATTCAAGGCAAGAGAGGTGTTCTGAGTAAAAAAAAAAAATCAAATCTACTTCAATGAATCCATACATTTGCTAAAATTACTGTGCAGGACTGCTGCTCTCATAACAAAGTTTATTGTGTGGGACCATGGTGAGTCCCCTGTGACTGCCAGAATTATTTTTTATAATAATTGGCTATAAAGTCTACAAAACTAATCTTTGCAGTAACTTAATGTTTACTGTGCCCTTTATTTACTTTTGGAAAAAAGTTGGGACAGTCTGTGAGAAGTCGTCCTCTGTGGACTAGTGGTACCGTGCTAGCCTCTAATTCCCAAGGTTGCGGGTTCAAACCCGGTGGAGGGCGATGGAGTTTTTTGGGTGTAAAAATCCTTAGCATGGCTTCCTTTGGAAAGGAAGTAAAGCCGGTGGTCCTGTGTCGTAGATTTACGGCACGTAAAAGAACTCAAGCCTGATAAAGAGGCCTCTGAGCAAAATTACTGGTATTTCACGCCCAATATAGAATGAAACGCTAAGGACCATAATAGTTAAAGAATGGCGTAAATAAAACTGAATTTAGTCTGTGGGAAAATTTCATCAAATATCTACTGGTGCTTAATGTGTTAAATACCAAAGTGAGTATTTAAGTTCAGTGTCTTTCAAAGATGTGACATAAAGATTTTCAAGAAAACCATCCTCATACCAAACTCTTTTACATGCAAAAAATGTTATCACGTTTTTATTTTGTCCAAAAAGACTCTTAGTGATTTTGACTAAAATAACAAATAATATTGTGACGCAGTGGCTATGGCCAACGTTAATGGCAGGCCAGCGCCGGCAGTCACAGATAAACAATGATAAGTAGCACTCTCCAGCATAAACCCAGAAGCTTCTGTAAGTTTCTTCTCCATACCTCCAGAACGTGTAGCGACATAGTTCTAGAATGTTCTGTGGGAGATTCCGTTGGCTATATAAGTAAGCGTTCTGTTCAAGAGGAGTCAGTTAGTGAGTTAGCAAGTGGGTTTCTGGTGCGACAAAGAGTGCCATTCTCTGAGCGAGTTTGTGATGACTGCTAAGATGGCCGTGAACTGACGGGGAAATTGAACTAGATAAAAGTAACATTGAGAACTTGGAAGAGTGGCAGTTGAAAAACTGGACAAAGTCACAATATGTATGTTTTGAACTTTCTGTGAATAGCCTATAAAGTTGTCTTCACTGCAAAAGAATTTTTGTATAAGTTGTAAACCGTAAGAGATAGACTAAAGCTTGGTATTAATAGTCATACAAAGAGCACAGAATTTCAAAGTCATCACATAGGGACTCACTTTTTAAACATCTGACCAGTACCTTAGTCTACTGTATTCTTCTTATACCTACAATGAAATGTGTAAATGCGTAATGAAAGTTTACGTCAACTAACAAGAGGTAGATACAACAATAAGTTTTTTTAAGAATAGTTTGTACAAGAGTGAGCAGAGCAAGTTACCAGAATGCAACAAATTGGATTATTTATTTCGTCCCTCCTATTAGATGCATTCATTGTCTATTAGAATACAATTATTTCCTGTGCTTGTCTAATGGGTGTTGAAGTTCCATTAGACCACTCATTGGCATTTGTAAGGGTGTGCGTTTCTCTGTTCTGATAAAATGATGGTTAGTCCATTTTTGCAAGCACCCATTCAATTGACAAGTCTTATCTCCATCCAAATAAGTATTTCAAACTTTATCATACAAAGAAAGCCTACTTAGAGTGAACCTGTGAGTGTGTAATACCAATTTTTGTATGTATGTAGCTTGGTGAAATCTTCAGCACATGGGCTGTTTTTTTGCACCCAGCATCTTAGTGAAATTTTTTCAAAATCAGCATACAGTCAGGTATGATCCTTAAATTTACACTATATTAGTTATAATGGGTGTGAATAAGCTTAAATAGTTTGATTTTGTTCAATTTTCATTAAGTGATCTAGTTCAGTTTTCACTGTCACTTCACTTTTCCTCGCAACATAACAGCATAATGAAACACGTGTGAAGCAGCGTCCCCTTCCTTCTGCTTCACTCACTGGGGCCTTGAACACAAGACCTCTCTAATCCGTCATTGTACATCACAACTGTCATCATAACCTCCCTCGTAGAACGTACTGAGTTACTAGCATTTTATGTTGCATCAGAAACATGCTCACTTAATCACGAGCACCCTCGCTTGTGTACAAATGCGAGAGTTTCTCGAACGTTCATACCAGGCGAAGGGGAGAAACTTCCATAAATATCTGGTTATCTCTTGATACACCTTCTGGTGTTTATGTTGCGAGAGTGCTACTCCATCTATTTATCTCGTCAGTTGGTCAGTTGCCATCCACCTGATAACCTCGACACACAACTGTGTCATATAGCTCCATCCTCATAGCTAAGCCAATTAAGATGCAGTGTTCAGTTTTCTTTGTTAAATCTGACCCAAACTAATTATGCAAACAAAGGTTTAATAACAAGAATTTACACATCTTGATAGAGGGTTTTTCTTTTTATATGTACATCAAGGGACAAGCTTTTGGGTTGTTCAGGGATCCCTGATTTTGAGGCACACAATATTGGAATGCTAATTTCAACATATCTAGTGAAATCTTACTGGCTGTGCTCTTTGTTCTAGGTGAAAAAATCATTGGATGCAGAATGCTTCAGAATGTTTTCAGAAGCAATAAAATCATACCGAAGTGATAAGGACTACGACAAAGTTATAAACATGTTGAAACGAATCTTCTTGGAACGAGATAGAAAACTCATTCATCTTTTTAAAGGTTAGCCGAGAATAGTCTTCTTACTTTTCCTTTTTGTTCCATTTAATTTTTACTTTTTCTATCCCTTATGACAGTTCAAAGAAGTTTTGATTCAAATAGAGAAATCTATTTGAACATTTGCAACAGCAAGATGAAAGAGACAGTATTGCTCAGTTTCAATTGGGTGATCTTAGGGTTAATATTCATATCCCCAATTTGTAGCGATAGGGAAGACGGGGTCCATATCTTGATGGAATGTAAAGGAACAGATGAGTGGAGGAAAACATTAGTTAGACAGAAACAACATAGGAGCAATAGAAATATAGTTGTAAATGAAATGGTTGATGATTAAATTCCACTGAAGAGATTGGGAGAATTAATATGGAATGTTGAGGGGAAATGGAAGTGGTTTAGTGGATAAAGTCAGCAGGTTAATTTGGGAAGAACTTCAGTTGGTTAGTGATCTTTATGCACCAGTTAGACTAACAACTAGGAACGTGGTAATTGTTCTTTCACACATGCCTTGTGTAGAACGAGTTTGGAAAGGTAGTATCACACTGAAAAATTCAATGCCATAGCCGGGATATGAAGTTTTCAGTCTGATTCTATCTTTCCCACTATGAACATGTTTCAGAGATCAATTATCTCTATTTTCAACTTATGTTCGATTGTATAAAGGTCACTAATCAACTCAAATTTTTCCCAAATTATTAAATTACAGCATTGTCCTTTAATCTCCTAAAAAGAGAAAGTTTCAGTAAGGATTGATTATGTCAATCTATTTGTAGAGATACTGGCAGGATAAATGATTAGAGCCAGATCCTATAGATTCCATTATATGATTTACTTAACACTAAAATGGTAGAAGTACGAGGGGTATTTTTTAAGTAAGGTCCGGTTCGTCGTCGTAAAAAAAATACGAGACATACTTTCGTCAAAAATTTTTTATTCAATTCTTCATACATTCAGCTATTTCTTCACATGGTCGCCATTGTTGTTGAGACATTTGTCGTAACGAGGGACAAGTTTTTGTAGTCCCTCGACATAAAGTCCGCCGCCTGTGAGGAAAGCCAATTCGTAACAGCTGTTTTCACTTCATGTCCGTCTGGAAATGCTTGCCGCCGAGGAACCTCTTCAGATGCAGGAAGAGATGGTAGTCACTAGGAGCAAGATCGGGACTGTAGGGAGGATGATCGATCTGCTGCCAACCAAAGGATCCAATGAGAGCTTGTGTCTGAGCGGGGGTGTGGGGCCTTGCATTATCGTGCAAGAGAATCACTCCGGCAGACAGCAGGCCGCAACGTTTATTCTGAATTGCACGGCGAAGTTTCCTCAAAGTTTGACAATACACGGCTGCATTGATTGTTGTCCCCGGATCCATGAACTCCACAAGCAGAATACCACGTCTGTCTCAAAAGACTGTTGCCATAACCTTGCGAGTTGAGAATGACTGCTTGAATTTCACTTTCGTCGGAGACGTCGTGTGTTGCCACTCCATCGACTGTTGCTTGGATTCAGCGGTCACGTGGGACACACATGTCACATCCCCCGTGATGATATGGTCCAAAAATGCATCACCTTCCTCGTGGTATCGGGTCAAGAACCTCAGAGAACTGGCACATCTCTTTTCTTTGTGTTCCTCTGTCAGTATCTTCGGAACCCATCGATTGCACAATTTTCTGTAGCCCAGGATTTCTGACAGAATTCTGTACAGAACAGACCTTGAAACCTGCTTAAAATGCAATGACAGTGTGGAAACGGTGAACCGTTGGTTGGCACGAATTTCGGGGTTTACGGTACGCACAAGATCCTCGCTGACAGATGGCCGGCCCGAGCGCGGTTCGTAATGCACGTTCTCTCTGCCTGCCTTGAATAACCTCACCCACCTACGGACTTTGGCATCACTCATGGCTTAAAATTCACTAATCTGGCGATGAATTTCTGCCGCTGTCGTATTCCTTGCTGTCAAAAATCGAATGACCGATCTGATTTCACACCCGGCGGGCCGCGCGATCGTCGTAATCTTTTCCATCACACAGTACGGTCCACACTCACTGCCTACCTGACTCCAACTGCTGTGTCACTGTGTGCAAGGAATGCCGGGATTGAGTGCGCATGCGCGAAAGTACAGTCACCTGATTCTTCCGACGATACGGGGCAGCGGACCTTACTTAAAAAATACCCCTCGTATTTTGTGCCACCCAAAAATTTAGTATCAGGATTTCACTAACATATTTCGTATGAAGAAATTCTGTTAATTCTAAAAAAAAGAATTTCTATTATATTAGAAACACATATTTGGTTTCCGGGGGGTGGGCGACTTTATAATATATTAGTCTGTGTGCACGGTGCATGTGAGAGAGTAAGAAAACAATGAAAGATCTGATGTGTTACATTCACAGCACTCTCTTTACCGTCTATCATTTATTAGTGGGTATAAGAACCATTCTTAGAAAACCTTATTTTACTAGCTACTTCATTATAATCGAGATGACCTTTGCAGTAGCTACATTACACATTTTGTTGTAGATACAAAGAGAATAGCAGTAGTCAAATGTTTAAGAACTGGCCACTTTAAAACTCCATACTCTTTCCATGTAATCATGAGGAACAACTGAATGTTGACAGTAGTTAAAAGAAAGACCGACATTTTTGGTGTAGTGCACTTTTGTTTATTGCTTAATGTTTACCAGTTATACGAGATTATATAAAACTTCTTGTGAATGTAGAGGGCTTCACAGGCTATTCCTAGAATATTCAAAATATACATTTTATTTGTCATGTAAATATCTTTAATATATGATATTTTAATCAAAATCATTAAGAGATGTTTTTGAGAAAATCAAAAATTTCGAAAAGCTTTCCATGCAAAGGGTAGTTTGGAGTGGGAAGAGTTTCTTGAAAAACTTGTGTTGTATCCTTGGAACATACTGAACTTGAATACAAAGTTTACTATTTATATAATTCACAATAAAGTTGTTTTGGTGGACTTTGTGACAGTGATGTGTCTATAATTAGTAATTGTTGAGTTGTTTGTAACACTACATCACTTACTTGTTTTTATAACGAATACATGTTTCAGGAGCTAATTGCTCCCATCCTCAGTTCCCTGTTGACTGCCCGCATCCTTCGTCTTGGTTGTAAGCTTGATCTTTGTTGGCGGTTGGAAGAACTTCTTCAAAAGTAACTCTCCTGACAGGGTTTCAAAATTATAAGTGCGGTTTCTGTTCTTCCAAATATAGATGTTCCCAAGTTGTAAGTTCTGCTTTTTCTGAGATGTTTTTTAAGTATTTTTGGGTTTCTGTCTATGGTGTGTTTGTCTCTCCAAAAGTGCCAAGCTACTGCTGATTTATCTTCCTGTTTTTGTTTTTTGGGGCCAAAGAGATATTGTGTTGCTTGAAGATTCTCTGGACACCATCCAACAGCGTTCTACAAAAAAACAATTACACCATAAAAAACCTACTAAACTCCAAACTAAAAGATGACATCCCACAGGAGAACAAACCAGGAATATACCAGATCAACTGCAATGACTGCAAAAAAATATACATTGGGCAAACCAAGAGAAATATAAAAACAAGAACAAAAGAACACTTCAGTTACATAAAACAAAAACAGGAAGATAAATCAGCAGCAGTAGCTTGGCACTTTCGGAGAGACAAACTAAAGACAAGATAAAATCCCTGGAACTTGAACCAGAAGACAGATTAGTTTCCTTTGATGTCACTGCACTATTTCCAAGTGTTCCTACAGATCAACTCCTGCGTCAGTTAAAGAAATGGCTACAGCAGACTAACCTACTTGAAGAAGAAATAGAAGACCTCATACAACTTACCAATTTATGCATTGCACAAAATTGTTTTAGTTTCAATAAGAAGTTCTATCAACAACCAACTGGTCTAACCATGGGCAACCCACTTTCACCCTTCTTGGCAGATTTATTTATGAGCTACTTAGAAACACACATAACAACTTCCTTTCCATACATGTTTAAAGTTTGGCATAGATATGTTGACGACATCTTCGCTGTTGTCCCTAATAGGTTCATACAAGACTCCTTAGCCTTACTAAACCTACAGAACCAATCAATAAAATTCACCATAGAAATAGAAAAAGAAGGCATGCTACCATTTTTAGACCTAAAAATCATCAGAGAACAAAAGAATCTAACCTTTGGCATATACAGGAAGCCAACACACTCTACTAATTACATAAAAAATAAGAGTTTCAATCCAACCACACACAAACATGCAGTACTAAACAGCCTAACACATAGACTGGTATATACCCCCTTAAATAAAAATCTGATGTGTTACACTCACATGACTTTCTCTACTCTTGTACAATCTAATTTTACAAACGCCTATTCTCCACATGCTTCAAGTTAATCGAGATATCGAGAAGTTAATCTTATTGCTAATTTTCTTGTAGATGCAAGGGAAATATGGTAGCTTTTAAGCGATAGTCAAATATTTTAACGCTGTTTGCTATGTGGCGCATTCCATTCTCTTTGCATGTCCAGGACATAAAAAAAATGAATAACGCATTTGAGAAAAAGTATAAGTATTGGAAAATTTAAGGAAATAACAAGCAATATCTCGAAAACAGTTCACTCAACAAAAGAAATGTATATGACATAAGTTGTGTATTTTAACGCGATCTACATTTTTTGTGTAGTAAAATTTTGTCTATCTCTTATGGTTTACCAGTTATGCAAAAGTCGTTCACAATGAAGAATACTTTTGGAGACATTCCCAGAAAATTCGAGATATACATTTCATTTCTCATGACATTATCTTAAACATATGATATTTTCATCAAAATCGTTGGAGCCATTTTTGAGAAAATTAAAATTTTCGAAAAATCTTCCATGTAAAGGGTAGTCTGGGGTGGGGGGATTTTCTTGAAAACCTTCGTGTCGCATCTCTGGAAGATACTGAACCTAAATACCAAGTTTGGTGCTTATCCGACTGTTCGTTTTTGAGTTATGCTGTTCACAGACACACAGACACACACACACACAGACACACACACGGACATGTTTCCAAAAATGCTTTTTTTGGATTCAGGAGGTCTCAAAACATGTATTTCCGGCGAAATCTCGGTATCGAATTTTTGGGTGGAATGCAATACTTCCCCTACTTACAATACGTAGTAGAGAAAGTAATATAGGCAGAAAAATAAAAATCTGATGTGTCACACTCACATGGTTTTTTATACTCTTGTACAAATTATTTTACAAACGCTTATTCTCCGTCTACTTCATGTTAATGAAACAAACATTTGCAGAAACTTCTTATGGCTAAATAAGATATTTGTAGGGCAAGGGGAATGTGGTAGTATTTAAGCGATAGTCAAATCTTTTAAGAGTTGGTTGCTATGTGGAGCATGCCATTCTCTTTGTATGTCCAGGACATAAAAAAGTGAATAACGAATTCCCGTTTGAGAAAAGGTATAAATATTGGGAAATTCAAACAAATAACAAGGAATATCTCGGAAATGGTTAACTCCACAAAACAAATGTATATGACAAATTGTGTGTTTTAACGAGCTCTACATTTTTTGTGTACAAAAATTGTATCTATCTCTTACGGTGTACCAGTTATGAAAACGCCATTCAGAATGAAGAGTACTTTTGGGGACATTCCCAGAAAATTCAAGATATAGGTTTTATGTGTCAGAAATATATGTCAAATATATGATATTTTAATCCAGATCGTTGGAACAATTTTTGAGAAAATAATTTTAGAAAAATGTTCCATGTAAAGGGTAGTCTGCGTTGGAGGGACTTTCTTGAAAATCTGCGTGTGACATCTTTGTAACATACTTAACCTATATACCAAGTTTGGTATTCATCCGATTTTTCGTTTTTAAGTTATGTTGTTCACAGACACACATCCTCATTCACACACATACACGAACCTTTTTCTAAAAATCTGATGTTTTACACTCACATGACTTACTCTACTCTTGTACCAACTATTTTTACAAACGCTTATTCTCCATATGCTTCATGTTAATTGAGATATCGAGATGTCAATCTTATTGCTAATTTTCTTGTAGATGCAAGGGGAATATAGTAGGTTATAAGCGATAGTCAAATATTTTAAGCGTTGGTTGCTATGTGGCACATTCCATTCTCTTTGCATGTCAGAACTTAAAACAAATGAATAACGAATTTGAGAAAAAGTGTAAGTATTGAAAAATTTAAGGGAATAACAAGCAATATCTCGAAAATGGTTCACTCTACAAAAGAAATGTATATGACATAAGTTGTGTATTTTAATGCGATCTACATTTTTTGTGTAGTAAAATTTTGTCTATCTCTTATGGTTTACCAGTTATGCAAAAGTCGTTCACAATGAAGAATACTTTTGGAGACATTCCCAGAAAATTCGAGATATACAGTTCATTTCTCATGACATTACCCTAAACATATGATATTTTCATCAAAATCGTTAGAGCCATTTTTGAGAAAATTAAAATTTTCGAAAAATCTTCCATGTAAAGGGTAGTCTGGGGTGGGGGGATTTTCTTGAAAACCTTCGTGTCGCATCTCTGGAAGATACTGAACCTAAATACCAAGTTTGGTGCTTATCCGATTGTTCGTTTTTGAGTTATGCTGTTCACAGACACACACACACACAGACACACACACACACACACACACAGACACACACACACACACACACACACAGACACACACACGGACATGTTTCCAAAAATGCTTTTTTTGGATTCAGGAGGTCTCAAAACGTGTATTCCGGTGAAATCTCGGTATCGAATTTTTGGGTGGAATGCAATACTTCCCCTACTTACTATACGTAGTAGAGAAAGTAAAAAAGAATACCAGTTAGAATACCAGCATATAGTAGACACAGCAATACATAATGGGTACAACAAAACAACTATTGACAAAAAAAATTGCAAAATTCAAACGACAGATGCACATCAGAAACACAACAAATCTCAGCCAGCAAGATAAAGAGCTAAAGTTCAAGAAATTCACATACCACCCAGGAACATTTCACAAATTTAAGAAGATTTTCATGAAACATAACATCAGCCTAGCTCCACAGAACAAATTTAACATAGAGAAATTACTTTGTAACAAGTTAAAAGACCCCATTCCACAAGACAAAAAAGCTGGTATCTATAAAATCAATTGTTCAGATTGCAATAAAGTATACATAGGTAAGACAAAAAGAAACCTAGAAACTAGGCTTAAGGAGCACATGAGATGTATTAAATACAAACAAATGGACAAATCTGCAGTTTCACACCATTTTTGGACCACTAATCACAACATCAAACCCAATATTACATTAGTCAAACCAGCCAAATTTGCAGCTGAATTAGATGCATGGGAGAAGATCACCATTCTAAAACACAACACGCATCTAATGAATTTTGATTTGCCGCCACCAAATCCTCTCTGGAAGTACATTTCTCCACCACAAGATGCCACCACAGGATCCAGTCCGAGGATGGGAACAACCGTTTCCCGAAACATGTCAAGTGAGTAAACTTAAGTGATGTTAGTGTAACAATTCCGACTCACCTTTAAATAAAGTAATGTAGTGTTACAAACGACTCAACATTTACTAATTTACTATTTAGACTATATTTAGTTTTGAGTTATGCTGTTCCTCTTGTAACCAAGCTGGATGGCTCAGGTAGTAACATCTGTGGCCCACATTCAAGAGGTCGTGGGTTCGATTCCTGTGGCTGACCTTCCTGACCCATGGGTTTTTTGTTTTTTGGAGGTGTTTTCCCAGTTGCTAGATGAATGCTGGGAAGGATCATTAAGTCCCCCAAATTTGCTGTCCCTCCACTTCACTTCACCTTTCATCCACTTGGTTTCTTCCTGGGTTGTACATGTTGGCAGGAGGTCTTGGTGTATGCATGGCAGGGGTAAAGGATGCTCTGTGGAAACCTTCATCCCTGGAATGGAGACGGTCTCTGGTTTCTGGGTCCTCCCAGGGATGGGGGTGCACCAGTGCCCATCCAGGGAGTTTAAATTCTATAAATGGTAGGGACCCTGCCTTCTGACTGTCATGATGCCTGGTCCATCCGCCCACTTGTCTCCTCTCAACCTATCCCTCCCTCCTGGAGGCATCCCATCTGGGGCATAGGTACAAAAGAAGGTTGTAGGTTGACATACTAAGTCCGCCTCCACATTGAATCCTAATCCCTCCTGTACCTACAGCAAAATGTGTAACAAAACTTTTTGCAAATGTTTATCTTGATTAACGTGAGGTAGATAGAAAAAAAATCTGATGTGTTACACTCACATTAATTTCTCTACTCTTGTACAAACTATTTTTACAAACGCTTATTCTCCATCTACTTCATGTTAATAGAGATAAACATTTGCAGACTCTTATCTTATTGCTAATTTTCTTGTAGATGTAAGGCGAATATATATTTACAAGGGCAATATAGAAATACAGTAGCCTTTAAGCACATACATATCTCTTAATAGCTGGTTGCTAGGTGCAGCACCATTCCCTTTGCCACAGATTAATACTCTTTCCATATCCAAGACAAAAAAAATGAATAACGAATTCCCATTTGAGAAAATAAGTATTGAAAAATTTAAGGGAATAACAAGTAATATCTCAAAAATGGTTCACTCAACAAAAAAAATGTATATGACATAAATTGTGTATTTTAACGCGATCTACATTTTTTGTGTAGTAAAATTTTGTCTATCTCTTATGGTTTACCAGTTATGCAAAAGTTGTTCACAATAAAGAATACTTTTGGAGACATTCCCAGGAAATTCAAGATATACATTTTATTTGTCATAAAAATATCTTAAACATATGATATTTTAATAAAAATCGTTAGAGCCATTTTTGAGAAAATTAAAATTTTCGAAAAATCTTCCATGTAAAGGGTACTCTGGGGTGGGGGGATTTTCTTGAAAACCTTCGTGTCGCATCCTTGGAAGATACTGAACCTAAATACCAAGTTTGGGTTTATCCGACAGTTCGTTTCTGAGTTATGCTGTTCACAGACAGACACACAGACACACACATGGACATGTTTCCAAAAATGCTTTTTTTGGATTCAGGGGGTCTCAAAACATGTATTTCCGGTGAAATCTCGGTATCAAAATTTTGGGTGGAATACAATACTTCCCCTACTTACTATACGTAGTAGAGAAAGTAATAAGCTTTTGTAAGAATAGTTTGCTGAAACTATATAAAGATAAACAACAATGGGTAGAGAAAGTCATGTGAGGTAACATCAGAGTTTTATCTGTGTTTCCTTTTTTGTAATGTTGGTAGCTGCTATAAATATGATGTGCCCTTAGTCTTCCATTTTCATTGGGTTGTTCATGAGCCATTAAGTTAAGCTGTTGGAACACCTGTTTGTTTGATGTAGGGTTGAAACTACTGCTTTGTGTGTGTTGCTTGGTTTTGTGCATATGCCATGTAACTGATGTGTAGGTTTCAAAATTTTAGGTCATGGGTAACACACAACTGCTTATAAGCTTATACTTAATTGAAAAACAAAAGGTTGAATAAATATAAACTTGGTATTAATTATGTTATTCATACACACAAACCTTTTTCTAAAAGTACTTTTTTGTATTTAGGGGACCTCAAAATATACATTTCTGGTGAAATTTTGGTATCAAATAAGTGTTTCCTCTCCCCACTTTAAGTCAAAATTAGAGAAAGTAACTAGCTTTTACGGGGGTACTCCCAGAAATACTCTACCTGACATATATAGGGTACTTAAATTATATTTGAACCCACTCGCGGTGACACTGCTGCGCAAGACAGCCGGTAGAGGCGGACTAAAATCCTTATCTTATAATAGAAGCTGGAAATGTTGACCTTCTGCTCTCAAACAGGCAGCATATCTCGTGTAAATATTCTCACTCACTCTCCGAAACTCAGCAGCAGGAATTCTTGTAATTTCTTGCACAATGTTTTCTTTAAGTTCCTGTAGTGTGCAAGGATGAAACGATACACTTTGTCTTTTAAAGAACCCCATAAATAAAAATCACAACTCGTTAGGTCAGGAGAACGAGGGGGCCACAAATCAGCACTAATTATTCTGCCATCATACACCTCTCTTATTGCATGTAATGATTCAGCAACCGTATGTGCTGTTGCAGAATCTTGCTGGAACCAACCATACGATTTCTCTTGTTCTGTCAAGCGATTGCAAAATGGCCTCAGAATTAACCTCTGATATCGCTCTGCATTTATTGTTTCATCAAAGAATATGGGCTCTATTATTCTTCTAGCACTTATCACACACCACACTCCAATTTTCTGATCATAATGAGGCATTTCATCACAAGAATTCCTGCTGCTGAACTTCGGAGAGTGAGTGAGAATATTTATAAGCTGCCTGTTTGAGAGCAGGTCAACATTTCCAGCATCTATTATAAGGTAAGGATTTTAGTCCGGCTCCACTGATATAATTTCCCCAGCGACTGCTGGCTGTCTCTCGCAGTAGAGAGAGGCCGCGAGTGGGTTCGAATATAATTGTGGTGGTTTGAAAAAAAAAATTACTGTGGTAGAAAGTACCAACCTTATAAAACTTAACCTATTTGCATCATTTGATGACCAGGGCTTGCATGCTTTTTTGGCAATATGAATATGCGAGCTCAGCTCGCAGTGCTGCATGTAGTTTAGGTTTCTTCTCACAGATGTCATTTGTATGTTTCAAATGATGTTTGTAATTCTCCCAGTATGACCTCACCAACTGTGTTTCAACCAAGGAAAAATAATTTTATTCTTCCTGCATTCACATCAGTAATCATCATGGCCACAAAAAGAATCCAAATGGATGACAAAGAGGGTTTGAGAAAACTGATACAAAGTGTATTAGAGAGTGATAGTGAAACAGGTGATTTTTTCTGAGTATGAAACAGAGACTGAAGAAAGTTGTTATGAATCTAGTGTAGAAAGTATGAGGAAAATAATTATAAAGCCAATGATGATGCGCCAGGCCCTTCAAAACACATTTATACTACGATGCAGTAAAAACAATGTGACTGGAATTGGACCAAAACTGACAATAACCCTGTGCTCTACCCTTTTACTGTGTTTTGTAAAGAAGTTTTGGGTTTACCCAAGAGTTCACCAAGGGGCGTGGCACTGGCAGAGCTAGGAAGGGTAGGGAGAAAAGGTATAATAGTGGAAAGAATATTGAAGTATTGGTATAGATGTTTAAATTTAGAAGATAATAATATATTAAAAGAATGTATACAGTTTCAAAAAGCTGTCCTAGGAGAAGAGTGTTGGTTAGGGGAGATGGGAAATGTCCTAAAAGAAATTGGCATGAGGAATATTTTCCTATTAGATAAATATAATAGTAGTGGGTTTTGGAAAGAAGTGAGATTGAGGGTGGAAGATATCGAGAAACAAGAGATATGGGCTAGTTTTGAGGATAAAAGGTCATTGATCTTGTATAAATCAGTTAAAAGAGATTGGGGAAGGGAGAAGTATGTAGATATATGTAATCAATTTGGTAGAATAGGTCTTGCGTGGATGCGCACAGGAGTAATATTTTTAAAAAGGAATGGATATAATTGTTCGAGGAGATGTATTATGTGTGATGAATCAGGTAGTACTTTTCATTGTCTAATAGAATGTGATAAGGTTAAAAGGTGGAGAGAGGTTATATGGGACAAGCTAAACAAAGAAGCAGTAGCATTAAGAATGTTGGGAAGCACAAAAGTAGAAATAATTAAAATGATGGGGACATTTTTAGGCAACACAAGGGATAAGTGGATAAGGAGCTTAAGAAAGGTACAGCTGAACGAGCATAGTTTGTAAAGTGGAGAGATGGTATAGTAGCTTTATCCCATATATACAGCCTAGGGGCTAAATATGGGGGAGCTAGAAAACTGGTGCACTAGACTTAAGTTTTAGATGTAAGCTTTATTTGTATTATTGTAATAATGATGAAAATAAATATTACTTACTTACTTACTTACCTTTTACTGTAAAATTGGTGTTTGTAAAGACTTACTGAACAAGCATGCATCACAGATGCCATCTGCGCTTTCAATTGTTTTGGAATACATGGAACCTTTGTTTGATAAAATGTGTAACGGAACTAACGCGAACATAACAAGGCAGTTGAACAATCCTGACATAAAGATGATGGAAAATGGTCTAACGCTATTGCAGATGAAATTAGGGCCTATATTGTTTTAGTTATTTTGATGTCTAGTGCAAAAATTGTATATTCAATTGTACTGGAGCAAAAACCAATGGGTTGACCCCCCAATTGTAAAAAGTGTACTGTTGCTCTTCATTTAGAGGA
Source organism: Deroplatys truncata (assembly GCA_030765065.1). NCBI lineage: Eukaryota > Metazoa > Arthropoda > Insecta > Mantodea > Mantidae > Deroplatys > Deroplatys truncata. Next base: position 197,311,055 of record CM060987.1, read on the forward strand.
TAGTTTTGAGGTCTATCACACACAACAGCAGTACTATGGGAACAGTACAGGTGAGTTTATGTTTTTAATATTGTGCATGCAGATTTTCTGCAAAAAATACATATTGGTTGGTTTTAAATGACTTTTTAAGCATTAAGCTGTTACCACCCTGACTGCTGCTAGGGGATTTAAATCTGATGGTTGTTGAGTATGCATTTAAACATGACACAATTGGGTTAAGTTTGAAGTTTGCCAAATACTAAACAATGTAGTGTTGCCAATCTTCAATAGTGAACGTTCTCAGTAAATTTGTAAATTGGTCATCATTATGGGATACAATAGTTTCATCTGAAAGGTCTCAGTCCAACCAATATCAAAGCTGAGCTAGATTCTACTCTGGGGGAGTCTGCTCCTTTGTTTACAACAGTAAAATATTGGGTGGCAAAGTTTAAACAACGCCATGCGAGCTGCCAAGATGAACATTGCAGTGGTCGACCAAATGAGGTGGCCACATGCCAGAAATGGTGAAGAAAATCCACAAAATGGTATTGAATGATCGTCAACTTAAAGTGTGTGAGCTAGCAGATATGATAGACATTTCAAAAAGTGCTGTTTGTTGCTTATTGATTACAAATTTGAACATGAGAAAGTTGTGTGCAAGATGGGAGCCACGTTTGCTCACAGTGGAACAAATCCAGCATTGAGAGGATGTTTCAATTGAGTGTTTGGCAATGTTTACAGTGTAAAACCAAGCTTTTGCATCAATTCATAATCATGGATGTAACATGGATCCATCACTTCACACCCGAGACAAAGGAATAGTCAAAACAATGGACTGAAAGGGGAGAATCGGCTCTAAAGGAGGCAAAGACAGTTCCATCTGTAGGCAAGGTCAGGTATCAGTTATTTGGGATGCACATGCGATAATTTTCATTGGTTATGTTCAAAAAGGATAAACAATCAACAAGTATTGTGCGGAATTATTGCAGCGTTTGAGTGATGAAATCAAGAAAAAAATGCCGCATTTGGCGAAAAAGAAGGTTTCAGTTCATCAAGACAACACACCAGTTCACATGTTCGTTATTGCTATGTTTAAAACCAATGAGTTAAGGTTTGAATTGCTTCCTCATGCACCCATTCACCAGATTTAGCCCCCTCAGATTATTTTGTTTCCAAACTTGAAATAATGGTTCGGTGGTAAAAGATTTGCCAACAGTGAAGAGATGGGAGTGTGTGGTTGATGGCTATTTTGAGGAACTCAACGGTTATCACTATAAACAGGCTATCCAAGTTATTGAACATCACTGGGAAATGTGTATCTAGCTAAAAGGAGACTATGTAGACAAATAAAGATATTTTTTCTCAAACATGTTGCATTTTCTTTGTCAGGTCGGGTACTTCTGAGACTGCCCTCGTAAGTAGCAGTAAAGATACATCATTCCCCCTACCTTGGCTTTTGCCTTTGAAAACAATCTCTCATAAGCAATAATATTCGCTATTTTGTAATTAGTTTTAATTGTAAGGTTTTACTGCTTTTGGTTTTAAACATTCATATTTTCAGACTCTAGGGAGGATAACAAAAAATTTAAAAAGAATTCCCCTCTCCCTCCAATCTGGAACCACCTGGGTCTTCTGCATTAAGAGAAAGGAACTTGATTTCAACATGAATGTTAATATGTTTCAGGATTTCGACGGTTTCTGCAGTTGCAAGATATGGAAAAGTTTGACCAATTTTGTAGAAGTCTGTCATCTTGAAAATAATTTTAAGGTAATTTATGGCAGTAAAATTTATACTAATATTATAAAGAGAAAAAAATGTGTGTGCATGTGGAGTAGGAATAAACTCAGAAACCGATTTTGCTAATTCTATCACTCTTTTTTATTTATCTTCTCACTGCAGGCCTGGATATTAGAATATGAACATTTTGGAGTCACAAAAGAACACATTTGTGAAAATGGCTTTGAATTTTTATTGAGTATTCCTGGAGCAGAAGATGGTTATTGTTCCACAGAAAATGCATTAAAATAAAAAAAATTGCACATATTTCATACCAAACATTATATATACACAGTCACAATTTAGCAACTGAGAAAACAGAAGACAGTGCAAAACAAAAGATGTTGAATCTGCTTGTAACAGTTCAATATGTACTTAGTCAAAACTTAATGTAAGAAAGTTTTCCTGTAATTATAAAAAATCTGAGTCAATGTTGAAACACTTAATCACTTACATGTACAATACAATGAAATGAAGTATTACTAAGAACCAGTCAGCCACTTCTGATGAAAGCAAGTAGCTATCAAAACCAGTCATGATAAAAAAATCTGATGTGTTACACTCACATGACTTTCTCTACTCTTGAACAAACTACTTTTACAAACGCTTATTCTCCATATGCTTCATGTTAATCGAGATGTTAATCTTATTGCTAATTTTCTTGTAGATGCAAGGAGAATATGGTAGGCTTGAAGCGATAGTCAAATATTTTAAGAGCTGTTGCTATGTGGCGCATTCCATTCTCTTTGCATTACCAGGACAAAAAAAAAGTGAATAACGAATTTGAGAAAAAGTATAAGTATTGGAAAATTTAAGGCAATAACAAGCAATATCTTGAAAATGATTCACTCAACAAAAAAAATGTATATGACATAAATTGTGTATTTTAATGTGATCTACATTTTTTGTGTAGTAAAATTTGTCTATCTCTTATGGTTTATCAGTTACGCAAAAGTCGTTCACAATGAAGAATACTTTTGGAGACATTCCCAGAAAATTGGAGATATACATATCATTTGTCATGAAAATATCTTAAACATATGATATTTTAATCAAAATCGTTAGAGCCATTTTTGAGAAAATTAGAATTTTTTAAAAATGTTCCTTGTAAAGGGTAATGTGGTGTGGGGGGATTTTCTTGAAAACCTTCGTGTCGCATCTCTGGAAGATACTGAACCTAAATACCAAGTTTGGTGTTTATCCAGTTGTTTGTTTCTGAGTTATGCTGTTCACGCACCCACACACACGCACACTCAGAGCTTTTTTTGGATTCCGGGGGTCTCAAAACATGTATTTCTGGTGAAATCTCGGTATCAAATTTTTGGGTGGAATACAATACCTACTTCCCCTACTTACTATACGTAGTAGAGAAAGTAAAAATATGTAAGTGATGTTAAGAATTTCAATTCCAACTCAGTTTTTTCTATAATTACAAATTCACATCACTGTTACTAGCTTATCCAAATATTACAAAAAGTTTTGCTGTATTTCTTCTGTAAGTAACAGACTGTTGTCTCCATCAGCAGTCTAGGCTTACTGTTGTGCTTTCCTCTTGTGATTTGTAGATGACATTTCCTGGCTGAATGCATCTATGATGAGATCATTTGCACAAGGGAAACTTTACTTTTATATGTGTTTGCGTGCACGTGCATGCATGCGCGCGCACTTATATTTTATACACAGCAGGGTGTGTACAAGTTTAGTTTTTTCGTTCAACTCATGATCTGGAACAAGAATTCCCTACAACTACTGATTTATCAGTCTTATAATTTGCATTTCATAACTGATTTTGATAATTCTTTCACCAATGTTAAGCCCTATTCTTTCTGTCAGACATGGACTCTAAAACAACCTTCCAATTTCATTTCAAACATTAATAAAATACTTAAGAGGATTTACAAAGCGTATGTACTAGAATATAAACTCATTAGAGTTATAAAAACATACTTGTGAAGGAGTCTTTGACTTTTTATTGAGAATGTCACAGAGTAGAAAATACAAGTGCTGCAGATATTTCATTCCAGACAGTATTTAGTAACTAAGACATAACAATACAAATGAGAGTCGAATCTGCCTATAATGCTACAATACGCATGTGATACCAATGCCAAAATATTTTAATAACCTTCATATAAGAAAGTTTTGCTTCATTCCTGTTGTAATCAATTTCGTTAGCAGGGTAGCTATGTCAAATAATCTGTGAAAAGAGAGAAAATTGTGTCCAGCTAACATTAGAAATAAGTTAACCAATTTTTTATAATTACCAACTGAGAAGATTATTTTTCTCAATGGTCGTAAACTATGTGTCTTTTCTAAAGAGGTTAACTTGGTGGCCTGGCAGTGGGGAATCTTCGTAATCACCAGCTTCATCTCTATTCCATTGTATATATTGAGGGTTTCTGCATTACATGAAAATTGTGTAGCTTTTATGCTATTAAATAACTGTGGGACCAAAGAGATTTAAAATGTTACCTACTGTGATTATCTAATAAGTTACTTGACCATTCCGACTGGTGATTGTTCCACCACCAAAGGGTACTATAGGCTATGCAGCATGAATTTGAAGACTGCCATGGGAAGGTTAAGGAAGTCACCAATGTTTCAGATCTTTTTGCACGAATATCAGGGAATTTTTCATCCGTTATTAGGAATAACCATGTCTGTTTAAATTAAGCCTGGTTCACAACCACCTGGTAACGGTAACCAGAATGTAAACGAGAACGGGAAGCAAGAAATTTTGATTCACAACAGCCCGGTAACGAGAATGGGAATGCATATCGATCACAAAGTGAAAGTCGATTTTGCGCATTGGGATTTCATTTGTTTTTAACTGACCAATGACATTTTTTCACCTACTTCCAATTTAGCCAAGCCAACGTCAAAATTTGATAGAGTAAACATTATCTTAATGCATATTCATTACATTTCCGATCCCTCTACTTATGCCAAACTTTCATTCCTTTATTTAATGGCATACATTAAAATTGTTTATTCTTTTTTCATTTCCACCGGATTTAGCTGTTCTTTGTAGCTTTTGCCATTGTTTTTTAGGTAATAGCCAGTTTTGAGTTGCATATAAACAAACTACAAATGATCCCTTCATCAGAGGAACCAACGTTGATTAGATTTGCGGGTGTCGGGATGAGGTTAGGAAGCACATTTACTACTAATTCCTTCCAGTTTCATGTTTCCAGCTTGCGACTATAGAGAGCACTAGTGGCTGTTTCATGTCACGGCCGCTTAGAATAACCTCTAGAGTGATGAGTCTAATATGCACAATAGGGATCTAATATGCCGTGCCCGGGAACAAGAACGAGAAAGTTAAAAGTTGGGCAACTCTTCTTTCCTGTTCCCGGGGCCCGGGAAGGCTTCCCGTTGGTTGTGGACACTCCCATTTGAATACATGTATTTCAACTTTTCCCTTCTCGTTCTGATTACCGTTCTTGTTGGTTGTGAACCAGGCTTTACAGTATAGTCGAGGATTAACCATAAAAATCTTGAAATAAGAGCCATTGTAGTCAAGTGTGATGGCTACTGGGAATGCAGGGTAAGGAAGGGCCGGCCATCTCCTCCAAGAGGGGCAAGCTGAACTGGGATGCTGGGCTACAGCCCAGTTCTGCATGGAAACCAACCACCATCAAAATAGAATTGGACAGACATAGGAAATACAAAAACAAAATCTAAGCAGCAGCCAAAGTAGGCTAGTTTTTCTACGAGGTCTGCCCCAGTGAACCAGTTTATGTTTTCTGTCAGGTGCATGCTAGCCAATGCGGTGGATAGTATAAATATTGGCCATATCACCCCACCAAGTCACTCGGCATCCTGAAAGTATTTAAAATGACATAAAATTTCTAAAGATGGTAAAATCAGTGGAGAAATATTAAATATTTTGTGATTTAATATTACTAGTCTACAGAGTGGTGTCAGATAGGTAAAATAAACAATAATTAAACAAGATAAACTGATGAAACACTTTTGTAAATGTTACTTAGATTAATAAAATATTCAGAATGTTGTGATTCTAATCTAATTTGTTTATTTCACTATGTATTTGCAGCATAAACTAATATAACTTGAGGTAGGGGTACCATCAACTTGTGCCCAGTAGCCCATATATAGTGTAATGTACAAACTTTGATCCTCAACGATGAAACAGAAAATGTCGTGCGTAAAAGATTTCCTGCCATTTTTTTTTTCAAAAGTTGGCAACCCTAACTGGGGCTGACATGTGTTGGGCATCCTCCAGAGAGAGAGAGAGAGAGAGAGAGAGAAAAAAGAGGTGCAGTTGCCTTCTCAATTCGTCATCACAGTTACGAACAAAACTTCAGGTTTTCATTTTTTTAACCATTGAACATGGCATTTTTTTTTTTTGGCTGGAAACCTATGTTTTACGATCTTACTTGATGTAGTTTATCCTTGTATGGTTTAAACTGCTGCTGTTTTGTGTATTGTACAGTCAGAAGGATGTACTCAGTTTTTTGTACTTTCTATTTCCTTTCTTTCTGTCTAACCTGGAGGTCGTGGTACTCCATTATTTAAGTTTTATTGCTGTTTCAGATAACGCCATATCAACATTCCGTCAGCACTGTTCCTACAAGCAGCCGTAATTTGTCATAAAATTAACGAGAAGAATGATTTTTGTACAGTGAAGAATGCATGCAAGGGGTCATAAGGGAACATCTGCATTCATTAAGGTTTATTTATACTTGATAATTGTTCTTTAAGTTGGTAATTTTAATCAGGCTTGAAAAATTCAATGCCATGGCCAAGATGTGTCTTCAAGGTATGATATCTCTGTAATACAGGGTTATTCAAAAAGAAGGAACAGATTTTAAATATTCATTTATAATGAACGACAATAAATAGTGACACTTATGACACATCACTGAATAGAGGAAAGTTCAAAGTTTTAAACCTCACCTATTAGTTACATTCAGTGCCTACAGCGGCGCTGTGTCTGTTTACGAGAAAATGGTGATGCCACAGGAAAAGTCGTTTTGTGTGCTGCATTATGCAAAGAGTGAATCCATTGTTTTATTGCAGCATGCATTTCGTTGTAAGTTCAACAACGAGCCGCCTCGTCATAAAAAATTTACAGTTAATACAATAAATTTGTAGAAGATGGTTGGTATGCAAACGGAAAAGCACTGGTCGTCCTCACACAACAAATGATGCTCATTTTGAACACATAAAATAACATTTGGAACTTTTTTATATTCAGTGATGCACTGCATATGTTGCCATCTATTGTCGTTCATTAGAAATAAATATTTAAAGTCTGTTTCTTCTTTTTGAATAAACCTGTATATGAGATTGCCTTAGAGGTTTACCAGGATACTTGAATCAAGGCTGGTTCACAATAACCCAAGAACAGAAACCAGAACACAAATGAGAATAGGAAGCAAAACAAATTGTACATTTTAGTTCATAGTATAGGGGAAACAATTTAATGGCAGTTCCCAAGAATTCAAAGTGGCCAACTTTACACTAAAGTAAAGTATAGCCAACTTAGGTTCCATCCGTCCATTTTTACCCAGGACAGTCCTAATTTTTAGCAAAATGCCCCAGTGTCCTGACAGTTTCTTTTGGGACACCCAAATGTCGCGGTTTTTTCTCTTGGAACAGTTTGTTTCAGAGCATTATGATGCTCCATTTATTTTTATGCACAATCCAATTAAAATATTGTATCATTTATATTTTATAACATCGTTGGCTTCGATGTATATAAAATATACTCTTTGGTTTGATGATGTGATGTAGCTCGCAGGAAGGAATTCTGGGTAATAACTGTTCCAACTCAAAGAGAGTAAACTTCAGTGTCACTGACTGAGTTAATGTGTGTTGAAGTTATCATTATCAATAGATATATAAGTATAATTATGCTGAAAAGAAAATTATTATAAAGAATAACATTAGGTGGAATGCAAATAGGTAAGTCTGACAAATGTGATAGGTTTTTGTTTTGGCACTGCTAGGAAGAAAAGCACCTGCAGAATGTATATTTTTCTTTAGTAAATTCTATGTGGTCTGATGAGAGAAACAGACTGAAAGCTGAGACTGTGAAATAGTTGTGAAGACCCATTTTAATTCATTACAATGTAAAGGTTGTTTTTATGTAATATCAAAAGGAAGCAAAATGTGTGAAGAAATCCACAAATCTGGCAATTACTGTATCAGAGATGAATCTGTTTCTGAAGATTCTAAAGAATTGCAAGTCGTTGTGCGTGTGCGCGCAACAGCTATATAAATAACCTAATTTTATTGTTGAAGGTTTGTATATTGTGAAATTAGAAAAAACATCCCATTAAAAACACTAAGACATAAAAATTTAATAAACATTACACCAGGCTATAAAGGGTTAAGATGTTAAGAGAATCACAAATTGAAATAATTTTCCTTCCATTTGTATCTCTATTCCTATATTGATCATTCTTATAAATATGAATAATTTTTGTATTGAAGTTTACCTACCTGCACTTAATGTTGAAATATGTAAATTTATTACAATTTTTAAGATATAAATTTCTGCAAAGCCAGGTATATTTACATGGTAAGCAAATAATTATCTAAACTTCAATCTGCCCTATGTTTTTAGCAAATGTTTCAGGTTTTTAATAAGAATTTTGCAAAAAGTCCCCCTTTTTAAGGTAAACCTTATGAAAACCTGACAATAGGAATTACTAGTTTCAAGAAAGTCAGTAAACCAAATCTTGTTTTGAAACAACAAAAAAGTTGATTAAATCACTTCGCTACACTGCACATTGCATCATATTGTATTTAATGGAAAATTGTGTTGTAAAAACAATTAAAAAGTATGGAACACTTATGTAAGAACTAAAATGACTCCATTGAACATAGATGTGGAACACAATGGTCCCTACACAATCAAGGAGTTTAAACTCAACATTTTACGCAAGGTAACACCTCTCCATCAATTTATCAGCTGCAATTAACACCAGCTACAGCCATATCTTTACCAGCAACTGCTCCCAAAATGTACGCATGGTATTTATGTCAAGTGAACAAACAGAATGTCACCAAAATAACCAGAGAGCATTATAATGCCACAGTTGGCTTTGGGAAATTCCACTAACTTGCATTCCTTCTACTCTGGGAGTGAGAAAAGTAATGCACATCGATAGCAAAGTAGAAAGTCATGTTTTAGGTTGAAAAGGTAGAATCAGACAATTGAAAAATTCAATGCCATAGCTGGGATTTGAACCATGGATCTCTCATTCTCTGTCCAGTTGCTCTAACCACTGAGCTAGCATGGCAACATGCCGGTATGACATTAAATTCCCCATTGATTCGCATGTTTCCCAGTAAACCACAAGGAGATCCTGAATGAAGCCCGGGACTTAAAGTACTTACAACATTGTAAGTCACCATTGGGGTATGTCATCTCAATATAATTACATTAATTGACCTAACAGTGGTTGAAACTATGAAGTCCGGTACTTAAAGTACTTACAACATTGTAAGTCACCATTGGGGTATGTCATCTCAATATAATACATTAATTGACCTAACAGTGGTTGAAACTATGAAGCCTGGGACTTAAAGTACTTACAACATTGTAAGTCACCATTGGGGTATGTCATCTCAATATAATTACATTAATTGACCTAACAGTGGTTGAAACTATGAAGTCCGGTACTTAAAGTACTTACAACATTGTAAGTCACCATTGGGGTATGTCATCTCAATATAATTACATTAATTGACCTAACAGTGGTTGAAACTATGAAGTCCGGTACTTAAAGTACTTACAACATTGTAAGTCACCATTGGGGTATGTCATCTCAATATAATACATTAATTGACCTAACAGTGGTTGAAACTATGAAGTCCGGTACTTAAAGTACTTACAACATTGTAAGTCACCATTGGGGTATGTCATCTCAATATAATTACATTAATTGACCTAACAGTGGTTGAAACTATGAAGTCCGGTACTTAAAGTACTTACAACATTGTAAGTCACCATTGGGGTATGTCATCTCAATATAATACATTAATTGACCTAACAGTGGTTGAAACTATGAAGCCTGGGACTTAAAGTACTTACAACATTGTAAGTCACCATTGGGGTATGTCATCTCAATATAATACATTAATTGACCTAACAGTGGTTGAAACTATGAAGCCTGGGACTTAAAGTACTTACAACATTGTAAGTCACCATTGGGGTATGTCATCTCAATATAATTACATTAATTGACCTAACAGTGGTTGAAACTATGAAGTCCGGTACTTAAAGTACTTACAACATTGTAAGTCACCATTGGGGTATGTCATCTCAATATAATTACATTAATTGACCTAACAGTGGTTGAAACTATGAAGTCCGGTACTTAAAGTACTTACAACATTGTAAGTCACCATTGGGGTATGTCATCTCAATATAATACATTAATTGACCTAACAGTGGTTGAAACTATGAAGTCCGGGACTTAAAGTACTTACAACATTGTAAGTCACCATTGGGGTATGTCATCTCAATACAATTTGAGATCTCCTTGTGGTTTACCGGGAAACATGTGAATCAGTGGGGAATTTAATGTCATACCGGCATTTACCATGGTAACACAGTGGTTAGAGCAACCGGATGGAGTCCGGGAGATTTGTGGTTCAAATCCCAGCTGTGGTATTGAATTTTTCAGTCATCTGATTCTACCTTTCCAACCCTGTCCAATACATGACTTGTGTGGAAGAGCAATTAATTCATTTTTTAAGCTGTCTGCTTATACTGGGAAAATTGAATGAAATATCCACATACCATTGATTTATTTCAGATTAAATTTTGAGGTGATTGGTTCTTGGAAGACCTTGTTAATTAAATAAGTATTTTTTTTAATGTTATTGTTTTGCATGATATCTATTGTTTTGTAATTTTTCATCTTATGTAAAAATGACTCACACTTTTGGATAATGTTTTAACCCCTAACATTTTTACAGACTATATAAGATTTCTAGAGTTTTGAAGGTTGTTGCAGGGGAGGATTTGGGAGAGGCTAAGATTAGAAATACAAAATCTGCTGATATTTCATTCGCATTTCTGTGAATATCAGTGAATGTTTGGTCCATTATTATGACTAATATGAGAGTTTATGAAACTAGAGTTGTAAGAGATATTGGGGAGCAATGAACATCAGTATCTTATAGACGATTGCACAAAAATTTGATAAATGATGATTTAATTAAATTTACTCTCTGTACTCTTTGAGATTTTAAAGCACGAAATGTTCAACATGGCAGCTAGTAATAAACGCAACTCTATATTATGGCAGTGGGAGAAAAAAAAAGTAAAGGTGTTAAAGCTAGCCCAACACACATTTGTATACTGCTGCATGTTTACTGTAATATGACTCAATGCAGTACTGGAATTTTATCAGAACTTACACTGGAAGTTTAAACGTTCAAGGCAGTAAACACCCTGTTTTGCCTGGAACATAATTTGTTTGCAGCCAACCAATCTTTCCAATTCAGGCAACATAATGTAGGTTAGCCATTGTCAAAATTTGACACAGTAAATGTCTTCTCACCCTGAGAGCGAGAACAAGAAAATTAAAATTTGACTAGTCTTCTTTCCTGTTTCTAGCACCCAGGAGTGAAATGCCTGGTAAATGCAGGGAAGTACCCTAAACTTAGGTCTGGAACATTTCCTTTCCCAAAATTCCTGTCCACCGCCTGTGCCATATGTAGTATGAATGGATGGTAAACACTACTTAAGAAATCACACAGAAAGTTAACTTAATTATGTATGCTCACATTATAATAAACGTATTTTAACTTTGACGTTCTGGTTTCTGTTCTTGGTTATTGTGAACCAGCCTTCAAATGAAAAGGTTTAATATGCAGACGCGTATCTTGCCATGGTAAGTGTGTAGGCATAGAGAGCCGAAGATCCGTGGTTCATTCCCATCCATGCCATTGAAATTTTCAACTTTCCAATCTGCATTTATATTTGAGAGAGAGAGACAAGTATCTCCAGATTTTTATTATTATTTCTAATGCAGGATATAAATAATCCCAAGATTAAGTTTACCAGATTCATTTTATTTAAAATCATCAAATTTGGGTGCCTTTATTACCCAATGTCTCCAATTTCTACTTTAAAATATAATATACAAATTAGTACACAGTTTAATGTAAATATAAAATCATTGGAGCTTCCACACCATGAAGCAAATAATTAAATTATGATAAAAGAATCAACGTTAAGCACTCACATTGATCAAAGTAGTGGCAGGACATGTTGCAAGAACCTATTGTCCCCATTTTTGACTGCTGGTCAACTAACCAGCAATTTCCCGATCTTGTTCTTCCCTGGGTAACACCTGGTGTGGCGCTGGTGAATTTAGAGATTAAACCATCTGCTGGAAATTCAAAGTTCATAATTCGATGCTTGAAACTTTTGATAAAATTTGAAGATTGAGTAGCTAGTAACAGTGATGTGTCATAATTTAAAATAAAGAGAGTTGGAGGTTGTTACACTACATCACTAAAAGGAAGTGGTATTTATTTTATGATGCTAGGACTGTGTTGAACTCTTTAAAAATCTTTTGGAATTTCTGAAATGTCCAGGGGTGGTATATGACTAATGTTGAGTAGATAGACAATAAATAGATTCATGATGGGGGATTTTTGTTGAAGTTTTGTTGTCTTCCTGTATGTCCATAAAAGGCTTATTGTACAACCTTATTGGAAAGGATACTTTCATTGTTTCCCAAAACAAGTTGCAATATCTTTGTTCCAATGCCAGCATCCTTTCCTAGATCTTCCGTGGTAATGGAAAGAGTAAGTCTCTTTCTTGCCAGGAATGGGCAGTCAAAGAGGATGTGCAAGACAGTTTCCTCTTTGCACATTATACAGATGGGTTCATCCTTGTAGAGCCCTACTTTACATAGATGTTTCCTGAAGTGACCATGTTCAGAAATTAATGCAACTACTTTTCTTATTTCTGTTCTATCCAATCTCAGGAGAGACGAGGGAAGAGTGTTGCATGGACCTAAGATCAGTTTCCTGGCTTGTTTTTGTCCAGGATAAATTTGCCACCTGAGTTGGTGTCTTAAACCATGCTTTTACAAGGTTTTGGCAGTATGTGTGTTGATTCCAACATAGGGTATGTCAGTACCCCTTTTAGCCAGTTGATCAGCTTTTTCATTTCCATAGATACCCTGATGCCCTGGCACCCGCTGTACTTCAAGCCTGTTGTGAGATGATTGGGTAGTCGGGCATTTAGGCATTACCAAACCAGTTTTTATTTTACCTGGTCTGTGAAGATGAGTAGTGTGGAATATCTTGCCTTTCTGCTTCATTCCCTGGAGAACTTAAACTGGTCGACAAACAATACAGTTGTGGTTTTTATTGTGAAATAACAGAGAACAGTAAATTCTAATAGATTACATTCAGAATTGATTTGTAGATATGCCCTTATGATTCCTAATCATGTCAATGGTATTTACATGTGTAGAAATTGATTGTTCTGTTTTATACAGTTAATTAAATTATTTATATGAAAGATTTTGTTTTTCTTCAAGACTTAACCACACCTACATGTTTTCCTCTAATCCAAAACTCCATTGAAATGTCAACTGAACTGACACTGGGGCTGTTTAAGTCATTAGAGCTGGATTTCCTGATTGGCATAAGAGTAGACATTTGCTCCATAATGAGGTGATTTCTAGATTGGGTCTATGTAAAATAATCAGTTTTATTTGCGTTAAGTATAAAATGGTTTTGACTAAGCTGAGTGAGTATATAACTGTATGTTGTTTCCTAGAGACCATAATTTCCTTTCCCGATGTTATACTATAACATAAACAAATATCACCTGCATCATTAATAAAGATAAGAAAAAGCATAGGCCCCAAAACTGATCCTTGTGGAATGCCACAAGATGCTTGCATTAAAACAGATTGCACTTCATTAGTCACAGTTAATTGAGTTCTGTCGGATAAATTATTTTTAAACCATTCAACAGAAATTCTCTGAGTACCCAAATTATCCATTCTTAAAAGTAATAGTTTGTGGTGCACCATGTCAAAAGCTTTTTTAAGACCAATGAAAATGGAGGGTGCGATTTCGCTTTCTGTATTGGAATGATCACATCTGTTATGGTATCCATACAATTTGACTGTTTTAAAAAGCCATATTGTCATTTAAAGTCAGAATTTTTCAAAATACCTAAGAATCAATCTGTGTGTTACAATTTTTTTTAAAAAAGTGTAGATTAGTGGTGGTAGATTACAAATAGGCCTGTAATTTCCCTTGTCTTGTCTATTACCAGCCTTATATGGTGGGACAACTTGATTACTATTAAAGTTACTCAGGTACCCATGTGCCTGTGGTGTAGTGGTTACTATGCTAGCCTCTAGTTCCTGAGGTCGCAGATTCAAACCCGGTGTAGGGCGATGGATCTTTTTCGGGTGATAAAATCCTTAGCATGGCTTCCTTTGGAAGGGAAGTAAAGCCGGTGGTCCCGTGCCATAGATTTACGGCACATAAAAGAACCTCAAGCCTGATAAAGAGGCCTCTGAGCAAAATTACCGGCCTTTCACACCCAATATAGAATGGGACGCTAAGGACCAGAACAGTTAAAGAGCGTCCATAAATATAACTCAATTTTTACCCATGTGCCACAAAAGATAGGTTTATTAAATCAGTAATGAATGGAGCCAGATGAGCAACACAAACTTTTAATACAAAGCTGATAATATGCATATTGTCATTGCTATTGGTATTTCTCATATGAGTATTTCCTTCGTCTTCATGCATAGGATTACCATACATCCACGTTTATGTAGACATGCCCATATTTTCAATGTTTAATGTAATGTTTGCTTAAATTTTTACGATTTCTGAACAATTTATATATATATCGATTAACAACAATGTAATTCAATATTCACTTACAATGGATTGTTATGCTAGTAAAACCGAAAATATCTATTTACATTGTTTCCAATCAATGTTATCGATCCTTTTAGCTTAGAGATAGCTGCGATAGTTTTCCTTCCCGCCGGTTTTCACCTAATGGTTTATATTTTGGTAATACATGTGTTTTTAGACTAGAGCGAACTAGTGTATTCATCCAGCTGCATTTTCATTAAATTACGTATTCCTCACACAATAAATCATCTTATTAGGTAAGTTGAAACAACAGTTTCTTGATTTTCAAAATATACAGCACACAAACATTGTTTTATTTTATAAGTTAAGATTTTTTTTTATAGCTGAATAATATGTTTTGATCATGCTTTGTTTCGTTTTAGATGATTTCTCATTATGCTAAAGAGGAAGTGTACATTTACAGATAAACTCTGAGAAAAATATGCAAGCTTTCATCCCAGAAGAGTTTAAAATTAAATATAAACTCTTTAAAATTACTCATTTGAATTGCAAAAACTATTATAAATATTTATCAACAAAAGGAACTGTTAAAAAAGATTCAGTCCAGTGAGACATACACATGGCTCTAAAGTCATGTGGGTATGTGCAATGTGTGTAGTATTTTTTATTTTGTTTGTTTTTTATGTAATATAGCTATTTGACAACATAAAATTGAACTAATAATGTTTCATTCAGCAGTCCTAAGAGCTTGTTGATCAATCCAGTTGAGGGTGTCCTCATTGTGGGGTTTCAGAGTATGGTAACCCTATTCATGCACCTTAATGCAGCAGAATAGATTATAATGATTAGTAGTATGAAAATGACAGTGATGGAACAATTGACAAAATTATAAGTATGGGAAAACCTGCTCAATTGCCACTAATTTTTCGTGTTGTGGTTTGTGTAAACCCAGATAAAGAAATCGTAGCTTTGGTTTATGCATGTTATACAAGCCAGCAATTTCTCATACATAACAAGCAAGAAACTCTGTTTGCTGCTTCTGGTTTGTGCTTTTTCCTGTGCATATCGAAAATCAAAATTGCATTTGACTGAAGCACAGGCAAACATGTTCTGCTTTTGAAGCTCTGCAGTTTGCAAACCACTGTGCACTCATGTGAATAAAACCCTATCACATGTGAAGTAGATGATGCACTTAATTGCATGGTCACACAGGATGTTTCATAAAGATGATATAAATATGTAGGCTGTGGAAAGGAAGAGAGGAAGCGGAAACCAAAAGTTCACTTATTTTATGGCACAATAAAATATATTGTCGAGAATGAAACATATACAAATATTTGTGGTCTATAAAGAGCAGTAGAATGTGCACCAGGAGTGACGTTAGATGACACAGAGAGAAATAGAGGTTAGGTGTGTTGATGCAAAAAAGTAATAATTATAGATTCTGTGATGCACAAATCTTTAATTTATTAATGAAATTTCTATTGTTTGACTGTTAACATGTTGGATAGGATTTCCAATTCTTGCTCTTTTTCTTCCAAAATAGAGTACAGTTATTGTTAGTTTCATTTCTATAGACTCCTATAATGTTTATACAAAATAAAGAGGCATTGACTAGAAACAACTTGTTACTGTAGACTATTTAACATTAGATTTTGGTCATTTCTACCTTGAAACACTTATATTCACTCCCACATGAATACTTCCAGACTCTGGAGGGTAGCGAAAAATTGTAATTAAAACAAAAATCCCCCACCCTCACTGGGATTCAAACCCAGGACCTCTGGGTACCATGCTAGCCTCTAGTTCCCACGGTTCTGGGTTCAAAGCCAGCAGAGGAAGATGGATTTTTTTCGGGCTTAAAAATCCTTAGCATGGTTTGCTTCAAAACGGAAGTTAAGCTGGTGGTCCCATGTGATAGATTTACGACATGTAAAAGAACCTCAAGCCTGAGAAAGAGGTCTCTGAGCAAAATTTCTGGTCTTTCATGCTCAATATAGAATGTGATGCTAAGAGCCATAGCAGTTAAAAACTCTATATATTTATTTTCTTGGGAGCTCTAGATCATGAAGCTGGCCATTCAACCACAGAAACAGTCTGCAGGATATGTGAGATGAAACCACGTCACAAAATTGACATCATAAGTTTTCAACAATGTCTTTGTATTTTATTGTTAGAAGTCTTTAAAGGAGGACTGAACTAAGTTTATAATCTCAGATTTGTAGCTCGGCTAGGATATCAAATCCTTGCTGCTGTGTTATCAGGTCTATGGTAAAGGATGGGGTGGACCCACGTAAAATAAATGTGATAGACATGTGTGAATGTTATTACTATAACTGCTTCAGATTTATATTAAAAAAGAAAAGGAAAGAAATTTTTTACCTTTGATATTAGCATAGCGTAAAATAAATAACAAATTTAAAGAAATATATATCTCAAAGATAGAGGATTATTGAAAGTCATCGCTTGCAAGTCAAGTTTTTTACTCAAATTCCAACAACAAATATACAGTGATGCCATATGATAATTAGACTGGGAAGGGTTAACCAGGTTTGCAGACCTTGGTAGCCATTACACTGGTTGATGAAACAGCGGTTTTATTTAACTTGGTTAAAAGGTGTTAAGGTTATTGTTATTGGTGAAACCAGCTCTTAATACCGCATGAGGCCACTGTGATCAAACACAGGCTACTATGGCACTGCCCAGAATATAAACTTAACTCATAGGAACTTCAGGTAAATCAGTTGGACATTACATGAAGGTGATTTCATTACACTGTACCTGTAGTAGTATTATTATGAGAATGCAGTACCTTTAAGCAAATTACATTCTTTAAATAATAACATTTTCCAGTTTAAAAAAACAATATTTTATTTTTTCTTAACAAACACAAAATATGTTCATTTAATATAAATTACAAAATACTATTTACAACTTAATGCTAGTTAAATAGACAAATATTAATAAACAATACTTTGGGTGTTGTATCGAATGTAGAAATGTACAATATGGCAGTCTACTCTCTTTAATTGAATCTGTGAAATTACATTATTTTGAAAACATAATGTTAAACAAAACTTTTCCAGTGCACTACTCTACATGTCATATTTCAAATATATTTTCCTTGAGAATTACAAAAGTTCTACAAACCGCTGCCACATCCCAGGGCATTGACCATCATTACTATTACAGCAGCAAGAATGAAATACTTCCTTATGTCCTTGAAATTTGTCCACAGAAATAGTAGGCATCCTGAAGTATGATCCTAAATTTCCAAGACTCTCAGAGAAAAGGAATATCAGGTCTATGAAGAGGTACATGCTGTCTTGGAAAATAAGTCTCTCATAGAACAAAGATATACCCGTAAAGCCTGGCTCATCCTCTAGAACTATAATTGGCTGTACTACCAAGTGGAAAATAAACAAAGATCAATTGGCAGAAGTGCACAAGAAAAAATTCAACATCTAAGAACACACCAGACCATACTATTGCAAAAGATATCAAATAACCTCAATCCAAGTTTTTGGACTCATGAGAGAAGCTGTTTATTGGTACATTTCTGCAGAAAAATGCAGTTATTAAAAAAGTTACTCTTAGTGTGATTAAAGGGTCATTTCTCATATTAAAGAATCATTTGCATAATATTCAGTCTCTCATTTTAAACAATTTTAGGTCCTATTTCTAGGGATTACTGTTGTAATTTTAGATCTGTTATTTATGAATTCAGTCATGTGTTTAAGAAATGATCTAATAATTTTATATACTACGAAGCCTAATTTGGACATGTGTTTGTGTTACAGGGAATTGTTTGCCTTGCACTGTTTTTAACCAGTTCTGTTCCCCCTCCACTTTTTCTGCTTTCTGTGTGCCAACTAATCAGTTGATGCAAAGTCTGTTTACAGAGTCTGTTAATATATGTTTCAATGTTATTGTGTTAGTGCTGATATAGTGTCAGAAAGTCTGTATGTTCATGTATGATTCATAAGTGACAACAAACTCTTGTAAAGAAATGAGACGGCTATTTTTAGACAGATTTCTGATGTTCATGCGTCTCACAGAGAAATGGTTCTTAATTTTGTGCACAGAAAAGTGACAAGGAAGTCCAAAGAAATCTCTAAGAAAGCTTGCACAGGAACCAGCAATTTCTCAAGCCTTGGCTGTGGAATGGCACTTTTAAAATTAAAATCCAATAAGATAACTGTAGTTCAGGAATTGCAACCACATGATAATGTGAGCAGAGTTAATTTCTGCATTTGGGTGTTGGATAATGTTAATGATCACTCTGTTGATCTGCATTTAATTTTTTTCTGGAAAAGCATGGTTTTATTTACATGGTCATGAAGAATTAATGAGTGTTAGTGTAAATCTTCTTAAAAGGTGTGAAAGATGTGTGGTGACACTAGGACATTATTTATACATCTATGACAATGGTAGATGGTTACTGTAGTTATAATTTGTATTGGAAATCCATACCCTTGAATTTAAGAGTATATGAATATCTGACTCTATCTGGTGCTGAGAAAATTCCCATTAGGCTGGCCACATGTTCAAATAAAGGCTTTGTAGTTATATGCTATTTACATATATTTTAATTTGTGTAATTTGTTGTTTGTGATTTTAATACTTTGCACGTTGGTAAGCTTTGTATATAGCAGCCTTCAGTTGAAGGAAGCAGAATTTTTCAATGCATGGGGACTGGAGTTCTCAAAGGTGTTAAGCACCAACATTTACAAAATTGATATATTTTTTTTCAGAAAGATGCTTTAAGACAAGGCCATTTTCCTCTCTAAAGCACTATGTTCCTGTTTGTTATTGAATTGTATCTGATGGCATTGGTGTTAACTCCAACAGTCATGGCCTCTTGAAAAGTATTAACTGCGTAATGATAATATCACTGATGAGATGCAAATTAGCATTATTAATGTTGGCGGTTCTGATTTCGCATGGTTCAAAGATTTTTAGTGCCGAATTATATAAATTTGATAAAGGCATTTTAGTTATATTAGTATTTGAAAAATACATTTTTGTAATTCAGTGACAACATGTTTCAGAGGAAATCCAAACATGAACTTATCACACTTTTTAATTTCAGATTTAAATATTAATTTCTATACTTTTTATCTCAATGTTATCATGTTAATTATAACTAAAACGTAATATTTTGTCACTTAACATCTTTGAGAATTCCAGTCCTCAGATAAGCCTGGAGTATCTACATATAAAAGGTCCACACATGTCTACATGTATTTCCGATGAAATTCCAATAAGTTTTGGATGGAATACAATATTTCTCTATCTATTATAAATAAGGATAGAGGAATAAAAAACATTGCAGAATTTCTGAGCTGGTGGTTGCATGTCTTCAATTGTTATGGAAGATAAGATGGATATCTGCAGGAGAAGCATTGGAAATGATGGATCGCTGGAGGATAAGACAAATTCTGTTGGGTTCACGGAAAGAAACGACTCTCCAAGCTGATGTAAGGGAAATATGCCTGTTTGAGAATTACAGTAATTCCTAATTTCACTGGGATCCCATTACAAGGAATAAATTTGTATAGTTGTACTTCTTGTAATGTCAATTTTTTACTTTCTCTACTACATACTTGCAGTAAGTAGAGGAAGTATTGTATTCCACCCAAAAATTCTAAATGAAATTTCACAAGAAATACATGTTTTGAGGCCTGCTGAACCCGAAAAAGAGAAAAAGGTCTGTGTATATATCTGTCTATTTTTTAATTACATTGGCATTTATCAGACTTTGTCTTGTGAACAAAGTTGGTACATAAACTCAGTATCTTCCAAAGCTGCGATGCAAACATGTTCAACAAAATCTTCCCAATGCAAACTGCCTTTTTCATGGACATTTTTTTTATATGTTTTGTTTTCACAAAAATGGCTCTAACTTTCTGTTTAAAGTGTTATACATTTCATTTGTCATGTAAATCTTGAATTTTCTAGCCTGTGAAATTGTCATTATTCAGAAAGAATTTTGTAAATGTGAAACCATTAGAGATAGATGAAAATATACTATACAAAAAATGCAGACCTCTGTAAGGCACAATTAATTTCAAACAATAGAGGAAGAATCAGAACCCTGATTCCCTGATTCCAATAGAGGAAGAGTTTGTATAGTTGGCTATTTCTGAGATTCTGTTATGTGTTTCACACACATACGTGTTGTATACTATTATTTTCACAATCATGTGCTTTATTATTTTGAATTAATTAATAATTTAAAAAACTTCAAATGAACCTACACATCGTCACCTCGGATTTGCAGTAACACAATGCTGCCAACTCAGCACCTGTAACTAATATGATGGCTTAGTAAGATGATATAATTTAGGAGGCTTTGAGTCAATTGTTTTAAGGTTGATGCCAGAAATAATAATAATAATAATATGGAGGATAATAGAGATTCAGTATTTCAAGAAGAACCTGAAGTGGGAGATGTGGATTATGAAGCCTCAGATACTGAAGAGACATGGAAAACTGAACTGCACTAGTGTGCATTGTATGTTGTTACAGTCAACAAATTTATGTTGGTAGACAGAGCTAGGGAGGTTTGGTAGCAAAGCAAAAATTGTGGAAAGGGTATTAAAATATTGGTATAGAATTAAGGAACTGGAAAATAATAATATGTTAAAACAGTGCCTAGAAGTGCAGTTAAAACTCAACAAAGAGGATACTTGGTGTAAGTATATAGAAGGAACCCTGAATGAAATAGGTTATGGAGATATTTGGAGAGAGGGGCAGGTACTGGAGAAGGGTAAAGTTGAGAATTGAAGATATTGAAAGACAAGAAATTCTATGTAGTTTTAATTTTAAATCTTCTTTATGTATATATGCAGATTTAAAAATGGTGTGTGAAAGAGAAAAATATGTCGATATATGTGACAGATCAGCACGAGAAGGTTTTGCATGGGCGAGGACAGGAGTAATGATGTTAAAAGGCTTAGGGGAAAGAGGGAATCAAGGAAAGTGTCCGCTATGTAATAGAAAGTACAATAACTATTGGCATTTAATTCTAGAATGTGAAGGAACTAAGGAATTGAGGGAAAGATAGCAGAAAAAGAAATGGAACAATTTACTAATTGAGATTATAGGTAGAAAGATGGTGGGTGTAAATGCAAGGGGAACATATTAGAAGTAGGAAAATATTTAGGTTTAATTAGAAAGAGATGGCTGAAAAATTATAGGAATAAGGAGTAAGAAGAAAAGTAGATTAATAACATATTTATTCAGTCAAGTAGGGCCCATTGACTCGGTAACCACAGTGTTGGAGGATAGGGGCCCTAGGAAACCAGCAACTTGGTGAAGTATGTAAAGTGGAATATGTATACACTATGTATTTAAAGAAATAAATATCTATCTATCATGTTGGTAGACATGGGTTTCCTTGGAAACAAATTTATATGTTGGAATTCTAAATTTCCTTCAGTGTAAATATCATCGGAAGATAGAAAACACTCAGTAGTTTTGTAATGTTTTTACACAACTGAGCTGTGAGTGCCTTTCAGCCAATGTACAATCTCATTGATGCTTTATTCATCAATCTAAATTGAAGAAATAGCTTTAAAGCATGGTAATCAAAGACTTAAATATTTTTCTCATATGTTCATTATTTTATTCCTATAATCTCTGCTTTCATTCGACTAGGGAACTAGGAAGCCTTTCCTCATGCATTTTCCTGTTCACTATTGGCATTGGTACAAGCTGTAAAAAGTGCCAAGATCAAGTTTTGTACACAGTGAAATTAACTTCAGTGACTATATTAGAAGTACAAATAAATGGTATCGTTCTAGTATTTCAATTATCTTATTGAATCCTTCTCTTGCTTATAATTTTTCTTAGGTAATTTAATTGAGCATCCCTTAACCTCAATTAATTTACCGAAAAACTATCAGCACTTGTGGTTTTATTGAAGAAAGTTGCATTGAAATTTCAACCTTACTAATGGTTCAGTGAAAAATATCACTGTTCAAGGTACATTAAAATATCCTCCCAGAGATTCAGCAGCAAATATATTTGAAATGCACTTTTGTTTGACCATTGAAGTCTTTGTTTCCATTAGTTTGTTTGTGTTTTTTTTTTTGTTAATAAAACTGCACAAATCCAATTGTATGTAGACATGAATACTTCGTACAAATCAACATTTTTCAACTGTAAAATCAGAAGTCTCTAAAAACACAAAAGCTTAAATTAATAATATCCTATAAATTCTACCTTTCTGGTGTCCGTGGTAATATGTAACGAAATATGTTGAAGTAATTATTATAGTCAGTGTCATCACTTTTATCATAACTGCGTTCAGTTTTGGGTGCACTTTTGCTCTGTGTGGTCACATAACTTTGTACATGGGATGATTCTTGTTTGTTTGGAGGCAAATTACGAAGCAGAGGTATAAAGCGTTCCCTTTCTGTTCCTTCTTGCTCAGCACTGCTTTCATCTACTGCAGACGTGTAAGTGTACGGAACATAAACATTGTGGTTTCTTTGGACGGCCCTATAATGAGGTAGCAGGTCAATCCTTGACTGTATAACAGGTTTTTTGTCCACCCCTTCTGATGTTGTAGTCATGTGATGCTCAGACGTGCTTTGAGTAGGTTTTACAGTTGTGTATTGTTTTGGCTGTCTAGGAGACTGCATGCTGATTGGCTGAGGTTTCAGAAAATAAAATCTGTTGGTCGAAGCTGATGTTGTGAGGTCCGCGTCTGTCTTATCGGAACCACGGTAGTAGCTGGTTATCTTGCTCACTGCTGCCATTGGTAGAGACAGTGTCAGCCTAGCATAGTGCTCGGCTTGAGCAAGAAGTGCTGCCAACCTCTGAGGAAACAGTTGTATCATGATGGAGTTGGATTTCTTGGCTGTCTTTGGTGTAGTTGTTGACGGCTGTTCAGCGCTGGTGTCATTTGATGGAGAGGCAACTAGTGGCAGAGATCTGGCACTGGAAGACTCTGGGTTTGAATTTAGCCAGTGTTCCCATGTTGGACTGCCTCCTAATGGCGGTGGATTCAGATCTTCAGCAGGCATCCACTTGGGGTTTCGGCTTCTAGAAAGGGATGCTGCAGGAATTTCTCTTGTTTTCAGCATCGAGGGACGTAGAGTTGTTGCTTCAGTTGTTTTTGGGCTAAGCACTGGTTCCTTGATTTCCAAAGTACTAGGCGTCTCTGGTCTACCAGTTATTTCTGTGGAAACATCAGAACTAGACCTTGTGGATGACGTGTCTTGTAAACTTAACCCAGGTGTAGTGTTGATGGGAATTAAAATGGGCTCGTTAACGACAGATCTTTCAGTTGCATTTGTCACTGTGTCATTCAGCAGTTTCTCTAAGCTATCATTGTGTTTTGTTGGTAGCTTTGTATGACTTTCCTCAAAGAAAACTGGAGCATGTTCGGTGCCAAAAGCCCTGGAGTTTTCTCGCTTGGAAATGCTACCATCGAGACTGTTCGTATTGCCACTATCAAGTATATCAATGGGCTGCCAAGGAAACTTCTCCAGCACTTGTTCTGTGTTGGGTTTAACTTTTTCCAACAATAGATCTCCAGCTTCTTTAAGACTTTCAAGTTTATGTTCCTTCTCTTTAGCCAGCTTCTCTTGCTCAACCAGTTCATCTCCGATATGAACAACTGGCGTAGGGACGTATTTAGTGAAATTGCTGGTTAAATCTGCAGGAAATCCCAATAATCCAACTACTGCCTTCTCTGTGTCAATACTCTCAGTCTTTGTATCTTGTAGTTTAACAGGACCCTGAAAAATACAAACAATTTAAATTAAAAATATGAAATAACTTGTTTCTTCCTTTGAACAAAAACATGAGAGAAACAGTTTCAGTCATGTACATATATCCAACATGCAGCAAAACAAGCAACACTGATATTTTGAATCATTTGCTGTCCAAATTTCCATAGCATTGGAGTATTTATTTGTTGTATAGGGTCTTTCAACAAGAGTGTCCTATCTTTGAACTTAAATAAAACACGGTCTATAAATGATAGAGGTTTATTTCTTTTATTATTATTATTATTATTTTGGAACATAATTAATGTCATTACGTGTGGAAGAGAACATCAGTTAAGTGAAGCCGCGACTTCGTTGGGTTGCGCATATACGGTTGACCCAATTTTCAATGACAGAAGAACGTAAATTAGGTCCAACTTCACGAATAACACACGTGATGTTATTCATAAGATCATTTGCTGTTTCTGGCTTGTTGACATAAACTTGAGATTTAACATAACACCACAAGAAGTAATCCAATGGCGTTAAATCACATGACCTTGGGGGGCCAGTTAACATCACCACCCGGGAAATGATGAAACCTCTGAACTTCTCCTTAAAGATCGAGTTTCGAGAGAGGTATGACATGTGGCACCATCTTGCTGGAACCAGATGTTTCTGAGATCCATACCATCCAACTGAGGCCAAAAGTAGTACCTTATAAGAGCCCGGTATCTTTCTCCATCGACAGCTAGAGCTTCTCCATCTTCATCTTGGAAAAAATATGGACCAATGATTCCGCCATACCAAAATCCTCACCGCACAGTAACCTTTTGGGGATGAAGTGGTCGTTCTTGAATCTGCATTGGATTGTGATTGCTGCAATAGCAGCAATTTTGTTTGTTAACACATCCATCCAAAAGTGGGCTTCGTCGCTGAAGATGATTTTTCGACAAAAATCCGGGTCAGTTTCCAATTGCTCCATAACCCAGTCAGCGAATACACGGTGCAACCTATGGTCGTTGGGCTTTAGTTCTTGAGTTAACACCATTTTGTAAGCGTGAAACTTCAAATCAAACAATTGATTTGTTTCCGTTCTCGCGTACACTCTCACAAACGGCACCTATGTTTTCGTTGGAGCGCTTACGTCGATTACGTACAGGTGTTCTTTGATCGCTGACAAAACCACTTATTTCAAATTTATCAATCAAATGCCGAATCATTCTCTCGCAGGGACGATTATGCACACCGTAAACTTCACGCAATACACGGAAGGTTTGGCGAACAGATGATCCATTTTGATAATTTCTACGCATTGCTGAAGGCTGTAACGTTCCACGGCTATTTGTCAATAACAACTGTAACCACATGAAAAAAAATGACTGCTGTAACTCAATAACAACGGCAGCTATCACATGTTAAAGATAGGACACTCTTGTTGAAAGACCCTATATTGACACATTTGCGTTAGTTTCTACAATTATGTTTCTCACAATAGAGGAGAATGTATTTAGTGTGGAACATTCCAGTTACGAAGTAGTACTATGTCAGAATGGGTATAGTTTGCTTCACACTAAAGAACATTATGAGGAGGGATTTAATAAGAAGGCATACCAAATAACAAAATTATATTAGTTGTCATTGGCAAGTTCCATATACAGGATTAGTTTTATGCCAATGAAAGGGAACAACAGGTCACCCAAGAACTGTCACCACCAAACGAGAATCAGGGACTACTAACTACAGGTGTTAGTCAACAAAGCATAATCTATAACGAACACTGGTGAAACTTGATTTCAGTAATAGGTTTGTTTGGCGGCTGTTCAAAGAACTGAGTGGATTTGCATACCAGATTGAAGTTGCTCACTGTCTAACAGGAAGGGATGAGCAAACCCAATTGTATTATTGGAGCCAAGTGTTGTCTATGATGTATGAGGATCCAGATTTCTTCTTAAACATATTGTGCTGCAGCAACTATTGCCCAAGATATCGGCAGGTCGGTACCTGGCAGTCGGAGATAACCAGTGATAAATAGCACTTGCCAGTATAAACACCAGGAATGCTATTCTTCTTCCCCTCCAGAACATTGTCGAGATTGTTCTAGAAAGTTCTGTGGAAGATTCCATTGCTATATAAATGAGCGTTCTTGCGAGAGGAGTCAGTCCATGAGCAAGTGACTTGGCAGGTGCCGTTCTCCAAGCGAGTTTATGGTAAATGTAGTGGTGCTGCTGCAGAGTGAGAGATTGTGGAGGTTTTGTGTTTGGCTCCCCAGCAAGTGAACTGTCTAGAAGTGGCCTCATTGTGCGGCATATGCCACTATGTCAAGAACGAAAGTGAAGTGACGGTGAAATTGAACTAGTTCACATTAGTGAAGTGAGAGTGTGAGCTAAGTGAAGTCCCAATGAAGTGATATTGAGATCATTAGAAAAGTGACAGTTAAAAATTGGACAAAGTCAGAATATGGTTTAGGTTTTCAACAGGCTAATGCAGAATCCATTGCACAGGTAATGTTGCTTTTAGTGTCCTTACAGCAACCTTTGTTCATCAGCATGTTCAATAATCTCTAGAAACATTATGAAAAGCGTGTGGCATGTGATGGTAAACATTCTGAGCAGATTCTGTACAAAAACCATTGACTAAACTTTCAGTGTAGTTTGTTTTGCCACATGCAGTAAGACCTGTATTAAGCGACCACCAATGGTTCCATTGAAAATTGGTCTTTTAGAGGGATGGTTGCTTAATAGGGGTGAAGATTTTTTTACACGTGTACTATATTAAATTAATTAGGCATGTAATATAAAGGACATTACACTACAAAGTGTAAAACGAAACTGTCTGTAGATCCAGGAATTTTGAACCCTTGGTATGGAAAGCAAGATATCACTTAATCAGTATCATTCTTCCTCCTCACATTTCCTTGAGGATTACTTGTTCAAACATGGGTGCCAATATTGTGAAGTCTGGTTTTAGGAAAAGAACTCTTTTGATTCTGATAATACACTCCTATAAAAAGAGAGAGATTCCCTTCTTTCTCACAACAAGACATTTCACAGCCAATGTCTCTTTTGTCAGAAGTCAACTCCTAACCCAGTAAAGCTATGTTTAAATGTATATGTGTAACGGCTTCATACCACATACCTGCCCATCTTAATTCTGTTGGACATGGGAGAGAAAAAGACTTCTTGAGATTTGTATGGTAAAGAGAAATGAAAAGTTTCTCAAGAATTGTTGTGGGTATAAAGAGGAACATATTCAACATGGAACAAGGTTGTTAATGTGAAATCAAGTGCTCTGCTGGTTACTCAGTGGGAGAAGGGGAGTCCTGTGTTCGACATTCCAGTGAGTGACTGGAAGAGAGAAGAGGAGTCCTGTGTTTGATACTCTATTGAGCAACTATCCCCTGAGTTCTGTGTTCAACACTCCAGTGAGTGACAGGATTCTTCTTCTATCTTCCAGTCACTCACTGGAGTGTTGAACACAGAACTTCTCTCCCTTCCAGTTGCTCAGCGGAGTATCAAACACAAGACTCCTCTTCTCTCTTCCAATGTTTGATACTCCACTGAGTGACTGGAAGAGAGAAGAAGAATCCTGTGTTTGATACTCCACTGAGTGACTGGAAGGGAGAGGAGAGCTGTTTTGATACTCCAGTGAGTTACTGGAAGAGAGAAGAAGAATCCTGTGTTTGATACTCCACTGAGTGACTGGAAGAGAGAAGAAGAATCCTGTGTTTGATACTCCACTGAATGACTGGAAGGGAGAGGAGAGCTGTTTTGATACTCCAGTGAGTTACTGGAAGAGAGAAGAAGAATCCTGTGTTTGATACTCCACTGAGTGACTGGAAGGGAGAGGAGAGCTGTTTTGATACTCCAGTGAGTGACTGGAAGAGAAGAGGAGTCCTCTGTTTGACACTCCAGTGAGTGACTAGAAGAAAGGAGTAGTGTGTTCAATACTCCTGTGAGCGACTGGAAGAGAGAGGAAGAACCTTGCATTTGACATTGAGGTGACATATCCCGAAGAGAGGAGTCGTGCATTCGAAACTGAAGTGATATCCTGGAAGAGAGAAGTCCTCTGTTCGACACTTTAGTGAGTGATAGAAAGAGAGAAGCAACTGCTTTGAATGTGGTTTATTCCAACATTACTTGCAAGGACAAAGTGAAGACTGACTGTGGAAAAACTGGACTAAGTCCAAATAATTAAACAATCACTTCTGCATAATATGACATACACAAAGGGGTTTGAAGATATGTGATTGCATTTGGTTTGCAAAAAATATCAAGGATTTATTTATATACCCGCAAAGAGTGAGGTTGTTATTGCTGTAATCCCTCAATAATAATAATAATAATAGAGTGTATTATGTCACTGGACATAGACTATTAATGTTTCCTCTTCAAATAACATAAAGAGTGTAATAAGTACTTACAACTGGCCGGTCAGTATTGGTCCAGTTTTGTGCAGTTTCCAAAGTGTTATCCCTAGGTGGATTGCATTCTCCTGGATATAATGGAAGATTCATCGGAACTCCTGATTCAAGAACCAATCCCTTTTTGCACACAGACATGCTGAAATATAGAATCAAATTATTGTCTTGGTAACTTAAGTCATCCTGTGTTTTAGAACATCTACATATTTGAATATCTATAGTAGCAAAACTTTGGTTAACATTCAGTTAAGCTTATTTATTTCTCAAAACCTTAAAAGTAATTTTAAAATTAGTTCCTGCATTTAACTAACGCAAATGTAAGCTATTTATAATTTGCCAAGGTGTACTGAATCAGGATTGTGCTGTTAGAACTATAGCCTTTTATGGGTGAAGGTAATCTATGTGGAATCTTAAATCCAGAATGAAAAGATTATAAAACATGAAAGTTTATTTCTCATAACCTCAAAAGTATATCATATTAGGTCCTATGATTAATAACTTCAAATGGTGCTGATGAATTTGAATTCGTCATAGCTATTAAAACAGCTAACCAGATAAATATAATTTTAATTAAATTTAAATGGCTTTCACTATAAGTTCCTGGTCAATGTTTATTTAGGCAAATATTCCTTTGCTGTTTTACTTCCATTCTTAGGTTATAGTGTGCATTTTAAGGCTGGTATACAACATTTTGGTTCACAATACCTTGAGAACAAAAATGGGAATGCATATTGATAACCATATCAATGGCAACATGGAAAATTGATTTTGCACATTGGGACGTCATTTGTTTGTAATGACCAATGACGTTTTCTAACCTGCTTCCTACCCGGCAGAGGGCAATGCATTTTTTCAGGTATAAAAATCCTTAGCATGGCTTCCTTCAGTAGGGAAGTAAAACTGGTGGTCCTGTGTTGTTGATTTATGGCACGTAAAAGAACCTCAAGCCCAATAAAGCAGCCTCTGAGCAAAATTTCCTGTCCTTCACACCCAATATAGAATGGGATGCTAAGAACCATAGCAGTTAAAGAAAGTCTATAAATAAAACTAAATTTAATTTATTTTCATCCGCTTCCAATTCAGCCAGCATAATCTGGATTAGCCGGTGTTAAAATATGATAAGAATAAACACTTTCTAAATGCAGATCCATGACTAGTTCCATTTCCTCTGTATGTGCCAAGCATTCTTCCCTTTTTAATAGAGTACTTTAACAAAGAACAACAAATAACTTCTCTTTAATTTCTATTGGCTCTTGCCATTCTTTATAGTTGTTGGTAATTTTTTTTTTTTTTTTGAGGCACTAACCAGATTTTTAGTTGCATATAAACAAACTAAAGGTGACATTTTGATTAGGAGACAAACATTCAGTGAATCTGAGAGAGTCAGAGTGCACATTTGCTGTAATGTCTTCCAGTTTCATTCTGCCAGCTTGCAATTAGAGAGAGCTCTACCAGCTTGCAATTAGAGAGAGCTCTACCAGCTGTTTCATGGCTGCCTTGAATAATTTCTTCAGTGAAAAGTCTAATATGCCATTCCTGGGAACGGCATGAGGCAGTATTTTAATACCTGAATAATTTCAATTGTATTATATAATAAGTAAATTCAATAACAACCCGCCTTGAAACAATATGTATGTAATAATTATTTTAATTGTATGTAACAGATATTGCAAATGCTTATTTTATTATAAACATGTTTTAATAATGTTATGTGAATACATTACATACTCTAATAATGCAAGAGCTGTGAGAATAATAAGTTTTAAGTTGCTAACAATGAGGTAACCTTGAGGCAATAATTTGTTTAAGAGTTTGAATGTTACTAGTCATGATTAGAGCAACAATAATGTAATTTCTGTGACAGTTTAAAATTAGCCAATAAACAGCAACGAAAAGCTTTAAGTAAAATGCAGATATTCTATTGGACTAGAATTAGCCAATCAGAGACTTGAAATACCGAAGCTTACAGGTTTAACGGTTGAAATAATGTTCAGTTGCTGGCAAACCTTGGTAGTGACCAGATGGAAGATGTGTTCTCTACAGAAATATTACGTGTAAAATCGTAAAATATGTCTACGCGTTAGCTAAGTGAAAGTATTAAAGAATCTCACAGCTCTTAAAAAGTGTAGTGCTTTATTAAAATGTGCAAGAATTAATAAAAGAAGTGAATTTAAAAACTTATATTCTGTGTATGTCTACAATTATTGTCGTACCACACCCTGCCTAAGAAATACATGACTCTACAAACATTACTGACGCAGGCGAGGCAAATTCAAACATAAATAATATATAGAAGCAGTTTTAATAACAAAGTTAAATATTATAATGTAAAACTTGCAGTGTAACAACCTAAAATACATCTTAAAATTAGCTTCTCATACGTAGCAGCATATTACGTAACAACAGTAACTATTATGTAATCAACAACTTCAAACCGACACCCAAAGCGTGTTGCAAACTTCTTAAACAAAGTAAACTCCAAGAACAATACTACTTCAGGATGGCTTCCCAAACAAAAACTAAATAAAATTACGTAAAATATATTACGTAACAAAACATCTACTTCAAGTTGGCTCTTAAGTGTGAGGCTAATAACTTACGTAACAATAAATATTATGTAAATAAAGTACGTAAACAACATTTTACTTCAAGATGGCTCCCATACGTGGGGCAGTTAAAATAAAGCAATAATAATACTACTTCAGGGAACAGAAAGTTAACATTTGCCCAAGTCTTCTTTCCCATTTCCAGAGTCTGGGAAAGCTTTCCATTAGTTGTGAGCGCTCATATTACAATACATGTATTTTAACTTTGCAATAACTGAGAAAGAACAAGAATGACAAACTGCCCTGTAGATATGTTAAATGATAATTTACATTATATTAGCATTTGCCAGAAAAAAAACACTTGTATTCTAATATACAGCTTTTTAATTATATTCTGTATTTTTTAATTTGTGTTAAAGCAACTTCACGATTTGTGGAGTGGAGTTTAAGGGCCCATCGACAACTAGGTAATTTGGGCTCCAAGTAAAAACATAAAAAACAGTTAAAACTTAAAACGGTCGAGCTAAAAATGCAGAAGAATAAGTTAAAAACGAAATAGCCATAAGACCATAAATGAGGTTAAAATACAATAAAATCCAGGACTAAAACACGATGGTAAAATGGGAGAAAATCTAGGCTAAATAGACTAAAAACCTCCAAAATTAAAAGACAAGTTATACTTGTGTAAAAAAAACCCGATTTTGGCAACGAACCGCAGGATCTGCCTTACAGCCACTGGGTCATCGCCTAAAACAGGGCAATGTAAAATCCAGGCCAAAAAGCTGATGATCCC
Organism: Deroplatys truncata; assembly: GCA_030765065.1. Classification (NCBI taxonomy): domain Eukaryota; kingdom Metazoa; phylum Arthropoda; class Insecta; order Mantodea; family Mantidae; genus Deroplatys; species Deroplatys truncata. Next base: position 197,343,150 of record CM060987.1, read on the forward strand.
AAGCTTATCTCGGACAATCAAAGAGAACATGTCACACGATAACTGGTATGTCACATGCTGAACAGACAGGGGCCGGGTCACCACGCAGAAGTTGAGCAATTTGAGGAAGACTGCTAATAAAATAAAATAATTCACAAAAATATCTGACCCAAAATATTGGTCTCCATTGTATTGCTGTTGGATGCTGAATCTAACCAGATTATTACAGAATCATCATCAACATTCATGTGTTAAGCTTCTTGTTCCAGTCTCATAGGTTTTCAATCAAAATGTTAGATCCATAATTTCTTCAGTCTACCAACATTTCTGTTACCTTTCAGTTTATAATCCAATATAATCTTTGGTATGAGATGTTCTTTCATTCTTTGGACATGTTCTTTCTAATTATTTCTAAATTAAAGTAACAATATTACATTAACTTACAGGAATAAAAACATGTACAAAGATGTAAGGTCAGTCTTGCTTGCAGTTGTAGCAGGAGCATCTCTTGGCAGACTTGAACATGAGGTCCCAGGTTCCATCCAGAACCACCACTTTCGCTTTCACCTATTTGTTGTTCCACAAAGTCATCTGATGTTTGCCAGGAAACAGGTGCCAGTTGTGATAAATTGCAGCCAGTGGAGATCTTATTTAAATAAAAAACTTCCTCCAATGGTAGTAAATCTGGGAAAATACCCATGATGCTAGCAGAATTTCCTCGTTGTATGGCAACAGCTATTCTTTGCTGTAAATATTCAGTTAAACAAGTATCACTGGAAGTATCTGCTAGAAGTTGGCCAATTTCACGAACAAGTTCTTTACCTTCTGCATACCCGCAGATTTCAACAAAATGCAACAAAGATGTAATCTTGGGTAATATTGTGGTATTTGTGCCGTTTCATTGACTCTGCAGCTCTCGAGCTCGTTGGGAAGTGGAGTGTAGGTGTGAAGGGGCCACAGTATCTACACAAGTGGCATTCCATATCAAGGAGTTGCCACTAGAATCCATGGCATGGAATCATGGTTAAGCCTTTGGGGCATTTGCCATCAGATCTGCAAATTGCAGAAGGTTCCAAAACAGCTGGAATGCCAAGAGGTGTAAGGGCTCTCTTTAGTGTGTCATTTATTGCAAAATGTCTGGAAAGTCTCCCAGTTTTAAAGGAGCTCAAGCTATGATGTCCATACTTATCAATAGCACCACATACACATTTATGTTGCTGGCACATTTTGAATCCAATTCATAGCGTTGCAGCAATCCTAAATGATAAATTGTCCATGAAGGTACCAATGTTGGTAAAACGGTTAGCCAACAGCTTGGCTCCTTCTCTTGGATAGCGTTGTAATATGCTTGGTGTGCTGGGGTGTGTGCTGATCCAAGCAGAGAGTTGTGAATATTATTGATAAATAGATTTATTTTATCCAAGAGTGTAAAGTCTGCCACACTTATCAGAAATCTCATTTTGGTTGCTTCTATGATCTTCTCTTCTAGTTAAAAGCCAAAACTCACAATCACAGGAACTGCCATCACCTTATAAAGCTTTAGTTTAGTTTCTTTTTGGTATTTTTTAACATTCTCTTATAGTTAAATTTGCTAAGTTTTTTTAAAAAGATTTTCCTTTTTAAAACAGGACATATCACAACCCAGGTAATTCAAACTATTCACCTGTCCAATTAGTTTTCCATCTATATTTATTTTGGCTCTTAAGGTATCTAAACATTTAGAAGCTAAAAATTTGGTTTTCTTGATTGATATATTAAAATTGTAATTTTTTATAACATCGATTAATCAATGTAGAGCCTTCTGTAAACCATCCTCTGAGCTAGATATGAGATCCTGGTCAGCCGCAAAAATAATGTGTGTAAAATGTTATTTCTTATTGTAAAATACAAGTTAAAACTCATCTGCCAATTACATATAACATCGTTCAATAGTCTTAGATATAAATATTCCAGATTTTGAAGTCTTGAATACAGTATGTTCTAGTAATCATTTCCCATTGAGGCTAAGTTTTATAAGTACATATAAGAATGAACTAAAACGAGAACATAAAGGAGGAGTTAAAATTGATAAATATAAATGGAGGGGTGAGGAGGCAGAAGTTTTTATGAAGGAATTAGGCTCAGATATAGGGGTAATAAGGAAGAAAGAGGTAGAAGAATTACTGAAAGAAAAAAAAAGGACGAAGCAGTTTTAAAGGTAGAAATGTTAGTAAAATATGCAGGTGTAAGGATGAAAGTGAAAGATTGTATAGATAGGAAACAGATGGGATGGTACGATGAAGAATGTAAGAGGGCAAAACAAAAGAGTTTTAGGGGAACTAGAAGGTGGAGGCAGGAAGAAGGGCAAAAGGAAAGAGAGGAGTTTTTGATTGCAAGATGGGGATACAGCAACTTGTTGGTAGTAAAGAGGAGTGAATGGGCCGAGAAGATGAGTATAAAATTACATGAGGCAGCAAAAGCAAATGATAGCAAAACAATATGGATGTTGGTGAAAAGAATGTATAAGGTTAGAGCAAGAGAAAAAGTGCGGAAGAATGGTTCAAGTATTTTAAAAATTTGCTAGGAGGGCAACATGATAACCAAACAATTTGGGTAATGGAAAATAACAATTATGTTGAGCAATTGGATAAGCCGATAGATGTAGGGGAAGTGAGGGAACAAATTAATAGATTGAAAAGGGACAAAGCATGTGGTATTGATGGCATACCAGGGGAGTTTTGGAAAGCTTTGAGTCTAAATGAAAATCGATTAGAATTGCTGGTTAGGATATTAAATGCAATCTTTGAAGGGGGAAGGTTTCTAGGAGTTGGAAAACGGCAATAGTGGTGCCAATATTTAAGAATAAAGGGGAGGTGGATAATCCAGGAAATTATAGGGGGATTAGTTTGTTCTCAGTGTTAGGTAAAGTTTATACAGGGGTTTGGCTGAAAGAGTGCAAAGTTGGGCGGAGCAAGAGGGAAAAGTGTCTGATCTACAGGTGGGATTTCGGAAAAACAAGAGAGCAATAGACAATATTTTTATAATATCTTCAATGGTAAATAAATATTTATCAAACAAAAGGGGAAGATTGTATATCTTATTTGTTGATTTAGAAAAAAAAAATCGACACAATAAATAGGGAAGCCTTATGGACAAAATTGGGTATGAAAAAAATGAGTAACAAGTGTATAAGAACAATACAAACAATATATGAAAATAATGATTTTTGTATAAGATTTGATAAAAATGTAAGGACGAAGGAGATTAAAAATTGTATAGGTTTAAGGCAAGACTGCAAGTTAAGCCCTACATTATTTAATTTGTTCATTGACGATATTCTAGAGATAATTAAGTTTGAAAATAGCCACTCTCCAATAATTGGGAATGAGGAGATACCAGGGTTACTATTCGCAGATGATTTGGTTGCAGGATCAATAACTACTGTGGGATTAAACAAAGTAATTGGAGCAATAGAGAGTTTTTGTAACAAGTGGAGTCTTAGGGTTAATACAAGCAAAAACAAAATAATGGTATTTAAAAAGGGTAATAAGTTGAGAAAGGACGAAAAATGGAGTTGGAAAGGTAAGGAAATTGAGGTTGTCAGAAATTTTGATTATCTGGGAGTAAGACGGTAGATGGGGAGAACAAAAGAAACAGGCTTTAACAAAAGGAAAAGTGGCAATGAAAGTTATTAGGGCATATTTAGATAAAATACCTGGGATGCACGTAAAATGGATAGAAAGAGTATATGGAGCAGTAGTTGAGGCAAAAATGCTGTATGGTGCAGAGATTTGGGGTATTGAGGAGGGGTGGGTACAGGTAAATAAAGTGCATAGGAGCTTTTGTAAAATAATTCTGGGTCTACCAAGAGCCTCACCTAATGGGGTTGCACAAATGGAGTTAGGGAGATTTGGTAGTAAGGCTAAAATTATTGAAAGAATAGTGAAATATTGGTTGAGAATTGAGGAATCAGAGAATAATATTTTAAAACAATGTTTGGAAGTTCAGCGCAAGTTAAATAAAGAGGATACTTGGTATAAGTGCCTAGAAGCAATTCTCAATGAAATAGAGTGTGAGGATATTTGGAAATATAGACAATCACATGAGAAGTGATGTTGGAAAAGAGTTAGATTGAGGATTGAAGATATGAAAAGACAGGAAATAATTGGTAGTTTTAATTCAAAAAGATCATTATATGTATATACAGAGATTAAAAGGACATGGGGAAGAGAAAACTATGTTGATGTTTGTAATAAAATAGCAAGAGAGGGCTTTGCATGGGCTAGGTCAGGGGTGGTGAGGTTAAAAGGCATAGGAGAAAGAGAAAATGAAGTCAAATGCCCATTATGTAATACAAAATTTAATAATTATTGGCATTTAATGTTAGAATGTGAAGGAACAATGAATATGAGGAAAAAATTACAAAGAAACAATTGGTCTAGATTACCAAATGAAATTATAGGTAAAAGGTTGTTAAGAGTTAAATCCAAGGAAAGTTTATTTGAAATAGGAAAATATTTAGGTTTAGTGAGAAATAAATGGTTGAAAAAAAATTAGAAATAGGGAATAGAAAGAAAATGTAGATTGTTGAATCATAAATTAAATAGGACCCAATGACTCAACAACCATGGTGTTGGATGTTTGCGGGCCCTTAGTAATGCAGCAACTTAGTGAAAATGATATGTAAAGGGTAATATCTATAACATCGTCAATATACAAATTAAAAAGGTACAGCAAATTACTGCATTATATATACATTATATAGGATTATATAATAATTATGTAATATAGGATTACTACATTACACATCTAATTTCGAGACTTGAATAATGCTAGTTTATGGTTACTGGTAGATGCTGTTATAAGTGCCCTGCTTGACAGACGTACCTTTTCCCAAAGCTGTCGGTAAGAGCAACTTTATCAATGCTCCAATTGGACAGGCCACTGGATATCCAGCCGCTGTAAGCTGTGTACATCACTTGTACACTTCGTGGTTCCTGCATCACAGGGTGTGGTACTGTGATGCGTCCCAAGGCAGTGCCCATTTTCAGCTCCTCGTCATCTTTCCTGTCATCACATAAAGAACATTGTTTTTGTGGTTGCATTATCTATACTAATATTATAAATAGATCTTATTCATGTGTGTGTAGGCTAATCTAGGAAACCACTCAAACCATTTTTATTTTAGTATCGTTTAATGCCCATTCTTATTGCATATGCCACAACAGGCAATGGACATCGATGATACATGAAATGATATTTACAAAGAAAACGTGTCAGGCCTATGGGATAACTCCCTAGCATCCTGGCATTTGCCAGTTATGAAGACTGAGGAAAATCCAGGCCTCCAAGTCAACAAGTCCATGTCTTAATGATTTTGGCCATCCGTGTTGTTAACTACTCAACCTATTTTTATAATTCTTTCACCATTGACACATGCTGTTCTTTCTGATGGCTATAGGTTACAAGAAACATTCTAGTTTCAACTCTTAAAATACTAAGAAGGCCTATGAACATGGAATCATAAAACAACACTCGTGAAGAAGGCTTTGGTTTTCATTGAGATTGCCATGGAGTGGGAAATAGTTCTTGCTGCTTTAAAGAAATGCATGTAAAAGTAATACAAAAGGCGCCAATATTTAATTCCAAGCAGTACGCTTATTCGTCATGATGTACCAACTCAGAAAAGAGAAGACATACAAAAAAAAAAAAAAAATTCTGATGAGTTATATTCACATCACTTTCTCTACCCTCTATTGCTTATTAGTGAGTATACAAACTATTCTTATGAAAGTTTATTTTCTTATCTACTTCATTTTAATTAAAATAAGCCTTTGCAGAAATGCCTGCATTGCACATTTCGTTATAGATACAAAGGGAATAGTGACAGTCAAATGTTTAAGAACTGCATGCTATATGCTGACCCTTAAAATTCTATACACTTTCAATGACATTGCGAACAATAATTGAAAATCAACAGGACTTTAAAAAGTATTGAACAATTCAAAGAGAAAATTAATAATGGATATCTTGGAAAAGGCAGATTCCACAAAAAAAGTTATTTGAAATAAATTGTGTGCTTTAAAGAGATCTACATTTTTTTGTGTAGTACATTTTTGTTAATGGCTTAACTTTTACCAGTTATGTAAGATTATACAAAATTCTTTCCAAATGAATAACACTTAACAGGCTATTTTAAAAAAATTCAAGACATTTACATGGCAAATAAAATATATCTTTAATGTATAGTATTTTAATCAAAATCATTACAGCCATTTTTTAGAAAATAAAAAATTTTGAAAAATGTTCCATATAGAGAGTCATTTGGGGTAGGGGGATTTTCTTGAAAATCTTTGTGTTGCATCTTTGGAAAGTACTAGTTGTAAATACCAAGTTTGGTATTTGTCTAACTTTTCATTTTTTAGTTATACTGTTCACAGACACTTTTCTAAAAATGTTTTTTTTTAATTCAGGGGGGCTCAAAAGATGTATTTCCGGTGAAGTCTTGGTATGAAATTTTTGGATGCAATGCCATACGTTCTCTACCTACTATGTACATGGTAGAGGAAGTAATAAAGACAATCACCATATCTACTTACAAAAATATGATATGTTTGTGATAGTTATTTTTTTAATTGGAATTTTATTCAAATACTGCAGATGTGTGCAGCATTCAATATAAAAGCCTCAAGAGTAACGTTTATTCTAAATATACAGATGCATCTAATGAAGTTGTTGTTTCCAACACTCCCCAAATGGTAATCCCTTTAGTGGTACCTCATTCCATCAAGCAAAGACTGGACCCATTTATTAATAGGAGGCATCCATTGGGAGGTATTCTCTGATCAGTAGCACTGCCAGAAAATTATTAAGGGGAAGCTATGTATAGGGTTCCATTTTTTAAACAATTTGTATCAATTCAAGGGATAAATATAAATTAATTCTGAGTTGAAATATTTAAATACATTGATTTTATATTCACAGATTAAGGTGCAGCAATTGGAAGTAAAATTAGGATAGAATGGTTTTGCACATTCTGAACGGCAAATATGTTGTGACATGAGAATTAATGACCATTGTGAAGTAATTTATATTACCACTGCAGGACATTTTATTTCACTACAAAATAGTGTTTCTAGTTATGTTGTAAACTAAGAGATATTGCACTTATTTGAAAACCACTCAAATTTAGCATCGGAATGAAAACATGCCTCCGATATCTTAACATGGCTGTATCAGCACCATCTAAAGCATAATTTCTGTTGCTGTCATCTTTGGCGATATTGTCCAAGACATGTGGCGTAAATATAGCGCTACCAGTGATACGATTAGGAACTATCTTGTTTCTGCTAACCTAGAAAGGTACTATTATTATTTAAATGGAGCTACTTTGCTATTAATTTTTGCATATTTTTAGCAAGGGGGTTTCCAACCCCCAAACCTCCATCTCCTGGCTCTGCCTCTGATGATAGGATGATAATGAAGAGCAGTGGATCCAAGATTCCTCTAAAGCATTTTGATACCTAACCATTTAACAAAATGCAGTCATAAGATAGGATTTTACCTTTCTGCGTTTTCAGACATCATATAAGTGATTATAAGTAATAATGTAGAAGCGGTTGATAGTGAAGTATTTGAAGTGAAAATGAACAAGGAGTAGGAAAACTCATTTACGCTCTTCACTTAAGCAGAATTACCTGGACATGTTTGGAGAGTACCTTGCTCTCATCATAAGCTGTTGACCTACTGGCTGGTGGTTGATTGTCCTGTATCTGCCTGTGTTGTCCATCTGTGGTGGTATCTGGTGAGGGTTTGATGTACTTGCTGAGTTTGTCCTCTGCTGTGATATTGAAATTCATTGCAATATTCTTGTTCTTCCAAATGTAGATTTTCTTCCAAGCGGATAGTTCCATAGGTTTTGAGACTTCTTTTAACAGTTTGACATCTGGATCTATTTCATGGTTTTTCTCCCAAAAATGATTCACAACAGCAGATTTTTTAATTTGTTTTTGGTGATTGTTCCTTAATGGGTCTATTTTGTGGTTTTTCTTCCAAAAAGATTCGCAACAGCAGATTTTTCAATTTGTTCAGGAACATTCACCAAAAACAAAATTGAAGGTATGGATAGGGGTGACCTAAAATCATCGCAGCATAGCTAAGAATTGCACCAGGTCCCTCATTATTCAGTGAGTGAGAAGGATATACTGCTCATTATTCTCTTACTGTGCTTGCATCCCTCTGTTTGAACCCATTGCAGTTAGTAGTTGTGATTAATTCACTCAGCAATGGTTCTTCAAACAAAGTTCGAATGGACAGTTCAGGTCCAGTAAATATTTGAGGTCCTTTTCTTGCAGGATATCTGCTTTTTCATTATCTAAAATATGTTTAGTCCAGGTACCCATCCAAGATTAACCCTGTTGTGTTGCATAGGTTCCAGACTTGAGGCAGTATTTTAATACCTGAATAATTTCAATTGTATTTTATAATAAGTAAATTCAATAACAGCCCGCCTTGAAACAGTATGTATGTAATAATTATTTAAATTGTATGTAACAGTGATTGCAAATGCTTATTTTTTATTATAAACATGTGTTATAATGTTATGTGAATACATTACATACTCTAATAATGCAAGAGCTGTAGAATAATAAGTTTTAAATTGCTAATAATGAGGTAACCTTGTAGCAATAATGAGTTAGTTACTAGTCATGATTAGAGCAACGATAATGTAAGTTCTGTGACAGTTTAAAATTAGCCAATCAACAGCAAGGAAAAAGTTTAAGTAAAATGCAGATATTCTATTGGACTAAAATTAGCCAATCAGAGACTTGAAATACCGAAGCTTACAGGTTTAACGGTTGAAATAATGTTCAGTTGCTGGCAAACCTTGGTAGTGACCAGATGGAAGATGTGTTCTCTACAGAAATATTACGTGTAAAATCGTAAAATATGTCTACGCGTTAGCTAAGTGAAAGTATTAAAGAATCTCACAGCTCTTAAAAAGTGTAATGCTTTATTAAAATGTGCAAGAATTAATAAAAGAAGTGAATTTAAAAACTTAAATTCTGTGTATGTCTACAATTGTCGTACCGCACCCTGCCTAAGATATACATTCTACAAACATTACTGATGCAGCCGAGGCAAATTCAAACATAAATAATATATAGAAGCAGTTTTAATAACAAAGTTAAATATTATAGTGTAAAACTTGGAGTGTAACAACAAAATTACATCTTAAAATCAGCTTCTCATACGTAGCAGCATATTGCGTAACAACAGTAACTATTATGTAATCAACAACTTCAAACTGATGCCCAAAGCGTGTTGCAAACGTCTTAAACAAAGTAACTCCAAGAACAATACTTCTTCAAGTTAGCATCCCAAGCGTGAAGCTAAGAATAATTTACGTAACAAAACACCATCTCAAGTTGACGCCCATATGTGGGGCATATCTATCTCAGACTAACTTAGATGTTATGTGATAACTTGCAATTGCTTGTAGCACAGCCTGACTGTAAGAGAAAACCCAAATGTTGTTTCCCTTGTAGCCACTTTAAGATTCTCTCTGACACAGGTTGCAGTTGCATAAACTTCAGCTTGAAATACAGTGGTATTGCGATCAAGAGCAACATAAATATCACACTTTGGTGCTTCCCCATATATTCCAGATCCATTGTTCATTTTAGAGCCATCTGTGTACCGGATTAGGCTACCATCAGGACATTGCATCTTGTTCTGACTCCATCATAACACTATGTTGAATGGTTTGTCAAAACATAATTTTGGTTAAGGAGGACTTTCATTGTGGCTGATGGGGTGGAAATGTGGTTTAGCTTTATGTTATCTTTCAAAGATCTTATGTAAACTTTATGCTAAGAGAGCTATCATGACAGCAGTAGTCAGACTTGGGTAAGGAAAGGAATAGATACTTACTGTGTAAGAGTAAACGTCTCGTTAAGTTCTGAAGTGCCAATGAGAGTAAGCTGCATCTTGCCATAACTAGTTACTGGCACAGAACTTTCTGAATTCTCCACACGCACGTGATACTGATGGGCTGTAATTTACAAACAATCTCAGTAATACATTCACATGACTTCTCTACCCACTATCATTCATTTTTATAACTCTTCTACAAACTATTCTTAATAATTTATTTAAAGGTGAGTCGAAATTGTTACACTAACATCATTTCGACTCACCTTTAAATAAATTCAATACACATCACTGTTTCTAGCTTCTTTTCATTACAATACATACGTATTCTTAAAAATTTAATTTTTCTATCTGGTTCATGTTAATCAAGATAAACATTTGCAGAAATAGTTTAATTAACATTTCGTTGTATTTAAAAGAAGGATACTGGAAGCTGAAGGAATAGTCAAATTTTAAAAACTGTATGCTGGCTTTCAAATTTCATACTCTTTGCATGACACCACGAGAAAGAAAATAATATACGCTTAGCATTTAAAACAAATGTACAGGGTGATTTTTGAAGAACTGACACATTTATTTCTTTAATTGTTTCAAAACGAGTTATGCTAGCGACAACTTATTATACCTGAAATGCAGAGGAATTTTGGGAGATTATTTACCTCTATAGCAAATGTTGAAAATGTACTCCATCCTGCATAAGGCACAACTCAGCACATCGTTACATGTTACTGGCCACTCGTTAGAGGACCCTGTTGTCAATAGCTTGAATCTCCTGTGTAATGTTGTGCTTCAGATCATCCAATGTATGTGTGGCATAAACCCTGTCTTTTAAGTAACCCCATAGAAAGAAGTCCGGCGATGTCAAATCCGGAGATCTCGGTGGATACAGGTTCTTGGAAATTATTCGTCATCAAAGAAACTTGTCATATATCAAATGAATCCAGGGCACTAATTGCATATAGCGCCATCCTGCTGAAAATATCCTTGACTCAGCTCTACATTGTCTAGTTGCTCAGCAAACTCCATGAAAATCCGTCGGTACTCTTCAGTGTTCACATTGTTTTAAAAAAAATGGTCCCACTATTCTCTGTGCGGATATTGCACACCAAACGCCAATTTTAACTGGGTGCATAGTTGCTTTATGAATAACGTGGATTTTCGCCGGCCCAATAGCGTGAGTAATTTGTGTTCTCATAGCCGGATAAATGGAACCATGCTTCATCTGTGAACCATGTGATGGACAATATGGCAGGATTTTGCACAATGAACGCCTGAAACCAACAACAGTAATTCCGTCGTCTATCGTTTTCTGGTTCCTGTAACTGATGAACAACCTTAATCCTGTATGGCTTTAGGTCTGCACTTTTCACAGCTTGAGTAGCTGTATCCTGTCTCCTGCGACAAATGTCTTAATGATTTTTTGGTTGACTGATCCAGTCGTGCTCTTACGTCAACAACGACCATGGGAAGCCTAGATGAACGAGTTTTGCCTTTTTCACTCACCAGAGATCCTGTTGTTTCCAATTTGTTTACCAGTCCCAGTATTGTGTTTCTTTGGGGAGGATTCCGAACACCAAATTCTCTCTGGTATACCCTTTGAGAAGCTGTAATTGAATTCGTAATCCAGTATTGCTTTACAAGGAAGAGTTGTTCATTTAATGTGTACTCCATTTTCACATTGACTAGAACAAAATCTCAAAAACAGTTGCCGACAATAAAACTAACAATTACGAATAAAACATGAACCTCTGTGTATCTAGTGATGGGCAATCGAAACTCCAGAACATTCTGCTTAATTTTGTGCTAAAATTGGGGCATTGAGTGAATTTTGAACAGAATAATTAAAGAAGGAAATGTGTCAGTGCTTCATAAATTATAATAAAGTATTGGAAAATTCAAACCAATAACAAAAAGTATCTCAGAAATTAGTTATCCCCCCAAAAATAAACATAAATTATGTGTTTTAATGAGATCTGCAAAATTTTTTCTTTTGTGGTTTACAGTTATGCAAAAGTATATAAAATTTATTCAGAATGAAGAGAACTTCACAGGATATAAAACATCAAGACTTCACTTCATTAATTTCACAAATATCTTAAACATACAATATTTTAATCAAAATCCTTACCTATATCTATTTTGGAGAAAATCAAAAGTAGTCAAAAGTTTCCATTTAAGTATAGTTTGGAAGGGGAGATTTTCTTGAAAAATCTTTGTGTTGCATCTTTGAAAGACACTGAATTTAAATGCCAAGTTTATTATTTATCTGAGTTTTTGTTTTTGAGTTATGTTGTTCAAAGGCGCTCGTGGATGAAATCTCAGTATCTAATTTTTTGGTGAAATGCAAATACTTTCTCTACTTAATAAAGCTAAGTAGTAGAGAAAGTGAAAATGTGATTTCATTGGATCAGGTTGTGTTTTTCCTAACCTATTTTCAGACTTTTATTTTTTATCCCTAAAAGAGATCTGTGCTGTAAACATACCACAGAAGGGTTCTTCTTCACGTGTTACAAGGTACAGCGAACCTCGACCATTGGATCTGTCTGCATAGTATCCCATGTTGCCACACCTCCTCTCAGCTGTGCAGGGAAAACAGTCACCCTCCAGAAACTTGTCGTAGGTCTCGCAGGGAAAGGCAGGGAAATGACAGCGTGGTGATACTGAATCTGTAAAGAACTTGTAGGCTCGCCGATGATTGCACAAGCTCCGACCCTCTACGTCAGATGCAGCTGTGGAAATAATTACCAACATTAGTTTAAATAGAGAGTATGTGGGATATTGAATGCACAAGGTAAGAAAAAAAGTAAACATAACCATTATTTTGTAGAAGGGTATAGTTCCAAAAAGTAAGTATTGGTGCAGTTGTGCAGTTATACAGTTACAAAACATCCTGCAGGTTTGTAACAACACATTCCAGATATACTCTCTGATCATAGAGAGTATGTTGACCTACAATATATTAGTTACAAGTAGTTACTGTATGTACAGTTCGCAGATGAGAAGAACGCTACCCTGGAGTGAGGGGCCAGAGGAGTTTATCTGCTCACATTGACAGTTTGCTTGCTGCTGCATACAATGTTGCTAACTCTAGTGGAATTCCACTGTGCCAGATGGAATCTAAGTGAGTTTATCTGCTCACGTTGACAGTTTGATGGCTTCTGTTACACTGTTGCCAACTGCATCGGAATTCTGTTGTGCCAGATAGAATCAGAATGAGTTTATCTGCTCATGTTGACAGTTTGGTTTGCTATTGCATACAATGTTGGCAACTCTAGCAGAATTCTGCTGTGCCAGATGGAATCTGAATCAGTGTATCTGTTTGCATTGACAGTTTTATTGCTTCTGGTTACAATGTTGCCAACTCTAGTGGAATTCTGCTGTGCCAGATGGAATCAGAATGAGTTTATCTGCTCATGTTGACAGTTTGGTTTGCTATTGCATACAATGTTGGCAACTCTAGCAGAATTCTGCTGTGCCAGATGGAATCTGAATCAGTGTATCTGTTTGCATTGACAGTTTGTTTGCTACTGCATACAATGTTGCCAAATCTAGTGGAATTCTGCTGTGCCAGATGGAATCAGAATGAGTTTATCTACTCATGTTGAAATTTGTTTACTTTTGTGTAAATGCAGTTCCCCCATGGAGCTCTGACTTAGCAAGGGTTGCAACCAAGTATATTTGTGTGAAAAGAGTAGAAAACATTTATGTCCCTTGGGGATTATAATCCCAGATAAGATCTCTTGAGACAACACTGGGTTCCCTGCATGGTATGTGGGTATCTGTGGTAAGACAGAAGCAATTCCATCAGCCACTAATGTTCAGCTCCTATACAATCCTCCAAGAGATACTTGGACTGAAGATTTGCAACAGCAACCCCATAAACATACATTTTGGAAAATACATCACGCCAGTGGTGCAAAAGAGCCATTGTACCTTGATCAACAGCTGTCGAAAAGTAAAACCTGTGATCTCCTTTCACTCCGCCAATCTCACTCTCTAGCCTGCAATGCTTATCCCATCTAAAGCCAATGGGTAGTGTGACTGTTCTTACAACACCAAACTGGACTGGACATAGTGCATTCCTGTCAACCAGCATTCTCATCATCTGCAGACTGGATATGATGTGATATCTTGGAACTAGTATCCAGTTTTGTAAATCCTTTTTAGTGCTCAGGTCTTTTTTCTCTTTATAATGTAATAAGACTTAATGTTTCGTTTGAAGAGTAAAATTGCACTTACACCATAATATGTCTGAGACAGCACCAACAAAAAGGTTTGTACATCCTTTCTGCATTCTGCCACCATTGGGATAGAAGTCAACATGTCCCATAGGCTGCCATGAACCAAGTCCTCCCAGTATCAGGTTCTCACCATTAGAGTGGACCACATCAACAAACATGGCATCACTCGAGTCTAGGCGTGCTCTTGGGTCCTGGCTCTCAAACAATGGAGCTGCTGGATCCAAACCTGTAACATATGCACAGTGTATTGGCTCTGTTTTAGAGAGGCATTTGTTACAATTTTGAAAATGGAATTCAAGCATCTTTTATAAAGGGAATACAACTGAATCTCATGGTGATGTAGGCTAAAACTGCATGTATTGATACAACTTGTTCAAATTCAGTAATTATTGCAGGTAGCGCATTTTCACTCTCTCTACCACATAACTAAAGAGATAAGAAGAAGTACCTACTGTATGCTGCACAAAAATTTGATACAAAGATATTACTAAAAAGACATGTTTTCAGTCTCCCTGAATCCCAAAGATAGTTTTTAGTAAAAACTTTGTCTGTGGTTCACCGTCCTCCAAATATGTGACATGAAGATTTTCAAGAAAATCCCCCACCCCAAACTATCCTATACATTGAAAAATCTGATGCGTTACATTCACATGACTTTTTCTACCCTGTATCATTTATTAGTAGGTATACAAATTATTCTTACGATAGTTTATTTTCCTATCTATTTCATTTTAATTGAGTTAAACCTTTGCAGAAATAGCTACATTACACATTTTGTTATAGATACAAAGATAATAGCGATAGTCGAATGTTTTGGAACTGTATGCTATATGCTGGCCTTAAAATTCCATACTGTTTCCACATATCATGAGAAACAATTGAAAATTCACAGTACTTTAAAGGAATGGCTAAGTATTGAACAATCTGAAGCATTAATAATGCAAATCTCAGAAATGGCTGAAGCTAAAAAAAAGTTGTTGAAATCAATTGTGTGTTTTAAGAGATCTACATTTCTTATGTAATACACTTTTGTCTATCACTTTAACCCTTGCCATTATACAAGATTATACAAAATTCCTTCCTGGGCTTCAAAGGCCCAGAAAATTCAAGATATGATTTTTTTATGTAAGTATCTTTAATATATGGTATTTTAATAAAAATCATTAGAGCCACCTTTGATAAAATAAAAAATTTTGAAAATATGTTCCATGTAAAGGGTAGTTTGGGGCAGGGGATTTTCTTGAAAAAATCTTTTTGTCACATCTTTGGAAGGTACTGAACTTAAATAACAAGTTTGGTGTTTATCTGAATTTTTTATGTTGAGTTATGCTGTTCACAAACATATGCGCGTGCGTGGACTTTTTGGTAAAAATGCTTTTTGTTGTACTCGGGGGGGGGGGGCGCAGAGGAAATGTTGGTGTCAACATTTTGGTTGGAATGCAGTACTTTATCTACTAAGCACATGGTAGAGAAAGTAAAAATTTATATCATCATATATTTAAAATATTTGCGTGACTAATAGATTATCTGAATTTTCTGCGAATAGCCTATGAAGTCCTCTTCATTCTGAATGAATTTTGTATGATTTGGTGTAAGTGGTAAACCATAAAAATTAGACAGAAACTTAGTCCTCAAAAAAAGTAGATCTATTTAAAACATGAAGTTTATTTCAAATAATATTTTTTGTAGCATTAGGTATTTCTGAAATAACCATTGTTATTGGACTACAGTTTTAATGCTTTCTAATTTTTACTTTCTCTACTACGTATAGTAAGTAGGGGAAGTATTGCATTCCACCCAAAAATCGATACCGAGATTTCACCGGAAATACATGTTTTGAGACCTCCTGAATCCAAAAAAAGCATTTTTGGAAACATGTCCGTGTGTGTGTCTGTGTGTCTGTGTGTGTGTGTGTGTGTCTGTGAACAGCATAACTCAAAAACGAACAGTCGGATAAACACCAAACTTGGTATTTAGGTTCAGTATCTTCCAGAGATGCGACACGAAGGTTTTCAAGAAAATGCCCCCACCCCAGACTACCCTTTACATGGAACATTTTTCGAAAATTTTAATTTTCTCAAAAATGGCTCTAACGATTTTGATTAAAATATCATATGTTTAAGGTAATGTCATGAGAAATAAAATGTATATCTCGAATTTTCTGGGAATGTCTCCAAAAGTATTCTTCATTGTGAACGACTTTTGCATAACTGGTAAACCATAAGAGATAGACAAAATTTTACTACACAAAAAATGTAGATCTCGTTAAAATACACAACTTATGTCATATACATTTCTTTTGTTGAGTGAACCGTTTTCGAGATATTGCTTGTTATTCCCTTAAATTTTCCAATACTTATACTTTTTCTCAAATTCGTTATTGATTTTTTTATGTCCTGGACTTGCAAAGAGAATGGAATGCGCCGCATAGCAACCAGCGTTAAAATATTTGACCATCGCTTAAAAGCTACCATATTCCCCTTGCATCTACAAGAAAATTAGCAATAAGATTGACATCTCGATATCTCGATTAACATGAAGCATATGGAGAATAAGCGTTTGTAAAAATAGTTTGTACAAGAGTAGAGAAAGTCATGTGAGTGTAACACATCAGATTTTTTTATATGCTCTCATCATTCAGTTGTTTTTTGCAATGGACTATGGAATTTCAAAGTCAGCATATAGTGACCCACATTTAAAAGATTTGATTATTGCTTCAGTCACCTCTTGTACCTAAAACAAAATTTCTGCAAACACTTATCTTGATTAACATAAAATAGATAGGAATATTAAACTTTTGCAAGAATAGCTTTTAAAAGACATACACAAAATAAATGATAGTGGGTAGAGAAATGCAAGTGAATATAACACAAGCCATGTGCATGTTTATGTGAAGAGCACAGAAGCATAGTTATGATACTATCCATGAGTGATCCATACTTTAGTGCAAAATTAATTTCATTTATTAGCTCCAATTATAAATATATTTTACAAGGATTGTCAGATTGTTAAATGATAAGTGTATATATATTTTACTTTCTCTACTATGTATAGTAAGTAGGGGAAGTATTGTATTCCACCCAAAAATTTGATACCGAGATTTCACCGGAAATACATGTTTTGAGACCCCCTGAATCCAAAAAAAGCATTTTTGGAAACATGTCCGTGTGTGTGTCTGTGTGTCTGTCTGTGTGTGTGTCTGTGAACAGCATAACTCAGAAACGAACAGTCGGATAAACACCAAACTTGGTATTTGGGTTCAGTATCTTCCAAGGATGTGACACGAAGGTTTTCAAGAAAATCTCCCCACCCCAGAGTACCCTTTACATGGAAGATGTTTCGAAAATTTTAATTTTCTCAAAAATGGCTCTAACGATTTTGATTAAAATATCATATGTTTAAGATATTTTTATGCCAAATAAAATGTATATCTTGAATTTTCTGGGAATGTCTCCAAAAGTATTCTTTATTGTGAACGACTTTTGCATAACTGGTAAACCATAAGGGATAGACAAATTTTACTACACAAAAAATGTAGATCGCATTAAAATACACAATTTATGTGATATAGATTTTTTTTGTTGAGTGAACCATTTTCGAGATATTGCTTGTTATTCCCTTAAATTTTTCAATACTTATTTTCTCAAATGGGAATTCCTTATTCATTTTTTTGTCTTGGATATGTAAAGAGTTATAATCTGTGGCAAAGGGAATGGTGCTGCACCTAGCAACCAGCTATTAAGAGATATGTATGTGCTTAAAGGCTACTGTTTTTCTATATTGCCCTTGTAAATATATTTTCCCCTTACATCTACAAGAAAATTAGCAATAAGATAGAGTTTGCAAATGTTTATCTCGATTAATATGAACTAGATGGAGAATAAGCGTTTGTAAAAATACTTTGTACAAGAGTAGAGAAAGTCATGTGAGTGTAACACATCAGATTTTTTTTGAACAAAGAAACATCTTGTATAAGAATAGGTACCGTGAAACATTTATATCACCAATTTATACTCTTCTACCGACTCTAACAGATACATATGAAAGTTACATAAAAAAGAATAGCATGTATAATTTGAACAAAGAAACTTTGTGAAACAGTAGGTACCATTTACATCAAGGTTTATATGCATTCAGCACCGAATAAAATACATTTTCTAACAGACACATTTTAGTTATTTTAAGTTTTTTTTTATGGGGAACAACGTAGTCCGCCTCCATGTGGTGTTCCCTGGGTAATGCTAAATGGACTGTAACACAGGCATGCTTCCCAAGTTAAATAACATTAAACAACATTTCAAAAGACAGCAGAGACTTGATGAAGAAGACAAATTAAAAGATAAGGATTATAAGAACATTGAAGATAGAGTTGAAAAACAAAACATGTCAAGGAAGACTGCAGTGGCCTTATTTAGGATGGCAAGTGGCCATGATTGCCTCGCAGAACACCTCTACAAGATAGGATGCCTACCTACACCCAAGTACACTCTGTGTGAAGATGTCATCCTGAACAAACAACATCTCGCCAAATGCAAAGGCCTTAAAAGTGATAACTTACAGACTTTATATTGGAAAGCCAGAGGGAAAATGATGCAGATCAATTAATCCCCATTGCCATTGGTGAACAACAACAACAGTTGTTTTATTTGGTTAGTTAGGTGATTGTACAAATCTTTAGTATTGTTTTCTATACTTCTATGTCCCAATGTTCCTCTTAATCTATTAATAAAATAGTTCTGCTTTGTTCTTGTGTTATATCTATGTATGTACATGTTCTTAGTTTGCAGGAAATGTTATTATATATAATGTTTTATAGGCATTTCTACAAGTATCAAGTTATTTACTACACAAAAAATGTAGATCTCGTTAAAACACACTATTTGTCATATACTTTTTTTTTGGCCGAGTGAACGATTTTCAAGATATACCTTGTTATTTGTTTGAATTTTCAATACTTATACTTTTTTCTCAAATAGGAATTCATTATTCGTTTTTTTATGTCCTGGACATACAAAGAGAATGGAATGCTCCACATAGCAACCAGCTCTTAAAATATTTGAGCTTAAAGTCTACTATATTCCCCTTGCACCTACAAAAAAATTAGCAATAAGATTGTTTCTGCAGATGTTTATCTTAATTAACATGAAGTAGATGGAGAATAAGCATTTGTAAAAATAGTACAAGAGTAGAGAAAGTCATATAACTGCAAAACATCAGGGTTTTTTTTATTTGTTTTGTTTTGTTTTCTGGTTCCCCTCAATAAACTAAGCAACTTTTATTAAAACATTCTTTTTCTAAAATGAATTGTTTGAGCTCTTAAAGTGTGTTTTCACTGATGTATATAATAGTAGAAACTACTACTGAACGAATAAGTAAGTCAATAAATACCCAGATGATTACTTTATTAAATGCTCAAAGTAGCCTCCATTAACATCCTAACACTTGGCAATTCTTTTGGAAAGGTTTTGTCTAACTGTTGACAACATACAGGGGCAAATAATGCGACAAGCTTCACATATTTGAAATTTCATATGCTTTAAACATGGCTTTCTGTTTTACATATCCCCATAAAAAGCAGTCCAAGGGTGTTATGTCGATTGAACGAGGAGACCAGGTGGAAGGTCCAGCACGTCCAATTCACCTATCACAAAATTTCTCATTCAGCAGTTTATATGCGCACATTGCAAAATGTGGTGGTGTACCATCCTGCTGATACCACATTTCTCTTCTTACACTTAAAGACAAGTTTTCCAGTAAGGGAGGTGATTCATGGTTGAGAAAATATCAATATGATTCACCAGTAATTGTGCCTACAAAGAAGTAAGGGCCAATGACAAGGTTATCAAGAATTCCACAACAAACATTTAGCTACCAATGGTGCTGAAGAGGCGCAGTTCTCATCCATTTAGGGCTTTCTGATGCCCAATAATGCACATTATGCCTATTAACTTGTCCAGAGAATGTTGCTTCATCCAGAAATAATGTATTTGCCAAGAATGAACCATTCTCTGAAATTGAGTTTTATTTATGGACGCTCTTTACCATGGTCCTTATCGTCTCATTCTATATTGGGCGTGAAAGATCGGAAATTTTGCTCAGAGGCCTCTTTATCGTGCTTGAGGTTCTTTTACGTGCCGTAAATCCACGACACGGGACCACCGGCTTTACTTCCCTTCCGAAAGGATTTTTACGCCCGAAAAAATCCATCGCCCTCCACCAGGTTTGAAACTGCGATCTCGAGAACTAGAGGCTAGCATGGTACCCCTAGACCACGGAGGACATGTTTGTTGTTACCTACATAATCAAGTACACCGTGCTAGGGCAATGACAAAGTAATGTGTATATTAAACTGTAGTTGAGATTATGGATGGTATGAAGAAACCGGAAAAAGTTTCCACGCTTGTGCTCGTTACCTGCTTCTGCTACAATGACGAACTTCTGCCGTAGTGTGCTACTATCTAGTGGCATTGACGTAAAATTACAGTGACAGTATGGAAATAAGAATGCGGGAAAAGCTTCGCGTGCTACTGCACTTCTTCAAGTGTGCACGACCCGTACGTATTTGGCCCCATAAGGTAAATAGTCATACCAGTTGCGCAGAAGCTCCTTAAAACGTGCACAAGTCAATATACGCTAGGGAACCCGTTACCATAGGTTCAATCTAGTTTAGAGGAGCGGCACTCAAACAGTTATTACTTCTATAGTTCAGAGGAGTAGCGCGGTAGTTTTAAATTATGACATATGCGTTACATTTAATGACATTCAAAGAGAATATAATACAATAAATCCTCAAGGTGCCAAAAGTTAGGGTGATCACGTGGTCTTAGGCAGCAGCCGTCACTGGTACCTACTTCGTCCGGGAAAGTTACTTCTTTCCAATCGAAGTTCTCCTATAGTTCTGCACATGCCAGCCTGTGAATCCTGTGGGCGTCTACGCAGAATTCTGGCAGCGTTGTAACGGTTGCTAACAGTCCGTGCACAACCAGGCAATGAAACAAAGCCCTATATTCAACGGCGGGATCCCTTCCCACCTCCGCCAAAAGAGACTATCTTCATCCTCTGTACAGACACACAGACGACCTGTACTTTTTCTTTTAGCAACCTGTCCGCTTCCCGCCTGCTCACAGTGGACTGTGAAACAGTGCAAATGCTGCCAGCTCTGGTAGCCCCATAGCCCTGTGAAACAAACGCAGAACGTTTATCAGTGGTCTCTCATTGCTAGAAATGCGGCGCTGTAGGGTCAATGTGTAGAAGAGCGATCAACGCTTCTTTCGGTAAGAAATAAAAGAATGACGAAGCTGTTGGGCCTTATGGCAAGTAGTTGGAAGCGTCGGCTTGGTATGCAACTGCAAGTTATAAACATGTATAACTAATACGAATTTTATAACACAATGTTGTGGAAATATATGTAGGTTTAATGTAAGAATACGATGTATGGATGAAGAGGTGACAACAAGGAAGATATAAGAGAGAAAAAGATAGGTTCAAATTTCGGCGATGATCTGTGTTACAAGTGTGCGAGCGCATGATTTACCTCTGGGCTATTTGCTCTTACATTTCTGAAGTTCTATTTGCAGGCTCAATTAACAAACAACCCAATTAAAATAGCCATGGGTTTCTTGATTAGGTGATCTTTCTCGTTTTGCGGCACTCGATGGTTTACATGGGTTCAGTACCTAAATTGGCCGGTTCGTCAACAGAGTTTTTGGTTGCTCCTCTTACTTGCACAACAACCAATGCGCTGGTATCAGACAGACATATATTTGTTTTCTAGTGACGTATTGGCTTACGAAGAAAGAGGGCAAGTGGATTGATTAACCTGCACCACACCCCTATTTGATTATTATCAGGGAACAAATAGAAGGGGAAGTGTGTTTTAAGACGACTCCTGTTTATGTGCTGGACAGACGATAAGTAACACCATGGACTATTTTGTTGCCTTTATTGGAATGCTTGGAGATGGACTTGTGTGAATGCCGCTTGACACCGAAGTACAGATGGACCTCTGCTCTCAGAGTGCGCTCAATCATTTTTCCACCACTGTACACTATTTTAGAATAAAGTGCAAAACGGTTTCTTGGAAAACATTTGAAATAATTTGTTATTAAGTTTGAATAATGATATAATATTAATGATATTTAGAATCGAATCCTAACAATAAATCTGTATTGTTCCAAACCCATTCAGTTGGACCAACAGTACATACCAGTGATGCGGCTGAGATTTTTTACTTCAGCTCCAGCGAATCCGGCCACGTGGGCACCCAGACTGAAGCCAATCACATGCACGGTCTCGAAGCGCAGACCGACATGGGTCGCCAGTCCTGCCAACAACATGGAGAGCTGCTTCCCCACCAGTCTCGTATTGGCTGCTGCTCTCACGTAGTTGGGAATTACTGCTCCATTCTCCCAGTCCACGCAGATCACGTTACAGTCCTCCTGCAACACGCACAGTAATTCAAGCATCTACCTGACTAAAGGTAGGCACAAAAATAGCAGTTCTCGTAATTTGCAGTAACCCGATCGTTGCAGTATTCTCATAAGTAGAGCCTGAATGCCAAGCAAAATGTCTTTTTTCCTGGGTGGTGATATATCAGAAGCTATGAAGATATAATCGTATTTTGAGGTATTTGGAAGCTATAGAAATAGTTTTATTTTGCATTTTTAAGGTCTACCTGCCTATTTGAATTATAAATACAAAATGTTTGCCCTGTTCAGATCAACTTAAACGTTTTCAATTGTTCTATTACATTCAGGAAACTCTAGATTATGGACCACTTGACATTGGAATGTGACCATCTTATAATGTTCGTTACTGCTAAGGGTTCAGCATTTCTGTTTGAAAGTGGGTTCCGTATCAGGAATACATTTTGATGAACAGTGATGGTTAATTACTGTCGGGTGAAAGCAGGGCATAACATCATTTAGTTACGATGCATAAATTCAGTTAAGCATTGAAAAATAAACTGCAGTTATGTTAGTGAATTTGATCCCCACTGTTTAGAACTGATGGATCAGGTTTGCTGTGTAAAGTTTGCGAAAAAGTATTTCTATCAGCCAATACCTATTAACAACAAATCTGTTCTCGTTTCAAAGAGGGGTGGTAAGAAAATAAGGCTACTTGACAACCGTTGCCACATAAAGCAGACAGATTCGTGTATAAAGCATTAGTTGATGTCTAACATAAGAGCATTTCTGGCAATACCTTGCGGTAATGTGCAATAAAAATGTAGAATTTTATTTATATATTTATATTTAAAATTATAAACTTTAAAAAGTAATAATAATAATTCCTTTTGTAAATTTACCTTGTTTGTTTTCTTTTAACGTTTTAATTGCCTGATTGTTTTGGTTGTTATAAACAAAGGCGTAACCAGGGGGTTTAGGGGTTATAACCGCAATTGCTGCAAAATGTAAAAATTAATAGCAAAAATAGCTCCTCTAAAATAATAGTGCCTTTCTAGGTTGGCGGGTATGAGTTAGTTCCTAATCGTATCACTTATAGCACTATATTTACGTCGCATGTCTTGGACAATATGACCAAAGATGACAGCAACAGAAACTGTACTTTAGATGGCCCTATTACAACTATATTAAGATATCAGGGGCATGTTTTTGTTCCGATGCGAAATTTGAGTGGTTTACAAATGAGTGCAATATCTCCCAGTTTAGAACAACTAGAAACACTATTTTGTAGTGAAATAAAATGTCCTGCAGCGGTAATATAAAATACTTGACTGTGATTCATTAGGGTCCGGATATTTAGGTGGAATAAACCTTCATTTTAGGTTTCCTATATGCTTAAAATAGTTTTTTTTTTGTTTTGTTTTGCTTCGTGGTTCAATACAGGTGTCAATAATTTTGCTTTTCTAGTACTTAGTTGTAAGATTTATATTTTGGCTTGCAGTAGCCAAATTTTTGGCGTAAACAATTACCGATTATCACGTAACACATTCTTGAATGAAGAAAAGGTTCTTTCAACGGAACATGACGTCATTGGAGCGTAGAACATAGATAGCAGTGCAGCAGGTTCTAGGGGTAGTTTCCTGTATACTTTTCTCCCTGCAATGCTGAATTGATTATTTTCATATCTTCAAAACCAGGATTTCGTTGAGGAATGTTGTGCAACTTCGAAGAACGTGCAACTCCCACTGGTCTAGGTATTTCTTTACTGGAAACATTGCCAATGATATCTAGAGCATCTTTCAGTGGTAAAGTTGTAGCTTCTGGTATAAAACAAAAATGTGTCTTAATGTATGCAAGGGAAACTGCAAGAGTGGGGCACTCGAGTGATTTCTTAGCCTTGGTAATGCAGGAAGCTTCTGTTTCGTCCAATTCATTGACGACGTTTTTAACGTCTTTTAAATGCTCGGCATAGTAAATGGCAGCAGACAGCAAAGTTCCCCAGGGGGTAAGTATCGACCCAGGTAGAAGAGGTTGTCGGTACCCTCTCTTTGAACAATTGTATACGTTTTGGGGCTTTTAAGAAAACCTTCTTGACCGAAGATATCAGGCTGTTCACGTCATCGAAGTGGCTTCTAATTTCCTCTGCAAGGCGGTGCAGACCGTGGGCCAAGCACATAACATGTAGCATGGTCGGGTGGAAGGACTGTAGAACCTCCCCCCCCCCCGGCTCTGTCTGTCACTAACAAAGTGAAGTGTGGATCTGCAGCAATCCATTTTTTCAATAAACATGATTTGGACATTGTTTCACTATACAACAATTACATTAGAAAAATACTTTCGGTGTATTCTGTTGTACTCTCGGTGAACGATTGGAGGTGATCCCGTTACGCAGGTTACGCTTATCTTGACCTATCAGCTGCATCCAGGTGTCACCAGGTCACATGTGCTGCGTAAAAGTAGCAACTTGAACTATCTACTGGCTATAAGTGGTGGAAATAATGTTGCAATAAGTTTCAATCCAGTTTCAATAAGTTTCTTCATTTCGAAAAAGGAAAACAGTTATTTAGGTTATTTTAGGTGCCAACCCCCCATTTAGATTTTTTAGGTGTAATGAAATTCGCATATTCTGCTCCAAGAAGTGTGAAACGAATATACATCTTGAAATGTGTTAATTAAATAGCGAGGAAAAATATAGGTTAAAACCTACAAATCCGGGCCCTAGTGATCATTAATTCTCATCTCACAACACATTTGCCGTTTAGAATACATCCTTTCAAATCAAGCTTTTTACATTAACACTGATTTAATATAAGAAATTATTTATTGCAATTATTTTACTATCACTTTATGTAATTATTTATATCTTCCTGTCAGTAATTACGGTATCATAACAGTGCACCAATAGTAACTTGCTATTACGTTATCAGCTGGGTTCCGGCATTTGCAATGGAAGGAATTTTGTCGCAGCACGTTAAGACTAACATGTTGTGTTGCTGGTAAGCTATTCTTTATGACGAATACACCTTAAAACAGCGTATTGTTTCGTGTGATACGTATTTGAAATACTCTTCTGCTTAAAGAAAGAGAGAGGAACAAAAGAAGAAAAGGCTATCGGACAAGATTCTATCGTAAGCTTCCAGAGGTTACATTTCCTAGCAAGGCGGTATGTTGAGAATTAAGTTAAAACAAAGATTTGTTTTTAACAAAAGACCATTACTGCCGTATGTTGCTTCAAGAAAAACTGGACGAAATACGATCATTTTCAGGCACATGTAATGTATGCAAGCCAAGCTCTGTTACCCGGCGTCGCCTATGTAAGTAAGCAGTTGAAAATAAGATAGGGTAGTTTTAAAGGCGTGAATACCTATTGCTTTTGCTGAGACCTGAAGTGTAAGTGTCCAGGGGTTTGTCCAGATTGCACATGCTGCAGATTTATACGTACATGGTTGAAAAGCTGAGTACGGATAACATTTTAAGGATCCTATAATTTCCTCCCCTCCCGCATTGATTCCTATTGGACAAATTGACGTCCTGGTTGGCCCGTTGGTAGAGTTTCAAGGGGTTGAAGAAAATGGTAAGGACAGTCTTTAAAAAGTTCAACCAGCACCTCACCACTATCCAAGGATTTTAAAACTGGGTTGCACACTATCGTCAAGTAAATATTTCTCGCGAGTACATTGCATCATCATGTCCCTAAAACTGACAGTTTTGTTTTTTCTCAACCTTCAGTTATTACGTCCATTAAATCATCACTTTTGGAAGAGATACGTGCCATATAAGAGGAATATGCAGGCCAAGGGAACAGAATGAAGTGAAAAGCAAACACAAACCACTTAACTCGACACACATTTGTGTGAGTGCCTCTTATTTATTCCGTAATGGTGGTCAGAAATGGCTATTGTCAATGTAAACATCTAACATTCTATTATTCTACTAGACTTATGTTCTTCTTCGGCAAATGTAAACGATTTGCTTGTTTCATTTTTAAATGATTGATTATGTTCCTCTAATTAAAACGCCGTAATTTTAGTTGTCATTGATCTAAACAATCAACAAATAAAAGGCGGCATGTGTGCGGCAAACTTTGCAGAAACATTAAAGTGCCCAAAAGAAATGAATTAATATTGCTTTATTACGTTACATTTGTGATTTAATAAAAAAAAATTATGAATGTGATATACATATACATGACTTTCTCTACCCTCTATCATTTATTAGTGGGAATACAAACAATTCCTACTAACGCTAACTTATGTATCATTGCATTTTAATCCAAATAAACCTTTACAGAAACAGCTACATTACACATTTCGTTATAGATACAAAGAGAAGAGCGATAGTCAAATGTTTAACAACTGGACGCTATATGCTGGCCTTAAAATTCCATACTGTTTCCACGACATCGCGAGAAACAACTGAATGTTGAAAGGATTTAATGGCCAAGAAATGTCAATTCGAAACATTAATAACGGATATCTCGGAAATGGTTTATGCCACAAAAAAAATATTTGAAATAAATTGTGTGCTTTGAAGAGATCTACATATTCTGTGTAGTACGTTTCGTCTATCGCTTAACGTTTATCAGTTATACAAGATTATACAAAATTCCTTCAGAATGAAGAGGACTTCAAAGGCTATTCCCAGAAAATTCAAGATATATATTTTATTTGTCATGTAAATATCTTTAATATATGGTATTTTAATAAAAATTGTTAGAACCATTTTTTAGAAAATAATTTTTTTTGAAAAAAGTTCCATGTAAGGGACAGTTTGGGTGGGGGAATTTTCTTGAAAATCTCTGTATCGCATCTTTGGAAGGTCTAAACTTAAATTCCAAGTTTGGTACTTCACCGACTTTTCGTTTTTGAGTTATGCTGTTCATAGGCATGCAGGAAGACACAAACATGGACCTTTTTCTACAAATTTTTTTATTCTGGTGCCCTCAAAACAGGTATTTCCGGGGAAATCTCGGTGTCGAATTTTTGGGTGGAATGCAATACCTACCTTCTCTACGATAGGCATTCGAAAAGCTTTGCAACCAGCCTATCCATTGTTGGACAATAATGGTTACAAAAATGTAACTAATAGGGCTGGCATCAATTGACTAAGCTATCAAAATATGCACAAGTGCGAGTTTACTCATAGTTGTACAGTCTGTTGAGTTCAGTCCTGTGTCAATAGCTGGTGAAAAATCATGGATATTTCTAAAGAGAAGATTAGATTCTACATTTTCACATGCTACAAGCTAGGTGAGAGAAAGAAAATCCACGAGGACGTGCTAGCTGTTTATGGTGATCAAGTGTGTTCATTTGATACCGTTGCAAGATGGATTCAATCATTTAAAGAAGGGCGAGGGACTTTGAAAGACAACCCTTAAGGAAGCTGTGAACGAAAGAACAATTCCAAGAGTGAGGAACTTAGTGGAGGAAAATCGGCATATTACCGTTGAAATGCGAAGTATGAAAGTCGGTAGCAGTGTTGGTAGCATTGACTGTATACTCCATGAAGATTTAAAGCTGCGAGAAATGGGTTCCGCATTCTCTAACCAATGAAGAGAAAGGAATGTGCAAGGAAACTGCTGCCATGTTTCCACCTAATGACCTTAAACGTTTGACAGAAGTATGCACTGGTGATGAAAGTCGGTTTTATTATTATACCACACCAAATAAAGCTCAGAACTGTGTCTGGGTAAATGAGAATGATCCAAGACCAGTTGTTCTTCGACAAGATTGTCGTTCTCGGAAGCGAATGTTCACCATGTTCTTCAGCTACAAAGGACCATTAGTGACTGACTGCATGCCAGAAGGAATGACAATGAATGCTCTCATGCTTTGAATCCTTTATTTGAAGACCTGAGGCGGCGGCGTCCAAAGACAGGAACTTCAAGGCTGTTGCTTTTGCATGACAATGCATCTCCTCACAGAACAGCGGCAAATTTGAGAGCCGCGAAAGTCCAATTGTTTAACCATCCACCCTACAGTCCTGACCTTGCACCGTGCGACTTCTGTTTCCTCGAATGAAATCGTGCATTGCTGGAAAACCTTTTAAACGAGTGCAGGACCTTGCTCAGGCTATAAATACAGCTCTGTTGACATTGCCTCAGTCTGAGTATCGTAGTGCTTTTGACAAGTGGTTGCACCATCTACAACTGTGTGTGGAGAGAGATGGAGACTTTTTGAAGGATTGTGAGGGTAAGGTTTAGAATTCCGTCTTTAGTTCGGACTTTAAGATGACGCTTGCAAACTTTTTGAATGCCTCTCGTGCCTACTATGTACGTGGTAGAGAAGATAATACAGTAGCTGTCTCAAGATGATAACGACAATCTTGACAACCACTTTTAGAAGCGTAGGGATGCTGCAAATCTCATTAAGTAATCAAACTTGTTTATTTAATACAACAAAAAAGACATTCACAAATTAAGAATTAATATTGTGGAGATATACCTTTCAAATTAGAAAAGAAATTGCAGCTGTATGGATATGATTATAGAAGAAAATACCTAGGGGAAACAGGGGTTAGTTGTCACACGGCTTAACTCTGCAACCAGGGGCGTTCTAGCCCCCACACTGTAATCAGAAGTTCCCGCCAACCCGTACAGCAGTTGTGTGGAGTACTGGCTATGAGCAAGACCTAACAGTGCATTTATTTGTCATTTTCTCAATCTTCACTCTGGTAAATAAATTTCTTTCACCTTCGTGTAATGTATGACGTAAACCATTAAAACAAATATACCTAGGCTCTACAATTAGGTATCTTTTCCCGCAATTTGATTGTTACTCAAGAATGAAGTTATTACTGTTCGGCATTGTTTTCCCAAAATGGCGCGGTGGGGTTACCTGTCACGATAATAAACCATGTCCAGTTGCTTATTCATTTCTTTCGTCATGCAGGCTACAAAAATGGTCCGGTTTTCAAAAGGAAGACCGAACAGGGCACCACTCCACCAAATATCATGCTTAGAGCAGTCAAGTTGAGCAACCATTCTATAAGACAAGCCGCAAAAGATTTCAGTGTGAATTATCGAACGTTAGCCAGGTACTGTACAAAAATACCCATTGCTGAGTTAAACTTTAAAATGAACCGTACATTACTGTTGGGTACACAAAACATCTCAATGTGTTTAATGATGAAATGGAAGAGATATTAGCTGAATACACCATTCGAGCCTCAGAAATTTACTTTGGATTGTCACCAAAATAGATAGGCAAACTTGAATTTCAGGTAGCGGCTGCAAACTCATTAAAAGTTCCACACATTTGGATTGAAGATAAAATAACAGACCAGAGTGCTTTACTTCATTCATTAAGACACCTTAAATTGTGAATACGGAAACCAAGAACAACTATAGTATAACAATTCAGTAAACTCCTTCGGTCTACGGACTGCGCGAGTATTCAGGAGGGATAAATCCTCCCATTCTACTTGTCTTTTGGCTTTAGCTACCGAGTTATTCAACGAGGTGTCTTAAAGAGGAAGTGGGCTGATACGCGGGAAACAAGTGTCACGTCACTGTTGAGAACACACCAATTTTATAGTGTAGAAAAAATTAATACCATCTTGTTTACATCGTGATAACTCAAAAACTAAAATCCTTATTCCACATCTGTAAGAGGTATGTTAAAGAGCACAGATTCGAGATGATGATGTGTGACTGGTCTCCCTATAAAAAGAATTAAAGCTGCCTAGTTTTCTTTGTAAAACTTCAATTGAAATAATTTGTATTATGAAAATCAATCAGCGAGTAACTTTCTTCCTTGAAGAGATAGCTGGGAAGCGAAGACTATGAGGTACCCTAAAAATTGTGAATTAGTTTTTGAAAGATATCCCATGATAATACCGCATGTGTGTGAAATGCTATCGCTAGTTATATGCAAACATTTGTTTTACACCCGCTGCATCTTGCTCTTTGCATGGCCTGTCACAGCAATCTACAAACGCAGCATTTTAATGCTCTTGTGTCTTTAGTCCTGCCTCTGCAATTGGATAGATACAACAGTGGTGTGATAAATGGTTTTGTGAGAATAAAATAAAACACGGGTAGGTGAAATTGGTGCTTAAGCAGCGACTCGGAGGCAGAGTAGGAGAGGCATGCCCGCCTAAGGCAGAGAGGGGGAATGTATGACCAGGTGAGTTACCTGTCCCAAGGGTTTTTTCTAAATTGCTGAACTATAGCTTGACACGAGCTACCAGCTTCAACAAAACTAGTGTTTTTTTTAATTATCTCGAAACCGTAATGATAAGACAGAAGTTCCAACCCAATGACATGGAATGTGGGCAAGACTGGCGTTTTTATTTATGGACGCTCTTTAACAAGTTTCACATATTTGAAATTTCATATGCTTTAAACATGGCTTTCTGTTTTACATATACCCATAAAAAGCAGTCCAAGGGTGTTATGTCGATTGAACGAGGAGACCATGTGGAAGGTCCAGCACGTCCAATTCACCTATCATAAAATTTCTCCTTCAGCAGTTTATATGTGCATATTGCAAAATGTGGTGGTGCACCATCCTGCTGATACCACATTTCTCTTCTTACACTTAAGGACAAGTTTTCCAGTAAGGGAGGTGATTCATGGTTGAGAAAATATCAATATGATTCACCAGTAATTGTGCCTTCAAAGAAGTAAGGGCCAATGACAAGGTTATCAAGAATTCCACAACAAACATTTAGCTACCAATGGTGCTGAAGAGGCGCAGTTCTCATCCATTTATGGTTTTCAGATGCCCAATAATGCACATTATGCCTATTAACTTGTCCAGGGAATGTTGCTTCATCCAGAAATAATGTGTTTGCCAAGAATGAACCATTCTCTGAAATTGAGTTTTATTTATGGAGGCTCTTTACTATGGTCCTTATCGTCTCATTCTATATTGGGCGTGAAAGATCGGTAATTTTGCTCAGCGACCTCTTTATCAGGCTTGAGGTTCTTTTACGTGCCGTAAATAGTTCTGGGCGAAAAAGAGTGTTTTTGTTTGGTATGTCTTGATGCTTATTCAAATAGCCCTCCAAACGAGGAATGGATCTAGTGTATTGAGTGCATGAGCTGGGCTCACGAAAACTGCACTCCAGGTTCCAGACAATACGTGTGTATTAATTATTGTGACAGTGCCATGTCAAGTGGACAATACATTTTATATAAGTTCTTGGTTTTGCATGTTTATATCGACATCAAAACTGCTTTATATTAACATGATAAAATATAACAATTCATAAGTAAAGTTTGGTAAAACCAAGTTTGCATGAATAATATTTTATATTTTGCGAACATGATTTGGAAGTATAAGTAAAGAGTGGATATATGTTAGTTTTGTTACCTAATCTTATATATGAAACATTATTTATATGTGACATGTATTTCCCATTAAAATACATGTGACAACTAATCCCAGGGTGTGTGATATATCGTATTTTTTTATCAAGTAATCCAAGTTGGTTAGGACTTTGATAATTAGCAACAATATACCCCCAGATCCAATCTTTACTCAGGAATAAAATATTTATGTTACAAATACAAAAAAAAATCAAAATGTAAAAAGTGCCAGAACTCTCCCGGGTCTCCCCTAATGTGCATACATTATTGTTTACACATGATTGTGATTATTTAAACTTTATGCTTAGAACACCGAAAGGGGAGTGCAGCTATTGGAGACTAAAAATAAATATGTATAAGTTATTATATGGTAATTGGAAATGAAAAAGTAAGTGATTACATTTTGGCATAAATAAGAGAATTGATGAACGTTTGTTTTGATTATAAATGCTAAGATGTTAAATAAAGATGGTTCTACATGAAACGGAAATGAAGCAGAGAATTGGAAGAGGAAGATCAATGATGAAAAAGTTTAAATGGAACATGGATATTATGTGATAAACACATAACACCTACTTGGGATGTGACCATTCATGAAGCACAAGTTTGGGCATTGAATTCAAGAGTAAGACGTTAACTATTTCCTCAGAAGATCTGCTCGATGTTCAAAATTAGAATTTTTGTGTGTTCGCCGTAACTCCTTTAAACTTCTTTAATAACAATACAGTTTTAAAAGCAAACATTCCCATGTAACCTGCCTGCTAAAATATCCAACAATGAATCCATGTCGACTTATCACAAACGTGAGTGAAGTTAGTTTCTGTGTTTGATTTCCGCGTTCCTGTCCATTGTTGACATGCACAAAAATATTTGAGTTTTTCTTTCGAATGTCACCAATTTCATTTAAATAGGATTATCCAAGGCGACGTTGTGCCAGTTTGGAGTATGGCAGTATTTTTATGGACACACTGTATTTAGGAAAGGAGGGAGAGCAGCAGCCAATGACAAAATCTCGTGTGCAGGGGCAGACTTGACCTTGGTGAACAAGTTCAGATACCTAGGCATCACCCTTCAACCAACAGGGACATCTTTCAAGGTGCATGTAAGGGAAAAAGCCGCAGCGGCTACAAGAGGTGTTTATTATATAAAAGACCCGACAAGAATCTCAATGGGCACCGCAATGAAACTCTTTCATACGAAGATTGTACCCATCTTGACTATGGCATAGAATTAATCTGGGTCACGATCACGTCTTCAGACCTCGCCATTCTTGAAAAAGTGAAGGCCAGATTCCTAAAGAGGGTTTTAGGATATAAAAGACATATACCAATCTGGATGGTGCTGAGTTGGCTCAGGAAACCGTTCTTATCGAAGATCTAAGATTCCGCTCTCTGCCAGCAACGCCACAGAGCACTTGAGGAAAAGAACAAATCAAAGAGAAGAAATATGGACAGAGTTTTACTCGACAAATGCTATGATATACAGGGATTGGATAGGCCCAAACCAGAGCATGCACAGTGCCATCAACAGACTCGCAGTTCATGGTTTCCACCACAAGTTTGCAAAAAGGAAATATATCACGAGTCAAGTGATCAGTGTTTGTGTAAACTGTGTGAAACAAAATGCGAACGTTACCACTTCTCCATACGTGAAAAAAGAGTAAAGACTCTACACGAATACAATCAGGAGTAAAAGTGAAACTATGCACAATCCTTCTTCCTTTATTTATCGAAAACACTAAAACCACACGTGCGCTTATTGTACACAAATTAAGTCAAATTTTCGCCTGAAAGCAGTTAAGACATATGCCAGGCGTAACGGTGTGTGTGTGTGTGTGTGTGTGTGTGTGTGTGTGGAGCACCAGTTGCATGGAATCTTTTGTTAATTAGTGTTGGCGTGCAGTTCCAGTATAACCGGCGGATAGAAAGTGGAGCAAGGAGGTGAAATGTTTCGCCGCATTTGGCAAACCTGCACCGCGAAACAACTGCATTGTTTCAGCGCCACGTAGCGAGCATACCGATCTAACAATTTGGTTCTGCGTAACCTAACCTGTTACGTGTATGTAAGCAACGTTTCTGTTGGGATTCAACAGAAACAATTGTTTCTCTAGTTAAAGATTATTAGTAAAGTAGTATGTATAAAACTGTAAGACACGGTTTCGCTTTCGTACTGATGCTAGGTAAGCAAGGAATTATCTAAGAATCCTGAAACCTACAAGATCGTAGCACACAGCGATACGTATCAGCATTAGTTTTGTAGTAAAAATAGTGATGCAGCATTGGTAAAATTTATGTAGAATATTTTGGTAAATAACCCTAAATATCGTAAAACCTAGAGTAATATCGATACAAATCAACCTTAGTTTTGTGGATTGCACCCCAAAATGAAATGTATAATATCTTTAACTTCGTGCATATGAAAGTCTAATGACATACGCGCAGCGTATGAAATGAGTGAAATTTTGTTAAAATGAGCCTGGGGTCCACTGGGCTGTTTCCCTACATTAACTTTATGGTGGCATAAGGGACAACTCACCGAGCAAGGTGGCGCAGGTGGTAACGTCTGTGGCCCGCAATCGGGAGGTGGGGGTACGATTCCCGCGGCCAACCTTCCTATACCTTTTTCACTATATGCTGAAAGGAGAAGTAAACAAAACTTAAATGTATCACTCCGCCGAGCACATGGCAGCACCACGTGGAGGATGACGGGAACTAAGACCCGTGAGAGGAAATTACTTCAGACAGAATACAGTATATTGCTCAGCTTGGGGATCATTAGCTTTTAAACATTGTGTGTCTTATTCCTATATTTTGCCTTACATCCTAAACTTCTAACACACAATACTAAGAGTAGACAAATAAAAGTTGTACCTGAATAGTTCGGCTTCTGTGATTAAAGGTACTGGATTACACTGTTCTCAACTTCAGGCTTTAGAAATCATTCATTTAATGACTAATATCAGTATACTACCTTTGTTTTAACCTTTTATGAGTCAAGTTAAATAACGATTAGCACTATAGGTAAAACACAACAGAAAACAAACGCAACCCAAGCTATCGGAGCAACAATTCTACATCACTAACAAAGAAGTTCAATTATTGCTAAACAATGGTCAACCGTATTCATTGTCGATTAAAGGTGGGTACTTCTCACAGAATTTGTTAAAAGCATTTAACACAATTGTCTTCTTTCCATATCCCGTGTTTATGTTTCCACAATGGCAGAAGATTCTCAGCCGGAAACCGGAAACTAACATCAGCGCCTGCGCATGGCCTCTTAAACTCTCAGCTATAACGGTTCATTTAGCTATAGGTGAATCTGAACAAACACATTTATTGTCATAAATTTAACTATTACAATAATGGTGTTTTAAATTTCTCTGCACGAGAATAACCACAAAATGTTACGATATGAACCGAACTGTTTTTTTGTAGAGGAAGAGGCGACATGCTAAGCGGGAAAGATTGTAGTTTGCCCACCAGCCAATGAGGTGCTGTCTTGTCACGTGGTTTTGTTTACTTCTCTTTTCAGCTTATAATGAAAAAGGTTTAGCCCATGGTTTTTTAGGGGTTTCCTCGGGTCGCTAGGCGAATGCTGAGAAGGTTCATTACATCCCCCAAATTTCTTGTCCCTCCATTTCACCTCCATTCTCATTTCACTTCACCTTTCATCTGCTTGGTCGTTTCAGGGTTGAAAGTGTTGGCGGGAGTCTGGAGTTAC
Organism: Deroplatys truncata; assembly: GCA_030765065.1. Lineage (NCBI taxonomy): Eukaryota > Metazoa > Arthropoda > Insecta > Mantodea > Mantidae > Deroplatys > Deroplatys truncata. The sequence goes on from CM060987.1 coordinate 197,378,720, forward strand.
ATGGCAGGGGAAAAGGATGCTCTATGTAACCCTTCGCACCCGGGATGGGAGCGGTCCCCGAGTCCTGGCCCCGCAGTGAGATGTGCAAGCCCGCAAGGGGAGGGGAGCCGGTTGCACCAGCTGCCAACGGGGAGTTTTAATCTGTAAAGGGTAGGGACTCTGCCAGCTGCCCTGTCGTGCCTTTTGCTACGGCCGTCTTGTCTCCTCTCACCCCCCCCCCCGGGGGACCCCGTCAGGAACAAAAGATCTCGTAGGTCGAGGTGTTCCCCTCCAAAGTTGGTCCTAAGGGAAAATTCCGGAGAAACAACCTTACACAAGTAAATCTCCCTAATTGGTGCAAAAATTATACATTTTTAAGAGTCTCTCTGATAAAATATACTGTAAATGTTGTAATGTTTTCAACGGCATTTCACATTTATCTACAAACTTTCTTAGCTAATATATTCAATATTAAATTTCACGTGCACCGGTCACAAGCTTTATGCGTGTAGGGTTATTTTCAACTCTGAGTCAACTTTGCAAACAACTTCGTAGTTAAGTCCAGCAGCTTTAAAGGATGCAACTCAAAGATTTTCACGAAGTTCTCTCAAAACCAAACTGTACCCTAAGCAATACTCTTTTTTCCCTCAAAAACAGCTCTGACGATTTTGATTAATAACTATATCGTATAATTTGAAGAATAATGAGGAATAAGTATATCTAGAATTGACGTAAATAGCCTGTGATATAATTTTCACTCTTATTGAATTTTGCATACATTTGCATAACTGGAAAATCATAAGAAATAAAAAACTTACTGCAAGGAAAATGTAGGGCTTATTAAAATACACAGTTTGTGCCCAATAGTAGGACCATATATTTACATTTGTCCATGTGTAACTATGTCATCTGAGGGAACGTGTTTGAAAGTATGCGATTCTTCATGTTTTCTTTTCCTTCGCCAGAGCTCGTTTTACCACGACTCCTGATTTAAATATTTGAGCGTGGTTTGGTTTCTGCACGTTTTATGTAGATAAGCACACGTTGCTTCATTTAAAACGATTCCTAGGTAACCATTTACTGTGAATAAGATGGAAAAATGCATTTTATATGAGTCTCAAAGTCTGAGGATTTGTTTGTGTGGATGATATATCCACATTCTTCCACCGATTCCGAATAAAGTTTGTACATGTAACCTTTCACACAGGGCGAAAAAGACTGTTTAAACTTGCAAATGCAAATAAATGAATGAATGATTTTATTGACTGCTTTGAACTCTACATACAATTTATACCTACAATGTATTACAGTGGAGTTGCTTATTATTTCTCTTCCGCTTATGTTTAACATTCTGTTGTATATATGGCTCACTCTCCGAAGCTCAGCAGCAGGAATTCTTGTGATGAAACGCCTCATTATGATCAGAAAATTGGAGTGCGGTGTGCGATAAGTGCTAGAAGAATAATAGGGCCCATATTCTTTGATGAAACAATAAATGCAGAGCGATATCAGAGGTTAATTCTGAGGCCATTTTGCAATCGCTTGACAGAAGAAGAGAAATCGTATGGTTGTTTCCAGCAAGATTCTGCAACAGCACATACGGCTGCCGAATCATTACATGCAATAAGAGAGGTGTTTGATAACAGAATAATTAGTGTTGATTTGTGGCCCCCTCGTTCTCCTGACCTAACGAGTTGTGATGTTTATTTATGGGGTTCTTTAAAAGACAAAGTGTATCGTTCCAATCCTCGCACACTATAGGAACTTAGAGAAAACATTGTGCAAGAAATCACAAGAATTCCTGCTGCTGAGCTTCGGAGAGTGAGCGAGAATATTTACACGAGATATGCTGCCTTTTCGAGAGCAGAAGGTCAACATTTTCAGCATCTATTATAAGGTAAGGATTTTAGTCCGCCTCTGCCGGCGTAATTTCCCGGCGACTTCCGGATGTCTCGCGCAGTAGAGAGAGGCCGCGAGTGGGTTCGAATATAATTTAACTAATTTGCTTCACGTTTCTTTTAACTATTTTAACCTTACTTTCCCTGAATATTTTCCTGCTTTCTCCATGTATTCATTTGATGTATTAAAAATCTTCCTAACTTTTAGCTCCATTGGTAAATTCTTCCATTTCCCTAATATTATATTCTCTTCCTTTAACCGTATCCTCGAATTCCAGAATATAATGCAATTGTCATGCAGTCCAGTACATTTTCTACATCTCTCCCCTTTCTTCTTCTATTAGACCACTTAAATTCATTACATCTCTTCTCGCCCAGACTATTTAGCTTGGCATTTAATATTGTGCCCCGGAACCCCCTTCTCACCGTGTTTACTTTCTTTTCTACGTGCCTACTAGTAGGTAGAGAAGGTATTGCATACCATCCAAAAATACGATATAAAGATTTCATCGGAAATGCATATTTTGAGGCCCGCTGAATAAAAAAATTAAAACAGTGTATGTGTGTGTGTGTGTGTGTGTGTGTGTGTGTGTGTGTGTGTGTGTGTGTGTGTGTCTAAACAGCATAACTCGAGAACGGAAAGTCGAATAAACACAAAATCTGGTATTTAAGTTCAGCAACTTTCAAAGATGCGATACGAAGATTTTCAACTAAATAACCCACTCCAAAATGCCCTTTACTTGGAACATTTTTCGAAATTTTTTATTTTTTCAAAAATTGCTTTAACGCTTTGATTAAAATACCATATATTTAAGACATTTTTATAACAAATAAAATGCATATTTTGTATTTTCTGGCAATAGTCTTTGAAGTTCACTTTATTAGAAAGGAATTTTGTTAATCTTGTACAACTCGTAAACGTTAAGCGATGGACGGAAACGTGCCACAAGAAAAATGTAGATCTCTTTAAAATATTTATTTCAAATAAACTTTTTTGTAGCATCAGTCTTTTCTGAGATATCCGTTATAATGGTTCGAATTGCTCAACATTTTGTAATTCTTGTTTAGTCCTGTCGATATTTACTTGTTTCTCATGATTGCATGGAAAGAATATGGAATTTTAAGGCCCAGCATATAGCGTCTAGTTCTTAAGCATTTGACTATCGCTGTTTCCTTTGTATCCATAACGAAATGTGTAATGTAGCTGTTTCTGGAAAGGTTTGTTTGGATTAAAATGTAGTAAATAGAAAAATAAGCTTTAGTAAGAATAGTTTATACACCCACTAATAAAGGCATGTGAATGTAACACATCACAATTTGTTTAGTTGTTGCCAAGCAACTTCTTTGTTTGTCATGGAGTACGTATAACTTATCTAAACTCTCCCATCCCTCTAGAATATGTTTACAATTTACGAAAGACAAGAGCGGTAATTCTCACGCTGCTGTGTTTTTAGCTTCTATTCCCAACTGGTAACCCTTGCAATACACTTACTGTAGTTGTTTAGGTATCGTGTGGTGTCGGACATTCCAGTTTGGGCGAAGTGTTTCTTGTTGCGAAAACAAGCACGCGATATAACGGGAATTCTTCTGGTTTCATCCTTTGGGAAACAACTTACATTGTTTTTCGGACACAACGGGATTGGATATATAGAATTTTACATTGCAGCAAGTAATACTAAAATAATTACATGTTAGTTTCTTTACAAAAATACTATGTCACAGAATAACAAAATTAAATAATCTATGTACTTTAATTATGTGATTATGGAAAACATGATACATTTAAATAGTCATTTATATGTAAATATTGGGAGAGTGCTAATTGAGCAGGGGAAGAGGAAGGTTGTGTCAGTAAGGAGCTCTGTTGCTGAACAGGAAAAGTGAAAAAAAGGGACAATGGGAATTGAAATTACAGTACACAGAATGCGAATTGGACTGTTTATGGCAAAAACGCTTATCAAATGTAAAACTGATCAAAACATGTTGATGAATTGGTTGACAACAGGAAGTGTGATACTTATGCTCCTGTGATTGGAGGGATTGAACTAAACCCAGGTCCAAAGGATATGCAAGAAATGATGGAGGATCTCGTAGAGCAAATCAACAACATGAATGGAATGGAACAACGCATAAAAAATAATTTAAATAAGGTGGTTGAAGAAATAAAAGAAAATGTTAGTAAAGACGTGCAAGGAATAAACACAGAAGTAGACAGAATCAAAGAAAGGATGGAAAGAATAGATGAAAGGAGAAGGAGGAGGAGACTCAATTTGGTGTTCACAGGAGTTGAAGAGAGAAGAGGTATCTGGCCATATGAAGAAATAAGAAAAAAAATTTAACACATAAATTAGCAATGGATCTAAGAAATAACCTTGAGAATAGTGGTATGGGAGATTTTGGAGAAAAAGAGATGCAAACCACAAAGGTTTCTGGAGGAGTATTAGAAGAAGATTTGATGACATCGAGATACAACAATTATTTAGTCAAAAAACTGAGAAGAGATATTTGATTTTTTATGTTAATATAAAAAAACATTGGGAAAGAGAGAAATATGTAGACAACACAAATAAAGAAGAAAGAGGAGGTATAGCATGGTTAAGGGCAGGAATATGGAGGCTAAAAGGGAAGCGAAATGGCTATGCACAAGGTGAATGTCCATTATGAGGGGGAAGGGAAGATATACTACATATTATATTGGAATACAAAGAAACAGAGATTTATGGTATGGAATGAATAGGAATAAAGATATACATACAATTTTAGACAAAAAGTGTAAAAATATGGGTAAATACTTAGAGAAAGTAAAAAATAAACGGATATGGACGGTTAAAAGAGGAAAAATAATGTAAATATAAATAAATATAGGAACTGCTAAATATACTAACATGTAATTGTAATTCACATGACTGCCCATCTTAGTGGTCAGGGCAAATAGAGAAGGCAGTCTAAACATGTAGTAACTTAGTGCTCAATATACTATTATTATTATTATTATTATTATTATTATTATTATTATTATTATTATTATTATTATTATTATTATTATTATTATATGTAAATATTGCCGTTTTAGAAGTAGCTTTCTTAGTTTACCTTTAAAAGATTCTTTATTTAAGTTTTTTATTGAAGTATCTAGTTTGTTATACATTAAGATACCCAGATGGGAAATGCTTGCTAGGCTTTTTATAAGCCTGTGGCTATCCAAATGTAAGTTATTGAGATTTCTTGTGTTGTAGTTATGATATTCTGAGTTCTTTTGAAATATAGTTATATTATTATGCATGGAGTTTAAAGGTTTCAAGAATATATAGGCATGGGATAGGCAAAACTTTAAGTTCATTGGATATATATCTACGTGGTGTTCTTATAAGTACCTTCAGAATTGCCTTTAAAATTCTTTTTTCAATTGTGAGAATATGTGTTGCTTTTGGACAGGAATCCGAAAAGGGGATGCCATAGCTAATTTGGGACTCAACGCAGTTGTGATACACTATCTTTAGTATTTCTTTGGAGTACACATTAGCCAATTTACAAACAGCATAACATAATTTGTTCAGTTTGACACTTAGTTGTAGTATATATGTTTCCCATGAGAATTCGTTATCAAACCAGATTACCAGGAATTTTGTTACACATTTTTACTTTCTCTACTACGTATAGTAAGTACGGGAAGTATTGTATTCCACCCAAAAAATCGATACCGAGATTTCACCGGAAATACATGTTTTGAGACACCCTGAATCCAAAAAAAGCATTTTTGGAAACATGTCCGTGTGTGTGTGTCTGTCTGTGAACAGCATAACTCAGAAACGAACAGTCGGATAAACACCAAACTTGGTATTTAGGTTCAGTATCTTCCAAGGATGCGACACGAAGGTTTTCAAGAAAATCCCCCCACTCCAGATTACCCTTTAAATGGAAGATTTTTCGAAAATTTTAATTTTCCCAAAAATGGCTCTAACGATTTTGATTAAAATATCATATGTTTAAGATATTTTTATGACAAATAAAATGTATATCTTGAATTTTCTGGGAATGTCTCCAAAAGTATTCTTCATTGTGAACGACTTTTGCATAACTGGTAAACCATAAGAGATAGACAAAATTTTACTACACAAAAAATGTACATCGCGTTAAAATACACAATTTATGTCATATACATTTTTTTTGTTGAGTGAACCATTTTCGAGATATTACTTGTTATTCCCTTAAATTTTTCAATACTTATTTTCTCAAATGGGAATTCTTTATTCATTTTTTTGTCTTGGATATGCAAAGAGTATTAATCTGTGGCAAAGAGAATGGTGCTGCACCTAGCAGCCAGCTATTAAGAGATATGTATGTGCTTAAAGGCTACTGTATTTCCAAATTGCCCTTGTAAATATATATTCCCCTTACATCTACAAGAAAATTAGCAATAAGATAGACTCTGCAAATGTTTATCTCGATTAACATGAAGTAGATGGAGAATAAGCCTTTGTAAAAATAGTTTGTACAAGAGTAGAGAAAGTCATGTGAGTGTAACACATCAGATTTTTTTGTCTTTGATATGCAAAGAGTATTAACCTGTGGGAAAGGGAATGGTGCTGCACCTAGCAACCAGTTATTAAGAGATATGTATGTGCTTAAAGGCTACTGTATTTCCAAATTGCCCTTGTAAATATATATTCCCCTTACATCTACAAGAAAATTAGCAATAAGATAGAGTCTGCAAATGTTTATCTCGATTAACATGAAGTAGATGGAGAATAGCCTTTGTAAAAATAGTTTGTACAAGAGTAGAGAAAGTCATGTGAGCGTAACACATCAGATTTTTTAACTATGGGAGTTTGATTTATATATACGTCTAAATTATTGTTTTTTAATTGGTTATGGAAATACAGATATATTGTTTGGCTAATTTCAATAAAAGTTTGTTCCCTGTTAGCCAACATTGTAAGCTATTATTTGCTTCATTTACTACATTCTGTAGGGATAATGAGTTTTCACTGCTGAAGGCAAGGTTTGTATCATCTGCAAACATAATTGTATGCTTTTGGAATGTTCAATGGAAGATAGTTTATGAAAATAAGGAACAATAGTGGTCCAAGGATTGAACCTTGCGGCACTCCATGATTTACTTTTAGTGTTTCTGATTGAACTGTGTCAATTTCTACAATTTGCATTCTATTTACATTCTATTCTATTTCCATGGAAACTACTAACTTCCTGCTTGTGATTTTTACGATTAATAGCGTAATGCGAGCATAAACGCGTTGATTCCAGCTGTTATTTACGTAATCACGTCCGTTTCTGTGCTTCCTTGCAGTACGAACGAGTTTTTTAGTAGGTGGACAAGTAGGCGACCTTGCGAATCTGTTCATCCCTGCAGATCGACATTTCACTTCTTTGAGAGGATTCGGCACAATTACATGTGACATACTTCCCTTAGCCTCAATATGTGTCCCGATTTTATCTTCACGCCTAATTCATCCATGGTACAGTTCTCACGTTCGCATACATGCATTGCGTAAGTGCATTTATATAGCAACGTTGACCAGTATACACGTATTACTGTATATATAAGGCTGATAAGTGGCTTATAACGGAATCGAGGGAAAGTATGAAAATTCGATGTTCTGTAGTTATACTTAACACATGTATATTGCTTACTATTTTGGGAGCGATCGATGATAAATATGTAGATAGCATTACAGTTAACATAATGAATTGCTCATTAACAGCTGGTTGAAGTATCGAAATGGCTGGCCAATAACAACCTTAAAATCTTGTTACATTCACATAACTTTCTCTACCCTCAGTCGTTTATTAGTGGATATACAAATTATTCTTACGAAAGTTTATTTTCCTATCTACTTCACTTTAATCGAGATAAACCGTTCCGGAAACTGGTCGCTAAATGCTGGCATTCAAATTCCATACGATTTCCATGACATTGCGAGAAACAACTGAATGTCTCCACAGTACTTTAAAATGAAGTATTGAACAGTTTGAACCAATTAATAACGGATATCTCAGAAATGGTTGATGACACACAAAAGTTATTTGAAATAAATTGTGTGTTTTAAAGAAGTCTACATTTTTTGTGTAGCACGTTCTGGTCTATCCTTAACGTTTACTAGTTATACAGCATTATACAAAATTCTTTCCGAATGAGGACGGTTTTACAGGCCATTCCCAGAAAATTGAAAATACACATTTTATTTGTTATGCAAGTATCTTTAATATATGATATTTTAATTAAAATCGTTAAGAGCCATTTTCGAAAAAATAAAAATATTCTTAAAAATGTTCCCTGTAAAGAGCAGTTTGGGTGAAGGATTTTCTTTTCAATCTTCGTGTCGCATCTTTGGAAGATACTTAAATACGGAAATTCAATTGAGTTTTATTTATGGAGACTGCTGTGGTCCTTAGCGTCCCATTCTATATTGGGCGTGAAAGACCGGAATTTTGCTCACAGGCCTCTTTATCAGGCTTGTGGTTCTTTTACGTGCCGTAAATCTACGACACGGGACCACTGGCTTTACTTCCCTTCCGAAGGAAGCCATGCCAAGGATTTTTACGTCCGAAAAAAATCCATCACCCTCCGTCGGGTTTAAACCCGCGATCTTGGGAACTACAGGTTAGCATGGTTACCCTAACGGAGACGACCGCGAGCGGACTTTTTCTAAAGATGCTTTTTACTTTCTCTACTACGTATAGTAAGTAGAGGAAGTATTGTATTCCACCCAAAAATTCAATACCGAGGTTTCACCGGAAATACATGTTTTGAGACACCCTGAATCCAAAAAAAGCATTTTTGGAAACATGTCCGTGTGTGTGTGTCTGTGAACAGCATAACTCAGAAACGAACAGTCGGATAAACACCAAACTTGGTATTTAAGTTCAATATATTCCAGAGATGCGACACGAAGATTTTCAAGAAAATCCCCCCACTCCAGATTACCCTTTACATGGAACATTTTTCGAAAATTTTAATTTTCTCAAAAATGGCTCTAACGATTTTGATTAAAATATCATATGTTTAAGATATTTTCATGACAAATAAAATGTATATCTTGAATTTTCTGGGAATGTCTTCAAAAGTATTCTTCATTGTGAACGACTTTTGCATAACTGGTAAACCATAAGAGATAGACAAAATTTTACTGCACAAAAAATGTAGATCGCGTTAAAATACACAGTTTATGTCATATGCATTTTTTGGTTGAGCGAATCATTTTCGAGATATTGCTTGTTATTCCCTTAAATTTTTCAATACTTATTTTCTCAAATGGGAATTCGTTATTCATTTTTTGTCTTGGATATGCAAAGAGTATTAATCTATGGCAAAGAGAATGGTGCTGAACATAGCAACCAGCTATTAAGAGATATGTCTATGCTTAAAGGCTACTTGAGGCAGTATTTTATATCACAACACTGTGAATGCCAGAGTGATTGTAGTGTAAATTAACATTATTGTATGACCATGATTTTAGATGTTTGTTAGCTGTAAGCATTGTTAGGAAATAAGTTTACACGGCCTCACTGAAACTGAGAATAGAATTGGGTAACAATGAAGCGATGGGGTGAGTTGTTTATCAATTAGAAGAGACAAACAAATGACGTCAGGGTATCGCGCCTTTCTTTAAAAATGGAGGGAATATTTTCCTTAGAGCATATGTGTTTGTAATTATGATTGGCTTATAAAATAGACGCTAATGTTGGCGCGATTTATTAACCAATAGCAGCTCTATTATAATGTTTAGGCATATCGGGGAGAGGGAGTATAAATTCTTGAGCCAAAAGCAAGTATCGCGCAGTTCTAAGAAATCTCTCTCGCGAGTTACACGTCAGGCAGTTCTAAGGAAGCATTCATGAGGTACACATTACGCAATTCTACAGAATCTCTCGCGTCGTAAAGTTAGTTACAAAATGTGAAATACGCGAATTAATAGTGCGCGGCAAATAAGGGATTGTAGTTACATTCGAAAATATAACAGTTTCAGTCAGGCGTGTATCAAGATTAAATATGTGAAATTAATTGTGACGGCAATAAAAGTGTAAAAACAAATTATTTTATCAGTGTTATCTTTTAGTAACAACTCCTTTCCGTTTACACGCCCTGCTCAAGAGATATTTGCTCGGCTGAGTAATAATAGCTAGCCGGAGGACAAAGAACCCAAAATTCAAAATAGTAAAACAATAACAGGCGCTCAGCAAATAAGATAACACGATCAGATTACTGCGACATACTGTATTTATATATTGCCCTTGTAAATATACATTCCCCTTACATCTACAAGAAAATTAGCAATAAGATAGAGTCTGCAAATGTTTATCTCGATTAACATGAAGCATATGGAGAATAAGCGTTTGTAAAAATAGTTTGTACAAGAGTAGAGAAAGTCATGCGAGTGTAACACATCAGATTTTTTATTCAAGGGGCCTCAAAATATGTATTTCCGGTGACGTCTCGATATCGAAGTTTTGGGTGGAATGCATATCTTCTCTTCCTATTAACCATATGAGGTAAAGAAAGTAAATATACTGCATACTGAATACAGGACAGGTACATTAAATTAATTAAACCCTCATTCGAGGCTTAGAATTTGTACTGGTATTAAATTATGCCAGTAATAACATTCATATCATTATTACAACAAACCAGTATAATCATGGAGTACTGAATCTATCAAACCTAACTACAGAGGTAAGAGAAGCTAACATTGGCCACTGTTGCCAACTGGAGGGACATGTCCCTAACGCAAGAACCTTTATCAGATGGTATTCGTACATTGCTACAAAATTTGGGAGTTTTTAAAAAAAATTAATTGTAAATAACGGTCCATGTGAGCACTTTTACTTGTTATACTAGTTATAAAAAATCGATAATGAGACTTCACCAGAAATGCAAGTTTTGAAGTCCATGTGTGTGTGTGTGTGTGTGTGTGTGTGTGTGTGTGTGTGTGTGTGTGTGTGTGTGTGTGTGTGTGTGTGTGTGTTGCGATTCTCTCTAACACTGGTTTTACCAAAGAGAAGTGACGAATTAGAGAACGTTTCTGATAGCCATCTTTCCGTTTACTCTCTCTTTCGTCACTTCGAGGAAAAAGAAAGACTTGGTGGTGAGCGAAAGGTGTGAGGAAGTCCTTGGACTTGAATACCAAGTGCATGGTAATGAACTGTGAAGTGGTATTTGGTTACAGGATGAGACGGTACAGACGAAATAATTAGCAGTGTGGAAATAGAGAGTGCCTTTCCTTTGCATCTGAATGCAGTGCGATGTTGGACGTTTTTTGTTTGCTAGCTTCTGTGCAGATCTTTAGAAGAAACTGCACAGGAAATCCAACGGAATGTTGATTTGTACTTATTTCTAGAGTAAAATCTAATATTATGCCAACAAAAAATTGATTATGTAACCTACCTGACCCATTACCATGTCACAGACATCCCTAAAATCTCATGCTATTTATATAGGTATCATACAGTGTATCCATAAAGATACCATCATACTTTCAACTGGTATTCCGTCGCTTTGGATAGTCGTATTTGGGTGAAGCTGGCGACATTAGAAAGAAAAACTCAAATATTTTTTACTATACCTCATAGACATTGAATGTGGCCCCCACGGGTGACGCTGCAGACATCAAGGTGATATTCCCATTCACGTCACACACGCTCCAACATATCTGATGAAATGGACTGGATGGCAGCAGTGATAAGAAGTTGCACCTGTTGCACGTTTAGAGGCAAGGGGGTTACATAGACACAATTCTTTATGTAACTCCACAAAAAGAGCTCACAGACCGTCAAGTCAGGCGACCTCGGCGGTCACTTGTAGAAGAC